>JAIUCV010000010.1:14736885-15336885 GCA_026724425.1 Erythrophleum ivorense
GAAAGCATAAAAAAAACTAAGAAATTTCACACCTTTTTTGCCTTTTTCTTTCTCCTTTTCTTCCTCTCTTGGTGAACCTCATGGAGCTGCTGTTTTTCTATAATTTGGGTAGAGGAAGTCGTGCTTAAGAAGGTGAGAGAAAAGGGAAAAGTGTGTGGGAGTTTTTAGAAGCACACTTTTTCAAAAATTCTAATTTCATCCTTCTGTAATGGTAATTTTGTTTTAGCTTCTTTTTAAGAACTTTCTTTTCTATTATAAATTTTATGTTCCAAATTTAATAAAATGCCTTTGGAATCACTCAATTTTGAGCTAAAACCTTATTGAACAAATCCATCAAAGTTTGGCCTCATCGACGTTAGAAAACATACACCAAAGGGGTTTTACTAGTCCTGGGGCTTACCATGATTTTTAGGGCCTCTGAGAACCATGGGTAACTCAAATTTCTCATTTAAAAAGTCCTCCTATGTGTTTTTCCAAAAGTTGCACTTATTTACGAAAATGCCATTACGTTTTGTCCGTTTTCGTCGCAAATTATTTCACCATCCTAGCTCTGTTTTTCTTTTTGTCTGAGCCTGGGATTCTTATTTTTAGGAGTCTAGAATGCTTTCCAAATTTTTCAAGACCTTAAATAAGTCATTTTGGGGGATTTACTTTTGTATCCGGTGAATTTCGTTCATTTACAAAGAAACTGTACGTTACGTTTCTTGTGTTTTCTCTCATTTTTAGAGAATCGGATATTACAAGCATCTTCCTTCCTCCTCCCTTGGTTCTTCTCCACTCCTCTTGGCTTTGGTTTAGAGTAGAGGAAAGTCGATTTTGAGGGTTGGAAGGCATGGTTAAACCTATATGAAAGGAAAACAAATGTTTTAAAATAATTACAAAAATTTTCGTTATATCCAGTAATATTTATTTGAGCTCATTTTAAATCCTTTTTAAGAATAATCTTTTCCAACATAAAATTTGGGTCCTTTAGTTTATTAAAAAGTTTTTGTTTCAAATTTATGAGATTCAAAACAATCCAAAATAATTCGATCAAAATTCAAGTCAACTGATAACTTAAATTGCACATTGGAAGAGTTTTAACTATTTTGATGGTTCTTGTGGTTTTCTAAGCCTTTGAAAAGCCTAGTAAGTACAGTTTTTCTATTTAAAACTTCCTCCTTTAAGTTTCTAAATTTTGTCTAAAATTACAATTTTGCCACTATGATTTCGGTTCATTCTGTTTAGCCATTTTGTCTCTAATTTTGGTTCATTCTTAGTTTCTTACTCTCATTTCTAGATGCTTTAATTAGCATTTGACCCTTAGTTGGCCTTAATTTATTTTGCCTTAGGGTCCTCTTTTATTGAGATATAATTTTTGGTTTAGCTTTCGAAGAATCAAATATTATAGAATACAAAAGAATTCGACCCATCTGAAACCATGTTGGGCTTACCACAATGATAATTTGGCTACATTGGAGGAGAAAGATCAAATGTGTGTGACAACCCTACCTTCTAATCACTGTAATTATGGTTAAATGTATGATTAATAAATTAATTATCAAGATTTGAGTGGTGACAATCTATCACATTGTGAAAATATGGAAAAAATTTAAACCTTGATGTTAGGGTCATCACCATACCACCACACATATCAAAATTTGCATAAAAGAAATCCTACTACCATAAAGGGTTTATGATACAACCATTCATCAGTTTCAATACCCAATAACCTCTCACAAGTGTTCCCATGTCATTGCCTAATTTCACAAATCTATCGCCGCGGCGAGTTGGACCTTCGCCTGAAATATTAATCCCATAAAACGAGGTGAGATATAAATCTTAGTAACCAAGGCAATTCCATCATATATCCAATTTAATTAGCATATAAGCATGAATCAAAATCAACATTAGAATCATATACATCATATCAGCAAATGAAGTAATTAGGCTATCATGATAACTATCCCATACTAGCAATCATATTATCACATGTTAAAAGCCAATAACACCGGAAGAGGCCCGTCCACGGAACCTACTCCCTATTGAGCACAACCGGGGCTCAGTGCATCTGGGTTTGATCATAACCCGGTGCTCGATCGAAGCACATGCACGGGTGGCAGCCGCACCACAGCTCCACCATGGACTCACAAGGTCCAATCACAATTCAACAGATAGCCAATTAATTCATTCAACATTTCAAATCATTCATATACAGCAACATATGAAATTAAATCAAATATATACATGGAATTGATATAACCCGGTCACCTCACTTGTAGACACTTGCAACAGTCACCAATGGTGTAGAAGTCCTCCTATAACCATAGCATCATAAAATTACTACTCTAATTCATCATTAACAGTTACAATCAGTACCCAAAGAATTTAAGATGCTAATGACTACCTAAGGATCACTTACTTAGCCACTTTAAGTCCCAAATTCGGATTAAATTGTCCTCCACCAGAAAACTCAATATTCCACCCAAAATCCTAAGCAATTTCGTACATAATTAATACCCATTTTATAAATTAGCTATGGGGGTCTCAAATTAACAAATGAAGCATCAAAATGGAGGGTTTAAACTCACCCAAGGTCAGCCCTAATCTCAACCTACGAATTTCACCAAGAAAACCCCAAACACCCACATTTCAGATTTTAGGTAGGATGAAAATGCTCCAAATGAAAAACTAATCGGGCCAAATTAAAGAGAAAGATGAGGGATTAAGTTGTATAACTATTACCTTGGCTGAATCTTGCTCTAAATGTGAGAAAATGCAGAATTAGTGCCCCAAACTCTAGCCTCCTCTCCAAGCTCCGAATTTTCTCTTTGTGTTTTATGTTTCAGCAAGTGTGAGGGAGAGGCTGGTGTATTAGGGTTTTAGTTGGGTTTAAAAAATGGGTCATGGGCTGCTCCAAGATCCAACTTCATTTGGGCTTCAGAATTTAGCTTATTGGGCCAGTTTTAAAGTGTTGGGTGCAGAATTTTACTGGGCCAGTTTTATATGCAATGGGTTGCTGAAGTTTAATTGGGCCAGACCAAATTTTAAGAGCCCAAGGGCTTTGGGTCTGCACAAAGGTCATTGGGCCACTTAGAGGAGTCTACACAAGGTGGATCTTGAGCCCCCATCACACTAAATTAGGTTGGGTCTACACCTAACCAATTGGGCCTCCATTAGCCTTTTCTCATGATCTATTAATTTAAGCCTAGATAGAATTTCTATCCCAATTAAATTTCAAACCCATATTAATTACGCCTAATTAATCTAATCCATGATTAATACCTTAATTAATTATGGGGTGTTACAATGTGACTCTACTATTTGTAATAATAAGTAAATGAATGAGCTACAATACTTAGGGAGTGGAAAATAAAGCACGACAACTAAAGGGATGAGCGAGCATATTTTTTTGTTTAAATGAAAAAAGGTTTTGACATAATAATAATTAATAAAAATTAAAAGAAAATTTAAAAATGGAAAGACATATAAAGTTTCTTATAGTAATTTGAATTGAAAATTTCTTAAATAGAAGGATGTATGAGAGAATTAATATAAATAAAAATCAAGGAATTTGAGTTAGTAGAAATTATTTTATTACTTTATTCTTAAATTGAGATGCAAGGAAATGATGAGTATATAATATTCTGATTAAGATATAGAATTTACAATAGATATTAAATAAATAAACTAGATAAAAGAAAAAAAATCACATTCAAACATTTAAAAGTTAATCGTTGAATAGATAACAATGATTATACCAAAAACAATTGAACAAAACATCTTATTAGGAGGATCTGTGTAGAACTCTAAGATCTAAGATATTTATACTAACATTGGCACATAGCTTATGAAGATAAATAACCATAAATTCAATCTTACAAGATTATAAGCGGGAATTGTCATGCCAACATAAATTATATAAAAATCTCATACTATGTTTCATGTTTAATAATAATTATTCAAATTCACACCTTCGACAATGAAAATAACCATAATTGAAAGTCTCACCAATCCAATTTTGCTTAAATAAAGATTTTCATCATTTTGTTATTCTTAGAATATCATAAAAAAAGCATAAATTTTGTGGGTTACTTTAAATACACATTTTCACCACTTTAATACATATTATAGGTCAAATTTTGAAAAATTATAACTTAAGTTACACGACTCTGATTTATTTAAACTCAATGGTCATGGAAAGCTTATAATGAGAAGTATCTACTATAAAAATTTTAGGTCAAACCAAGTTTATTTGGTCCCTCAAAATCTATGAAAACAGAAATTGACCATATGAACACTATACTAGTAAATTCTATAGAAAATAACTAGTTTTAAAAATTTATAATAAATTCTACAGAGCTCTAAAAGTTATATTCTTCCATTTTCTAAAAATTTTTAAATGTGTTTTAAATGCCTATCAAGTTTCAGCCAAAACCTTGTCCATTTGGTCTGTCAATGGTTCATCAACATATTATGGTTCAAAGAATGAAAATTTTGGTGTCAAATGGTTCTAAATGAGTCAAACCAATAGTTCCTTTAATATTTATAATTCATAACTAGACCATCTATAACCTTGGAATCATTACAACCTTCTCTTAGGTGCCATATCTAGCTCATGGGTGAACCATACCCGTATGCACCACACTTGAAATTTTTATATCTTCCATGGGGAATTTGGTGTGTATAGATTATTCTTGATTCTTTTCTAGTTTAAATATGATCTTAGGTAGCTTGAAATACCTTCCTTGAGTTCTAAAACTTCCAAGGTGCAAACAAAACCCTAGGTGCCCTATTTTGCATTTTAAAGCTTCTTACTTGATTCTATTTGCAAAATCTTATTCTTTACCTTTCAAAACTCCCAATTTAATCATGTTTTGATTAAAATCAAATTCCCTTTTCTTCCCTTCTTTCTTGGCCAAATTGGCATAGGCTAGGGTTCCATGCACATAAAATTTTTCCTACTTTAAACGATATGCCACTTGAAAGTATGTTTAAGGGAGATTAATTAAGTGATATTGGTTTCCTTAAAGGAGCTTTTTCATTCAAGGTTTCAGCCATAAAGTTCACTCCTTTAGGAAACCACAACCATAGAAAAAGAAAAGAGAAGGTGTAAGAAAGATATTACAATAGCATGATAGGTAAATTCTACACATTTGTGTACCTTAGGTAGCCTTTTCTCTCCTTACTTCCTTAGGTATTTTGCACCTTTCCTAGGTCTGGTTGGAGCTACTTAAAGTTGGCCAAAATGAAAAAGCAAGGGTGAGAGTGGCTATTTATAAGAAGGAGCTAAGGTTTTATAATTTTTTTATATTTCAATTTTGCCCTCAATTTTTAATTCTATAATTTGAGCTCATTTCAACTTTTTTTTTAAAAACCATATTTCCATCATAAAATTTAGCTCTTCTAGTTTATTAAAAATATTTTGTTTCAATTTTATGAAATTCAGAACAATCTGAAATAATTTAATCAAAATTCAAGTCAATCAATAGCTTAAATTGTACATCAAAAGAATTTTAACCATTCTGATGATTCCTATGATTTTTTAGGCCTCTAAAAACCCCAGTAAACTTAATTTTACCATTTAAAACCTTTTCCTTTAAGTTTTCAAAAAGTTACCTAAAATTACAATTTTACCACTGGTTTTTGGTTCACTCTATTTAGCAATTTGGGCTCTAGTTCCAAGCCATTCTTAGTTTTCTAATCAGATTTCTAGATGCTCTAATTAACATTCTACCCTTAATTGGTTTTAACTTGCTTTACTTTAGGGTCCTTTTATATCACAATATACATTTTGGTTTAGTTTTTTGAAAAATCTAATATTACAGGAATCACAGGCGGGATTACTACCATCATCCTTGCTTACCACCATCCCCACAATCTCTAAATATTTAGAGAGCATCCTGCTTAGTACCCTTAAGGTACTCAATCATAGAAACTATATGGTGATATCTAAGGGACATCGAGGGCTAATAGAAATGTTATTAGTAACTAACGTTCTGCATGTAACACCATACTTCTAGGACTCAATTCATACAACTCCCATGTCTCATCTTATGTTTATTCTATGGAAACAATATAGTGGCATAGGGAGTTATGAATAAAGGTGCATTTCTCTACAGGTAAAATTTTTCTTTCGGAGTCCCGTAGGCCATATGAAAGCATCTATCATGTTCTCATACTTAAACACATGAATATAACTCATTTCCATCATCAAATTTGGCCTACAACTCGTGGAAAGCAAAGGAGCACACAAAATCCATGCTTGTATTTTCGGCCAGAATTTCCTCTTTTCTATCACAAACTTTGGAAATTCATAACTAAATCTAGAAAAATTGAAAACATGTAATCTTAGTCATTCTGGAAATCTTAAGACGTCTACTTCATGCTAAAAATATGTAGAAGTTTTAAAATCTCATATATAATGCTTTTGACACGCGAAATTATCTACTGGTTGGAGGGGTTCCTGATACTGTCACAGTTTACTGATATGGACTTAAAAAATGTCTAACTAATTCTACAAAAATCCAATGCTTGCAAATGATATCACTATGGAAATATGTGGATGTTAACTAGAGAGTAAAAATATCTCTAGATCACTAAACTCCCGGAAATAGATGGAACAGTACCTCGGGTCTGGCAAGATGTCTGATACTGGGCAGAACCTTCGAAAATGCATATCTTTCTCTCTAGACCTCCAAATGAGGTGATCTCGGTGGCCACAAAAAGCTTATGACCTCTAGTATATGCATGTAAAATTTCATAATCATTGGATACCATTTGGCCATCGGATGACATAGAATTCAAAACTGCCAGTATAAACAGTACCCATACCAGAATCCATGAAATATCCCAACTTTGAAAATTCGTCAAATATTCTCTAGGTCTCCAAAAATTTTGATCTTTAGCTTTCCGAAAATATCTTAATGAGACCTAATTTCTTACCAAGTTTCAAGGCAATATTAACTCATTTGGCCAAAAAGTGACGTAGGGCTTCATTATGGTCAAATTTGGCTCCATATGAGGTACCAAATTTGCCAAATGGCTTTTCCTTAGTTATGGCACCTTTTGGGCAAAACTAAAAGTGTATTTGAGACTTGGGTAAGTTGCCCAAATGGTCCTAAATCTCATGTATCTCATTTTGGCCATTCAACCTACACTTATATATACATTCATCAAACTTTCATATTGCACACATTGGCCTTACATACTCAAAATAAGTGCTATAGGTCATATATCATTTTCATACATCTAAACATCACATAATAGTATATTTACACATGTCTCAAGGTTCATGGTACATATACAACATCATATACACTATGAACCGTCATTATGGTTCCAAAATAGGCAAAATACTACATAAGCTTGTCACTCCTTGCTCTTTATGGTTGTTGGCTCCCTTCACCATAAGTACTTGGTCCACCTAGCATGTTAGATTGGAGAGGAGGGGATGAGATTCAAAGAATCTCAATAGCTCATCTTCCATTCCATCACACATAATATGTGCAAGCAAGTTTCATATATGCATGCATGGAGAAAGTAGAAATCATAGGTATTTTAAAGTAACTTTAGCATGTGAATCAATCATGCAAGATATTCAAGAGCTCAGTAAGTGTTTGGATTGGCCTCACACTTCTCCTCATGGATTTTGGACTTGTCTCACCCATTCTTTAAGCACTTTGAACTCAACCATACTCTTGGGAGCCACTTTACTTCTAGGAGACTCTCTATTTTGTCTCAACTAAGCTCAAGGGTTCTTGGCTCATCCTCACCCAAGGGAAGAGTTCTTGGCCTTTCCACACTCAAGCAAACTCACACAAATATCATGTAATCATTTGAAAACATAACATAGCATCAAGCATCATGGCATATAAAGGCATGCTAGCATACTTTTCTTAGCTTGAAAATACACATACATACATTCTAAAATAAGATAAACACACATCCATGCATGAGAGAAGGTGGAGAGAGCTACCTTGCACAATATCACACACTTTTTCTTTAGCTTGTAAGCCTCCTCTTTCGGCCACACACCCACAATTTGGTGGAGATAGTTTCTCTTGGCCTAGATACAAATTATGGGAGCCAATTAGGTTCATGAAACACATTCTAAGGCTACATAACTTGATGAACCACTAGATTACTCTACATACTTCATTATAGTCCATAATGACACTTAATGAAGCAACACCCCTCAAATGATTTCTAGGCCTCATTCTTTCTTATCAAATATGATTCTTGACCCCTTTTAAGCTTCTTGGAGTCATCACATCATTGAGACAAAAGGCCTAGCACCATGTTGCTTCTTTAGGTCATATTATGGAACCTAGGGCACTAAGGCACTAAATCACTTTCCATGAGTTCTAAAATTTTTCCAAGGCTTCCCTTCATCTTCATTCATCAAATATGACTCAAGGATAGCCTTAGAAAAATTTAAAACTCCCCCAACCTGTACAAACAAACCTAGGCCTAGACATAGGCTTCCTTTGAGCTTCTTGGAGTTCTCTTAGTTTTCTTGAAGGAAGAAGCTTATGAGGAGCATCTTAGGTGTCTCAAGAACTCATTTAAACTCTTACTTAGACCTAAGAATTATCATACAGTTTCAAAAATTGGAAGGTGCACTTAAAACCCTAGATTTTGCATCTTGATTTCTAATGCCTATTTCTTGGTTTTCTTTGCATATTCTTATTCCTCTCCATCAAATACCTAAGAATCATGCTTGGTTGGGCTTGAAATTTAACTCCCTAGGGCAGAACACATATGGGGCGAAATGGAGAAGAAAGGCCATGGAAGGTATCAACCATAGGATGCATTTTTACCTTGTTTTCTTGCTTAGTTTGGCTTTAATCTTGATTTCTCTAAGCTCCTCTCTTCAAATCCGAACTTTCCCTTGAATATCTCCCTTGGATCAGATTTATAGACATCACTTTAATCCAAGGAAAGAAAGGAGTATGAAGGAGAGGTGGTGGAGATGAAGAAAAGCAAGAAAAACATCATGAAAGCATACCTTAAGCTTGGCTTTCTTCCTCCTTCTTCTTCCTCTCTTGGGCGCCTCTCCCTTAGGGTTCTTTTTCTGATTTGGAGCTAAATTTTCTAAAGTTGAATGAGGGCAAACGTGAGGCACCACATATATATAGGTAGGGAAAAGTAACTTTTCAAAAATTCCCCTTGCGCCCTTCATACTTTGCACTTTCGTTTCTCCTTCGTTTTAGCTTCTTTTTGAGAACCATCTTTTCCATTATAAACTTTAGGTTCCCAATTAAGAAAAATGGCTTTGGAATCACTCAAATCGGAGCTAAAACCTTTTTGAACGGACCCGTCAAAGTTTAGGCGCACTGACGTTGGAAAACGTCCACCGGAGCGGATTTAACTGTCCCGGGGCTTTCCATGATTTTCAGGGTCTCTGAGAACCTTGGAGAACTCAAAACTTTAGTTTAAAAAGCCCTCCATACTCAATTCTAGACCACACAAGTTTTAACACAAAACCTTGTACTTGCTGGCGAAAACCTTGTACTTGCTGGTGAAAACCTTGTCGACAAGGTCTTGGAAATTGCACTACAAACTACAGGATCTTGTCGATAAGATCTTTGACCCCGGTGATAAAATCTTATTTCAGCCCATAATTTAACTTGGTCTGCTACCATACTTCATGCTTAACATACATTCTAATGGTTGCACAACATAATCTCTCATTTTCAAGGAATCGGATATTACACTGTACAATCCTACCATATATATATATCATATAATAAGTAAAGTCTATATACCAAAATCTTCTAAATAAATTATTCTATAATAAACTTTCACAATTGAAAATATAATATTTCAGAGCCATAAATCAATTGAGCAATTCTCATGTACCAAGATAGACATTTTAGCATTTCCACTTTTCAAATAACACTTAAGATGCCATACGATTTCATATTTAACTCATTAACACAATCACATTTATCATAATATTTCAGAGCCATAGATCAATTGAGCAATTCTCACCTACCAAGATAGAAATTTTAGCATTTCCATTTTTCAAATAACACTTAAGATGCCATAAAATTTCATATTTAACTCATTAACATAATCACATTTATTATAATAAAATCTAAAAGTTTAATACCCAAAATATTAACATGTGAGGGGATATTACCTAAGAAGCTTGTCCTAATGAATACATTGGTAACACATAAGAAATTGAAAGATTTAAAATAGGGTTGAAAAAAAAAAAAAAAAGTCATGTTTTATAGTCTACTCATAATGATTGCCAAAAGATTAGCATAGCAATGCTTCTCTATTGAACATCATCACACTCGTATCAAAATTATTCAAATGCTCCTTATAACATAATTATAACAATCCATTTAGATTCCAAGACCTAATGTTAAAATCCCCTTTAGTTAGCCAAATTAATCCAACCTTATGATAAATCATACCTATATACTAACTACTATATAGTTCATTGTTCCACTTAATTGGGTTATCCTATGTTAATCCCTATTTAGTTTAAGTTTTACCAAACTAATTTCTAGCCTAATAGTTACTGTAATTAAATGTTTAGTTTCTTTTGATTTTTTTGGTTATTCCTATTGTTGTTGTTGTTGTTGTTGTTGTTGTTGTTGTTATTATTATTATTATTATTATTTTATTTTGTCTATGAACTTCTACTTAAACAAGCAACTCTTACTAGTTTAATCTCTACAAAATAATTCCCCACATAGTATTTCTCTTTAGTTTGATATTTAATTTATTCAATCTCTTAACAATGTGTATAACTTGAACCTGCCTCTCCATTTCTTAGTTCTTATCCTAGCACTAGGTTTACAAGCTGAAATAAATATGTCCATTGTCATGCCCTAATTTTTCTAGGTCTTTTTCTTATTCATTTACTTACTATCACAAATACTGACAAATAACTAAAAACCAAAACATATAAATTTTGGAAAAATTTTGCTAAAGTTTTCCCTTATAATTGGAGGATCTAGACCACCTAAGAGTCACATAACAACACCTCCCACAATCATAAAAATTCAACGATTCCTCACAACTCATAATATCTGGACTACTATACATTTAATACATTTAACTCATATCATAATCATCTTAAACTAGAATTTGTCATCACATGAACTATTAGATTACTTTGCTTATACATAACTTCCATAAATCATATCATACTCAACTTATGTCATATGTTACTAACATAAAATTGAAAACTATAGTCATTCATACATAATACCCTTCTCATGCCATGATTCAATATATTTAATTCACAACTTGATTTGATTAGCGTTTGATAAAACACTGGTTCATTCATACTAGATACTAATTATACAATATATTGTACATCTCAAAGGTATACTTAACTTTCCAATACATTATAATCATATTAGGGATTTCTTTTATACATCTTATAGATATAAATACATCATTATGAAGCAAAATAACATAATCTATTCTTTTCTTCAAATCAACTACTTCACTAGGCATCTTTGCTTTTTCTCTGGTGTTCTACTTTTTTTTACCACATAGGTTAATGGGAAATGGAAAGGGGAGTGAGATTTTGGGAAGAATCTCAGTAGTATGCTCCACATTCAAAGCATATATTAAGTCACCCCAAGTATAAGGAACATAAATGTACATACAACATAATTCATGAAAAACTAAAGCTAGCATATACATACTTGTTAAATCAATTAATGACTATGACTCTTAAAATATAAATGAACTAAGTTTCACTTAGGAAAGAGCTATTATGCTCAATTCCCTCTCTGGGAATTATTAATACTATAACACATACTAAACAAAGCATGTTATATCAAATTAGCTTAAACATGTAAATATAGTATCATATAATATGTCATAGCACACAAGCATTCAAAAACTCAATGCAATAAGTATGCATGCAAAGAAGGGGGAGATGTTACTTGGAAGATAGAGAATTTGTACCAAACCTCTTACTTTGACTCTTACCTGGTCTTTTTTCTTCACTTGTCTCTTTTACTTGACCTTTACTAGCTTAATTTTTCACTTTTTGGTCTTTTTGCCCAAAGATCACTCTAGCAATCTCAACATGCCTAAAATATCATATTAAGTATGAAAAATAAGTAATCAATGCACATCTAAGCTAACTTGCTCATATGTCCCTCAATTGCCTCATATAACATATATTATGGCCTAATATTCTAAAATACATAACTTTAGCTTGGGACTCCCAATTAGGCAAATTATATCTTTCTAAAAATCTTACAATATCCACTTTTTACTATAAAAATCTCATATTTAATTAAATTCATTTGATCTCTTAAAAACTACAAAGTAGAGGTTGGTCTGTGCAATTTTCTACTATTAGGACAGTTTTATGGTGTGCATTTTTGGAAATTCATAACTTTGGCTAGGACTATCCATTAAGATTTGTTGGAACGTTCTTGCTATCCTCTAACTACTTTAGAAATTTCATGTTTAAACTACATCATTTGGTCCTTGAAAAGAGTCAAAACTTAAGGCTATCTAAAGACCAAAACTGATATAGGGTATATTTTCTAGGACAATTTTAGAAATTCATAAAATATTCTATACTAGTTCAAAAATTACAAACTATGTCTCATATGAAACATTAGGTGTCTCTAAATGCCTACCAAGTTTCATACCCAAGTTTGTCTATTAAGGCCTCTATAAGCAAAGATACATTTTCGAACCCATTATGGGTCTGTTTTAAATATTCTTGATTTCAAATTTGCCATATTAGCTATTCATGCAAATTTCTCCTTTTGAGCAATGTTCTTAACTAGCAATTAACTCATTTAACTAGTCTTCAATATAAAATATGGCCTACATCAAAATATAGAATGTCACTTATTTGTTTTACCTAGACTTCTGTCTTACCATTTTGCACTTTTGGAGGCCATATTGCATTTCATTAACCCTAACTCTAACCTAATGACTTGCATATTATTTTTAGGTTATTTTACACTTGCTAGATTAGCCATATGACCATTTCTCATTTAGTGCAAGCTTATGGAACTTATAGCTCATTTTATGTCTAATTAAAGTCTATGGTTGTAATACCATATCTATATAAGACTCAATCCATGGCACAAATAGCTTATAACATTTATTTGCATAAAAATAGCACTTTTAGCAGTGCAAATTTGCATCATTGAAAGCTCAATTAATTCATTCTTGACTCTATGAACAATGTGAGCTTGCCAAATTCATTTTTCATCCATAACACATTTGTTCAACCATAGTTATCAAAATTTGGGTCCAAGCCATAAAACATGGAATCACATCTCACTTTGCATTTTGCCATGTATTTCATATTCTGACATAAACTTGAAAAATTATAACTAATTCTAGAAATATCCAAATCAGGATGTCATCTAGTTGCCATAAAAATTTTAAATCAAAATAACTAGGTTTGCCCCTCAAAATTTAATGGAATAGTAACACTAGTCACTGATACATCCTACAGTAGAACTTAAACTTCAAAATTTTATTTCTCCCTCTACAGAGCTTCAAATAAGATGCTCTTGATGGTTATAGAAAGTTTATGATATCTACTATATGCCTATAAAATTTCATGAGTATTGGACTTCATTTGGCCCCTTCGTGATACAGAAAAGCAAACTAACAATATAAACACTAATAGTGACAATTTTTGCATAATTTAACTAATTTTGAAAAATCATAATAAATTCTCTAGAGCTCTAAAAATAGTGCTCTTTAGCTCTATGAAACGATTTAGATAAGACCTATATTCATACCAAATTTCATGCATCAAATCGTTTATTTGGTTAGTTTGTGGTTTAACTTAAGATTATGTCAATTTCTAGAACCATAATGGGGTCAAATGGTGCCTAATGGTTTCCTAGCTATTTCACGACCATTTAAGCATGTCCCAAAGTATAAATGCAACATTTATAAGCTTTTTAAATGGTCCAAATCATCATGGAACTCATTCTCACCTTTCCACTTGAATTTATACACATATACATCAAGGCTCATGGATGGCAAAAACTCACATATGCATATACTTGGTTCCAAAATGGATTCATACATCATGTTTACATACTTTAATATATGCTCAATAATTTACATCTCATAAACATCATTTAGTTATAAACTTTGACATTAACATACATAAATTTCTATTCTATTGTCAAAGTTTCATTCTTTAACATCTTTGGCCTCCATTTCTTGCTTCACTTGGCTCACTTAGACCTGGTTAGATGTAACACCATATTCAATAAACTCATCTCACACCATTTATAGACTCACTTCCTTGAATCATACAAATTTCTCAAGGAAAAGTCATTAAAATATTTAACTAAATGGCATTATATCGATAGATAAATTTTTTGTTTCGTGTCTCATCGACCATATGAACTCATCCACCTCATTCTCATATTTAATTACATAAATAAAACTCAAAACCATCTCAAGAAGTGGCAAAAAACTCAAGCTAATGGAGTATATACATAAAAATAACATGTGCAGCCTTGGGTTGGTATTTTAGCTTCCTATCATGAAACTTGAAAAATCATAACTAATTCTAGAAAAATTGAAATTAAGCACAATATGCCATTCTAGAAAGCTACAGATGTCTAATTTATACTAAAAATAATTTTAGACCATAAAGGGGGCGTCTAGCCACTGGAAATAGATGGAACAATAACCAAGGTCGCCTGCCACTACTGGTACTGTCACAGAACTTCAAAAATTCATATCTCCTTGCTCAGATGTCTAATTGGGGTTATCTCTATGGCTATAGAAAGATTATCATGTCTAGTTTATGCTTATAAAATATCATGAGCATTGGACACCATTTGGCCCTCAAATAACGTAGGAGAAGAAACTGATCATATGACTAGTAACTATACTAGAACAGCTGAAATTTGGCAACTTTGAAAAATCATAATTAAATCCATAGAGCTCTAAATAATCTAGTCTTTAGCTTTGGAAAAATATTTGGATGAGATCTATATGCATGCCAAATAATCTGGACATATTTTTAGTGTGAAGTAGACATTTATAGCTTTCTAGAATGACCAAGAATACATAATTTTGATTTTTCTAGAATTAGTTATGATTTTCCAAAGTTTGGTCAAAAAAGAGCCAAATCTAGCTGAAAATGGATATGAATATTTCATGCTTCCCTTCGTGATTCTTGAGGTGTAGGTCACTTTTAATGATGCAAATGAGTTGTATTCATGTAATTAAATATGAGAATGTGATGTATGAGCTCACATGACCCACGTAACACCGAATGGAAAATTTATGCATAGCACAATACTAAGAAATTCATTATTTTATGTCCTTTTTCTTTGTTCATTCATAGATTGCATGATATGGAAGAGAAAGAGCATGAAAAACCATGAAAATCCATACCTTTCTACCTTGAATTTCTCCTCCTTTTCTTCCTCCTCTTGTGCGCCTCATCCCCTAGGGTTTTCCTCTAGTTTTGGGCAGAACATGGTCATGCATAATGAAGGGAGAAGAAGGGCACATCATATATATAGGTGGAAGGGAGTTACACTTTTCAAAAATTTCCATTTTACCCTTCATTCTGGGCATTTTCGTTTCTCCTTTGTTTTAACTCCTTTGTGAGAACCGTCTTTTCCATTATGAAATTTAGATTTCTAATTTAGTAAAATGCCTTTGGAATCACTCAAATTAGAGCTAAAACCTTCCTCAACGAATTTGTTAAAGTTCTAGTACACTAACATTGAAAAACATCTACCAGAAGGGGATTTAACTGTCTCAAGGCTTTCCATGATTTTCAGGGCCTCTAAGAACTTCGAAGAACTCAAAACTTTCATTTAAAAAGCCCTCCTATGTGTATTCTAAAAATTTTGTTCAAAATTACAAAAATGCCATTGCATTTCATAAGGTTTTTGTAAAAAATTGTTTCTTCATTCTAGCTCTATTTTTCTTTTCGTTTGAGCCTGGGATTCTCATTTTTAGGAGTCTAGAATGCTTCCTAAACTTTTCAAGGCCTTAACTATCTCATTTTGAGGGACTTCCTTTTGTATCCTGTGAATTTCGTTCGTTTACGGAGAAACCATACATTATGTTTCTCACATTTTCTCCTGTTTTCAAATAACCGAATGTTACATTTCTCCCCTCTTAAATAAATTTTGTCCTCAAAAATTTAGGATATACCTTTCCTTTTATTCTTTTCTTTTCTAGCTAACTGCTCTTTTTGTTCCCTTCTTCCTGGCTCTATATGCTTTCTCAGTGATTTCATTCTTTTAAATTTTCTCTTAGCCAGGGGATTTTTCATTGCTAGTTCTTGGGAGAGCTTACTACTCCTATTGGGTTAATGTTACTCATTTGCAGGGATTAATGTTTCTTTTAGTGGACTCATTTATATATCTTGGGAGGTAACTTATTTCATATCACATCTCTCATATCCTTTTCTAATAGCTTCTCATAATGTCTCATCATCTTTTTTTATCTTTATAGTCATCAGAGGTTTCTATCTGTCTGTTTACTTTTTACATGTTTCATCCACTGTTCATCTATTCGTTCTTTCTTACTAGCTCATCCCATGATTATAATTCACATTTCTTTCTGTCATAGGCCTCATATCACTACTGCTTACTGGGATTATAGCTCCCTTAAGGAGTTTTTACTTTTAATAATCCCAGCTTCTCTGTTTACTACTACATCTGTCTTTGTAGGCCAAGACTTCTTCTCACTTTCTTTGCTCACTTATAGTGGCATTTTATAGTCCCTCATTTCAATACTGATTGGCCTAATATATATCTCGTACTGGTACCAAAGAGCTACTACCACTGACTATTGCTGGGCTCTAACAGGATGCTAGCTATTCTCACAGTTTTGCTCACTGGAGATATACTGTACCACTTACCTCATATAAAAACTACACCTAATCCCTTTCTGAATGCATTAGCTAGCATGCGGGGATCTCTCTATCCCTAGGTCAGGGCTACTGTCTGCTAGGTAGTGGTTCATCTAGTTTTAACTCTAGAAAGCTAATTTCTTACTTTCTTCATCCTATACACTATGCTTATCTTTAAAGAGAGCTAGTCAGTGGTCTAATTGTATAAGTAAAGCCTTCATATCTCTGTAGCAACAGTCTACCAGACTCAGGAGATCTGTAGTCTTTGAGACAAAAGCTAGCTAAAACTATACTGGTCTTTAAGACTAACTACTCTATAAAACTATCTCAAGTCGTCATCTCATCAGAGAACTATCATGTTGTGGCTAGGGCTCTCCATAACTCTGTGGGATCTATTGTGACCCCTGGGTCTACTATAACCTCTCAGAGCCCTGGTCTACTACGACCTGCTGTGCTATGCTGGGATCTATTACGATCCATCTCTAGGAGACGTCAAAGCCTAAGATTACTATATCTGACAATAAAATACATGCTCACTAAGTTTGATTACCATTGCTCATAATAGCTGAGGCTAAACTCAGAGGTGCATTATGCTCTTCGTGTGAAGTGGATTCTATGTCATCTGATTCTCTAAGATCCCATTATTCTAATACTAGGGAGCATTTTAAATTTTTCACTCATCGCTCCTCATAGGATCCTCAGATTCCCACTTCAGCCCCGTTTGCTTGGGCTTCCTTTTCTTACTCTATTGACTTACTTACTTTACATATGCTCGTTCTAGCCTTCCTCTCATATCCTACAGTTTCTAACTATGCCCATGTTCTGCTTTTAAATACCTTGGCACTAAGGCATCTCACACTGAGCGTGGTTAATATCTCTGGCAGGAGAGAGGCTATGCACTGGTCCCTATTTATTTCATTTATACATACTATAAAGGACTCAGGCTATGCATACTGAATCTGAACATCCTCTACTAGGGATCCCTCTCTACATGCTTTCCTTACTATTATGATATTACTAGAATCCCTTTACCTTTATTTTCTAACTCATTTCGTTCTTTAACTAGGATACCTTTCGATTATCGGGACACTTTGGTGATTGATGTCATTGTTTGCTATGTACTTAAGCCATATTACTACTAGGTTGGCCAGACCTAATATCATATAGCCTTTGTTGCAAGCAAACCATAACATTAAACACTAATACACGGGCGCTTCATGACTGAGCTCAAAGCCACTATCGCCTATATATTGCAAGTTTCCCAATAATCTAAAGTATTCCTCTCTTACTTTTCTCTATCTACCTTATTCTCGTAGAGTACTCGAGGAAAATAGGATTCTTCCTCTATTTCATCCCGAGATCTCTCTGTATTGCCCAACTATTTTTACTTCAGGCGTTATCATGCTAGAAGGGCGTCAATGCTAAGGGACAAATATGCTTTCTTAAGTACTCAAGCACATTATCTGAATATTTATTCTCAATCTAATATGTCCTCGGTTTGAACACTATCATATCTTCTCTTTTTACCTTTCTTATCCTCTTACTTAGGTAAAAGGATGTTTTACAACTGGCTGTTTCAGTTGCCAATTCAGGTTTTTCTATGCTCAAGAGCACCTGTATTTTCCCGGGGTTCCACCACTTATTTACTCTCTGTAACATCAAGGAGGTCTATCTTTCACTCATATTCTTGCTTTTCTTTTAACTAGACCATCCCTCGGTAAGCAGAATTTTGTTCATATAATCCCAAGAATTTCATTCTACGGTGCTCTCAGCTTACCCTCTTTCTCTACATAATATAAGGCTCGCCTTCTGAGGCAGTCCTTAGCTCTTTTGAGCTTCCCTGAGGATACTAAGGCACTAACTATCTGTCTTGGCTTATTTCTACCTCCAGATCAGAGCTAGGCTTTCTCTCTGTTTAACCTCTTTAGCCTCATTCCCAGGAGCATAGTATACTATTTCTAGGGTTCTACTGACATTCTATCATTCAGGGTCTCACTGGGTAGCACTCTAGGTTGGAGTTAATGCCTCAAAGGCGGGTTTCAATAACCTTATCATCCCTGTATCTAACTTTCTCTACATTGAGCTCTTTTCTCAATCTCAACTACTAGGCCCACGAACTTCTTACTAATATTTCGTAACTATTCACTACCCTTTTTTCTACTTACACTAGGGGTTCCCACGCTCTATGGATCGATTGATCCCTTATCAGTTCATTCCTCAAGTTTGCCTGTATATGACCAACAAGACATTTCATACTGTCATTTGCCGCAGCTAATCAGCCTCGGGTTCACCCTAGTTTTCCTGTATAAGTATTGGTCATGGCGAGGAACTCTTTGGATTGCCTTGTTGCTTTTATAAAATAATTGGTTGCGGCTAAGCAACTAATTGGCTGCGGCTAATGGCCTCTATTTGGCTTGCTTTTTCAGGGATTGAATTTTCATCTTTAGCTACTAACCTGAGCCTCATAGCCTCTATATCTAGCCCATCATCAAGCTAGAGGATTTTACCTCTTGCTCCACTCATACATAACTAATTGTCATCTCTGGGTTGTCGGGCTCTAAGGGTGTAGCTTATAACTCAAACTCCTAGCTTGAGGGAATTTTTTTTTAGGCTCTAAAATTCATCTAGACATTTGGGTGTTGTGGCAAAGGGGCAATTCTCTATCTCATTTCCCCTCTAAAATGGTCTTGTGCAGCCACAGTCTTATCTCATACTGTACTGCACCTATTTGTCTTTGCATTATGCGAGACAGTTGGGAATGGCCTGAGTATGACTACTAGGGGAATTAGGCCTCACATACTCTCTCTAGTAAGCCTTTTCACATCAACAAAATCATTTCTCATCATTTATATCTAGAGCTTGTCACTGATCTCGGCGAGCTATCACATCATATCAAGCTCTAGCCGTCAGATCCCTTAGCTTTGTTCAAGCTACTTTAGAGGCCAACCTTTCCCTGTCTCCACTAGCTACTCTAAGACTATCCTACAACTTACTCATCATGAACAAAGCCACAACCTATCCTCACACACCCAACATGTCTCATATAAGGCTCTACTTATCCATTCATGCCTTTTACATAACTCTATTGCTACATCCTCAAGCCAAATCCAATCTTAGAGAGCTTGGAACTTTGTTTTGATACTAATAAATGTAAACCCATAATTTCCTAGCTTATCTTATGCCATTTACATGCTTCATATCATGTATTCTATGAAGGAACAAAGAAAAAAGACATAAAATAATGAATTTCTTAGCGTTGCGCTATACATAAATTTTCTATTCGATGTTATGCGAGCCATGTGAGCTCATACATCACATTCTCATATTTAATTATATGAATACAACTCATTTGCATCATTAAAAGTGGCCTACACCTCAAGAATCATGAAGGGAAGCATGAAATATTCATATCCATTTTCAGCCAGATTTGGCTCTTTTCTGACCAAACTTTGAAAAATCATAACTAATTTTAAAAAAATCAAAATCATGCATTCTTGGTCATTTTGGAAAGATACGGATGCTATATCACATTAAAAATATGTCCAGACTATAACATTCATCATACAGGATGTTTGAGATCCGAAAAAGTCTAGAGGTCAACTGCTCACTAGTGCTGTCACAGATTTCTACAGCAAACTTAAAAAATGTCTAATTAATTCCAAAAAAATCCAATCCATACAAATAATACCAATCTAGAAAGTTGTGGATGTTTCCAGACCAACTCAGGCATGCCCAGACCCCGAAATTCAATAGAACAGTAACTGAGGTCAAGTGAAGCTCCTAATACTGGACAAAATCTTTAAAAATTCATATCGCCCTCTCTAGACCTCCAAATGAGGTCATTCTAGTTGACACAAGTCACTATGAATGTATAGTTTCTTTGTATAAAATTTTATGGCAATTGGACATCATTTGAGCCCTGTGTGATAGATTTTATTTTCGGACCAAATGAATAGTGCAGTCGCCCAAAATTAAAAAATTTGTCAACTTTGGAAATTCATCAAATATTCTGTAGACCTCTAAAAATTATGTTATTTAGCTTCCCAAAAATTTCTTTAAAAGCTCTAATTTCATGCCAAATCTCAAATTAAGAAGAACTCATTTGGCCAAAAGGTGACATAGGGTTCTATTATGGTCAATTTTGGCTCCATATGAGGTACCAAGTAACCAAATGGCTTTCCTTAGGGTTTGGCACCTTTTGGGCAAGTCTAAAAGTATGATTAAGACTTGTGTAAGCTGCCCAAATGGTCCCAAACTCCATGCATCTCATTTTGGCCATTTCATCCACACATATGCATAATTCTATCAAACCATTCATAGAGCTAATTTGCCATCATATACTCAATTCACATTCTAGTGGCTACATAACATATTCTCTCATTCATACATGGCACAATATCATAATTACACGTGTTTAAGAGGTCATAGACCATATACATCATGGGTTTACATGCTTTGATACAAATATGGCCTTAAAGAACTAAAAACTATGCATTAGGTTGCCAAACTCTCTTCTTCAAGGTGGTTGGCTTCCATTACCTTGTCCACTTGATCCACCTAGAACATTAGATCATTGGAGAGGAGGGAATGAGATTCAAAAAATCCCAATAGCTCATCTCCCATTCAATCATACATAATGGATGCAAACAAGTCTCATAAATGCATGTATGGTCATGTAGACATGTGGAAACATTCAAGAATCATTTTTATCATTTAAGAAAGTCATACATAGCATACAAAGGCTTATGTAACATCTGGTTCTCTAAAAACAAAAGAAAACATGAGAAACGTAACATACGGTTTCACCGTAAATGAACAAAATTTACTAGATACAAAAGGAAGTCCCCCGAAATGAGATAGTTAAGGTCCCAAAAAATTTGGGAAGCATTCTAGACTCCCAAAAATGAGAATCCTAGACTCAGACGAAAAGAAAAATAGAGTTAGAATAAAGAAACAATTTCTTATGAAAAGCTTACGAATAGTAATGGTATTTTGACCTAAAGAAGCAACATGTAGTTAGGCTCTTTGTTTTAATAGTGTGATGACTTCAAGGCGCTTAAAAGAAGTCAAGAATCATATTTGAAAAGAAAGAATGGAGCCTAGAATTTATTTGAGGGGTATTATTTCATTAGGTACATTTATGGACCATAATAGGGTTTATAGAATAACCTAGTGTCTAAGCAAGTTGTGTGGCTTTAGAATTTGTTTCAATTGGCTTCTATAAATTATGTCTAGGCCAAGAGAAATCTTCTCCACACTTTTGTGTGTGTGTGGCTAAAGCAAAGAAGGGAATTTCAAGAGAAAAAGTATGTGATTATGTACAAGGTAGCTTTCTCAACCTTCTCTCATGCATGGATGTGTGTTTAACTTGTCTTAAAATGTGCGTATGTGTATTTCAAGCCATGAAAAGTATGCTAGCATGATTTTATATGCCATGATTTCATGATGACATATTATGTTTCTAAATGATGTTATGATGTGTGCTTAGGTTTGCATGAGTGTGGTGAGGCCAAGAACCCTTTGCTATAATGAGGATGAGCCAAGAACCCTTAAGATTAGTTGAGATAAAGTAAAGAGTCTCCCAAGCTAGGAAATTATGGTGTTACAAAGAGCACTAAGGAGGGAGTTTAGTTTTGGCCTAAACTTGATAGGAAATGGGGTTTTGAAGCATGGAGAATCATATGGAACCAAAAGAATCAAATAAGAAGCATTTGGTAGCAAGTTATGGAAATTAGGGTTTTGATTGTACCTAGGGAAATATGAAACTTTAAAATGATATTTTAGACCATGTAAGAGTATGATTGAGTTAAGAAGAGGCTAAGGAATTCATATAGGTGCTAAATTCCCTAAAAGAATTAATAAAACTCCATGGGTGCTCCTTAGTGTGTGTATCTCAGCCAAGCTCCACTTGAAGTACTTAGGGAGATTTTTCTTTGATTTTAAGCATATAAATAGTCTAGATATGAATTATAAACACTAAAGGAACCATTGATTTGAATTTAGAAGCTTTATTTTGAAAGTTGAAAGTTTAGAGTACCATTATACATAAAGAAGCACCTTACTGTTAAGCTCCTCGATTTGAGGTTGTGATAAATCTAATGAGTTTAAATGGAGTCATATGGCTTAAATTGAGTGAGAAATTGGAGCGAAGATAATGAATTATATGAGTTTCTTTATTATGCTACTAAATAGAGCCATATGGAACCCTAAAGTTAGAATTGGCTTATGTAGGGTTTATGTGAGGCTAGAAATGATTCCATTGATGCATTTATGACTTGTTTGATGTGGTTAGGCCAAGCAAATCAAGTCTTTCCCAAGTGTTCTTATGAGATTGAGAAAGCAAACAGAGAGACCAAGAAGGAAATTTGTATTTCTTGAGTAAAGATAGCTCTTCATCCATTCTTGTATGCTTATTTTAGTTGTTTAATTGTCATTGATTGCTTATATGTGTGTTTGGATTATAATTTATGCCTATTGCTATTGAGATGATGATTTAATGCCATTATGTGACTTAAAATGTCTTTGGAACATGAAATGACTTTTAATGGGTAAGGTTATACTAAAAGTCCCTTGAATTGGGTGAGATAAAGCCAAAAGTCCCTAATTAAGGGTGAGACAAGGCCAAAAGTCTCAAAAATGAGTAAGACTAAGTCAAAAGTCCCTAAAAGTGGGTGAGGCTAATCCAAAAGTCCTATATAATTGGGTGAGGTTAGATTAAAAGTCCCTAGAGCTAGTTTTTGACCTTGATGGATCCATATGATTTCATAAATAAGATTATTTTTTATATTGGATGCATTTGATGCATGCTTACTTTCTTTGATATAATAACATGCCTTATAAGTGTACTTGAAGGGTGAATGAACTATTAAAATTCTCTGAATCTCACTCTCCCTTATATTATTTCTAACCATGTATAGAGAACTCTCAAGGAGTAAAAAATGGAGACCAATAAGCATAAATGGTGATTTTATGTATTTTAATGCAAAAGAATGGTTGTATATATTATTTTTGTAATATAAACATTCCCACACATGTAAAAGTATGAGATTATGATGTAAATACCATATTCAGATGTATATATGCAAGAATATGAATTTTGGTATGTAAGTGGCATGAAAAGTATATATATAAATCCAAATGAGGGAGTGAATTTGAGATGCATGATGTTTGTGACTTGATAAGATGGTCATACATGTTGTGTTTCATGTTTTGGGCGTGCTCAAATGGTCACTTGCATTAAGGAACTCCATTTTGAACCATTTGATGCTACATGGGTGCCAATTTAAGGCATAATTTATGCCTAAACCAAAACTAGACCAAATGAAATGAATGAATTTTGGCATAAAATTTGGCAGACAATTAGATCTTATTTAATGCTTTTCATAGAGTCAAGGAATATGATTTTCAAAGTTGGCTAAAAAAATGCAAAATTTCCTGGGTACTATTCATATGGTCAGTTCTGGTTTTTCTTATATTTGAGGGGCCAATGAATTTCAATACTTATGAAATTTTATAGGCATATAGTTTGCATTATAAGCTTTCCATAGCCAACAAGATCACCTAAATTGGAGAAGTGTAGCCAAAGATATGCATACTCAAAAAAGTTTCAAGTTTGAGTTGGGTCTAAGACATTGATCTGGTTACAGTTCCATTAGTTTTCATGTCCCAAAAGAATTTATTTTGATATGAAATTTTTATAAGATTATTTCATGTTATGAGCTTTCCATAAAGTCCTAATTTGCATGATTTGGAGTTCTCTAGCTCAAGATATTAATTTTTGAAGTTAGTAGCTACAATATACATCAATGTGAAACTAAGGAAATGTGGTAAATTGATGTGCATGACTTAGTACCCGAATTCCTTGCTCCCTTTTAGGATAGTTCTGGTTAGGCAAATATGTTAAGGATGGATTTTGATATCTAAAAGAAAAAGTCATGCATTTATGATTAAATTGAGAATTTGAACCTTTATTGTCAGTATTTTCCAGTGCTAAAAGTGTTAGGAATAAGAAAATGGTTATTATAAGCACATTATAATGTAAATTTTATGTTATATCATTATGGTTTGACAATAAGAAGCTTATGATGTATGTATGTAATGATGTATGCTACGAGCCAATTAGTAGTCAACAAGATGTATACTATGATGACATATATAAGAGCACTTTATGTGTAAGTATGGTTGATGTATGTATTGACACAATTAAGTGCTAGACCATGTTGTGCATGAGGATGAATTGTGATGAAAAGCTATGTATATGTCTAAGACCATGAAATGATGTTGTTTCAATGCATATATGAGCTTTTGAAACATGACTTGCCATATGTGTAGTGTATGGCTTCATGTGGCTATTGACAAGTGAGATGGTAAATTTTTTATATTAGCCATATTTCTTGTCATAGTTTCTATGAAAATGATGTGTGGATAGATTAAAATTTACTCAAAGTAAGATATTGCAAGTTAGAGGTCAAATGGACCATTTTAGAATAAAATTTTGGTCCAAATGGGCCATAAATTGCATCCCTACTTTTAATAGCTTAAATGACTTAGTTTGGGGGTAAAATTTGGTGGACACTTATAAAATTTATAAGGTCTCTTAACAAGCCAAAGATGGTATTTTTTTAAACTCTATAGAATATTTTATAAATTTTTGAATCTAATCCAAAATTATGAAATTATGTAGTTACTATTTATGCTATCATGGCCTTACGTTTATGTACTTCCAGGGGCCAAATAGATTTATTTTTACTTGAAATTTTTAGAGTATAAAGATTAAATTATAAGCTTGCTAGACAAGTTCAGATCATAAGCTTTTTATAAACACCTAATTCACGTAAATTGAAGTTGCATAACCGAGGTTATGAATTTTTGAAATTTGGTCCATATTATGTCCAAAGAGGCCAAATTGAGATATATGACTCTTTTATACTTTTAGGTCCTGGATAAAGGTTTTGTAGGTTGAAACAAATATATTTATGGAGTTTATGGATTGAGATGGCAAGAAAATCAAAAGTTTTACACCAGTAGTATTTTTATTGCTTTAAGAAGGAAGTGATATGATTTAGCCATATAAAGCACCTTGTGACAACAAGTGTTTTGTGCCACATAATAGTTAAGTTCAAATTTTGTTTGTTAGGTAGTGATTGAGATGATGAACACAAGAAAGTGATTCATAATATTGTAATAAGAAGGAAACATGTGCAAAAATGAAGAATCTTACCATGAACACATTGTGTAGAAATTGCAATTTGTTTCTAAACTTTACTGTTTTTCTTGCTCTTTTGTTCTTTTGATTATTTTAGTATTATTATTACTTTTTTTTATTCCTAGTCAAAATTTTTGTTTAGTTAGTTCCCTTGTTTACTTGTTTTCATTTGTAGGTACATATCAAGAGTTGAAATCATATATTCTTCAGGCTTAGTTCAACTATGGAACTTTCAAAGAATGAAGCAAAGAGATATGAGGAATGTAATACCATATTATTTCTAACATAGATCTCCTTCTTGCAAGTGGGGTTATACAATTCATCAAAGAAATCCCAAGAAAATGCATTTAAAATAATAAATTAAATTACGTTGCATAGCGGATAAATTTTTCATTTTGTGTTTCTAGGACCCCCATGAACTCACAAAAAGCATTCTCTAATTATTTTCCATTTAGCACAAACCATGCGTCAAGAGTTAAAAACCCCAAAATTTCCTTCATTCTTCATGGCTGTATAGTGACAGATTTTAGGGGCAACTTTGAAAAAATCATAACTAAATGTAGAAAAATAGAAATCATACAAACCATAACTTTCTGGAAAGATCTAGATGTTAAATTTATACTAAAAATAGTTTCCAGCTACGAAAATATTATCTGGACCATGTTTGACAATAGAAAAGGTAGGGAGGTTAAGCTACCCAGAAATTTGATGCAACTTACTGATATAAACTTTGAAGGTTTGGAGGTGCACCTGGAACAAAATAGTAAATTTAAAAATTCATATCTCCTTTTTTAGACATTCAAATGAGGTGTTTCTAGTTGGCACAAGTCACTAGAAAGGTCTAGCTTCTTCTTGTAAATTTTTTGTGACAATTGGATATCATTTGCCCTATGAATGATAGAGAACAAATTTCGAACCAGATGAACAGTACCAGTGCCAAATTCTGAATTTTCAACCAACTTTAAAAATTCTGTAAACCTCCAAATAATACCCACTTTAGCTTCTCAAGAAGCTCTAGATGCATGCCAAATTTTAGACCAAGAAGAGTTCATTTGGATAAAAAGTGGCATAGCTCACCAAATTGATCATTTATGCCCTATATGAGATGTCAAATCTGTCCAAATGGCATCCTTTAATGTTTTGGCACCTCTTGTACAAGTTTAAAAGCATGAATATGACTTGTTTGAACTGCCCAAGTGGTCTTAAACCCCATGCATTTCAATTTGGCTATCCCACTTTCAAGAATACACATGTAACTATAAGCCATCAAAGTACCAAGATCTACATTTGTATTGATTTTATGCTACATATGGTCCATACAAGATTTATACATCATATTACAATTGTTCATACATCATTCATACATAATATTACATTTGTTCAATAGTTTACAACTCAAAAATATCATATACATATCCACTTTGGTATTCTAGGTATAAGAAAAAACTGCATAATTGTCAAAGTGTAGCTTCTCAAGACCTTTGGCTTACATTTCTTGCTTCTTGAACATCACCTAGGCATTTCAAGATAATGGAGGGAAGGGGAGTGATATTTCTAGAATCTTAATAGCTCACACGCCCATTCACACACATATTCAAAGATATATAAACTAAGTGTACAAGTAAACAAGCTACTTTGATCATGAATGCACAATTTCAAGATTGTCATGCCACACTTTCACAATCAACTCATCAAGAAGTTCTAGGGACTTTCAGTTTTGCCTCACCCCATTTTTAAGACTTTTGGATTTTGCCTCACTCTTGGCCTAGGGATTTTTTGACTTGGCTTCACTCATCTAAGAGACTTTTAGCCTAGTCTCACCCATGCGTTGAGACTTTTAGCACCTCCTCACCCACATTAAAGGACTTTTGGCATCACCTCACCCTTATGAGTCATTCTCACAATCAATGGCATTCAAGACAATACATTGGTACCAAATACAATCTCAAGACATCAAGTGGCATATTCTCAAATCACAAGAGCACATACATGCATACAAAGACATACATATGCACACAAAAATGC
The DNA here is from genome assembly GCA_026724425.1 of Erythrophleum ivorense. Lineage (NCBI taxonomy): Eukaryota > Viridiplantae > Streptophyta > Magnoliopsida > Fabales > Fabaceae > Erythrophleum > Erythrophleum ivorense. The sequence continues at coordinate 14,764,956 of JAIUCV010000010.1, forward strand.
AAGAAGTGTAACACCATAATTCTAGCTCATCTCATGCCTTTGAATAGCATAATTATCATGAAACATACCATAATTCTCATAAAGGAGGCATGAAGATTTGGACTTCTATTTGCAAGTCATCATATCCAAAAAACCCATTCGGTGTCACGTGGACTGTGTGAGCTCATTCTATGCATCCTCATATTTATTTGCATGATTAGAACTCATTTCAATCACAAAAACTAGCTTTAAACCCATGGAAACCAAAAAGGGATATGAGACATGTAGATTCATTTTCGGCAGACTTGGCCTCATTTCTGGGCAAAGTTTGGAAATTCACAACTAAATCCAGGAAAAATCGAAAACATGTAATATCAGTCATTCTGGAAAGCTTAAGACGTCTACTTCATGTAAAAATATGTAGAAGTCTTAAAATCTCATATATAATGCATTTGACACGCGAAATCATCTACTGGTCGGAAGGGTTCCTGATACTGTCATAGTTTACTGATATGGACTTCAAAAAATGTCTAACTAATTCCACAAAAATCCAATGCTTGCAAATGATATCACTTTGGAAATATGTGGATGTTAAATAGAGAGAAAAAATATCTCCAGATCAGTTCATCAAGCCAAACTCCCGGAAATCGATGGAACAGTACCTCGGGTCTGGCAAGATGTCTGATACTGGGCAGAACCTTCGAAAATGCTATCTTCCTCTCTAGACCTCCAAATGAGGTGATCTCAGTGGCCACAGAAATCTTATAACCTCTAGTTTATGCATATAAAATTTCGTAAGCATTGGATACCATTTGACCATCAGGTAACACAGAATTCAAAACTGCTAGTATGAACAGTATCCATACTAGAATCCATGAAAAATCCCAATTTTGAAAATTCATCAAATATTCTCTAGATCTCCGAAAATTATGATCTTTAGCTTCCCAAAAAGCTCTTAATTAGACCTAATTTCATGCCAAGTTTTAGGGTAAGACTAACTCATTTGGCTAAAAAATGGTATAAGGTTCCATTATGGTCAATTTTGGCTCCATATTGGGTACCAAAATTGCCAATGGATTTCCCTTGGTCTTGGCACCTTTTGGGCAAGTTTAAAAGCATATTTTAGACTTGTGTGAGCTGCCCAAATGGTCCCAAACCTCATGCATCTCATTTTGGCCATTCAACCCACATTTATACACATTTGCATCAAACTTCCAATTTGCATAACTTGGCATTACATACCCAAATTCATTTCTAAGTTCATACACCATATCCATACATGTATACATCACATAATATCATATTTACATGTGTCTCAAGGGTCATGTGCCATTTACAATAATCATATACATCATTATGGCTCAAAAAGGGTAAAAGCTAGACATATGAATGTCAATCTCTCTTCTTCAATGTTGTTGGCTCCCATTAGCATATCCACTTAGTTCACCTAGCATGTTAGATCATTGGAGTGGAGGGGATGAGATTCAAAGAATCCCAATAGCTCATCTCCCATTCCATCACACATAATATGTGCAAGCAAGTTTCATATATGCATGCATAGAGAAAGTAGAAATCATAGGCATTTTAAAACAACTTTGGCATGTGAATCAATCATGCAAGACATTCAAGAGCTCACTAAGTGTTTGGATTAGCCTCACACTTCTCCTCATGGATTTTGGACTTGCCTCACCCATTCTTTAAGCACTTTGGATTCAACCATACTCTTGGGAGCCCACTTTGCTTTTGGGAGACTCTTTACTTTGTCTCAACCAAGCTCAAGGGTTCTTGGCTCATCCTCACCAAAGGAAAGAGTTCTTGGCCTTTCCACACTCAAGCAAACTCACACAAACATCATGTAATCATTTGAAAACATAACATAGCAACAAGCATCATGGCATATAAAGGTATGCTAGCATACTTTTCTTAGCTTGAAAATACACATACACACATTCTAAAACAAGCTAAACACACATCCATGCATGAGAGAAGGTGGAGAGAGCTACCTTGCACAATTTCACACACTTTTTCCTTAGCTTTCAACCCTCCTCTTTCGGCCACACACCCACAATTTGGTGGAGATAGTTTCTCTTGGCCTAGATACAATTTATGGGAGCCAATTAGGTCTATGAAATATATTCTAAGGCTACATCACTTGATAAAACACTATATTGCTCTATAAGCTCCATTATGGTCCATAATCACACCTAATGAAGTAACATCCATCAAATGACTTCTAGGCCTCATTCTTTCTTTTCAATTATGATTCTTGACTCCTTTTAAATCTCTTAGAGTCATCACATCATTAAACAAAGGGCCTAACATCATGTTGCTTCTTTAGGTCCTAATATGGAACCTAAAGCACCAACTCATTCTCTAAGCTTCCTAAATTTTTCCCAAGGTTTCCCCTCACATTCATTCACTATATATGACTCAAAAATGGGCTTGAAACAATTTAAAACTCTCCCTAACTATGTCATCCTTACTTGGCTGAAACTTAGAGCATAAATGGGATTTCATGGCTTTTTGATTTTTCCTTGATGGGAGAACCATTTAGGGAGGTTGTTAAAAGTTGTAAGAGGTCAAGGAAACACTTAAATAGCTAAGAGAACTCATAGATTAAATCAGTTTTTACAATCCCCTTATATGCTCTACACTTTTCTAACTTTGAGTTCATTAATTTTTCTTGCAATTTCTTTGCTTTCTTGGATGGGAGGTGCATGTGGGGAAGCTCTCTAGGGGTCTTAGGAGCATGTTTAAATATTTAATTAAGTCTAAGAATATTCATATAGAATCAGATTTGCAAGGGAGCATTTGGATCCCTAATGGTTCTATCTTGTCTCCTCATGCTCCTTTCTTGATTCTATTGGTTCCTTCTTAATCCTTATCATCTAAAACCTCTAATCCCTCCACAAATTGGGCAGGAAAACAGCCCCTAAGAATTGGGCTCATGGTGCCCAAATTCGTGCAAGAGGAAGGGGAGGGAGAAACTACCAAAGAATGGAAGTTTTACCTTGTTTTCTTGCACTTTCTTGGTTGCTTTTCACTTTCCTTGGTTGCCTCACTCCAAACACGAATTTTTCCTCTCTGTTCTGCCCCCAAAACAGCACCAAACTCTCCATTAAAACCATAGAAAGAAAGCTTGAGAGGAGAGGAGCAAGGTTCAAGAAAGAAGGATATGGAATTTCTTAAAGTTTCTTACCTTTTTCTTGAATTTCTTCCTCCAAAAATCTTCCTCCTCTTGTGCGCCTAAGAAGGGCAGCTTCTCCTCTGGTTTTTGGCAGAATTAAGGCGGTCTTAGAGAGGAGAGAAAGAACGTGGCATATAAAGGAGAAGAAAGAAGCTTCCTTTTTAAAATGGTTTCCAATTTCGCCCTTTGTAATGGCATTTCCGGTTTGGCTTCGTTTTACCTCCTTTTTGAGAACCGTATTTTTCATCATAAAATTTAGATTCCCAATTTAATAAAATGCCTTTGGAATCACTCAAATCAGAGCTAAAACCTTCCCGAACGAATCGGTCAAAGTTTAGGTCAACTGACGTCGGAAAGAGTACACCGGAGGGGCTTCACTGGTCTCGGGGCTTCCCATGGTTTTTGAGGCCTCTGAGAACCCTAGAGAACTCAAAATTTTCATTTAAAAAGACCTCCTATGAGTTTTTCAAAAAGTGCCCATATTTACAAAAATGCCACTGGCCTTTCGGCAATTTTATCGAATCACTCTGGCCTTGATTTCTGGGTAACTCAAGGCTCAAATCCTCATTTTTCATTATTTATAATTTTATCATAATTTTATTTGGCCCCAATTCCTTCTATTTCAGGGACTTCCTTTTGTATCTGGCCCATTTCTGACGTTTACGGAGAAACTGAACATTGTGTTTCTCACGTTTCTGGATGGACCAGATGTTACAAGAAGAATGAGGTGGAGAGCTACCTTGGATCTTGCAAGCTTTCTTTAGTCTTTCTCCTTCCCTTTTTTAGCTTCACAAGCACACCTAGGTGGTTTGGTGTTCTTTTGACCTAAAACCATAAACAACACATAATTACATACTTGAAGCAAGCCAAGACACTAAACTCACTCTTGAACACACACTTGGTTCCATAAGTGGCATAACGGTTCCATAAATGGCTTATTAAAGCAACCTTCACAATTCAAGCTCTAAGCTCCCATTTCTTTCCATTTCTAGGCCTCTTGGTCTTATTCAAAGTCCTTGGAGTCCTCACACAATCATTTATACAAGTTTAGAATCAAGTTACTTCACAAAGCACCATTATGGACACCATTGTCCTATCTTCCAATCCATGGCTCCTAAATTTTTCCCAATAGTTTCTCCCATCTTCTAACATCATATAAAGTCCTAAACCAAGGTTAGAATAATTTAAAATATCTCCTAATCCAATGAACCTAGCTTGTCCGAACCATGCACCATAATGGAGGTTCATGGAGTTCTTGATTTTTCCTTGATGGGAGAGCCACTTGGGAAGGTTTCTAGAGGTCTTAGGAGCTCAAGGAAACACTCAAATAGCCAAGAAAATACTCACACAAAATCAAATTTTACAAAACCCTAAAGAAGCCTACGCTTTCCTAACTTGATTTCTATTAGTTTTTCCTGGAATTTCTTGCCATATTCCTCTTCCTCATGGTCTAAAACCCTAGTTTCTATTTTTCTTTTAGGCAGAAAACTCCCCCTCATATGGTTCTGTATGAGGCTGAAACACACACCAAGAAGAAGCAAGAGAAGAAGGCAACAAAGGTGTGAATTTACCTTAGATTCAAGTGTGTTTTTAAAGCTCTTCCTTCTTGGTTTGTTCCACCAAAAGAATTCAAACTCTTCCCTTAGGTTCTGGACCAAAAATAAAACCAAAAGCTCAACTAACCATTGAAAAAAAGCATGGAAGGAGAGGAGCAATGTTGGAGGAAGAAAGAGCATGAAATTCTACAAATTTTCTTACTGTCTCCTTAATTTTTCTCCTCCTTTTCTTCCTCTCTTGGTACACCTCAAGAAGCTGGTCATTTTTTGTATTTGGGGTAGAGGAAAGTCGTGCTATATGAGAGGGAGAAGACACAAGAAGCTTATAGAACATTTAAGAAACTCACTTTTTCAAAAATTTCAATTTCATCCTTTCGTAATGGAAATTTCATTTTGGCTTTGGTTTAGCTCCTTTTTTTAGAATTGTCCTTTCCATTATAAAATTTAGGTTCCCAATTTAATAAAATACCTTTGAAATCACTCAATTTAGAGCTAAAATCTTCCTAAACGAATATGTCAAAGTTTTGGTTTACCACTATTAGAAAAACATACACCGAAGAGGCTTTACTAGTCCCGAGGCTTCCCATGGTTTTAGGGCCTCTGAGAACCCAGGGCAACTCAAATGTTCCATTTAAAAATCCCTCTTGTGTGTTTTTCCAAAAGTTTCACTTTTTTACGAAAATGCCATTATGTTTCGTTAGTTTTCGTCACAATTTGTTTCACTATCCTAGCTCTATTTTTCTCTCTGTCAGAGCCTAGAATTATCATTTTTAGGAGCCTAGGACTCTACCTAATTTTTTTGGGACATTATCTAGCTCATTTTAAAGGACTTACTTTTATACGACTTATTTCATTGTTTTACGAAAATTACATTCATTACAAGGAAGTTTCCCTAAGCTTTTATACCTTTTCATCTCTTACTTCAACTTTATGATTGAGTATGATTTATTGAATTTTAGTGTTATATCTTTTTGAAAAAATTCTCTTTCTCATGACTTTTAGCTTGTTTAGAAAATTGTATAATTTTTAATTCAAACTAAATGTGATTTTTAGAAATTCATTTAAAAATTATTGGTAGTTCTTTTTGTTGTTATTTTTCTCTAGTCATACTTCAATATATCCATATTTGCATAACAAATATTTTTTTACCAATCTCGTTCAATTGAATTGTTTTTCATGTTCATTTCTTGAAGTTGCTCTATTTTCTACACTTTTTCATATGCTAACTTTGTTGAATCCACCTGGACAAATTTTTTGTATGATTTTGGTGGCATTGTTTTCCTTATTATATTTAGTTTTAAAGAAAATTAGTCTCACACTATTTCAATTTAAGATGAAATAGATATTCAATGTTTAGTACTTGTTGTTTTATGTTATGAAATCTGATTGTGCTTATTTTTACATTACTTTGTTGTCTCATATACTCTATTTGAGTAATGTTTTGTAATCTCCAATTTTTGTTAAACGATGAAAACAACACATTTACAAAGCAAGTCCCCTAAAATGAATTAGTTAAGATTCTAAAAAATTTCAGAAGCATTCTAGACACCTAAAAATGAGAATCCCAGGCTCAGGAGGAAAGAAAAATAGAGCTAGAATGAAGAAACAAAATTGAACGAAAGACTTACGAAACATAATAGTATTTTTGTAATTTTGAGCAAATTTTGAAATTCACATAGGAGGGCTTTTTAAATGAAAATTTTGAGTTTTTCAGGGTTCTTAGAAGCTCTGAAAACTACAGGAAGCCCTGGGACAATTAAAACCCCTCTAGTGGACATTTTCTAACGTCGATGTACTCGAACTTTGACGGATTTATTTAGGAAGGTTTTAGTTTCAATTTGAGTGATTCCAATAGGAACATAAATTTCATAATGGAAGAGGCAGTTCTCAAAAAGGAGCTAAAACAAACTAGAAACGAAAATGTCAAGACAAAAGGGCAAAATAAAAATTTTTGAAAAGTCTTTCTTAAACTCCACCTATATATATAGGGTGCCCCAACTCTCCACTCACTTAGCCACATATGTTTCTGCCCTAAACCAAAGAAAAACCCTAAGGAGTGAGGCGTACAAGAGGGAGAGGAAGAGAAGGAGAAAGACAGGTAAAAGGTATGGATTTTTTGTTGTTTTTCATGCTTTTTCTTTAGTAAACCTCTTTTTCTCCATTTCCCTTTCTTTCCTATAGTTTTTATTGAAGTTTATGGATCTGTTTTGAGGGAAGAACAAAGGGGGAAATTCAGATTTGAAGAGAGGAGGCCAAAGAAAGAAAATTTAAGTAAGAAAACAAGGGAAAACAAGATAAATCTTCCATCTCATGGTAGCCACTCCTCCTCCCTCTTCTTCCTTGGTTCGTCCCACTCATGAAGCTTCAAGAGGGCTTGGATTTTTATAGAACCAAGGGTGAATCTTAGGAAAAGGAGTGTGGAGAATAAGAATATGCAAAGGGAATTAACAAATAACCATGGAAATTCAAGATAGCAAATCTAGGGTTTCAAATGTTCCTTGTGAAATCTAACTTGATACTTTAATTTCTAGGCCTAAATGAATGTTTGAATGAGCTCTTAAGATCCTTAGAAGTCTCCCCCATGTGCATCTTCCATCAAGAAAACAAAGCAAACTCCTATGGAGGCCAAATGCTACCTAGTTTCAGCCTAAAAGGGATAAGACACCTAGGGAGAGTTTTAAATTTTTTTCAAGCCCATTTTTGAGTCATATATGATGAATGAAAATTTGAGAAAATCTTAGAAAAAATTTAGGAGGCCTAGAGAATGAATTGGTGTCTTAGGTTCCATAATATAACCTAAAGAAGCAACATGTAGTTAGGCTCTTTATTTTAATTGTGTGATGACTCTAAGAGGCTTAAAAGGAGTCAAAAATCATTAATGAGAGGAAAGAATGGAGCCTAGAATTCATTGGATGGGTGTTGCTTCATTAGGTGCATTCTTGGAATCATAAAAAGGTTAATAGACCAAGTTAGTGTTTAAGGAAGATGTGTGGCCTTAGAATTAATTCCATAAACCTAATTGGCTTCTATAAATTGTGCTAAAAGAAACTAACCCCCCACCTTTGTGTGTGTGAAGCCGAGGAAGGGAGAGCAAATTCAAGGAGAAAAGTGTGTGGTTGCATCCAAGATAGCTCACTCCTCCTTCTCTCATGCATGAATATACGCTTGACTTGTCTTTAAATGTGTGTTTTAAGCTATTAAGAGTGTCCTAGCATTAGCTCTTATTCTATGGTACCATGATGATGTATTATGTCTTCAAATGATGTTTATGATGTTTGTTTGGGTTTTCCTGAGTGTGGAAAAGCCAAAAACTCTTAGCCATGGTAAAGATGAGCTAAGAACCCTTAGAAATGGTTGAGACAAAGCAAAGTGTCTCCCAAGAGTGAGGTTGAGCTAAAACCTTCTTGAGAAAATAGGTGAGGCAAGTCCAAAATTTATGAGTGAATGGGTGAGACTAATCCACTTACTTGGCAAGTCTATGGATGCTTTGTATGACTTACTCACATGCCAAGATTGCTTCTTGAATGATCATGTCATCTATTATGCTCATGCATGCATTGTCAAGACTTGTTTTGCATCTTTTATGTGTGATTGAAAGGGAGATGAGTTATTGGGATTCTTTAAATCTCATTTCCTCTTCTCCAATGTTCTAACATACTAGGTGGACCAAGTGGACAAAGTAATAGGAGCCAACAACTTGGAAGATAAGAGATTGACAAAAATTTACATAGATTTTTGCTTCTTTATGACCATATGAGTGGCAAATGTTGTAATCTATTGTTGTATATATCTTATGACCTTATGAACATATGTAATTATGCTAATGTATTATGTATAAATGAGAATTTATGTTATGTGAATGTTACAATGCAAATTAGGTATGGAATGGCAAGACTAGCATTATGTAAACTTGTGTATGGCATGGGGTGAGAGTGAGTTTCCAAATTTTGGGTTTGTACACCTTTGAGACAAGTTTTAAATGTTAATTTGGTGCATTCCCACGTGTCTAAGTGGCCACACAAGCTCGGGAAGTAAAATTAGACACTTTGATGCTAGTAAAGACCATAAAAATGACCAAATCGAAACCCTATGGCACAAACTAATGAAACAGATGAATCTTTCCATGAAATTTGGTAGAAATGTAGAGCTCATTGAGATATTTTTAGGAAGCTAAAGTGAAGAAAAATTGAAGCTCTATAGAATCAATTATGAATTTTCAAAATTGGATTTTTCTGCTATTCTGGTGTATGTACTGTTCATATTGTCAGTTTTGTGTTTTGTGTCATTAGAGTGGCAAATGGTATGCAATGCTTGTGAAATTTTACAGGCATAAGCTAGAGGTTATAATATTTTTATGGCCATCAAGATCACCTCCTTTGGAGGTTTGAGCAGAGAGTTATGAATTTTTGAAGTTTAATGCAGTATTAGTAGCACTACTTGACCTCCTGTACTATTCTGTCATAATTTATTCTTAAATGAACTTGGTATGGTCTAGAGATATTTTTTCCTTAGAGTTAACATCTTTATCTTATCATATTGACTGAATTTGCATGAATTGAATTTTTATAGAATTAATTATGAGTTTCCAAAGTTTATGATAGTAACTTGTGACAGTAGCCCAAATAGCTGAGACCTTAGGTACTTTTTGAATGTCAAATGTCTTCCACTTGATGTTTCATGACCTAGAATTATTTAGATCATAAAGTAAACATCTGTAGCTTTCCAAAATGGTAAAGAATGCATGATTTGATTTTTCTAAAATTCATTATGAATTTTCAAAATTTGTGACAGAAAGCATAAAATTCTAGCTAAGTCTACACTATGGTATTTTGTGTGTTTCTTTCACTTGCATGAGTTCTAGGCCACTTTTTGTGATAAAATTAAATTGTATCTATGTAATTAAATATGAAAATGTGATACATGAGTTCATATGGTCCACGGGACACTAAATGAAAAATTTATATGCTACGCAATGCAAAAATACTCATTATTTTAATGTCATTTTCCTTGCTTCTTCATCAAATACATGATATGAGACATGGAGATAGCATGAGATAAGCTAGAAAGTTATGGTGTTACATGTTTGTAGCCAATCTTTGCATGAATTAGTCTACCAACTTTCAACTAAATCCAAAAATTCTTATGTGAATTTTTTAGAGCATCTGTTAAGTTAAATTTATTAAAATGTTATAGGAGATTTATGATGCTTTATTGTTGTTCTTTCATGCCTATATCTTTTTATATTATTTGTAACTTTTAATTTTTTGTTTGGGTTAGCATAACAAGTTTTACAAGCTCAATGTGCTTTGTGAGAAATGAGAAAGAACCAAGTTTTGAGTCATAAATGAACATTTTTAACTCTTGATCTCTTTTATTTTTCATTGATTTGTTTGTTTTTATTTCAGTGTGTTTTAATTTTAAGTTTGAGGGAATAGCCATACTTCTTTTCAAATTAGATAATTTTGTTTTTATAAACATAAAAAATAAAAGAAAATTAAAAAATTTTCAAAAACAAAGGAAGTCGAAAGATAGTGTACTCATGCACTATCCATCTATTGAGAGGTATACTGAAGCACCATTCAAATTGTGTAAATGGTGTGCCAAGGTGTATTGATGCACTAGATGTGTTCGAAGTAATGTACTGAAGCATCACTTTCTTTTTGAAGACTATATCTAGTTTTTAAAACTCTTATTCCTAACACTTTATATAGATATAGTTTCATTTTACTGAGAGACCTTGTGAGTTATTACACTCTAAGAGTTATTGTGTTTAACAAAAGAATATAGTTTAGCATTTAGACTTTAAAAGGAGCACTTTTATGTTACCTCTTTAAGCAACATGTTTAGGTGTAGTTTATTTTTTTTTTCTTTATTATGTTTTATTCTAGGAAAGAAATGGAAATAAAACGATGATTGTCTCTAATTGTTTATACCTATAATAATTGAAGTATTGTAGAGGGAGTGTGCTATTTATTGTCATTTTAGGACAACTTTTTATCTAGGTTAGTTTTTATGTATATTCTCTTCAGTTTACAAAATATATGCTATAGCTTTAATTTTTGCTAATTGCCATATATATTTAAGAAGGAAGCTTTTTACACTTTTCTTGGATTTTATTTGGAACATTGGGAACGATGTTCAATTTTAAATTTAGGGGTAAGGGGTTGGCTCTTAAATTTAGAAAATTGTAAAATTTTTATGTGTTGTAGAAAATATAATTATATATACATACATATATATATAGCCCTAAAGAATAACTCTTTAAAATCCCTTATCATGTTTAATGGCATATATCTATAACTCCCAAAGGATTGATGGTCTACAATTATGTTGATTAATTTTCTTATTTATGTTATTGTAACTTATAAGTCTATTTTGATAATTGAAGGCCTATAAATAAAGATTATGTACTAAGTATGAAGCATTTAAAAAAAAAATTATCCTCTCCATTCTCCTTTTAATTTTCTCTCTTGCACTTGTTATATTTTTTGTATTTTCACTATTTTTATAATATGATGGATTTTATTGAAAGTTTATGTGATTTTCATGAAATTTTTTCCAAAGTAACTTTTTTTTTCAAAATACCTCTTATTTTGTTTTCCTAGATAATTGTTTAATTGAGTGGCAAAGTTTTTCCCATTTATATTGAATTAATATAATGATACTGGTTATTGATTGATATATATGGATATGTAATATTGAGAATGACATTTGATATTTAGTTGAATTATCAAGGGATGAAATTTCTAGCTCATTAAATAAAATCAATGCACTTATGCCATGCATAAGATAAATGTTTTCTTTAATTTAGAGTGTATTGATTAGTCTATTTGAGATTATTGAGCTAAACTTTAGAACTGGCTTTAATTCTTTCTTGAGCTGAAATCCTAGATCTAGTACTTTTCTTAGAAATAATTTTGGCATTGTTTCTAAATTTGAGCCTTGAAGGAATATTATTTTTATTTTCATATAATCATTAGTACTCCTTGAACTTGGTTGCAATATATGCACTTGATGCATATATAAGTTTCTTTTCTAAATATCTATGTAAATTCTATATTTTGATAACTAAAATGGTCCCTAAAGAGTGAAATATATTATTTAGAATGGGGTTATAAGTCTAGAGAAGGGTAGTATGAGCTAAGACGAACCGAAATTGGAACTGCTTGGTTAATGAAAGAAGATTCCAAGATAAAATGAATTGATGCTACTAAAGGGTAAAATATTAATTAGAGCATCTAGAAATAAGTTGAGAAAAAGAGCATGACCTGAGACCAGAGCCAAAATGGCTAAACATAATGAATCGTAATTATAGTGGCAAAATCATAATTTTGAGCAAAAATTTAGAAACTTGAAAAAAAAAGTTTTAAATAGTAAAATTAAGCTCATTAGAGTTTTCAGAGGTCCTAAAAATCATATAAACCATTAAGATGGTTAAAACCCTTTTGGTGTGTGATTTAAATTATCAGATGACCTAAACTTTGATCGAATCATTTTGAATTATTCTAAATCCCATAAATTTGAAAAAAATATTTTTAATAAATTAGAGAACTTAAATTTTATGATAGAAAAGACCATTCTAAAAAAAGATCTAAAATGAGATCAAACAGAGAAATTAAAGTTGGGGGATGTAACAGGTGTAACACCTCAAAATTAATTAAGAATAATCATGATGAATTAAGGGATTAACATGAGGGATTTAGGAAAATTGGAAAAATAAAGATTTTCAAAGAAATGGATTTATTTTAGACATTTCGAGATAATAATCATTTTTTGTCATTGTTAGGTGAAGATATATTAATTATAGTTATATGTTTAATTAGTGAAATTAATTGAGAAAAAAGGAACACTTAATTTGGGCCTTGTGATTAGTTCATTTATACCATGAGCCAAATATAGAAGCCCACTCTTAATTTAGGGAAGCATGGCCCAATCTAATTTAATTTCTTAGAAACCCAAAATTCAGAAAATGGTCCCAAGTGAGACATGGACCCTTAAGCCAATCTAAAACCTCACTAAAACCTTAAACCCTTCATAGTCTCCTTTCTATTATGCAGAAACCTAAGGGAACTCAGAGGGAAATTCAAACATCCATAGGGGGCTAGGGTTTCTTTAGCATATCTCCACCATTTCCCACTTTTAAAGGAAGAATCACCCAAGGTAATCTATATGAAACTCAATCCTCTCTTCTTTCTCTTCAATTTGGCCTAATTAGTTTTTTGTTTGGAGTATTTTCACCTTCCACCCATGTCTAAAATTTGTTATTTTAGATTGTTTTTGCATAATTTTTAAAGGTTGAGGCTAGGATGGTCATTAGGTAAGTATTTTCTTCCCATTTTGATGTATTTTCTATTGGTTTGAGACCCCAATGGCTGACTTATGATATGAGCTAGGATTTTGTGTGAAAATATCCAAAATTTTGAATGGAATATTATGGTTTCGAGGTGGGTGAAGTTCAAGTTTGAATTTGAGACTCTTGGTAATTGGGTAAGCGATTTCTAGGAACTTCTTGATAGTTTAATGCCGTAGTATCTTATTTATGTTATAATTAGTATCTAAAATATGCTTTGATTTAACCTAGAATCCTCTAAAGTATTAATATTTATCTTTGACTTCAGAATTTGGCCCGATTAAGTGAGGTAACCAAGGTTTGATTTAATTCCTTATGTCACACCATACATAGTTAGCATCTATTTCACATTAAAACTAGCTAAATATATCCATTTCTATGAGTTAAGCACTTTTAGCAGTAGAAATAACCCACATTTAAAGCTAAATTAATATTCTTAGCTTAATAGACCATGTGAGCTTACCAAACTTAATTTCCATCCCTTACACTCTTGTTTAACCAGAATATCATAAATTGAAGCTCACAAGTCAGGCCTAAGGCCTAGAACACAAAATGTACACCATACTTGCAATTTCCATGAAACTCCATATTCTAATATAAAATTTGAAAAATCATAACTAATTTTAGAAAATTTGAAAGCATGCATACTATAGTGTTTTGGAAAGCTCAGGATATCCTCTAACTACCATAAAAATTTTAGATTAAAACAACTAGGTTGCCTTACAAAAACTGATGGAACAATAACATTAGTCACTAATGCATCTTGCAACTGAACCTAAACTTTAAAAATTCATATCTCCCTTTACAGAGCTCTAAATGGGGTGCTCTCAGTGGGTATGAAAAGCTTAAGATGAGACCTATTGTCTATTAGCATTTTAAGGGCATATGAGTTCATTTGACCCATGAAATCTATTAAATATCAGAGGCTGTTATGATATTCAGGCACTACTAGACCTCTAATTTCAAAAATTTATAACTCTCTCTATACAACTACTTTTCATGAAAACTTGATGGCCCTAGAAATCTTTTAATGTTAGTAATATTTTTGTAAAATTTCATGAGTATTGGACTTTTATTTGGCCCTTGGATGACACAAAAATGCAAATTAACCATATGAACAGTAACTGGGACAATTTTGCATAATTTGGCGAACTTTGAAAATTCATAATAAATTCTTTAGAGTTCCAAAAATAGTGTTCTTTTGCTTTGTGAAAATCCCTAGACAAGGCCTATATTCATGCTAAATTTCATGCATCAAATCATCCATTTGTGGTTCAACTCATTATTTTGTCACATTTTGCAACCATAGTGGGGTCAAATGGTATCAAATGACCTTCTAGCCATTCCATTACTACTTGAGCACATCCAAAAGCATAAATGCGACATATAAAAGCTTCTCAAATGATACAAAACATCATACATCTTAAAAATAGCTTCTTAGTTGTCATTTTGCATCTTATATCAAGGCACTAGGATATCAAAAATTCACATAAGCATACATCTAGCTCTAAATCCCATTCATACATGATATTTACATACTTTTATACATGCTCAATAATTTACATCTCATAAACATCATATACATATATACTTTGACATTACATTACACACAAATCCTATCCTATGGTCAAAGTCTCATGATTTAAGCTCCTTGGCTTCCAATTCTTACTCCTTGAAGTTCACCTAAACATGGTTAAGCATAATGTGGGGAAAAGTGAGATTCAAAGAATTCCAATAGCTCTTTATCCTTTCAAACATACATATATGATGCATTTTCATGTCAAAGAATGCATGCATGTCATAAAAGCTTCTAATAAACATATATGAACATATTTTCATGTCACATAAACTCATACAAGTCAAACATAGGCTCTAAGGGATATTAGTCTAGCCTCACCCAATTTTCTTAGGACTTTTGGATTTGTCTCACTCACTTTAAGGGAATTTTGACTTTTCCTCACTCTTTCTTGAGACTTTTGGTTTTGTCTCACCCATTCATAAGGTCTGTTGGCATCTCCTTACCCATTATAAGAGACTTTTAGCATAATCATACCCATTCAAGCCACTTTTGCATTCAAAATCTCATTCAAGAAATATAATGGTACCATAGCATGTACACAATGGCTATAAATATGTCTCATGGTTCAAACATGCACACAAGTATCTAATGACAATCAAACATCTAAGCAATGCATGCTAGAAAGGTTAAAGAGCTACCATAAGTCAAAAAGCACACTTTTTCCTTTGCTCTTCACTTCCACTTCTTGGCCTCATGCATACACCTAGGGGGATCTTGGTTCACTTGTCCTAGATACATCAAACAAGACACAAATTCATCATTGGAACCAATTCTAACCTCACATAAACTCTACATAAGTTTACTTTATCTTATGACATTGATGTAGTTCCATATAAGCACACAATAAAGCAACTCTAGAATTCATGATCTTGGCTCCACTTTCTTATTCAATTTAGGTCATATGACTCCATTTAGACTCATCAGAGTCATCATAAGTTCAATTCAAGAAGCCAAATACTAGGTTGCTTCATGTCCATAAAGGGGTCCTAACTTCCATCTTATAAACCACGATTTCTAAATTCAAACCAATAGTTCTTTTAGTATTTATTAATCATATCTAGACCATTCCCATCCTTAGAACCAAGGAAAAATTTCCCTAGGTGCTCACTCTCTCTTTGGCTGAGACACTCACACACACTTTGGGCCAGGGAGTTGTCTTAGTTTCTTTAAGGAAGTAGCCACTTGTAAAGCTTCTTAGATATTTCATGGACTCATAGATACTCTTATATAAGCTAAATTATCCTTAGGAAGCTTAAAAAATGGCTAGGTACAATAAAAACCCTAGGTCAGATAACTTGATTTCTAATGCTTTTCTTTTAAATCTAATTATATGTTCTTATCCTCATGCTTGAAAACCCTTCCCTCTACCTCATTTTGGCTTGAATTCATTTCCTCCTTAATGGGCCTAAGGTTGGCCGAACACACCCTTAGGAAGAATAAGTAAGAAAAAGCAAGAAAGGCCATGGTTCTTACCTTATTTCAAAGTTTTTTCAAGGAGTTTTCACTTGCTTCTAGCTTTTAGCTTCTTCTTCCAATTCTGACTTCCTCCTACTGAACCAGCCATAAATCAGTCCCAATTTAGTCATCAAAACTATGGGAGAAAAGAAGAGAAAGAGAAAAAGAAGATTGGTAAAGGAGAAAACATGAAAAACCATGGATTTCTTACCATTTTTGCTAGGTTTCTCTCTTTCTTCTTCCCTTCTTCTTATGCACCACTTGAGACTGCCTTAAGTTCTATTTTGGAGCAGATGGAAGCCGACTAAAAGAAGGAAGGAGAGAGGGATGTGTTTTAAGAAGGCTAGGGGTTCCTTTATGCAATTTTTTAAAATTACAATTTAGTTCCTCATCTTAGTTCTTTTTATTTGGGCTCATTTCGACTCTTTTTTTAGAACCATCTTTTTCATCATGAAATTTAGGTCCTCTAATTCATAAAATGCCTTTGGTTTCACCCAAAGTAGATTTAAAACTTTCCTAAATAAATTGGTCGACCAACATTCTAAGATATAAATCAGAGGGGTTTTAACCATTCTAGGGGTTCTTATGGTTTTTAGGACTTTTGAGAACCTCAAAAAACTCAATTTTTCCATTTAAAAATTCCTCCTTTGAGTTTTCTAAAAGTTTCCTAAATTTATAAAAATGCCACTGCCTTTTTGCCAAAATTTGTTTAGTTATTCTAGCTCCAGTTTTTGGGCATTTTTTGCCATCACTAGGTGCTCTCTCTTGGGCAAGTCTCACATTAAAAGGTTGGGTTTGTACCTAAAATCATTGGGCCTTCATTAGTCCATAACCATGGCCTACTTAATTTAATTTGGGCTTAGATGAAGTTTTTAACTCAATTAAATCTCAAACCCATATTATTAATTTACTTCTTTTTAGATTTTCATTCACATGGTTTGCCCAATTATTCCCTAATAATTATTCTTAACTATGTCTAATCCATATTTAACACCTTAATTAATTTTGAGGCGTTATAGAAACCTTATAAAGGTATTTCAAGTCATATGAAATCATAATTAAACTAGTAAGATCTAAGAAACTTTCATACGTGCCAATTTCCTAAGAGAAATGAGCAAAACTCCATGGATGCCTTTCTTGAAACATGTCTTGGCTTAAGACAAGACGTGGTGCCTAGGGGGAGTTTTCTTTAATTCGAAAGTTATAAATGGTTTAGATATGAATTATGAACACTAATGGAACCATAAGTTTGAATTTATAAGCCTTATTTTGAAAGATGAAATTTTAGGGTTTAGTTATGCTTAAAGAAGCAACTTGATGCTAGGTTCCTTAAATTAAATTTATCATGGCTCTAATAAGTTTTAATAGAGTCATATAACTTATGTTAAGTGAGGTTTTAGAACCAAGGAGTTGAATTGTGGAAGTTGCTTTAATAGGTATTTAAATAAACCATATATACACCTAAAACCCTAACTTGTACATGTAAGGCTTAAATGATTACAAACATCGTTTCATTGTTAATTTTGTATTTCATTTGGTGTATATAGGCCAAGCAAGTGAGATTTCATTCAAGTGTGAGTGTAGAGCCTTGGAAGAGGGGAAAGAAACAAAAGAGAACTAATTGGAATTCTTGGATTAAGGTAGCTTTTCTTTCATTTTTGTATATATATGCTTGGTCAAATGAGTGTCTTAGATTGCTTGTATGCATTATATGTAAATTATATATAATATTGATTGTTTGATGATTATATGCAATTGCATAGCATTGCATTTGGAATTAGTTTGGCTCTTGAATGGGTGAGGTTGTGTCACAAGTCCCTTGAAATGATTGAGGTGGGGCCACAAGTCCCTAAATATGGGTGAGACTAAGCCAAAGTCCCATTTATGAGTGAGACTGAGTCAAAAGTCCTTAAAAGAGAGTGATCATAAATCAAAACTCCCTAATTGTTAGGTGAAGCTAGACCAAAAGTCCTTAAACCATAAGATTGCTCTTGATGGAGCCATGGGATTCCTAATGCATGGATATGAATTATATTTGATTGTATGATGTGCATGCTTGCATTCTTTGAACTTGAGTAAACTACATATATATGCTTGAATGTTAGATTAGTTATTGGGATTCTTTGAATCTCATTTTTCCCCTTATCTCCACTAACCATGACTAGGTGTCTCTCAAGGAATCAAGAATGATGATAAAAAAACTTAAAGAGAGTTTCTTTGACAAAGAAATCCATTTTAAGACATATTATTATATCTATGACTATGTATTTACATATTTTAATGGATGATTATTCCAACATACTTAAAAGTACTAGCATATGATGTAAAAACCATTTATATATGGTAATATGTGATATTATGTAATTTGACCTCTTGAGTTCTTGATTATGTGTGTGTATAATGTAATAGCCGGTAATTCAGAAACTGAACTGAACTTGATAAACTGGTATAAGAATACCCTAAAGCAAGGAAAATTAAGTTTAAATGGGATTAGGATATTAATTAGAATATTTTAAAATGTGGATTAGATCTTAAGGTTAGCCCGACATTGGAAACAAAACAACCAGACAGAGAGTTGCAGAAGCCAGCAGCATTTTCATAATTTTGGGCAACTTTTAGAAAACATAAAGGAGGGATCTTTAAATGGAAAAATTGAGTTTTTTTTAGATTCGCAGAAGCCTTAAAAACTATAAGAACCCCTAGAATGGTCAAAATCCTTTCGATATGCATTGTTTATGTTAGTTGACCAAAACTTTGACCAGATTGTTCAATAAGGTTTTAAATCCAATTTGGGTGAAACCAAAGACATTTTATGAATTAGAGGACTTAAATTTTATGATGGAAAAGATGGTACTAAAAAAGGATTTAAAACAAGCTCAAATTGGGGGAGTTAAATTGTAGTGGCAAAAGTGTAATTATGGAAAATGATAAAATATTTTCTCCAACCTTTATTTATGACCAAGCCACATCCCTATCTCCTTCAAACTAACTTGGAGACCTCTGAATTTAGTGGCTATGGCGTCCAAGAGAGGGGAGGAGAGAGAGAAGAAAAAAAAGCCAAAAAGGTAAGGAAATATGCCAAATCTAATTCCATAGTAGTTAGAAACTTTGCTCTACTCTTCTTGCTCTTTCTAATGGTGGTTTTAGTTTCTTGAAAGGATGATTTTAATGGCTAACCTCTTAAGAAAAAATGAGGGTTTGAAGCAAATAATTGTGCCACAAGAATCAACATTTAGCAAACTTTCAAATGAGGTATGGTATAAGCCATGAGATTGCTATTTCTTTGGTCTTTTTTTTCTTCCATAATTCTTCCTAGAGAGAGAGTGTGTGAGAAGGAAATTTTGTTTGATAAAAACTTGAGAGAAACAAGGGTTTTGAAGTCTGGAAAATTAGAATAGGCAATTAGAATCAAGAAAGGAGCATTAGAAAACAAAGTAGAGAAGTTAGGATTTTGATTGCACCTAGGGGTTTATGAAGCTTTCTAATAATGATTTAACTTATGTCAGAGCATATTTGAATTCATAAGAGACCTAGGAAGCTTCATGGATGCCAAATTCCCTAAGAAAGCAAGCAAAACTCTATGGGTGTTCCATTATATGGATGTCTTAGCCAAGGTGGGATTCATATACCTGGGGAGAGTTTTTTTTATTCTAAGGTTATGAATGGTCTAGATATAAATAATAAATACCAAAAAAATCATTGGTTTGAATTTAGAAACCATATTTTGAAAAATGGAAGTTTAGGTTCCTTTTTAGGTATAAAGAAGCAACTTAGTGTTTGGCTTCTTAAATTGAGTTTGTGATGACTCTAATGAGTTTAAATGGAGTCATGAGACTTAGATTGAGTGAGAAATTGGAGCCAAGATCATGAATCATAGGAGTTGCTTCATTATGCCCTTATATGGAACTATAACCATACTATAAGCTAGAATATGTCTGTGTAGAGTTTATGTGAGGTTAGAAGTGGTTCTAATGATATGTTTGTGTCTTATTTGATGTGTCTATGCCAAGAAAATCAAGTTCCTCCTAGGTGTGTGTGTGTGTGAGGCCAAGAAGGGGAAGGAAAGCTCAAGAAAGAAAGTTTGTGATTTTTGATTCATGGTAGCTCTCCATCCTTTCTTATATGCACTTCTTAGTTATTTGATTGTCATTGAATGCTTGTATATGTGTTTGAATTATGAGACATGCCTATAGCTATTGGTTTGATGCTTTGGTACCATTATACTTCTTGATTTGTATTTTGAATGTGAAATTGCTCTTTATGGGTGAGGTTGTACTAAAAGTCCCTAAGAATAAGTGAGCCAAGATCAAAAGTCTCAAGAATAAGTGACACTAAGTTAAAAGTCCCTAGAAAAAGGGTGAGGCTAAACCAAAAGTCCCTAGAGCTTGATTTTGATCTTGATATGTTTTATGTGACCTTGAAAACATGTTTATATTTGGTTTTGGAAGCATTTGATGCATGCTTTTGTTCTTTGATATGATAACATGCCATATATGCCTACTTAAAATGGTGAATGAGCTATTGGGATTCTTTGAATCTCACTCTCCTCCACTTTCCATTTAGTCTTGTCTAGGTGAAGCCCAAGGAACCAAGAATAAAGGCCAAGGAGTGTAATTTGTATTACTTTGACAATAAGATAGCTTTTGATGTAATTTAATGTCAAAGTATATATGTATAAGTTATTTATGAGATATAAACCTTTGAGCATGTGTAAAAGTATATGAATATATTGCATGTAATGAATTTGGAGTCAAATATATGAGAATGTATAATTTTGACATCCTTGAGGCATAATGTGCTTATGCATATGAACAAAGTGAATTTGAGTTCCATGATGATTTGGACCTATTATCATGCTCCTATATGCTGTATTTGAGCTTTTGGATGTGCTCAAATGGCCATGGTTCATGTAGGAAGCCATTTTGGACCATTTGATGTAATTATGACACTATTTTGGACCATATTCTTGCCTTATACCAAAATTAGACCAAATGGACAAATTTTGCCATGAAATTTGTCAGAAAAATAAATTTCATCAATAGCTTTTCACAGAGCCAAAGAGCACTATTTTTTGGAGCTCTGTGGAATTTATTATAATTTTTTAAAGTTGGCTAAATTTGGCAGAAATTATTAGTGTACTGTTCATTTGGTGAGTTTGGTTTTTGGTATCTTTGAAGGGCCAAATGTGATCCAATACTCATGAAATTTTATAGGCATATAGTTGATATCATAAACTTTCCATAGCCACCAAGAGCACTTAATTTGAATCTGTGTAGAGGGAGATATGAATTTTTAAAGTTCTAGATCTGTTGCAGGATGAGAATCAGACGCAGTTACTATTCTATTAGCATTTTGTAGGCCAAATGATATTGTTTTAGTCTAAAATTTTTATAGTAGTTAGATGAGGTCCTAAATTTCTAGAAAGCTATAATTTTCATGATTTATAATTTTCTAGAATTAGTTATGAATTTTCAAAGTTTGCATCAGAATATGGAATATGTAGAAAAATGCAAGTGTGATGCGATGCTCAATTTGAGATGTATGCCTCCAACTCAAAATTTAAGCTTTAAATTGTGATGTTTCTGATTGAACAAGTGTGTTATGGATGGAGATGAGTTTGGTAAGCTCAAATGGTCTATTCACGCAAAGATGAATTAATTTGCTTTATAATGATGCCATTTTTCGTTGCTAAAGGTGCTAATTTAATGCAAATGGATGCTGTAGGCCATTTGTGCTACAACATAAGTGTTGTATAAATATAGTGTTACATATAATGGCAAATGGAAGGGTGAATTTGAGTTGTATGGTATTTATGACATGTTGAGCTAGACATACATGATGCATTTATCATTTAAAACGTGCTCAAGAAGAGACATGGGATAATGTGGCTTATTTATAACCATTTTAAATAAACATTTTCATCTTTTAAGCCATAATATGTCCATGAACCATTAATTAATCAAATGAATGAATTTTGGGTTAAATTTTGGTAGGCATTTAGAGCACATTGAGAGCTTTCCATAGAGTTAAAGAATATAATTTTTGGAGCTCTATAGAATATTCTATAAATTTTGGAAGTTAGCTGAATTATGCAGCAAATACTAGTTTATTGTTCATATGGTGAAGTTCTATTTTCTAGGTTTTTGAGGGACCAAATGAACTCATTTTGATCTAAATTTTTTACAATAGTTAGCTCTTATTATAGGCCTTTCATAACCACTGAGTTTGTATAAATCGAAGTTGTATAGTTTAAGTTATGATTTTTCAAAATTTAGCTCCTATTATGTGTCAAAATGGTCAAATGTGCATATGATGAAACCCAACAAAATTTATGCCTCTTTTTGGAATGTCTTAAGTCTAACAAACTGGTTTAATATGAAATTGAAGAAAGAAATGATTAAAATATTTGTTATGTAAAAATTATGTGATTGATGCCTTTAATAACGGTAAATTTTGCTATCGAAAATGTGAATATGATTAATTATTGTTAAAAGGGGAATATAGCATGAGATTTATGTATAATCCTTAATGGTATAACAACCTACATATGTTCACCTAGCCTAAAAAACAAGTTTATAACATTTTAAAGGAGTATTAATGAGTTACTTGTTACTCTTTGTTTGAAAAGGTATGTTTTTAGGGTGCATAAAGTGAGCATGAGTGTGTATTGAAGATCTTTTACATGTGGGTATGAGTGAAAGTGAAAGTTGAAAGAAATTTACTATTTTCTTGAGATGCAAATTGTATTCATTATGAAAATAGCAAAGGACATCTTTTATCCTTAACTTTCGAAAAGGAAAGAGGATAGAAAAAAGAAAGAAAAGTGCAAAGCACTTGACCCTAATTGTTTACACTAGATTAAAGATCTAAGTTTTGAGGAATAATAAAATAAAAAAGAAAAAGAAAAAGAAGAGAGAAAGAGAATAAGTTTATTTGGAATTGCAAAATGCAATTCAAGCTTTATTGCATCTCTTTGTTCTGAAGGAAGAGAAAAGAAATATATTGACGTGGAAGAGAGAAGAAAGAAAGAAAAAGATAAGTATAAGAGAGAGGGAGAGATTATTTCCTTCTTGTGCTTAATATACTCTCTTAATTGTGCATATTAATTCCCATATCATTTTATTGTGATTACCTATATCATTATGGCCATATTATATGCTTCAAAGACCATTTGATCTTTGAGTTGTATCATATCTACATTAGTGGAGAGAAGGATGATAAGTGAGCATATGAGACTTCAGGAAAAGATGATTAAGTGGATTAGTTGATGTAACCTATTTTAAGGTTTATATTTAGACTATTGCATGGTAAACACAAACACACACACACATTCATGAGCTAGAAAATCATTCATTAATCATTTAACTTTAACATATTGATTGATGCACTTATGTTAAGTCATGGATCCAATATTTCTATAGGAATTTTTAATATTTGATTAATTTATGTTTTGGTTATGTCTTACTTAAGGACAAGTAAAATATAAGTTTTGGAGGATCAATAAGTCCTATTTTAATACATTTTTCTAAGGGGTTTTCTTAGGACTTATCAATGTTTCTAATGATTTTAGTCTCAATTTCATCTAAAATTGCTTATTTTTATATTTATTGGGGAATGGACACTTTTTCTCCTAAAATAAGGATTAAATTGCAAAGATTTTGTGCAATTAGGTTTTACTTGTAAATTTCCTTGTTGAATGGCTAATTTGTGAATAAATTAAGCCATAGTGTTATTTTGTAACTAGGATTTGATTTGTGTTTTAATTGTGTTTAATTTGGTTTATTTCTTAATTTGTTGTTCATTCTTTGTTTTGTTGGACTTAAATGCAAAGAATAAAGAAATCAAGCCATGTGTCATACCCCATGTTTTCCAAATATTGAGACACTAAGAGAAAGGTTGATAATCATGATAATGAGAGACTAAAAATCTAGATAAGATGAAAGGACAAAGTAGAAATATTGGAAATGGAGCAAATGCCTAAACAAAAGAAACTAACATACCCATAGTAAAATCATACTTTTCAGTGAAATTTTGAAAACTCATGGATAAGAGTTTTAAATGGCAAAATTAAATTCACTAGGATTTTTAAAAGTCCTGTAAACCATAAGGACTATCAAAATGGTTAAATCCCTGACGGTGTATGGTTTATGGCTTTAGTTGATCAAAACTTTAACCGAACTTTTTCAGATTATTTTAGATCTCAAAAATCTCAAAGTAAATATTTTTAATAAACTAGAGAGCCTAAATTTTTATATGAAATTAATGATTCTAAGGAAATATTTAAAACGAGCTCAAACGAGTAGTCAAAGTATAATGACAAAATTGTAATTATGGGAAAAAGTTAAAATATTTTCTTTTTATTTAAGTATGATGCACTAACTTCTTCAAGCTCCCATAACTAACATATTGAGCCCTTAAACCAGCAGCTATGAATGTCTAAAAATGGGAGATAAGAAAGGCCAACAAAGGTAAGGAAACATGCTAAATTTCATGCCACGGTAGTTAGCAAACTTATTCTCCTCTCTAATCTCTTTCTAATGATGGTCTTGGCTTCTTGAAATGGGCATTTTGGTGGCTGAACACTTGAAGGAAGGAAGAAATTTGGAGCTACCATTACATCATAAAAACCTCCATTTAGCAAGTATTCAAACAAGATATGTAGTAAGTTGTAAAGACTTTCTTTCTTTTGAATTCTCATGGCCTCCATGTTCAGCCTAGAGAGAGAAACTAGAAAGGGAAAATGAGTTAGGTTAAAACTTGATAGAATTAAGGGTTTTGAAGGGAGTAGAGTATGATTATGCAAAAGGAATCAATTAAGAAGCTATAGAATTCAAATTAGACAACCTAGGGTTTCAATTACACTTTAGAAATTATGGGACCATTGGAAGATGTTTAAAGCCATTTAAGATCATACTTAAACTAGAAAAGAGCCAAGGATACCCTATATGCAGCAAATTCCCTAAAAGAATGGAAAAAACTCCATGGAAGCCAATAATGGTACTAGGCTCGACCTAAGGGGAGAAAGAGCGCTTAAAGAGTCCTTTCATGAGTTTTATGGTTTTTAGAGGTCTAGATATGAGCACTGGATACTAATGAAACCATTGGAATGAATTTAAGAGGCTTAATTTGAAAAGTGAAAATTTAAGGTTTAAAATTTTGGCTTGTTTAATTAAGCATATAATGGCCTTAATGAGTCCCATTAGAGTAACATGGCTCATAGCAAATGAAATTTTGCAGCTTAGAAAATGAAATCCAAAAGTTGTCTCTTAAGGGATCCAAAATGGGTCAAGGTTGCATATTGAATTCTAATAAAGTTAAATTCTAACAATAAGACTTAGAATGGATCCAAATGAGTTATTTTTCCTTGCAAATGAATATATGTAGGCCAAGCTAGTCCAAATTCACTAAATTGTGGGTATCAAGCCAAGGATAGCCAAGAAAAAGTAAAGAATTAAGAGGGTTAGTGGTGATTAAGGCTTCTCAATCCATAAGGTGGCTATCTCTCCCTATCTTGCATACATTTAAATATTTGAATGAATTAAAATGCTTGCATGCTGTAACAACTGGGAAAAAGAAAAGAAAAAAAAAGCTAAAAATTTTTGAAGTCCTGAAATTTTCTAAGTCTGCTAACTATAGCGAATATACCTATTTACTATAGCGAGAAAGGGTCTAGCTATAGCGAGAGTGCCTTTTCGCTATAGCGAAAATGCTTCTAGCTATAGCGAGTGTGAGCATCCCATACAAAAACCAGGAGTTGCTCACCGTAGCGCGTGCCATAGTGAAAGCAGGGGTCTGGGACTGATACATGCTCGCCATAGATAGGGTTATTCTTTGCTATAGCGAGGGTTAGTCTGAAAAAGCATGAAAAAAGAGAATTTGGCTTCTTAAAACATCCAAATCCATTCTTTCTCCTTTAACCGACCTAAGCTTCGACCAAAAGAGAGAAAAGGGCTATGGAGAGAGAGAGAGACCTAGAGAAGGAAAGAGAACAAGCAAAAAGGTAAGCAAGCTTGAGATTTTCATAACTTTTCTTCTTAGCATGTTGTTCTTCTCTCTTTGCCCTCTCTTTCTATGGTTTTGGTTGTTAAGTTGGGCTTGGTTCAGAAGAAGGAAAGTGGAGAACTACTTTTGAAAAAGGCTAGAACTAATGTCTCTTCACTTCTTCTTCTTTGCTTTCTTTCTTAAGAGCTTGAGAGAGGAAGGAGAGTTAGTGGAACTCTAGAGAGAGAGAGAGAAACCCCTAGTTTCTTATACTTTGTAGAGTTGCTGTAAAGAAACCCCTAACTTTGTGAATAATTGTTGATGAGAGAGTAATTCCATGCTCTTTGTTGTGTCTAGGCTCAAAAGAAGCAACTCCATCTAGTTGTGATTGTGAAATCAAGAAGGGAGAAGAGAAATTGAAAGGGAAGGCTTATGTTAGCCGATAAGGTAGCTCTCCACTCTTTCTTGTTGCATTCTTGGATATATATAGTCATTGTATACTTGTGTAAGTGCTTGTTGTGTGAGACATGCCATATGTTATTACCTTGATGCATTGGTACCAATATGCTTGTGTTTTAAGATGTGAAAATTACTCAGGTGAGGTACTGTCAAAAGTCTTTTGAGACGGGTGAGGTGGATCCAAAAGTTCCTAAATCAAGGGTGAGGCCAATTTAAAAGTCTCAAAACTCGGGTGAGGCTAGACCAAAAGTCCCTAGAGCTTATCCTTGGCATTGATATGATAGACATGGCATGGAAAGCATGTGTTGTGTAATTGTGAATGGTTGCATGCTTTGACTTGTTTATATGCATTGATTGCTTCCTTGAATAAGTATGAGCTATTGAGATTCCCTGAATCTCACCCCATTCCCTCTCCCATCTTAACATGTTAGGTAGAGCTCAAGGAGATCACAGTGCACACCAAGGAGCCTAGTTGAGCATGCTTAGGGAGTTGTGTAGCTATTTTAATTCTTTTGATGTAAAAAGGTGCCAAAATAAATGTTCGCCTACTATTTTTGAGATGTAAATATTTGAGCGAGTGTAAAAGTATGTATGAATGATGTATGAACTATGTAGAGAGCCAAAGCAATAGAAATGTGGAATTTGGCCCTTTCATGGCTTATACGTAATAGTGTATTTTGGCCCGTAGCATAGTAAATTTGAAATGTATGATGATTTGCATCCCTTGAGCATTTCATATATACTATGTTTATACTTTAAAACTTTCCCAAGAGGTGTTAAAATATGTGGGAGGCCATTTGGACCCACTTTGAACCATTTTAGGTGCCAAAACTACTGAATTTGTGAGCTCCATCAAAGTATGACCGAATGAGCTCTTCTTGATATGAAATTTGGCATGCCTCTAGATTTTGTTGATAGATTCCCAAGAAGCTAAAGTGGGTAATATTTGAAGGTCTAGGGAATATTTTCTGAATTGTTAAAGTTGGAGAATTTTCTGGTTTTGGTTATTGTACTGTGCAACTAGGTCCGAAAATGAATCTGTGTCATTCATGAACCAAACGGTGTCCTATTGTCATGAAATTTTATGGATATGAACTATATATCAACAGTGACCTATACCAACTAAAAGCACCTCAACCAGAGGTCTGTAGAGGGAGAATGAACTTTTTGAAGTTCTGTGTCAGTATCAGGGAAGCCATCCGACCTTTGTTACTGTTCCATCAGTTTTCAAGGTCCAAGAGCTATTGAAATGATCTGAACTTATTTTTTCCCTCTAGTTAACATTTGTATCTTTCCAAATTGGTATATTTTTCCCAGATTAGATTTTTGTGGAATTAGTTATGGATTTTCGAAATTCATGACAACAAGCTGCACTAGTACCAGGGACATCCGGACCTTTGTTTCTTTTTTGATGTCAAACATGGTCCAAATACTGATATTGTGGTTGGGAAGTATTTTTAGTGTAAATTTAACACTTATAGATTTCTAGAGAGCTATGGTTTGTTTGATTCCCATTTTTTTTAAATTAGTTATGATTTTCCAAAGTTAGAGCCAAAAATTTGACTTTTGAGCTCATTGGAGAAATTATATTTTCTTGATTTTTGGCTTCATATCCGTGGTTTATGAGTTGTTTGATGCTATGTATGAGTTGTATAAATGGAGTTTGAGTAGAGAATGTGAATAATGGGTTCACGGGACCCACGGGGCAAAATATGTCTGGTAAAACCCTGACTTAAAGTAGTAAAATACTACGGTTTTGGTCATTTTCATTGGAAATCATATGGAATCAAGCCTAGAGGGAGATTAGTTGGAGTTAAGTTATTATGGTGTTACATTTTTGGTATCATAGCAAAGGTTCAGACACTTTGCTCGAGGTTGGGCATCTTGAATGGTGTAATTTGCTTGTGTTTGGTGTGAATTGCCATGGAAGTAGTAACATCGATATGCATATGTGCTTGTGCTATGATTGTGAACTGAGGATTGCTACTTCTTTTCAGACACGGTTGAGACTAGATGGGGCTGAGGTCGAGGCAGGCTGCCCAAGGCTTAGAGAGCTGAGTCAGAGGTTCCGGTTGGGCCTGAGGATCCTTTGCGGACCATCATAGAGAGGCTTGACTGATATGAAGCCATGATGGGCTAACACCAGGAGATGCTGGAATAGCAGAGGTACATTGCCCAGCAATAATGTAACACCTTCATTTCTAGCTCATACCCATCATGCCTTACATGCTCATATATATCTAGGAAGACTAAAGTGGGATCTCCCTTCCTTAGATGCTACCCTTTCTTATAAAAATTGCTTGGTAAAAATGCAATTTAGTGTCACATGGACCGAGTGAGCTCATTATATTCATTCTCATGTTTATTTGCACCATTACAACTTATTTTAATCCCAAAAACATGCTTGAAACTCATGGAAAGCAAAAAGGGATGTGAGACATGCAAATTCGTTTTTGGCCGATTTGGCCTCATTTCTGGGCAAAGTTTGGAAATTCATAACTAAATACAGAAAAATCGAAAACATGGTCTCTTAGTCATTCTGGAAAGCTTAGACTGTCTACTTCATGGGGAAAATATGTGCAACTCATAAAATCCCACACATAACGGGTTTGACACGCGAAATCATCTGGAGGTCGGAGGAGGCTCTGCTACTGTCACAGTTTACTGATATGGACTTCAAAAATGTCTAACTAATTCCACAAAAATCCAATGCTTGCAAAAAATATCACTATGGAAAGATGTTGATGTTAAATAGATAGAAAAAATTTCTCCGGATCAGTTCATTAAACCAAACTCCCGGAAACCGATGAAACAGTACCTCGGGTCTGGTAGGATGACTGATTCTGGGCTGGAACTTCGAAATTGCATATCTTCCTCTCTAGACCTCCAAATGAGGTGCTTCCAGTTGATAAAAGTCACTGTGACTGTCTAGTTTCTGCCTATAAAATTTCGTAATCATTGGATCACGTTTGCCCCTCGGATGACGCAATTCCATAACTGACCAAATAAACAGTGTTTCTGAAAATCCGAAATTCTGATATCAACTTTGAAAAATCATAGAAAATGCTATAGACCTCCAAATGACTTGATCTTTAGCTTCCCAAAAAGATCTAGACAAGATCTAGTCACATGCCAAATTTTAAGACAGGAAGAAGTCATTTGGTCAGACTTGGACATCATGTGAAAAAGGGCCACTTTCTTGTGTTAAAAGGGGTTCCAATGACTCAAATTGGCTTCTCCTACTTCTAAGGCTCTATGAGCACGTGGGAATGCATCAATATAAGCTATCAAACATGGCTCAAGTGTCTAACAACCCAGATTTAAGAAACTCACTCTCCCACACCCACACATATAGCCATAAACATAAGGCCAAGATCTTGCTATTCATAATAAAGCTTGCTACATCATTCAAATAGTTCTCATCCTCATACATATATGATACATACATCCATTTACAAGTATTCCTAGGTACATCGATAATTTACACCACTTAACTTAACTACAAAATAGAAACAAGAAGCTCTTTTACAATCTCTTCATTGAATTCCCTAACTTCAAGCATGGTGGCTCCTATCTCTTGCCTCACTTGGTCCACCTAGCATGTTGGGATGGTGGAGAGGGAGGTGAGATTCAAAGAATCTCAATAGCTCATCTCTCATTCAATCATACACACAAAGCATGCAAACAAGTCTCACCATGTATGCATGGACATATTAGCATATGAAATCATAAGAAAAGCATTTGCAACATTTGAGTTGGCCATACATAAGAAAAGCATTTTCAACATGTGAGTAGGCCATACATAACATATAAAAGCTTGCCAAGTAAATGGATTAGCCTCACCCACTCACTTGTGGATTTTGGACTTACCTCACCCATTCTCTAAGAGGTTCTTAGACTCAACCCTTCCTCTTTAGCAGTCAACCTCACTTTTGGGAGACTCTTTACTTTGTCTCAACCAACTTGAGGGTTTTTGGCTCATCCTCACCATGGCTAGAAGGTTGTTGGCTTTTCCATACTCAAGCAAACCCAAACAATCACATAAAACGTCATTGAAATACATGAGGCATCATCATGCTAGCATACTTCTCATGGTTCAAAATATACATACACACAAGCAAGACAATGTAAGCACACATCTTATGCATGAAAGAAGGTAGAGAGAGCTACCTTTTTGGCTATTCACACCTTTCCTTTCAATTTATCTCCTTCCTTGTGGGTTTCACAACCACTTCTAGATGGGAGTGCTTCTCTTGAGCCTAGCCACACAAGAAACATAGAATTATTCTCTTAACACTTATTCATAAAGCTAGGGATTTCTTTCTAGCAACCCTACTAAGCATACAAAGCTAGGGGTTCCTTTCTCTCACTAGAAATTCATCAACTCTCCTTCCTCTCTCAATTCTCAAGAAAGGAAGCAAGGGAGAATCAAAGGTATGTAAGTCTTGGTCTTCTTCAAGAGGGGTTTTCTACTCTCCCTCCTCTGAACCAAGCTCAAAACATGGCTACTTTAACTACTAAAACTGTGGGAAGAGAGGATAAGGGGAGAATAACAACATGCTAAGAGAAAAGTCATGGGAATCCTTACCTTTCTTGTTCTTCCTTCTTCCTCTAGGCTTCTCTCTCTCTCCTCTGCTCTTTTCTCTCTCTTAGAGTGAGCTTAAGTCAGTTACAGAGTGAAAGAAAGAGTTAGAGCGCTTTAATAGGTCAAATCCTCTTTTTTCACGCTTTTCCGAACTAACCCTCGCTATAGCGAGCCATAACCCTCGCTACGATGAGCTCGTATCAGTCCCAGACCCCTACCTTCGTTATGGTGCGAGCTACGGCGAGCAATGCCCTAGTTTTTGTATGGGGTGCCCGAACTCGCTATAGCTAAAAGCATTTTCGCTATAGCGAGAAGTCATTCTCGCTATAGCTAAACCATTTCTCGCTATAGCGAATAGGTACATTCGCTATAGCTAGGCTGTAGCTAGCAGACTTAGAAAATTTTTAGCCCTTTGAAAATTTTCAGCTTTTCTCTTCTCTCTTTTTTTTTTCTTTCCTTTTCTTTTCTTTTCTTCTTCTTTCTT
This sequence comes from Erythrophleum ivorense, assembly GCA_026724425.1. NCBI lineage: Eukaryota > Viridiplantae > Streptophyta > Magnoliopsida > Fabales > Fabaceae > Erythrophleum > Erythrophleum ivorense. Next base: position 14,796,571 of record JAIUCV010000010.1, read on the forward strand.
TTTCTTGGTTGTTACAAATAACATGATATGATCATGCACCTGTAAGATACCCTGGCTAGGCAAGAAGAAGCCAGGAGAGAAGCCCCTGTATCTCAGCTATCCACATCTGGCATTCCACCTGCACCCCTTCAGGAGCTTATTGCTGCTCAGACCTAGACGCCTATCCAGAAACTGTTGAAGCAGTTTCGGCAGAACAATCCACCCTTATTTGATGGGGAGTTGGCTTGGGTTATGGAGCTAGAGAAGATATTCTCAGTGATGGATTGTACCACCAAACAGAAAGCTCAGCTAGCCACTTTCATGCTACAGAAGGAAGCTGATAGATGGTGGCGTAGCACGAAACCTCTGATGGAGACTAAGAATGTACTGATCACTTGGGAAAGCTTCTTGGTCGAGTTTTATGAGAAATATTTCCTTAGTTCGGTGAGGAAGAAGAAAGAGATGGAATTTATGGGCTTGAGACAGACAGATGAGATGACTATGGACTAGTATGTGGCCAAGTTCATTGAGTTGTCTCGGTATTCCTCTTACCTCCAGAGGTATGATGATGAACCCTGGATATGTGAGCAATTTGAGACTGGGTTGAAACCCCTAATTAGCGACAGAGTTACCCCACAATAGATCAGAAAGTTTAATACCCTTGTGGAGGTCAGTAGGGTGATTGAGACTAACTTGCGAGCTATCATGCCTGCTGTAGCTATAACTAGTCAGAAGGGGGTTTCGAAATTGAAAAGCCCGAGACCAGAAGAGGGTTCTAGTGTGACACCCAGTGCCAAGAAGAGAGGCAAGGGGCCATGGAACCGAAGGCCACAGCGGGGTAAGCCGATGCCGCCTCCTTGGAGCCAATCATCCTTCCAGCAGTTTCTGGTGACATGTTTCAAGTGTGGGAAGCCGGGACACATTGCTAGACATTGTCCTCAGATAGATACAACACCTCCTCCTAGGCCGCAGACCCAGGGTTGAGTGTTTACACTCACTCAGCAGGAAACTAGTGCGTCCCCCAGTTTGATTCGAGGTACGTTAATAGTGAATGGCTTTCCTATAGTTGCTATGTTTGATTCAGGTGCTAGTCACTCATTTATATCCTATGATTGTGTGAGACAATTGGGTCTGGCTGTTAGTGTCTTGCCATTTGACTTGTCTGTCACTACACCTACTGGAGGCCACGTGGTTATGCTTAAATGTCACTGTTCAGTTTAATCATTGCCATACCACTACTGATTTGATCTGTATGCCCTTCCATGATATTGATTTGATTGTTAGTATAAACTGGTTAGCTGTAAATGATGCAGTACTTGATTGTGAACACCGAACCATTTCTTTACCTACTTATGGGACCATACCTAGGGTAGGAGCTGAGTTATCTTTTATGACTACTGCCCAGGCTGAGAGGCATTTAGAGTGTGGATGTCAAGGGTTTCTAGTCTTTCTCTCTATTCGGGCTGAGGTAGAGGAAGGGATAGAGGAGATCCCAGTTGTCAGGGAATTTCCAGAGGTTTTCCCTAAAGAGTTTAACTTTAGTGGTCTACCCCCTAAGAGAGAACTAGAGTTCCCTATAGACATAGTGCCTGGGGCTGGACCGATGTCCAAGGCTCCTTACAGGATGGCTCCAGCCGAGCTCGCTGAGTTGAAAAAGCAAATAGAGGAATTGTTAAAGAAAGGGTTTATCTGCCTTAGTGTTTCACCTTGGGGAGCTCCGGTGTTATTTGTGAAAAAGAAAGATGGTAGCTTGCGTTTGTGTATTGATTATAGAGAGTTGAATAAAGTTACCATCAAGAATAAACATCCTCTCCCTAAAATTGATGATTTGTTAGATCAGTTAGGTGAGGCATCTATGTTTTTTAAGATAAATCTTAGATCTGGGTACTACTAGTTAAAAGTGAGAACTGAAGACGTCTCCAAGACGGCCTTTAGAATGAGATATGGGCATTATGAGTTCCTTGTGATGCCATTCGGGTTGATGAATGTGCCTGCTGTGTTCATGGATTACATGAACAGGGTATTCAGACCGTATCTAGATCAATTTGTAGTGGTCTTCATTGATGATATCCTAGTGTATTCCAGATCCTTTGAGGAGCACGAAAGGCATTTGAGACTAGTCCTAAAGACCTTAAGAGATAAAAAGTTGTATGCCAAACTTAATAAATGTGAGTTTTGGCTGACCGATATGAGATTCTTAGGTCATGTGATCTCACGAGACGGGATCGCGGTTGATCTCCATAAATTTGAGGCTGTGTTACAGTGGGATAAACCTAGAACGATCACCGAGGTTAGGAGTTTCCTAGGTTTGGCAGAGTACTATAGACAATTTATTCAGGGCTTTTCTCAGATGGCCTTACCACTAATAAGGCTAACTAGGAAAGAGACACCATTCATGTGGGATGATAGATGTGAGAGGAGTTTCCAGGAGTTGAAACTTCATTTGACCACTGCCCCTGTACTGATTATCCCTGACCCTAGTGAACCATTCGTGGTTTATTGTGATGCCTCGGGCAAAGGATTAGGATGTGTGTTGATGCAGCAGGGTAGAGTAGTGGCATATACCTCTAGGCATTTGAGGCTTCATGAGGAGAATTATCCCACGCATGATCTGGAGTTAGCCACCGTAGTGCTTGCTCTTAAAATCTGAAGGCACTATCTGTATGGTGCTACCATAGAGATTTATAGTAATCACAAGAGTCTGAAATACCTGTTTGACCAGAAGAAACTCAATATGAGATAGAGGAGATGGATTGAGTTTCTAAAAGATGATGATTATGTGTTGAAATATCATCCGGGCAAAGCCAATGTGGTGGCGGATGCCTTGAGTAAGAAATCCATCCATGCAGCTCATATGATGATTAGGGAGCAGGAGCTCCTAGAGAAGTTCAAAAACATGAACCTCTCTTGTCAGGCGATATCGAGTAAATTGTATCTGAGTGAAACCCGAATTGAGAATGTATTGAGAACCTATATCTTAGATGCCCAAAGAGAGGATGAGTTCCTGAGACGGATCAGGAATGAGATCTCCAAAGGTAAGACCTCAGATTTCTAGATGTCTGAGGATGGTATGATAGTATATTGAGATAAAATCTGTGTGCCTAGTCGAAATGAGTAGAGAGAAAGCATCTTAGAAAAGGCACATAAGAGTAAGTATACTATCCACCTAAGTGCCACTAAAATGTATAAAGATTTGAAAAGAATTTTCTGGTGGCCAGGGATAAAGAGTGATGTGACAGACTATGTGGCTAGATGCCTAGTGTGTCAGAGGATAAAAATAGAACATTAAAAACCGACTGGGTTGTTGCAACCTCTAGATATCCCTGAGTGGAAGTGGGATAGTATAGCCATGGACTTTGTTATGGTGTTACCTAGGACATCCTCTGGACACGATGCTATTTGGATAGTTATGGATAGACTCACGAAGTCCGTATACTTTTTAGCTATCAGGGCTACTCATTCACTGGATAAATTAGCCCAGTTGTATATCAGAGAGATAGTGCGACTTCATGGAGTACCCAGTAGCATAGTTTCAAATAGAGACCCCAGGTTCACATCGAGCTTTTGGAGGTCATTGCAGCATGCCTTAGGGACCAGGTTGCGGTTTAGTACTGCATATCACCCCCAGATAGATGGTCAGACTGAGAGGACCATCCAGACCTTAGAGGACATGCTGAGGGCATGTGTATTAGAAATAAGGGGTAACTGAGATGTGTATTTACCATTAGCAGAGTTTGCTTATAATAACAATTATCATTCCAGTATTCAGATGACCCCTTATGAGGCTTTGTATGGGAGAAAGTGCAGATCCCCTCTGTGCTGGATTGAGTTAGGTAAGAGGAGCATGAAAGGACCTGAGATTGTAGACCAAACCACCCGACAGATAGAATTGATTAGAAAGAGACTCTTCACGATCCAAAGTAGGCAAAAAAGCTATGCCGATAAGAGAAGGAGACTGTTAGAGTTTGAGATTGGAGACCATATGTTTATTCGAGTGTCTCTAGTGACAGGAGTAGGTCGGTCAATGAGGATAAGGAAGCTCAGTCCTAGGTATATTGGTCCATTTGAAATTCTTGAGAAAATTAGACTCGTGGCTTACCGGATAGCCTTGCCTCCTAACCTAGCCCAAATCCACAGTGTTTTTCATGTCTCCCAGTTGAAAAAGTACTTACTTGACCCCTCACATGTCATAAAATATGAGCATGTGCAATTGCAGGAAGATCTTTCCTATATAGTGAAACCGGAGAGAATTATGGATGCTAAGCTGAAATAGTTGAGAAGCAAAAACATTCCTCTGGTGAAAGTGGTATGGAGAAGCCTGACATCTGAGGAAGCAACCTGGGAATTAGAGGATGAAATGAGGCAAAGATATCCAAAGTTATTCCCTTGAGGGATGTCTTTAAATTTCGAGGACGAAATTTCTTTTAAGAGGGGTAGAAATGTAACAACCGAGAAAAAGAAAAGAAAAGAAAAGAAAAAGCTGAAAATTTTCAAAGTTCTGAAATTTTCTAAGTCTGCTAGCTATAGCGAGAAATGGGCTAGCTATAGCAAATGTACCTGTTTGCCATAACGAGAAAGGGTCTAGCTATAATGAGAGTGCCTTTTCGCTATAGCGAAAATGCTTCTAGCTATAGCAAGTGCAGGCATCCCATACAAAAACCAAGGAGTTGCTCGCTGTAGCGCGCGCCGTAGCGAAAGCAGGGGTCTATGACTGATATGTGCTCGTCATAGTGAGGGTTATTCTTCGCTATAGCGAGGGTTAGTCCGAAAAAGTATGAAAAAAGAGAATTTAACTTCTTAAAACATCTAGATCCATTCTTTCTCCTTTAATCGACCTAAGCTTCGACCAAAAGAGAGAAAAGGGCTATGGAGAGAGAGAGAGACCTAGAGAAGGAAAGAGAACAAGCAAAAAGGTAAGCAAGCTTGAGATTTTCATAGCTTTTTTTCTTAGCATGTTGTTCTTCTCTCTTTGCCCTCTCTTTCTATGGTTTTGGTTGTTAAGTTGGGCTTGGTTCAGAAGAAGGAAAGTGGAAAACTACTTTTGAAAAAGGCTAGAACTAATGTCTCTTCACTTCTTCTTCTTTGCTTTCTTTCTTAAGAGCTTGAGAGAGGAAGGAGAGTTAGTGGAACTCTAGAGAGAGAGAGAGAAACCCCTAGTTTCTTATACTTTGTAGAGTTGCTGTAAAGAAACCCCTAGCTTTGTGAATAATTGTTGATGAGAGAGTAATTCCATGCTCTTTGTTGTGTCTAGGCTCAAAAGAAGCAACTCCATCTAGTTGTGATTGTGAAATCAAGAAGGGAGAAGAGAAATTGAAAGGGAAGGCTTGTGTTAGCCGATAAGGTAGATCTCCACTCTTTCTTGTTGCATTCTTGGATGTATATAGTCATTGTATGCTTGTGTAAATGCTTGTTGCCATATGTTATTGCCTTGATGCATTGGTACCAATATGCTTGTGTTTTGAGATGTGAAAATTACTCGGGTGAGGTAGTGTCGAAAGTCTTTTGAGACAGGTGGGGTGGAGCCAAAAGTCCCTAAACCAAGGGTGAGACCAATCCAAAAGTCTCAAAACTCGAGTAAGGCTAGACCAAAAGTCCTTAGAGCTTATCCTTGGCATTGATATGATAGACATGGTATGGAAAGCATATGTTGTGTAATTGTGAATGGTTGTATACTTTGACTTGTTTATATGCCTTGATTGCGTCCTTGAATGAGTATGAGCTATTGAGATTCCTTGAATCTCACCCTCTTCCCTCTTCCATCTTAACATGTTAGGTGGAGCTCAAGGAGATCACAATGCACACCAAGGAGCTTAGTTAAGCATGCTTAGGGAGTTGTGTAGCTATTTTAGTTCTTTTGATGTAAAAAGGTACCAAAATGAATATGCACCTACTATTTTTGAGATATAAATATTTGAGCAAGTGTAAAAGTACGTATGAATGATGTATGAACTATGTAGAGAGTCAAAGCAATGGAAATGTAGAATTTGGCCCTTTTATGGCTTATAGTAATAGTGTATTTTGGCCCGTAGCATAGTAAATTTAAAATGTATGATGATTTACATCCCTTGAGCATTTCATATATGCTATGTTTATACTTTAAAACTTGCCCAAGAGGTGTTAGAACATGTGGGAGGCCATTTGCACCCACTTTGAACCATTTTGGGTGCCAAAATTGTCAAATTTGTGAGCTCCATCAAAGTATGACCGAATGAGCTCTTCTTGATATGAAATTTGGCATGCCTCTAGAGTTTGTTGAGAGATTAATGAGAAGCTAAAGTGGGTAATATTTGAAGGTCTAAGGAATATTTTCTGAATTGTTGAAGTTAGAGAATTTTCTGGTTTTGGTTATTATACTGTGCAACTAGGTCCGAAAATGAATCTATGTCATTCATGGACCAAACGGTGTCCAATTGTCATGAAATTTTATGAGTATAAACTAGATATCCATAGTGACCTATACCAATGGAAGCTCCTCAATCGGAGGTCTGTAAAGGGAGAATGAACTTTCTGAAGTTTTGTATCAGTATCAGGGAAGCCATCCGACCTTCGTTACTGTTCCATCAGTTTTCGAGGTCCAAGGGCTACAGAAATGATCTGAACTTATTGTTTTCCTCTATTTAACATTTGTACATTTTCAAATTGGTATAGTTTTCCTAGATTAGATTTTTGTGGAATTAGTTATGGATTTTCAAAGTTCATGACAGCAAGCTATGCTAGTACCTGGGACAGCCGGACCTTTGTCTCTTTTTCGATGTCAAACATGGTCCAAATACTGAGATTATGGTTGGGAAGTATTTTTAGTGTAACTTTAACACTTATAGCTTTCCAGAGAGCTATGGTTTGTTTGATTCCCATTTTTCTAGAATTAGTTATGATTTTTCAAAGTTAGAACCAAAAATCTGACTTTTGGGCTCATTTGAGAAATTGCATTTTCTTGGTTTTTGGCTTCATATCCGTGTTTTATGAGTTGTTTGATGCTATGTATGAGTTTTATAAATGGAGTTGGAGTAGAGAATGTGAATAATGGGTTCACGGGACCCACAGGGCAAACTATGACTGGTTAAACCCCGACTTAAAGTAGTAAAATACCACGGTTTTGGTCATTTTTATTGGAAATCATATGGAATCAAGCCTAGAGGGAGATTAGTTGGAGTTAATTCATTATGGTGTTACATATTCTTAATTATTTGATGATTTTATGAGCTATGTTTTGAATTGCCTTTTACCATAAGTCGTATGCATATGTGATGTTATGTTTTGTCTCTTAACTCATTGTGGTGAGAAATTGAGTGTAGTAACTCTTCCTTAACTCAAAGTTAAGCTTAGTTGAGCCTAGCTAGTATGTTTAATTGCCATTGCTAGATAAAGGTTAATGTTCATGCTAATTCACATGTTTTAGTTACTTAAGGCACATAGCTTCCATGCATGCATTTCTTCATCTACATTCATTGTGTGCATTGATATGGCTTGAAATTTGCTACTAAGATTCTCCTTAGAATCTTACTCTATCTATCTCCCACTAATCATTTTACGTGTTCCTAGCAAGAAAAAAGAGATTAAAGGAAGATTAGAGTTTAAGGAAACATAAATGGAAGCTTTTGATGTAGATAGAACATCCATAGTGTATACACATGCTTAATATAAGATATGAGACTAGTTAATGGTCAAATTTGATGAATATGATGATGGCATGTAATGTGGTCCTTGTACAAGTAGAGAAAATGTGTATATATATATTATTGTGATGCAAGAATTGAAATTAGAACATGGTTTGCTACTTCATCGGTATATGGTATTGTGATGTATAATAAGGCACCCAATGGATGGTAACTTAATGCATATTATGATGGTATATAGTTAGTACCCTACGTACAAGCTATAAATGTGAGTATATGCCTTCTTGATGTAAAATGTAGCCATTTGTACATGTTATCCATACTAGAAGCTATAGAGTTATACATGCATGAATGGTTAGTAAGCATATGTATATATGATGAACTTTATGTAAATGATAAGTATATGTAATAGAAACATGTGTATGAGATTAAAAACATGAATATGAGCCATTTTGAAGTGTGATTGGATGATTGGTACATGAACTTGTGTATAGGAAGCAAAATGGTTTATATGTACTCTTGGATGTTGAAAAGTCATATTTTAATGCAAGCCTTATTTCATGCATTAGACCTTATAGAAATGATGTTTAGAATTATTAAAATATGTTTAAAGTGAAAGAGTGTAAATTAGAAGCCAATAGGACCACTTTAGAATCAAATTTTGGTCCAAACGAGCCATAAATTATACCTCCACCTTTGATAACTCAAATGACCTAGTTTGGGGCTAAAATTTGGTAAGCATTTAGACAATTTATAGAGCTTTCTAATAAGTTAAGAATAGGAATTTTCTGAGATATACAAAATATTTAATGAATTTGTGAAATTGGCAAAATTATGCAGATTTATATTGATATTGTAGCTATTGGCACAACTATTATTTTCATGGTTTTTAAGGGACTAAACAAATTTATTTTTACTTAAAATTTTTATAGCTTAAAGTTGACATCATGAGTTTTCCATAGACACTAAATTTACATAAATTAGAGTTATGTGGCCCAAGTTATAAATTTTTGAAGTTTAAGACCCTATTATGTCAAAGAGACCGAAATGGACTATATGACTTCCATATGAAAATGGGATTCAAATCTTGCTTTTATGTGTCCAAACAAACTTGTTTATGATAGCCATAAGTGAAAAAGAAGAGGAATTGAAAACTTGACCCCTATAGTCCAAATTAATGCATTAAATGAGCTAAAACTGCTACCAAAAGTTTATTTGTGATTGTTATTTTGTTGCCATAAGAATGGAATGATATGAGAATTGCTATATAAAGCTAGCTATGACACCATGGGAGCAAAGGAATCAAAGTATGGAGGGAGAAATAAAAGAAACTCATATTTTGGACATTGCTTACTATTGATCACTACAAGTTCATTGTTGGTTGCGATATCCAGAAGCAGCATTTGTCACACTTCATTATGCTTTAATACATACTATTTTGATCTTGCACATTAATTCCTATTCACTTGTTTGTGGTACCCCAATTCCCAATAGCCTTATTACAAGCCTAAAAGACCTTTTGATCTTTAAGTATTACAAGATCTACATTAGTGGAAGGGGAAAAGAGAAACAAGCTTTTGAAGCTTTTGGGAAAGAGATGATTATGTGAACTAATAAACACATCCATCTTTAACACTTGAATTTAGACTACAACATGGTGAAGAAACATACATTTTTGAGTTGGAGAATCATTTATTAATTTTTTTACTATTAACTTATGTTCATTCCTTATCTTTATTGTCTTGCATATTGATTAGTACTATGCAATTTGAATCATGAATCTAGTATTATCTGTAACAACTAGCTTTCTAATTGAATTAGGACCCATATGCTAATACAAGAGGACCTTAAAGTAAATTCAATTAAGGCTAAATAAGGGTAAAATATTAATCAGCATGTCCAGAAACAATGACAAGAAATCATACACGAAAAAAAATGAAACTAAAACAGCAAAATGGAGAAAAAGGGCTTGTTAGTGGCAAAATTATAATTTTAAGCAAATTTTAGGAAATTTAAAGAAAATAGTTTTAAAGCCTTAAATTAAAGTCACTAGGGTTTTTAGAAGTCCTAAAAATCATAAGAACAGTCAGAATCAGCTAAGGCCCTTTCAAGATGCTAAAGGGTCAGACAATGTCAAAACTTTAAGCAGAGCTATTTTTTACTATTTTAAACCATTCAATTGATGAAATGGAAACCTGAACTAATTAAGCAAACAATGGAAACCTGAACTAATTAAAATTTTTTCTTTTAAAAACTTCCTCATACAATTTTACTATTCATTTGGTCATTCCCCGAGTTTTGTCCAACCTTGAAAATACATAATTAATTATAGAAAAATCATATGAGGTCGATTCAAGGCTCTACTTCAAGCTCTCTAAGCCCTTTACAAAGGGAAAATACTTCCTCAGCGGAATGCATATAAATTCATATTAAAGTGTCCCTACAAAAACTGGACAATTTTATCTCTCACTTGACATATTGTTGTTATTATTTTATCTTTATATAAGCAGATGCATTTTTGCATTTTAGGCACATCAGTCATATTCTATTTACTTAAGGGTTAATTATATTCATGACTTTCCATTCCATATTTGAGTACCTTACAGTATCATAAAATAACTCATACACGTAGTAATCTAAAATATTTAATTACATGACAAAATGTGATACATAAAGGTAAGGTCCTCAATTTATGCCTCCACACCCTTTGCCCTTTCTTTGCTTGAACTTGGACCTAGCATGGGTTATATTTGGGGTAAGATTATGAAATCCCAGTAGTAGTAAACCAGTCTCATTCACAAGCAAGCATGTAAGTATATAACATAATGCCAATCAACGTGCCATATACCACATAGTAATACAAGAGATTTCATACAAGGCCAAGCACAATCTAAGCATACATATCTTATCTTATAATATAAATGACAACTTGATATAGCATACCACTTATTATTGTACAAACATACAAGCTTAAAGAAAGAGAAAAGAAAACTACTACCTTAGCAAACTTTACTCCTCAAGCCTTGGAACTCAATTTATTTGCTTTTGTCGTTCCCAAAGCAAATATCGAACCCTATAATCATAATGATAATTCATTACAATCAATACATAAAATTTAACTTCTAAAGTAGTATGACCATTTTAAACTCATTGGAACCATTGGAATTGGAAAAATCTAACTCCTTCCCTTCCAATTCACTATGGCCGAATAGTATGCATTTCTTGGCCAAAGTTTAGAAATTTTATTCCATGAGTTTTGGGGGCTTTCCTATAGGTATTCCTAGCTAAAAACACCATTTTTAATCCATTGGAAAGAATAAAATTATCAAATTCCAGCCCCAATATCACGTTTTGGTCATAACATAATCTAGCTCCATTTTAGACTCAAAAGTGAGTTTCTTTGGTTCTAAAAATTCCATAGCCTCTTCCCTTATGTCTTAGGACTTGAAATTTGGTATACATGACTTTAAGATATTAAGAAAACACCATAAAAATTTTGGGAAAATTCGGACAGCATCTCCCCATGATTTCTATTTTCCCAAGAATTACAATCTTTATATTTTTCAAAGTCTCAGCACATAACAACAATAACTAAGCTCATATGGCCTTCATGTTCAACATATATACTTCATTTCAAGGCTTTCATATTCAACATATAAACTTCATTTTTAACCATCCATATGCTGTCCAAAAGTGACTCATAGCTAGAGTTTAACAAAACTAACTCAAAGCATGTGATTTTCAAGTGCAAGGTAGAGAAAACTTACTCTTTAAGCTTAATCCTTGCTTCCTTTGCTTTTCTCACACTAACATCCCTTCTCTTCCCACTTAGAGCAAAATTCCACCTTGAAGAAAAGATGAATATGCAGTTGCCCTTTGGAGAAAATGGTTGGAGGATGAAGAAGATTAAGAAATTTGGTGAAGAATGGTGGTAGTTTTGCTTGATTTCACTTCTTCCACTTTTTCTCCCTCTCTCTCTCTTCATGTTTTTCTCTCCTCCTCCCTTGTGTGTGGCATGAAAATGGTGGAATGAAGGTGAAGGAGATGAATGTAAATGAAGTTAAATGGTCACACTAAATTTGGACCCTTGGATCAACATTTTCAAGATCAAATCCTAACCTTCCATTCCTTTTTCTTTTGATTTTCTAATTTCATAACTAAATATCTTCTTCCAAAAATTCTTGGCCACACACTTGGACACTTTTTCTTAACCCTTAAGTCATGAATATTAACCATGGTTAATTACCTTAACTCAACCATGGTCAACTTTTAACTCAACCATGGTTAATTCTTTAAAATCACTAAAATCCTTTTCTTCTTTTCCTTTTATTTTATTATATTTGGGTTTCATCTTCTCTAAAACCCTAATTATATCTTCTCTTCTCTTTTGAGCCTTTAGAATCAGCTATTGGGCCTTACAGCAATCTAAAAATCGGTGTTTGGGCCCAATTAAGGTTTTACGGTACAATACATGCCTTTAAACTTTCTAAAATTTATGAATATTATTTCCTCTACTTTCTGGCCATACTGAGCTTCAAACATGGATCAGGGGCCCTTAACCTCAATCCTCATAAATTTTGATGTCAATCAAACACTAAGGTCTATAGGTACAATTTTCACCGTTATGTATTATGATTGTGCTATAAAATTTTCATTTACTGCAATTTAGTCCCTAAAACTCCTTCAGGGTTTCTTAACCCTTTAGCTATTCCTATTTCTATAGTTGTTACAACTTTCTTTTTCTATTTTGCTCATGGTTACTGATCGGGCTAACCAGATCCAGCCCGGCCATCTGGACAACATGGCGTCATTGAACCCGTCTCATCAAACTGAGTTTAACCATGGGTCATGGATTTCTAAGATTCTTGCCCGATTTTTTAATATTCGTGCCTAAAGCCATAAATAGAGGGTGAAACTAGAGTTCCCTGAACTTTCGGGCAATTTATATATCTTGCCCTGCTCATAATTTTTTTTTTGCATTTTGGTCCCTGGCTCCTTCATACTTAACTTCGGAGGCTCTTCGGGACCTTTTTTTTATTCCTTTTTTTTCATCTATTTTAGCCCCAAGTTTAAGGCACCTCTAGCCTTGACTCATCATTATTTGTAGTCTAAAATATTATTCTACTTTTATTAGACCTTAATTTACTCTATTTGGGGGACTTCCCTTTGTATCCAGTGAATTTCGTAAGTTGATGGAGAAACCATATATTACATTTCTCGTGTTTTCTTACGTTTTCTTGGATTTTCAAAAAATCGGATGTTATAAAAATCATAGGTATCATATCTTGTAATTTGTGGCATTAAAATGGATTTCCTTTGTTCCATACTAATCTCTATAATCCTAAACCTCTATTCCCATCATGTTTTAGCCAAGAATTAATTCAATCTAGGATTCTCACAAGTTGGCTAAACCTAAGGGAGGGGAGAATTCAAGGGAAAAGCATGTTTTTAAGCCATATTATATACCAAACGAAAGGGCTTCTAATGGAGGTTATTATGATGTATTTGTTTCCCCTTAAAAAGCTTCTTCCTTTATGGGTTTAGCCATAAAACTCCACCTTTTAGAAAACTAAAACCATAGAAAGAAAAAGGAGAAGAAGTAGGCAAAAGTTTACAATAATATTATAGGAAAATTCTACACATTTACTTACCTTAAGTAGCCTTTTTTCTTCTTGCTTCCTTGGATGTTTTGCACACCTCTAGGTCTAGTTGGAGCTGCTCAAGGTCAACCAAAAAGAAGGAGAAATGGTACATGTTGCTATTTATAAGGAGGAGCAAAGGTTTTATAATTTTTCCATATTCTAATTTTGCCCTTAATTTTTAATTCCCTAATTTAAGCTCATTTCAACTCTTTTTTAGAAATTGTATTCTCAATAATAAATTTTGGGTTATCTAAATTATTAAAAGAAATTCAATTTTATGGGATTCAAAACAATCTAAAAAGATCTGGTCAAAGTTTGAGTTAACTAATAACCTAAATTGTACATCAAAAGGGTTTTAACCATTCTGACGGTTTCTATGGATTTTTGGGCCTCTGAAAATCCTAGTAAACTCAATTTTTCCATGTGAAACTTCCTTCTTTAAGTTTCCAAAAAGTTGCTCAAAATTATAATTTTGCCACTAGGTTTTTGATTTATTTTGTTTAGTCATTTTAGTTCTAGATCCAGACCATTCTTAAATTCCTAACCACATTTCTAGATACTCAAATTAACATTTTATCCTTAATTAACTTTAATTTACTTTGCTTTAGGGTCCTCTTTTATAAATATATAAATTTTGATTCAGCTTTTAGAAAAATGGATATTACAAAGCAAGGGTGTTGTAACTCATACTGTAGTACTATTTTATAGGTAAACAAGGTTTGGATAATTATGAAATTCCCACTTGTTTTACTAAGGGAGCATATGGTTTTTTGAAACTCCATATTATTTAAAAGAGATTTATAAAGATAAATGGGTGTTTTTTTTCCTAAACTGAGTTGTGAAATTATGCTAATTCACATAGGTGACTTGTGAGAAATGCATACTTTTATTTAAAGTTAACTGTTTATGAAAAAAGATTTATGTTTATGGTTGGGAATGTATGTTCCATAATTTCACTAGCTATTAATATTTTTATCTCATTTGCACTTTTTTGAATTGACATTTCTAAGACGACAGACTAACACCAAATAGGGAAGGTTTCATAATGAGTACTTTAACTAAAGATACTTATCAATTGAGATATAGTAGAATTTACATTTGATATAACATACTAAGAGATTTGTTATTAAGTATTTTTTATTTATTTAGTTTTCTTTGTTGTTCATATTAGTTTTAGGAATAATGTTAAACATTATGAGTTGAGAATAGTAATGTTGAGATGATTGACTATGGTTTATTTTATTAGAATATTAATGTTTAAGGCATTTAAATCTATAATGATGTTTAAATTTAGCTTTCGCAATTAAATGTGATTGATTTACTATGTAAATTAGTATTAGTTTAAGTATATTAAATCTAGATGTTACAAATTGTTATGAAGCAATGATTCAGGCAAAACCATTGAACTTTATATGATTTGTGATTATTTAAGGATATCGTATGCTATGCATTTAGGTAACACATCGATGATAATTAAGGAATTTTAGATACTAAGGCCAAAATCTTTATGTTTCCAAGTTAGGCATGGAAAATAGGCAAGAGTAGATTGAAATAATACAAGAGATGAAGAGAGCTATGGAAGCAATGGCTAATAGAATGGAAGACCAAGAGGTAGTTTTGACTAAAATTGTTATGTTATTTCATGAGTTAAGGGAGGATGTTAGGGGTGGTAAACAAGTTGAAGGAGTGGGAAGGAATGAGGTAGTGCCTAGACAAGTATAGGTAACTACAAAAGGAGAACAAGCTGTTGCTAAAAGAGGTCAAGTAGAAGGTCAGGTAGGAGAATGAGCTGAGTTAAACCATACGTTGATTAGAAAATTCTTGAAGACTAATCCCCTATCATTCTTGGGAGCTTATGATCTACTTGTAGCTAAACAATAGATCAAATAGCTAGAGAAGATTTTCAAAATGATGAAATGCTCGAAAGAAGAAAAAGCATTATTGGCAATTTACAAATTACAGAAGGCAATGACTATTGAAAGAAAAAGGAGTGACATTAACTTGGGTTATTTTTTAGGCATTCTTTCTTAAGAAGTATTTCCTAGATCATGTTAGGAGTGTAAAGGAGATAGAGTTTATAAAACTTAAATAAAGACATATATGTGTGCCAATATAAGGAGAAGTATGAACAATTATCTAAGTTTTATGGCTACTTAAATCCTACCCATGATGAGGAGTGGAAGGTTGTAAATTTTTAAAAGAGTTTGAAGTTAGAGATAAATGCCCAAGTGGCAGGTTACAAAATCAAGAGTTTTGCTATACTAGCCAATATGGCCAAAGTGATTAAAGAATGGATTCTGGGGTTTACAGTGGACATTTCCACCCTACCACTAGGAATGACAAGCAAAAGGAGCACTTTGTAGATTAGAGAGACTGGAAATAGGCTATGAAACAAAAAGCCAAGACAAGAGAATTTTCATGGAAGTTTTTAAGGAAAAAGGAAGGTATTAATCATTATATGCTGAATGCATGTGAAGTATGGGAAGTCTAATGGTGATAAGTTATGTCTAAAGGGTTAAAATGTATGCTTTTAATATGGTAGGCCTAGTTATTATGTGAGAGAGTGTCCAAAGCAAAGGAGCCAATCCCACCTCTGAGACCATAAAACTAGGGTCATGCTCTTACTCTGAGTCAATAGGAGGCTAGTTAGTCTTTGAACTCAATTTGGGGTTTATTTAAGACTAGAAATCATATTGTAGATACACTATTTAATTCTAAAGCAATCCATTCTTTTATTTTATATTTGTAACACCATAAATTCTAACTCATCTCATGCTATTAAATGGCATAATATCATGATCCATATGGATTTCCCATAGAAACAGCAAGGAAAATGGGATAAATTTTGTGTTGCATCATATCTAAAAATCTCAATCGATGTCACGTGGACCATGTGAGCTCATACTATACATCCTCATATTTAATTACATCATTACAACTCATTTGAATCACAAAATCATCCCTACAACTCATGGAAACCGAAATGAAGTATAGAATATGGAAGTTCATTCTCGGCCAGAATTGCTCCACTTTTTGACCAAATTTTAGAAAATCATAACTAATTCTAAAAAAATTAAAATTATGCAATCTTGGTCATTCTAAAAAGCTTAGGATGTCTACTTCACACTTAAAATACTTTTAGACCATAACATTCATCAAAAGGACGTTTAACATCCAAAATGGTCCACAAAGGTCCGATTGAATTCTGGAGCTGTCACAGGATTCTGCAGAAAACTTTGAAAATGTCCAATTAAATTCACAAAAATCCAATCCATACAAATGATACCAATCTAGAAATCTATAGATGTTAACTAGAGAGAAAAAATATCTCCAGATCAGTCCATCAAGTCTAAACCTCAGAATTTAATAGAACAGTACTTCTAGTCGGAAAATTTTACTGATACTGGATAGAAGCTTTAAAAATTCATATCTCCCTTTCTAGACCTCTAAATGAGGTGCTTTTAGTTGATACGAGTCACTGTAATTATCTAGTTTCCATGTATAAATTTTATGGCAATTAGACATCATTTGAGCCTCGTGTGACGGAGTTTAATTTCGGACTAAATGAATAGTGCAGCAAACCAAAAACTATAAAAATTTCTAACTTTGAAAAATCATCAAATATTCTGTAGACCTCCAAAAAATATGATCTTTTAACTTCCCAAAAAGCTCTCAATGAGACATAATTTCATGCCAAATTTCATATCAATACTAACTCATTTGGCCAAAAAGTGATATAAGGTTCCATTATGGTCAATTTTGGCTCCATATGAGGTACCCAAAATTGCCAAATGGCTTTTCCTTGGTTATGGCACCTTTTGAGTAAGTCTAAAAGCATATTTAAAACTTGTGTGAGCTGCCCAAATGGTTCCAAACCTCATGTATCTCATTTTGGCTATTCAACCCACATCTATGCACATTTCCATCATGCTTTGACATTACATATTTTGGCATCTCATGCTCAAAACATAGGCTAGAGGTCATACATCATATCCATACTTTTAAACATCATATAATATCATATTTATACATGTCTCAAGGGTCATGGTATATTTACAATAACATAAACATCAAGAAACATAATTATGGTTCTAAAATGGATAAAGCTAGACATATGCTTGTCAATCTCCCTTTTTCATTGTTGTTGGCTCCCTTCACCATAGTTACTTGGTCCACCTAGCATGTTAGATCATTGGAGAGGAGGGGATGAGATTCAAAGAATCCTAATAGCTCATCTCCCATTCAATCATACATAATATGTGCAAAGCAAGCTTTACAAATGCATGCATGGGAAAAATGAAAGTCATAGACATTTAAAAGGCAAACTTGGCATATAAATAAATCATACAAGACATTCAAGAGCTCACCAAGTGTTTGGATAGGCCTCACACTTCTCCTCATGGATTTTGGATTTTGCCTCACCCATTCTTTAAGAGCTTTGGACTCAACTATACTCTTGGGAGCCCACTTTGCTTTTGGGAGGCACTTTACTTTGTCTCAACCAAGCTCAAAGGTTCTTGGCTTATCCTCACCAAAGGGAAGAGTTCTTGTCCTCTTCATACTCTAACAAACTCATACAAACATCATGTATTCATTTGAAAACATAACATGGCATCAAGAATCATGTCATATAAAGGCATGCTAGCATACTTTTCATAGGTTGAAAATACACATACACACATTCTAAAACAAGCTAAATACACATCCATGCATGAGAGAAAGTGGAGAGAGCTACCTTGCACACAATCACACACTTTTTCCATTGGATTCAAGCCTCCTCTTTCGGCCACACACCCACAAATTGGTGGAGATAGTTTCTCTTGGCCTAGATACAATTTATGGGAGCCAATTAGATTCAAGAAATAATCTCTAAGGCCATACAATTTGCTTAGATGCTAGATTGCTCTATAAGCTCCATTATGGTCTATAAATGCACCTAATGAAGCAACACTCCTCAATTAAATTCTAGGCTTTATTCTTTCATTTCAAATATGATTCTTGACTCCTTTTAAGCCCCTTGGATTCATCACACAATTAAAATAAGGAGCCTAACATCATGTTGCTTCTTTAGGTCATAATATGGAACCTCAGGCCCCAAATCACTTTCCATGAGTTCTAAATTTTTTCCAAGGCCTCTCCTTATTTTCATTCATCAAATATGACTCAAGAATGGCCTTAGAAAAATTTAAAACTCTCTCTAGCTACAAGAACTTACTTAGGCCGAGACTATAAGGACTTTTGGCCTTCATGGAGATTTCTTTGTTTTCTTGAAGGAGGAAGCATGTGAGGAGTATCTTAGGAATCTTAGAAGCTCATTTAAACTCTTAATTAGGCCTAAGAATCATCACACACAATTAGAATTTGAAAGGTGCACACAAAACCCTCGAATTTGCATCTTGAAATCTAATGGTTATTTTGTTATTTTCTTTGCATATTCTTAATCTCCACACCCTTTTTCCTTATATTCATGCTTAGGTCTGCCTAAAAATCATCTCCTCCTAGGGTTTTATCAAGTGGGGCAAAATGAAGGAGGAGGGAACCAAAGATGACAACCATAGGAAGAGAAATTACCTTATTTTCTTGCTTTTTCTCACTTGAATCTTGTGTTCTTTGAGATCCTCTCTTCAAATCCGAATTTTTCCCTCAATTTCTCCTTTAAAACAGATCCATATACTTCATTATAATCATAAGAAATAAAGGAGAATGAAGGAAAAGAGGTTTGGAAGAGAAAGAGCATGAAAAACCATGAAAATCCATACCTTTCTACCTTGAATTTCTCCTCCTTTTCTTCCTCCTCTTGTGTGCCTCATCCCCTAGGGTTTTCTTCTAGTTTTGGGCAGAACATGGTCGTGCATAATGAAGGGAGAAGAAGGGTGCATCATATATATAGGTGGGAATAAATTACACTTTTCAAAAATTTCTATTTTGCCCTTCATTCTTGGCATTTTCGTTTCTCCTTCGTTTTAGCTCTTCTTTTAAAACCGTCTTTTCCATTATGAAATTTAGGTTCCCAATTTAGTAAAATGCCTTTGGAATCACTCAAATCGGAGCTAAAACCTTCTTGAACAAATCAGTCAAAGTTCAGGTCAACCGATGTTAGAAAACATCCACCGAAGGAGTTTTAACTATCTCGGGGGTTTCCATGGTTTTCAAGGCCTCTGAGAACCCTGGGAAACTCAAAACTTTCATTTAAAAAGTCCTCTTATGTGAATTCCAAAATTTGCTCAAAATTACGAAAATACCATTACATTTCGTAGGCTTTTCGTAAGAAATTGTTTCTTCATTCTAGCTCCGTTTTTCTTTCCGTCTGAACCTGGGATTCTTATATTTAGAAGTCTAGAATGCTTCCCAATTTTTTGGGGACCTTAACTACTTTGTCTCAGGGGACTTCCTTTTGCATTCGGTGAGTTCTGTTTGTTGACGGAGAAATCGTACGTTATGTTTCTCACATTTTCTCTTACTTTCAGAGGATTGGATATTACAATATGACTATGTGAAACATTTGGGTATGCTTGTAATTTAACTGACCTTTTGATTTGTTTGTCTCTACTCTTATTGGAGGTAAAATCAAAACTTCCAAAGTTTATTCAAATTGCATTGTGAGTTTGATAACTAGTATTTGACTCTTTAGTTTCCATTCCTTTGATTGATATCAATATTATTGTTGGCACAGATTGGTTGTCTTCTAATAATGCTACTCTTGATTATTTTAGAAAGGCTATTTCTTTACTTGCTTGTGTATCTCACATTGAGAATTCTATTAGTTTGTTTTATTTATCTAGTACCTATGTTAGGAGATATCTTCAGAAGGGATATTAGGGGTCTATGGTTTTCTTTTCCTTATAAGTTGAGATAGAAGAAGGTATAGGAAGTAACATTAATTGTGAGAGAATACTTGAAGATTTTCCTTAAGGAAGTTAGTAGACTATCATTAGATAGGGAGTTAGAATTTGTTATAGGTTTAGTGCCAGGTACTAGGCCCATATTCACAACCTCTTATAGAATGGCACTTATAGAATTAGTCAAGCTGAAAAAGTAAATTAAGAAATTGCTAAAGAAGGGATTCATTAAGCCTAGTGTATTACCCTAGGGTGTACTAATGTTATTTGTTAAGAAGAAATATTGAAGTATGAGACTGTGTATAGATTATAGGTAGTTAAATCAAGTTACTATTAAGAACAAATATCTATTACCTATGATAGATGACCTATTAAATTAGTTATCAGAAGTGACGGTCTTTTCTAAGATAAATCTGAGGTCGAGGTATCACCAATTGAAAGTTAAGGCCAAGGATAGCTTTTAAGACTAGGTATAGTCATTACAAATTTTTGGTCATGCCTTTTGATTTGATTAATGCTTTGGCAAACTTTATGGATTATATAAATAGGATATTTAGATCATATCAAGAGTAGTTTTTTGTGGTTTTTATGGACAATATCCTTATCTACTCTAAAAACCCTTAGGATCATGAGAGACATCTTGAGATAGTGCTTCAAGTGTTAAAAGAGAAGTGACTATTTACTAAGCTTAGCAAATGTGAGTTTTAGCTTAAAGAGATTAAGTTTCTAACACTTTCATTTTGAGGAAGAGGTATTTATAGATTCTAGTAAGATTGAGGCAATCATGAATTGGGGAAAAGCCTAAGTTAACAACTAAGATTAGGAGTTTCCTAGGACTAGCTAGGTATTACCAAAGGTTTATTAAGGGGTTTTCCTAATTATTTATGCCTTTCATTAGGCTAACCAGAAAAGATAAACTATTTAATAGGATAGTAAGTGTGAAGAGTGTTTTTAAAAGCTAAAGGTCAGGATAACTTCTACTGTAGTATTAATAATCCTTGACCCATAAAAGACTTTTGTAGTGTATAATTATAGGTCCAAGAAGGGTCTAAGGTGTATATTGAATCAACAAGGAATGGTAGTAGCCTATTCCTATAGACAACTTAGACCACATAAGGAAAACTATCCTATCAATGATCTAGAGTAAGTTGCCATAGTGCTTGCATGAAAACCTAAAGACGTTATTTTTATTATACCACTATAACTTTAACACTCAACTCATGCAAATCCCATGCCTCATCTCATATAAATTCTATGGGAAGCAACATAATAACATAAGGAATCATGAATCAAGATGCATTTTCCTACGGGTAAAAATTTTCTTTCAATGTCCCATGGGTCATATGGATTCATCCATTTCATTCTCACATTTAGATACATAAATACAACCTTATAACAAACTCAAGAGATGGTCCATACCTCGAGCAAAGGGAGCAATTGCACAAAACATACTAGTGCAGCCTCGAATCATTTTTCTAAATTCTGTGCCTAAACTTTGAAAACTCATAACTAATTCAATAAAAATTAAAATTAGACAAAATATACCACTGTGGAAATCTATAGATGACTAATTTATGTTAAAAATAATTTTGGACCAAATCAGAGGCTACTAGGCATTAGAAACTGATGGAACAGTACCAGAGGTCAGCTGTCGTCCCTAGTACTAATCTCCAACTCCAAAAATTCATATCTCTCTATTCAAAGGTCCAATTGGGGTGATCTCAGTGGCCATGGAAATCTTATCATGTCTAGTTTATGCCTATAAAATTTCATAAGCATTGGATATCATTGGCCTGCGAATGACACAGCCCAAGTTTCTGACCATATGAACAGTACCTATATCAGTTCAGCAGAAAAATAGCAACTTTGAAAAATCATAATTAATTCTACAGAGCTCCAAATAATCTGATCTTTGTTTTCCCAAAAATATCTAGATACGATCTACATGTGTGCCGAATTTCATGGATAAATTCGTTCATTTGGTCAGATCTTGATATTAGGTTGCCAAAATGGCTCATTTTGTTCATATAAAGGGTCCAAATGGTCCATTTCAAGTTCTAAGGCAACCTTGACCACTTGAGCACATGGGAATGCACCAAAATGACTCTCTAAACTTGTCTCAAAGGTGCATAAACCCAGATTTCTCAAAATCACTCATCCATCCCATGATATATACAAGATTACATATACTAGCTTTGGCCATCCAATACCCAAATCATGCTATCTTATACATTTGGTATCAAATTTCATTCATATATCAATTACATATGTTCGTATGATTACATAACAATTTCATCATGAGATTACATAATATGCCATGTGTATGGCTACAAGGGAGACATAACTAGGCCATTTCTTACGTTTTGATATCAATCTCCTTCTCCTTGGCTTGGTAACATCCATTACCTTGCTCAATTGCTTCACCGAGCATGTTAAGACATTGGAGAGGAGGGGATGAGATTCAAAGAATCCCAATAACTCATTTCCATTTCAATCACACATACAGTATGCGATACAAGCCTTGAAAATGCATGCATGGGCATATTAACATACGTGAGCATTCATAAAACATCATTGGCATTTGAACACATTATGTATAGCATACATAGGCTTGTCAAGTGAGTGGATTAG
Organism: Erythrophleum ivorense; assembly: GCA_026724425.1. Lineage (NCBI taxonomy): Eukaryota > Viridiplantae > Streptophyta > Magnoliopsida > Fabales > Fabaceae > Erythrophleum > Erythrophleum ivorense. The sequence continues at coordinate 14,819,278 of JAIUCV010000010.1, forward strand.
CCTTATCTATTCACTTGTAGATTTTGCACTTGCCTTACCCACTTTTTTTAAAAGGCTTTTGACTCAACCTTACTCTTAGAAGTCAATCTCACTTTTGGGAGACTCTTTACCTTGTCTCAATCAAGTTTTAGTGTTTTTGGCTCATCCTTACCATGGCGAGAGGGTTCTTGGCTTCTTCACACTTAAGCAAACAAAGCAAGCATATAGCACATCATTTGAATGCATAAAACATCATCATAGTACCATGGAATAAAAGCTTATGTTAAAACACTTTTCATAGCTTAAAACATATATACACACATTCAAAGACAATGTAAGCACACATTCATGCATGAGAGAAGGTGGAGAAAACAACCTTGCTTGCATTTGCACACTTTTTCCTTAAGCCTTGAGTCCTCTCCCTTGACCTCACACACCCAAGAAGGTAGAGATCACTTTTCTTGTCCTAGACACATCATATGGAAGCTAATTATACTCTTGAATCAAATTCTAAGGCCATACATTCACTAGGATAGTTAGGTCATTCTTATGGCTCTTTTATGGTTCCATAATGCACTTAATGAAGCAACCTTAGGAAAATATCATCTTGGCTTCATTCTCTTCATCTATTCATGATTCTTGACTCCATTTAAACCTTTTGGAGTCATCACAAAATCAATTCAAGGAGCCTAGTTAGGTGTTACTTCTTTAAACAATAATATGGAACATATAAGGCCATCTCACTATCTATGGTTTCTAAAATTTTTCCAAGGCTTCTTCTCATACTTTCTCATCATACATAACTCAAAAATAAGCTTAGAACAAATTAAAACTACCCCTAGGTGCCATTTCTTCTCTAGCCAAAGCAGATACTCTTCTTAGCATCCTTGGAGTTTTTTTGCTTCCTTTGATGGGAGAATCATGTAGGAAGCTCTCTTGGTATCTTAGGAACTCATATGAACACTTAAACATCATAAAACATGGCTAGGGTTCATGGTAGAGTTCAAGGTGCACTCAAAACCCTAAATTCTATAACTTGCATTATAAAGCTCCCTTTTCAATTCTAGTTTTATATTCTTAATCCTCACACTCCATAACCTTTAGTTCCATCAAGAAAATATAAAGAAAAACTCTCATCCTCACTTTCTCTCTCTAGACTGAAGCTTAAATGGCTTAGAAACACAAGATTTTACAAGTGTTTCAAGTAAAGTTTTATCTTAAAATAAAGCTGTCTTTGCGTAGATTATTTTTCACCAATTGATTTCTTGAAAAGAGTTCCTTTTTGGCTTGGGTTAGACCTAAATCTTTAAGTTTTCAAGAAAAAAAAACCACTACTAAAGAGCTCTTAAAGAGAGAAATAACTTTCCTAACTGGCGCGGGATAAAACGAGGCCGTTTACTTATCTAAGTGGATGCTTAAACTTCTTCTCTCTCTCCTCTTAATGTCATGCCATGGCTACCCATTTTTCTACAAATGGAAGCTTGAGAAGGTGATGAGGTGTAATCTTACTTAAGAAGCCTCTTTTACAATTTTTCAAAATGACTATTTTGCCATTAAGCGCCTGTTTGCTCTATTTAGGCTCATTTTAACTCTTTTTTTAGAATCATCTTTTCTATCATAAAATTTAGGTCATCTAATTCATAAAATGCCTTTGGCTTCATCCAAATTAGATTTAAAACCTTTTCAAATGAACTGGTCAAAGTTCAAGTTAACTAACATTGGAAAACTTCCACCGAAAGGGGCTTTAGCTGTCTCAGGGCTTCTCACGGTTTTCAGAGCCTCTGAGAACACTAGAAAACTCAAAATTTTTATTTAAAAAGCCCTCCTATGAGAATTCCAAAATTTGCTCAAAATGACGAAAATGCCCTTACATTTCGTCAACCTTTCATAACATTTCGTTTCTTCATTTTCCTATCATTTTCTAAGTGTGTAATCAAGGTGTTTGATAAAATGCTTGTGAGAATTGGTGTGCTTAATTATTTGATTTGAGGATTTCTTGGAGTTTGATTAGTTAATTAAATATCCTATGGTGTTAATTCAGAGGCTAATTGATCAATTAATCACTCATTTAAGTGTTCAAAGATCTTAATCATAAGAATTAGTAATTTAATGATAGTTTAGGTCTCAATTAACATCAAGTTGCTAGTTTCTTAAAACTTGAGTGGTAATTCAAGATACATTTGCCGTAAACACAATTAAGGACTCTTAGGCTAGAATTAATCATAATTAGATTAGGATAAGGATAGTGAATACCAAGGGACAAATCCAAAGCCAATTACAAGTCCATCATTCACCTCATAACTCATACAATTAGATAGTTAGTCATTTTAATTCAAATTAATTTTAGATGGTTTAATTAAACTAAAACCCCCTAAATTAGATAGTTCTAGGGTCTTTTAACACTTAGAAAACCCAATTAAATATTAAATTTCATTTCTAAGAGAGATGACCTAGGTTGTGCCATTAATTATATATTAATCCAACCTAGTTTTATTTTGAGGGTTGCGTGACACGACCCGTCAATGTTTCTAGTCAAGCCAATGCAACAAGGGCAGCAAAAGTATGATCCTTATTCTAATATATACAATCTAGGATGGAGGGATCACCCCAACTTGAGATATCAGGGAGGGCAACAGCAGAATAGATATAATGTTATAGGACCTATACAGGAGGAACTAAAGAAAAGAAATAATATGGAACACATGATGAAGCAGCTTATAGAAAGTAATGTAAAACTTACATAACAATTGCAGCAACAACAACAGCAATTATAGATGAGCATGCAAAATTTAGAAAGAAGGGTTGAAAGAAGGGTTGACACTTAGCTAGGCTAATTTGCTACCTCTCTCAATAAGGTGAAATCTCAGGGTTCAAGCTAACTACCATCACAAACAATTGTCAATCTAAGAAATAATAGCAATGTTACTTCAATCACTCTAAGGAGTAGAAAGGAAGTTCAGGGATCCTCAGACACCATTACCATGGATAAGCTGGTGTCATAAAAAACACACGTCATACCAGATGAGCCTAAGAAAGAAGAGGAGCCAACGAGAATTTTACCTTTCCCACATAGACCTACCTTGGGAAAGAGGCAAACTGAAGCAGAAATTGAAAAAGAAATCCTTAAAACTTTTAAGAAGGTTAAGGTCAATATACCTTTATTGGAAGCAATCAAGACCATCCCTAAGTATGCTAAATTTCTCAAGAAAATATGTACCAACAAGAGGTGGCTAAAAGGGAATGAAAAAGTCAATTTTGGCAAGAATGTTTCAACACTTATACAGCCAATAATGCCCACTGAGTGCCAAGATCTGGGCACTTTTACAATTCCATGCACTATTAGAAATTTTGAGTTTTTTGATACTTTGATTGATCTTAGTGTTGCTATAAATGTTATGCCTAAATCAGTGTACTTATCTTTGCAGATACGAGAGCTAAAACCTTTAGGAGTTTTGGAGGATGTCCTAGTTAAGGTAAATGATTTGATATTTCTAGCTAATTTTTATGTCTTTAACATGGAAGATGATAGATATAGGTCTCGCAGTCATGCCCCACTCATCCTAGGTAAACCTTTCTTAAAAACTGCAAAGAAAATTATAAATGTGCATGAGGGTACTCTTTAAATGGAGTTTGCTGGCAATATGATACAATTTAATATATTTGATGCCATGAAACACCCCTGTGATGGTAACTCTATTTTTAGTGTAAGCCTAATTGATATGCTAGTTGATGATGCCAATGCTAAGTTTAGGGATAGCATGTTGACTAATTCTTGTGATATTACTAATCTTGATGATTCTTTGAGACACACTTGTGATGATTCTTATTCTTGTACTATATGTAGAGAAATTGATGAATTTTTGAGCTTGTATGATGGTATTGACTTTAAAGAATCTATTGCTGATCAGATTGATTCTATTTCATCTAAAACCTCTATTGATTTTATTGGTTTTGTTGATCTTTCTAGTTCTGATGAGTCTTTGCATGTTGATATGGATAGTTTGGGTAATCATGATGCTGATATTTACTTGACTACTGATTCTTTTAATTCTTCCCATACTATTGATGTTTTTAAGGATGGGAAAGTTGTTTCTTCTATTTGTGAGTTGTCTAAATAGGTATTTAGCATGAAAAAGATTGAAATCAAACCACTTATACCTTCAATTGAGTAAGCTCTTACATTAGAGCTCAAACTGTTGCCAGACAATCTCAAGTATACCTATTTGGAGAAAGATGAGAAGCTTCTGGTGATTATAGCTAGTGACATTATTTCAGAGGAGGTTGAGAAGCTTTTAGAGGTCTTGAGGAGGAGAAGACAAGCAATAGGGTAGACCTTGGCTAACATACCTGGCATTAGCCCTGACATATGCATGCATCGAATTCTGTTAGAGGATGGGGCAAAACCAGTGAGGTAACGTCATAGAAGATTGAATCCACTTATTCTGGATGTAGTTAAAAAGGAAGTTTCTAAACTTTTATCTACTGGTATTATATATCCTATTTTTGACAATCAGTGGGTTAGTCCTATGTAGGTGGTTCCAAAAAAATCAAGGATCACAGTGGTCTAGAATGAAAATAATGAATTGGTGCCCACTAGTGTATGGAACAGCTGGAGGGTTTGTATTGATTATAGAAGGCTTAATTTTGTTATTAGAAAGGATCATTACCCCCTCCCTTTTATTGATCAGATGCTCGAGCGTTTAATTGGGAAGTCTCACTACTATTTTCTTGATGGATTTTTAGGTAATTTCCAAATATGCATAGCCCCAGAGGATCAAGAGAAGACAATGTTTATGTGCCCATTTGGAACATTTACCTATAGATGAATGCCTTTTGGTCTTTGCAATGCCTCTAGAACTTTCCAGCAGTGCATGGTTTCTATTTTTAGTGATTTTCTGGAACATTGTATAGAAATTTTTATGGATGATTTCATTGTATATAGGAAATCTTTTGATGACTGCTTGTGTAGTCTAGATAGAGTCTCAGCAAGATGCATTGAGAAGAACCTTATACTTAATTTTGAAAAGTGTCATTTTATGGTTCAAAAAGGTATTATACTGGGTTATGTTGTATCTGAACAGGGCATAGAGATTGATAAGTCTAAGATAGATGTTGTCACTTCTCTACCATACCCGACATGTGTTTAGAAGGTCCGGTCTTTTCTAGGTCATGCAGGTTTTTATAGAAGATTCATCTAGGATTTTAGTAAAATTACTCTGCCATTATCTAAGTTGTTACAAAAAGATGTTGATTTCCATTTTGATGATGCATGTAAAACAACTTTTGATGATCTTAAAAAAAGATTGACTTCCCCACTCATTATTCAACCCTTTGATTGGAAACTCTCATTTGAGCTTTTATGTGATGCTTCTAATTTTGTTGTAGGTACAATTTTGAGCCAGAGAGTGAATAAAAAGTCTTATGATAGCTTATACATCCAAGACTCTAGATGGGGCCCAAGCAAATTATACAACCACAAAAAAGAGTTTCTCGCTATTGTTTTTTCTTTGGATAAATTTATATCTTATTTGCTTGATACTAAAGTGATTGTTTTTACTGATCATACAGCCTTGAAGCATTTGCTGAAGAAGCCAAATGCGAAGCTAAGATTGATTAGATGGATGCTTTTACTTCAAGAGTTTGATATTTGGGATAAAAGTGGAGCTCAAAACTTAGTGGCAGACCACTTGAACAGAATTGAGGCTCCGAAGATAGATTCCTTACCTATTGATGATGTTTTCCCTAATGAGCATTTATGTGTTGTGCATAGTTTCTACCCATGGTATGCTGACTTAGTGAATTATCTAGTTGCTTCTGAATTGCTTGTTGATTTGAATAAACATTAGTTCAAAAAGTTTAGGAGTGAAGCTAGATATTATATTTGGGATGATCCATACTTATGGAGACTATGTAGTGACCAAGTGATTAGACGTTGTGTGCCTGATATAGAATTTGATTCTATTTTGAAAATTTGTCACACACTTGCATGTGAAGGTCACTTCAGTCCAAAACGCATAGCTAGGAAGGTTCTAAATGGTGGATTTTATTGGCCTACTTTACTTTGTTATGCCTTTGATTTTTGTAAAAGATGTGTCAAGTGTCAATAAATAGGTAACATATCTAGAAGAAATTAAATGCCACAGCATCCCATTTTGTTTTGTGTAATCTGTAATGTGTAGGGTATTGATTTTATGGGACCTTTTCTTACTTCTTTTGGCTTTGCATATATTTTATTGGCTGTTAATTATGTTTCGAAGTGGGTGGAAGTAAAACCCACTATGACTAATGATTATTCTATGGTTGTAGAGTTTGTTCACTCTTACATTTTCTGTAGGTTTGGTATTTCCAGAGCCATTATCAGTGACCAGGGCACTCATTTTTGCAACCGGAGTATGCAAAGCTTACTTAGAAAGTATGGTCTTGTGCATAAGGTAGCTACTCCATATCACCCTTAAACAAATGGCTAGGTAGAGATTTCTAAACAAGAGGTGAAGCAAATTTTGGAGAAAACAGTGCAGCTGAATAAGAAATATTAGAGTAAGAGGCTAGATGATGCACTTTGGACCTATATGATTACTTACAAGACTCCTATTGTAATGTCACCCTATCGGCTAGTATTTGGGAAAGCTTGTCACTTACTGGTAAAAGTAGAGCACAAAGCTTACTGGGCTATGAAGAAATGCAATTTGGATTTAAATGGAGGGGGTCTCACAGAAATTTCTAACTCTAAAAGCTTGAAAAGATCCAGCTAGAAGCCCATGATAATGCAAGGATCTATAAAGAAAAGACAAAGGCATTCCATGACAAGATAATTGTAAGAAAGGAGTTTTTAGTTGGCCAAAAAGTTTTGCTTTATAAATCCCACTTAAAGCTCATGCCAAGTAAGCTTTGTTCTAAATGGGAAGGTCCATATGTAGTCTTTGATGTTTTCCCTTTTGGTGCAGTTGAGCTTTTGGATGAGCATATGGGAGTTAAATTCAAAGTTAATGGACATAAGCTCAAGCATTTTTATGAAGGAGTTCCAAGGGATGACAAGGAGGAGCTCCAACTTCATGACTCATCTTGATTACTTAGTTATACCCTTTCCCTTTCCCCTTTCATATTATGCTATCTTTTTGTTGATTGGATTGTGTGCTGGCATTGAGAACAATGCAGTGTTTAAATGTGAGGGGGATACAAATAAAATTTTTAGTTTTACTTTGTTTTGGTTAGTTGATTTTTCTAGATTTTTATCTTTTATGTTGTTTTTTACTTTAAAACAAATACTTATTTTTGGTAGAAGTTGTAAGTTGAAATGATCATAGCTTGGATTCAGTTTGACATGATAAGTGATAGATCTTATGTCTTGACTTAAGTGAAATGGTAATAATTTAATTTCAATGAATCATTTGATAGACATCAGCTTGTGAGAATTTAAGCCGTATCTATTCATTTTTAGTGTGTATTCACCTATCTTTGCTTTCACTCTCGAACTTGTCTTGATTCTTTGTTGAGACCACATTTGCATTTTCTTGCATGAAAATAATAAGACATTCCTTTCTTTTGTAACTAGTTTGCCAAAAAGCCACCCATTACATACATATTTTCCATTGTTTAGCCATTTTGAACCTTATTTTATTTTCTTGTTGAAACCATAGCCATTAAAATATATATACATCCTACCTTGTTTGAAGATACCTTATGGATTTCAAAGAGCATTACATCTAATTAGGATGAGAGAATGTATGCTTTGCATCCATTTAGGCCATTGTTATTAAAAATTGAGGAAAATGTTCAAAGTTAAAGAAAAGAAGAGATGGAAAAGCAATAAAAAGAAAAATTAAAAAATCAAAGAAAGAAGTGTTTGAATTTTCTTTGCAATTCTTATTATTAGTTGGAAATAAGGCCTTAAATTGTACACATTCTTCCCTATCCTAGGTTTCCTTTGATTGCTTTTGAAGTTCTAAGGTATCCATTTGTTGTTTGTTTTCCCCTTGTTTGTATATCAATTCATTTCATTCCTTAGCCCCATTATAACCCTTAATAAAGTCCTTTGATTAGTGTCTTGCATTTAACATGGTGGTGGAGATTTAAAGGATAGACAAGCCTATAGGAGTGAGTTTTGATAGGTGAAGTTTAAGTGATACACATTGCCTAAATACTTGAGAGTTGAGAGTAAATGCTAACCTATGTGAGAGGCTATGCATTTTAATTCATTCTTTTCAAATGAAATTGCCATGGAATTTGTTTTATTAATGCAAATGAAGTTAACTTTGATTATTAAAGTGTTGAAGAGTTATGATTAGTCCTTAGCTTGTGATTTTTACATTTTACTCTCCTTTTGCACTTTCATTTTCCACTTGTCATTACATTAGTCTTTCTTTGATCTTGAGTTTTGCTCAAGAATTCAAAGATTTAAGTGTGGGAGAATTTGATAAACATAATTTTTATATATTTTATTCTTCTTAACTTAAGCATTTTAATGATCATATATGGCTTTAGGAGTTTAATTAGGTGGAATTTGATTTTAGTCATCATTTTTGCACTTAAGGAAATTATTTACAAGATTTTAGAATTTTAATGCATAAATACTTTTAATTAATTTGATGAATTTTTCCCATTAAATATTTTCTATTATTTTGTAGATTTCAATGGGCAAATGAAATTTAAATGGATAGATTGATTTGAAGGGGAAATGTAAGAGGTTGGAAGAATGGAAGAGAAGAAATGTGTTGTTTCCATGGAATCACACATGGCATTTTCACAAGGCTCCATGTGGCATGCATCCATCTTCATGAACTCAAGTCCTTCCTTCCCCTTACTTGAACACACTTACACTTAATCATTCATCCATTCTCTATATTGATTCACTTTAGCCATGTTAACACACTCAAGGAAAGGGCAGCTCAAGTTAAACACATGCACACGTCTTCACTCCATATAAACATACACACATGTGAACAGAACCATGTTTCAACCATTCATTCACATTACACAACACTTAAGCTACTATGGATCCCATGTCATTTAACTAAGTTAAACATTCATAAGAAGCTTGCACAGGCATTCACTAATCCATACACTCTCACGTTGCACTAACTCTCACTGCACTTTACTTCCACATAACTCTAGCTTAGACACCTCACACAGCACAAGTCCAACCTCTAAACACTCCACTCTTCACATTGATTTTCTTAACTTCACTCTATATATCCACAAAGCACTTGAACAAACCACATGTCCAGCTCACTTATACATGGCTTCATGTATGAACACGTAACACATCAGTCACACATGGTCACTCACATGCACAACATCTCACCAAATCACACTTCCTTTACACACACTCATTCAAACTTGAGGAAGCATGAAGCAGAATAGTTATGGGTTATTAGTGAAGAGAGTTGAAGCTAAGACACACATAAAAGCATGAGCACAAGGGAAGTAAACTTGAGCTTAGGTGCATGAAGAAGAAGAATGCTTAGGTTTTACATGGAAAGAGAAGCGAGGGGAGCTAAGTTAAATAAAGAAGCTGAGTTTGCATGGAAAGAAGGAATGCTATGGGTTCCAATAAGGAGCAACGTGGAATGGTGTGAAGAGAAGAAGCATGAGGGAGAAACAAGGAAGGAGGAATAAACACAAGGAAGAAGCAACTGAACAGAGAAGAGATTTACATGGATGAAACAAGTTGAAGAAGTAGCCACAAGTACAGAGCATGAGCAGAGAGTAGCACAAGTTTTTCTTCACATAAAAACAAGCTAAAACACGTAAGGCAGCTAGAGGAGATTCACGTGTTAGGCTGGATGAAAAAGAAGCTACGGTTTTGATGTAAAAGAAGCAAAGTGAGCTAAACCATGCAAATGCTTACGTGGGAAGTGACGTGGGAATAAATAAATGAAGAAAACCACGTGATTTATTTAGTAAGAAGGAGCTATGAGTTTTTGATGAGAAGGCAGAGAACATGTGACATAATGGATTAAATAAAGCATGAGGGCAGCACGTGATGGGGAAGACCAATGTGAATAATGACACAACGAAAGGCAAACAAAAAAAAGACATGAAAAAATGTGAAGAGGGGGACCTGGAATAACGCGAAGAGTACAACAGAAGAATAATGCTGGGTGAACTCTAATACGTGAGCGAAAGGAATTTCTTCAATCGTCCTTTCCACATGGCTCATCCTCCCATCAAAATTTCTCTATCCATCTCATCCATGGTTGCTTGAAATTTCCTTGGTAGCTGGCTGAAGGTTGGATCTCCCTTAATGCAAATTTGAGCTCCAAATTGCCTCTCCTAATTGGATAAATTCTCCTTGCTTAATCTTTTAATTTCAGCATTGTTTCCTTTATTAATTTGACTAAGTTTAGCTTATTAATTTAGGGATTTAGTTGCTAAAATTTACTGGATTAATTTGAATTATGGATTGATTGTAATTTCATATTTGACTATTAATTTTGATTCCTAATGTTTATGAAAAGTCCAAAGTTAGTGGCTTCATAATTTGCTATTAAATTCATCTTGTTTTTAGGCCAATTGAAGCAATGGTTATTGAATTAAGTGGCTGGAGTGTTTGTGCAATTATTGTATTTGAGGAATTCATTAATCTAATGGGTTGATTAGCATTTAAGTGGATTGTTCAGCAAATTTTAGTGAGCAGTTAGGATTTGTTTTAGTGTGTTCTTCTTCCTAACTCAATTGATTAATTTTTCAAGGTTTCTTGTAGTTACAAAGCCCTTGAATTATTAGTAAATTAAGTCTTGGATGGTAATTCAAAAGTTCTTATAGAGAGTATACTAATGAGCAAGAATTTAAATCCAATTTTGGTACATTAAAAAGGGAGTGAGGATAACTGAATTCTAGGAAGTCCATCTAAAGGCTAGTTACCACACTACCTAGTTATTTGATTCACTTAGTCTTAAGCTTTTAGCTCTTGTTATTTTTCATTTAATTCAATTAAATTTTAGTAATTCAAAATCCTCTAAATAATTTTCATTTAGTGATACTTGGAATACTCTTTCACAAATAATTAGAGGAAAAACTCATTAGGAAATGACCTAGGTTGCACCATTATCTACAAGCCTTTTCCAATCTAATTTTATTTGAGGTTACATGACACAACTGTCAATGGTGTCTCAGCCAAGCTATGGAAGAGGCACTTTAGGAGTGTTTCCTTGAATTCTAATGAATTTAGTGACTTAGATATGATGAATAAAGAATTATAGAAACATTGGGTTGAATTTAGGAGCCTTAAAATAGAAGTTGAAATTTTAAGGGCCTAAATGAGGTTAATAAAGTAAGTTGGTTCTAAAGCTTTCTAACCAAGTATGTAATGATTCAAATGAGTCTCTTGAGAGTTATAAGACTTGTAGAAAGAAAGTTTGGGGTTAGAAAAGTAAGAACCAAAGGTTGTTTCATAATGGACCTAAATTAGTCATAATTGATACTTTGTGTCCTAATGAGATTAAGTGAACATCTTAGAACCTAGAATGAGTTCTATGGGATTAATCTGCCTTGTAATTGTCATATGTAGGTCAAGATAACTTAAACTCACTCATTTGTGGGTGCCAAGGCAAAGAAAGCAAGGAAAAAGGAAGTGAACAAGTGGATTAGTGGTATATCCTAGTCCCTAGAATTACAAGGTAGCTTTATCTCCCTCTTTTGCATACATTTGAATGTTTAAATGAGTTGTAATGCTTGTATGTATTGTTGCTTGATGCATTCATGATATATATTTTAGCACAAATTCCATATTGAACTATATGAATAAGAATGATATATATTTCGGCTCCTAGCTCTCCTAAGGCTTGGAATTGAGTATAGTAGCTCTTCCTTGGGCCTTAGGTTAAGAAAAGTTGAGCCTAGCAAGTTTATGATGATGCCATGGCTGAGAAAGAAATGAATTTTCATGTTTTATAATGCATTTGACTCATATGAAGCATTAACATTGCATTCTTACACCACATGCATAGTATACACTCATGGCATTTTTGTATGTATTGTATTGGTTGAGATTAGCTATTGAGATTCTCCCGAATCTCACTCTCCATGCTCCCACTAACCATTTTAGGTTCTCCAAGCCAAGGTCAAGTCCAAGAAAGATCGTAGATAATAAGAAATTATATATTAGAATCCCATATTATACTAGAATTTATGTATATATATACATATGATGCTTTACATGTACCATGACACACTTATGATGTATATGATAACACTACTTCTTGTTTTATGATGGAACCATGTATAAAAGTATGAGAATGTGGATGCAGAACAAGCTATGAGAATGTATGAGTGTTATGATGACATATGGCTATGTTGATTCCAATAGGAGTGTATGTATTCTTGTATGTCAAAGGATTAAATTTTGATCCACCTATTTTAAAATGATATGGAATTGTTAGAGAAGTCTTTAGGATGGAAGAAATGTGCTCAAAGTGAAAGAAACCTAATTAGATCCCAAATGGTCAAAATTAGAACTAAAGTTGGTCTTAAAACTTCCATAAACAACTCCTATGTCAAAAGTGGCCTTAAGCAGTTGTGTCACGCAACTTCAAAATAAACTAGGTTAAAAAATATTTGTAATATAGGGTGCAACCTAGATTGTCTCCCTCGAAAATGGATTTTAATATTTAATTGAGTTTTCTAAGTGTAAAAGAACTCTACAAGCTATCTAATCAAGGGAGGTTTTGAAACTATCTAGCTAAAATTTAAAGTGAATTAAAATTCCTAACTACTACTTCAATGCATGAACTAAGAAGTAGTAAACATATGACTAGCTTTGGATTTATCCCTTGGTATCCATTATCCTTATCCTGACTCAATTATCATTAGTTTTAGTCTAAGAGTCCCTATTTATGTTCATGCCAAGCGATCTTGAGTTACCACTCAAGATTCAAGAGATTAACAAATTAATGTTGAATTGAAACCTCAACTCCGCATCTAATTATTAACTCTTGTCATCAGGATCAATGAACATTTGAATTGAGTGATTACTAAATCAAATTAGCCTCTAAATTATTACCCTAGGATGTTTAATTAACCAATTAAACTCCAAGGAATCCTCAAATTAGACAATCAAGCACTTAATTTCTCACATGCATTTTATTAAACATCTTGACTACATATATGGAGAGTTATTGGAAAATGGAAATCCAACACTTAAATTAATCTATTAATCATTCAAATAGTCTCTTAATTAGTGTCTAACCAGTCACTAATTATAAACTACACGAATCTTAGTCAATTGCAAGTTTAACCAAGCAAGTTCAAGAATAAAAATTAATGTAGAAAGAGAGAAAATAAAATGGAAATCTTAGCCCAATTTCCCTTGCTAATCCCAATAAATTCAAACTTAATCCAAGGTTATCATCCAAGCTAGCCACAAGATAGAGTTAATGATTCATGGAATGGAGAATGATGGAGGAGAATGGAGATGGAATCAGCTAGAGTATGAAGGTGGCAAATAGATGAAAGAATGGATGATGAATGTGTGTGAATGAGGGATGATGCATCAGATTCTCTCCTTTTTGATTCTGCCCTTATATGCTTCATTTAATCTTTCATGTGTTTTGCTTTATTTTATTCCATGTGGTTGCTTCTCCTTCTTTAAACCTCCCAACCTGTAGCTTCTCCTCTATTATTCCCTTCTCTCCATATCAGAATTGGCTCGTGCCTTTTTATTTGTTCTATTCACATGTTGTAGCCAGCCCTTGCTTCTTCATTTAGTCCTATAGCTTCCTTCTCCCTCTCCTTTGCATGTGTGTGTGTGTTTTAGTGGTAGTCTGTGAGTGTGCTGTGTAGTGGCTATGATATGGATGAATGTGGATGTCCAACCTCTACGTGAAAGCCTGAGAGGCTCCTCCATATGTGCTTCTTCCATCTGAATCTTCCATCCTCTCTCCATCGCATGTTCATGCTTTCTTCCCATATCCTGTAGCTTACATGAGAATTTCCTAGCTTCTTCCTCTTAGCTTTTTCCTCTTTCACTCTTCATGTGCTTTCATAAAGCTCCTCTCACATACTTCTTAAGCTCTCTTTATCACATTTTCTTCCTACGCACAGGTTCCTTCAAAAAAAGCACGTCTTAGTGTATGTTAAAATGTTGAAGCCTGTGCCACCTTGTTGCATGTAACAGCTATGTGTGTGAGTAAATGTGGGTTGGACCATAAGTGAGTGAAGAGTACTGTTGTGTGTATTTGTTGCATGTCAGCATGCATGAGTGGGTGCTACGTGGAGCTCATGAATGATGAAAAGAGTCAATATGGAGATGCTACCTACTTGTTTCTTTGTATGTGTGTATATACAAGTGAGTTGGAAGTGTGGAAATATGGATAGCCCGTGAATTGTTCTACTACAGTTAAGTGTGGCTAGACCTGGTGTGTGAGAGTACATATTGGTGAGTGCATGGGAGGGTGTGTATTATTCATGCAAGTTGCTATGTGTGTGTCTTATGTATGAGTGGGTGTGAGAGAGCTGGTCTGCATGAGCTGCTACGACGATAGCCATGTTATATGAATGTGTGAGAACTCATGTTTAACGTGGGTGAAGCCTTGCATGAAGGTGTGCTTGAGTGTGATGGATATAAGTGTGAATGAATTACCAGCTGCTTGTGTGAGTGACCCAGGTGAATGATGGGCTAGGCTCGTGTGTATATGGTGTGATATGTTTTGCTCCCCAGCTCTCTTAACGTGCCAGTCATGCTCTACTATTCACACAAATAAAAAAAAAAAGAATTTCCATCTTCAACTTTAGGCTTCTTTGATTCAATCATGTGGCTTTCAAGTTTTTGAATTTCCATTGCTCATAAAATCTATACAAAAGAATGAGAAAAATTAAGTAGAAATATTCACAAAATTACTTAAAAGAAATTTATGCACTTAAATTTAATAATTTTACAAATAAATTCCTACAGTGCAATAATGCCTAATAAAATCAATTATCTACCTAATTAAATGTAATAAGCCATATTTAATCATCAAAGTGCCTAAATTAGGAGAATTAATATATATATATATATAAAGCATTCATCAGGCCTAAATGACCTAATTTGAGTCGAATATTTGGCATCCATTTAGACCCCTTCTAGAGCTTTTTCTCAAGCTAAAAATCATAATTTTTGGAGTTGTACAGAATATTTTACAAATATCCAAAATTGGACCAAAATTTTAATTAGGACTTATCACTATTCACGCAAAATAGCTTTGGAATTTCATGTCTTTCAAAAGTCAAATAAAGTCTCATGCTTATGAAATTTTATAAACATATAGCTGACATTATAAGATTTCTAAAGCCACTGAGTTTGCATGAAAAGGAGTCGTATAAAGAGAGTTATGAATTTTTGAAATTAAAGGTCTGATGATGCCCGAATAATCTAGCAACTTATGAAATGCAATGGATTTCATAGGCCAAATGAACTCAAATACCCTTGAAATTGTTACAGCAATTAGGTATCATCTTGAGCTTTCTATTGTCACTGAGAAAACCTAATTTGGAGTTATGTAACTCAAGATATACAATTTCAAATTTTGGGTCTACTACATGCCTCATATTTCTGACTTGCAGTACTGTTCTATTATATTTGACTAGGAAAATGAACCCAATTTTGCTTGATATTTTTATAACATGTAGTTCACATCTACGCCATCCATAGACACCTAATTTGCATGGTTTGGAGTTGTGTAGCCTAAGTTATGAAATTTCAAAGTTAGTGCAGATTTTGGCACTTATGCTGTCATTTTGGGTTCCATGGGGATTTAATGGATTCCACAAGTTTTGCACCATAATTTGAGTATAAGTAAACTTTTTTATGATAAAAATGAGTTAAGGAAGGAAAAGAATCAAGTTTAGACCCCTACAGCTCAAAATGCCCCATAAATGGCCCAATTGCGATGTTTAATTTCATATAAATGTATGTGATTCTTCTATTTATACTTCATATGTTTATGAATATGCTAAAGAGGAACTAGTTATGAGATATACTTGTTGTTAAATGAGTTTGCCTAAAATAAGAGTTATCATTCCAATATCTAGATGACACCATTTGAGGCACTTTATGGATGAAAATGCAGATCACCCTTGTATTGGGTAGAACTTGGTGAGAGAAGCCTCTTAGGTCCAGACATAGTGGACCAAACCACCTGTCAAATAGAACTCATCAGGAAGAAATTGGTAGCTACCCAGAGTAGGCAAAAGAGTTATGCAGATAAGAGAAGGAGACCTTTAGAGTTCGAGGCAAAAGACTATGCGTTCGTTAAGGTTACCTTAGTGATGAGTATAGGGCGATCTATTAAGTCAAGAAAGCTCAATTCTCATTACCTTTCTTCTTTTCAAATCCTTGAACGAATAGGTCTCGTGGCCTATAAAGTGGCTTTGCCCCCAAATTTAGTCCAATTGCATAATGTGTTTCCCATGTCCCAATTGAAAAAGTACCCCCTGGACCCTTCACATGTCATTGAGCATGAAAATGTGCATTTGCAAGATAACTTATCTTATGTGGTTAAGCCAAAAAGGATAGTGGATTTACAAATCAAACAGCTACATAATAAGAACATCATTTTAGTGAAAGTGGTGTGAAAAGGACTAACTCGGATGAAGTTACATGGGAAATAGAGGAAGTAATGAGGAAGGACTATCTGGTGCTTTTTGAGTAAGGTATGTCTAATTTTGAAAACAAAATTTCAAAAAAGGGAGGAGAATGTAACACCTAAAAATTAATTAAGAGTAACTATAGGGAATTATAGAATCATTAAGAGGAATTTTGGGAAATTATGAGAAAATAGGAATTTTAAGAAAAATGGAAAATTTAAGTATCTTAGTATAATAATTATTAATTAAATCATTTTAAGAAAAATAAAATGATGTTTATGAATTTAAATACGATTTAGGCTCCATGATTAAATTATTATATCAAGAGTAAATTAAGGAGGCCCACTTTTGGATGTTTAACGCCATTAAGCTAGCCTAATTTTGACCTAAACTTAAGTAAAACAAACCACTTGGATTATAAGGCCCATTGGACCAGCCCGTCTGCTCTAAAACCCTAAAAAGCTATTTACCCTATTGTTTTGGTATTGAAACTTAACAGTTCTATAGAAAAAGAGGAGCATTTATGCATCTTTGGATGGAGGCTAAGGTTTCATCATAATTTGGCTCCATTCTACACTCTTAGAGGAAGAATCAGCCAAGGTAAGTCATACAAAACATGTTCCTCTCATTTTTCTCTACAATCTAGTCCAAATGATTTCTAATTCAATGAATTTTCACATTTCCCCCAAATCTAAAACTTGTTGTTTTGGTGGGTTCTTGCTAATTTTTGGAGCTTAAGGCTAGGGAGACTATTAGGTGAGTATTTTCCCCTTATTTTGATGCATTTTCTATTGAATGTTGGCCCCAATGGCTGATTTATATAATGAACTCTGATTTTGCACAGAAATTCTAAGATTTGGGTGAAGGACATCAAGGTTTATAGAGTAAGAGACCTAAGTCTGAGTTTGAGTTCTTTGGAGTTTAAGTAAGGGCCTCTTAAATAGTTTATAATGATCGAATGATGGGTAATTGATTTTTGTATTGGGTATTGACAAACAAATTGGTATTAGTAAATTAGGATCATTAAAGAGTTGAAAACTTGTCTTAACTTCGGAATTTGACCCAATTAAGTGAGATAATTAGGGATTTAATTTAATTTTTTACATTGTTCATTGTTAATATGATATTTGCTGCCTAACATGTTTTTGCTATGTTAAATGATTAGTTGGCTACTTGATTATTGTTTTGGACCGTAAACATGTCCTTAGTGGAGCTATGGTGTGACTACCACTAGTGTATTGTGCTTCGACCGGGCACTGAGTTGTGATCAAACTCATGAATGTACCAAGCTATAAGTGTGCTTAAATAGGGAGGTGGCACTATGGACAATCTTTTTGTTTTAGGCCATTAACATATTGGATGTGTTTGCTAGTTTGGGATAGTAGTCACTAGTAGCTTAACTAGTTCATTTGCTGATTGAATTGATAAGTTTGGTATATTGTTGTTGTAAAATGCATGTATGTTGATTAATGTGTCCATATGTATGAAATTTTTCCTTTGGCTACTAATATTCATATCTCACCCCATTTCATGGGCTAATAATTTTAAGTGAATGTTCCTTCAATAAGAAAAACGGGAAGCAAGTGGATGAACGTCCTTAGGTTTAGACCCAGTATGGGACTCTTGCACTTGGGAGGCTTTTAAATTGTATAAATGCTAATTTTGTTTAGCTTTAGTTATATAGCATCATGATACATCCATTTTTTCCAAGTGTAGATATTTTGACATTTTATAACTTGGGATGCATTGCCCAAGAGTAAGCTTTAATTTACATGAACTCTGATGTAATGTTATTATTGAACAATTATAGACTAACGTGTATGTATGAAGCTTAAATGGTATTTTATGATTGAGGATGTTACTATCATATGGAAACATGGTCTAAATTTCTATTTCATAAAGGTCTTTCTAATAGCTATGCCTTGGGTGTGGAATGGGTAGGATAGTATGGCCATTTGAGGTCAGGAGCAAGCCTACTTGGTCTATTGAGACTTGTACAAAGTAGTTTGAGTTCAACTAGTAAGGAATAACATCATTTGAGGTAGTCACTTGAGACTTCACAATTGTAACACCATCATTTCTAACTCATATCCATCATCCCTTACATGCTCATGTGAGATATAGTAAGAATAAAGTGAGAAATTCCATTGATTTAATACACTTTCTTGCGTTGCATCATGGTTAAAAATTCATTTCGGTGTCACATTGACCTTGTGAGCTCATGCTATGCATCCTCATATTTAATTGCACCATTACAACTCATTTGCCTCATAAAAACATGCTTTCAACCCATGGAAACCAAAAAGGAGACATGGGACATGCATAATCATTCTTGGCCAGACTTGGCCCCATTTCTGGGCAAAGTTTGGAAGATCATAACTAAATCTAGAAAAATCTAAAACATGTAATCTTGGTTATTCTGGAAATTTTGGGATGACTACTTCATGCTACAAATATGTACAAGTCATAACATCCTACACACAGGATGTTTGACATGCGAATTAGTCTAGAGGTCGGACTGGGTTCTGATACTGTCATAGTTTACTAATATAAACTTCAAAAATGTCCAACTAATTCCACAAAAGCCTAATATGTTAAAATGATACCAATATGGAAAGCTGTGGATGTTAACTAGAGAGTAAAAATATTTCCAGATCAGTTCATCAAGCCAAGCTTTCAGAAATCGATGGAATAGTACTTCTGGTCAGGCAAGATGACTGATACTGGGCAGAAATTTCGAAAATTCATATCTTCCTATATAGACCTCCAAATGAGGTGCTTCTAATTGCTACAAGTCACTATGAATGTTTAGTTTCTTTCTATAAAATTTTGTAGCCATTGGACCATGTTTGCCCCTTGGATGACACAATTACACAACTGACCAAATGAACAGTGCTGGTGCAAATCTAAAATTCTGATACCAACTTTGAAAAATCATAGAAAATTCCACAGACCTCTAAATGACCTGATCTTTGGCTTCCCAAAAAGCTCTAGGCAAGATCTAATCACATGCCAAATTTCAAGGCAAGAAAAGGCCATTTGGTCAGACTTTGACATAAAAGGGCAAAGTGTCAATTTCTTTTGTTAAAAGAGGGCTCCAAGGGTTCAAATTTGCTTCTCCTACTCCTAAAGCTCTATGAGCACGTGGGAAAGCATCAACATAGGCTATCAAACATGGCTCAAATGTCTAACAACCCAAATTCACAAAACTCACTCTCCCACACCAAAATAGACACCATGTACATAATGCCAAGATCTTGCTATTCATACCAAAAACTTGCTACATCATTCAATATAGTTCTAATTCTCATACATATACAATATGTACATCCATTTACAAGTATTCATGAGTGCATACACCATGTACATCATTAGATTACATCTCTTGACAATAAAGTGGTGACAAAATGACAATTTCACAAATCTTTTGCCAATTTTCCTAGCTTCAAGCTTGGTGGCTCCCATGTCTTTGTTCACTTGGTCCACCTAGCATGTTAGGATAGTGGAGAGAAGGGGATGAGATTCAAAGAATCCCAATAGCTCATCTCCCATTCAATCATACATAATATGTGCAAAGCAAGCTTTTCAAATGCATGTATGGAAAAGTAGAAGTCATGGACATTTTAAAAGCAACCTTGGCATGTGAATCAAGCATACAAAACATTCAAGGGTTCACCAAGTGTTTGGATTGGCCTCACACTTCTCATCATGGATTTTGGACTTGCCTCACCCACTCTTGAGCACTTTGGACTCAACCATACTCTTGGGAGTCCACATTGCTTTTGGGAGACCCTTTGCTTTGTCTCAACTAAGCTCGAGGGTTCTTGGCTCATCCTGACCCAAGGGAAGAGTTCTTGGCATTTCCACACTCAAGCAAACTCATACAAATATCATGGATTCATTTAACACATAACATAGCATCAAGGATCATGACATGTAAAGGCATGCTAGCATACTTTTCATAGCTTGAAAATACACATACACACATTCTAGAACAAGCTAAACACACATCCATGCATAAGAGAAAGGGGAGAGAGCTACCTTATAGGCTAACACAAGCCTTCCCTTTTAATTTGTTTTCTCCTTTCTTGATTTTACAATCACAACTAGATGGAAGTGCTTCTCTTGAGCCTAGACACACAAAGAGCATGGAATTACTCTCTCATAACTCAACACTTATTCATAAAGTTAGGGGTTTCTTTATAACAAACCCTATTAAGTATATAAGAAAGTAGGGGTTCTTTCTCTCTCTAGAAGTTCACCAACTGTCCTTCCTCTTTTAAGCTCTCAAGAAAGGGAAGCAAGGAAGAAGAAGTGAAGATACACGAGTTTCTTGCTCATTTTGACTAGAACAGAGCTTTCTTATTCAACAACCCATGGAAAGGAAACTTAGAAGGAGAAGAATAAAATTAAGAAGAAGAAGCATGAAGAGCTTTAAAGGTTCTTACCTTTCTTCCTTAGCTTCCCTTCTTTCTCTCTTAGTTTCTCCTAGTTTCTCTCTCTCTCTCAAGCCTTTTTTCTGTGCTTGGACGAAGCTTAGGTCGGTTAAAGGAGAAAGGATGAGTTTGGATGCTTTAAGAAGTCAAATTCTCTTTTTTCATGCTTTTCTAGACTAACCCTCGCTATAGCGAAGAACAACCCTCGCTATGGCGAGCACGTATCAGTCCCAGACCCCTGTTTTCACTACGACGAGCAGCTCCCTGGTTTTTGTATGGGATGCCCGCACTCGCTATAGTTAGAAGCATTTTCGCTATAGCGAAAAGGCACTCTCGCTATAGCTAGACTACTTCTCGCTATAGTGAACAGGTACATTCGCTATAGCTAGCCCATTTCTTGCTATAACTAGCCCATTTCTCGCTATAGCTAGCAGACTTAGAAAATTTTAGAATTTCAAAAAATTTTCAGGTTCTTCTTTTCTTCTTTTCTTCTTTTTTTTCTTTTTTTTTTTTTTGCTGGTTGTTACAACAATCTTTTTGCTGTCTTAGAGGGAAATATACTAATATAAATTAAGTTTTAGTTGCTCTAATTCAATCTTAAGTCCTAAAGTTATGAAGGTTAGAAAGTGAGATATATAAGTGGGATTATATCAATAAAACCATGTGTTTTTCCTTAGAAGGACTCTAGAATTAAAGTAGAAAGGGTTACAAATGAGTTGGGGTAAATATGGAAGAGTTTTGGAGTAATAGGAAGAGTTACAAGTGAGTTTAGGGTGCTCAAGGAAAATAAAGGGAGAGAGTTCTAGAGAGCAATCTCATAATAGCACGAGTGGGACTCGCTACTGTGAGAATTGTAAAAAAAGTTGAAATAGTGTTCTAGTAGCGCATCTCATCACGGTGCAAAATTTTAAGTCATGGTGAGGATCGTGAATTTTGGCCAGTGGAGCTATAGTAGGCAACCTCACTACAACATAAGGAGGTTGAGTTATAGTGGGAAAGAGAATTTTGCCCCTTCTAGTTCCAGTAGGGAGTTAAGTTATGGTGTGGTCATGATGAAAGTCTAAAATTTTAGTTTTTGAATCACAGATGCCAACTTGGTTGCCGCCAAATCATCCCAAGTCACAGCCTAAGTTTTTAAACCTCTATTTTAACTTATGAATTCTTGGTTTTCTCTATAGTAACGATGTATATGATCTCAAAAACAAAAGTAAATAGGTTGTATGCTTCTCTAAGTGATTAGGAATGAAATAGAAGTCTAATATGAGGATTTATTTAACCACATACATGAATTCTATTGTTCCTTTAATTAGTGACTGGTATTGATTAAAAAGGTTCAAATTCCTCTATATTTTCATTCTTAAACAAATTATTATTGATAATCGACCTTCAATACTAGTGATTGGGAACTTAATTACTATTAATTAATCTGATTAGTAGTTAGTTTTTGACATTATGCAATTAAACTAATAATGGTGGTTTGATTCATTGATTTGGAGTGGATAATTGAAGACAAAGTGTTGCACAAGTAAGGGTGTAGCATGTTAGAGGAGGAATTGGCTTATTTGGAGTTGACCATGAAGTTAAGTAGATAAATTAAAGTGGTTTTAATTAATTAGAATATATTATATTGTATTAAATATATTTTAATTTATTTACTATAGATTGTTAGTAAGAGATTAGTGGAGGTTGCTTGGCAGGTGTGCACTTGACTCCTAATCAAGGTAGCTAATTCCATAAATATAATTTTAGATGCTTTCTCATACTTTATGAATGACTTTCATTAAATGTTGTTTTAACTTAGGAGTTTGATGGCATTTATTTGATGGAAGTGGATTTGATGAGATTAAGAATGATGGAAATGATATTGTTGTATTTATGAAATGTGGCACATTACTCTTGAATTTGAAATGTTTTATATGCTATGTGAATATTTTTCAAATGTATGCTCATGTTGCCTATGTGATATAAAACTTGAGGTGAAGACCCAATAAATGTTATTTACTTGATAATGATGATAAATGGGTTTAATGCCATATGTTATATGGACCTAAGGCCATAAGTTAAAAGGATGGGGTTCATGTATACCCAAATCTAGTGATCACATTCGTCGAGGACTAGGTGTAAGGTCATATGATCTCACTCTGATATGAGATGAATTAAGTAGGGTGTTGTTGCTCATATTGTAGTACTATTTTATGAGTCAACAAGGTTTGGATAGTTATGGAAGTTTCACCTATGTGCCAAATGAGCATATGGTTTTTTAAAGCCATGTATTGTTTAAAATGGATTTGTAAAGATAAATGAATGTTTTGTTTTCCTAAACTAAGTTGTGAAATTATTGTTGGGATTAGTTTTGGGATTAATGTTAAACATTATAGGTTTAGAATTGTAATGATGAGATGATGTTGATTAGGGTCTATTTTATTAGAATATTAATGTTTAAGTTATTTGGATCTAGAATGATGTTTAAACTTAGCTTTTGTAGTTAAATGTAATTAATTTATTATTTAAATTAGTTCTAGTTTAAGTATATTAAACTTGGTTTTACACTCACTATGCAATAACACACGAGAGAAAAAGAGAAGAGAGACATAGAGGGAGAGAGTGTGAGAATTGTAGAGAACAACAAAGAAAAGGAAAAGGAGTGGGAGGAAGGTAGCAAACCAAAGGAAAATTCTTACAACTCTATGATAAAAGCACCTTTCCTTGTTCTTACATATGGAAGCTAGGATGATGGTTTGAAATTGCGCATCTTCACCTCCTCCTTCATTTTCTTAATTGTTGAAAGGGCTAAAACATTCCATCTTTTTCTTCTTGCATCTAAAAGTTGATTGTTGATTTAGGGATCTCTTATGGTTGTGCTAAAATTTCTAAAGATGGTAAGGAACCCATATGGGAAATGTAAAACAACTCAATCCATGAAGTTCTGCATAAATTTTTCCATGAGATTTTAACTCAAAAATTTTGTTTAAAATCTTGCATTCGCTGTAATGGATCTAACTATATGTAAAAGTTGCAAGAAAAACATTAGAACTACCTTAAAAACAAAACCAATCCATCATTAGTAAAGACTAAAAATTAGGTAACAATATTGTGTGTCTAGGCATTTAGGGGCCAAATGAACTCCAAATGATCTAAAATTTTAGTATGTTATGCTTGTCATATTGAAGAATGAGCATGCCAAATTTCATGAAATTTGAAGCTTGTTTAGTCACTTAATTTGGCATTGAAAGTACCCTTCTTTTTTGTTCAAGCCATTTTTAGGTAGCTTTGCAAAATTGAAGATTAGAAGGGCTAAACAAATGCTTTTTACTTCAAGATTATTTAGCGATAGGATTGAACTTGAATGAGCAAGGATTGGTTTGACTTAGTATGCATCGCATTTAGCTTTGGCTCTAAATGCTATATCAAAAGGACCGAGTCAGAATCTAAATTGTTTAGAATCGAACTCTAAGGCTCAGGCAAGTAAGGTATGATTGGGTTAGCTAGACTAATGGCACCGAAAAGAGTAAGTTGTTCTAATAGCATTAGTTCATGACTTAGTAGCAAGAGCTACATATGTTTAACTTAATCTTTTATAACATAATTCAATTGTCCCTTCAAGGGAAGCAAAGACCATTATCTCAGGATGAGCTAGTTAATTAGTGTAATGTCTAGTTTCTCCATAAATATATAAAACTCATCAGATATCAAAAAAAGTTCCCTAAATAGAAAGAATTGAGGCCAAATAAAGTTAAAAAAATTAAATAATAGAAAATGAGAATTCAAGGCTTAAAATGCCCAAAAAACTAGAGCCAGAGTAGTTCAATAAAATTGCCAAAAATACAGTGGCATTTTTGTAAATTTAGGCACTTTTTAAAAAACTCAAAAGAGGAATTTTTAAATAAAAAAATGAGTTTCTCAAGGTTCTTAGAGGCCTTAAAAATCATAAGAACCCCTAAAATAGTTAAAATGCCTCCGATTTAAGTTTTAGAATGACGGTTGACCCAAATTTTGACCTTTTTATTCCATAAGGTTTTAGATCCAATTTAAATGATTCTAAAGGTATTTTATAAGTTAGAGAATCTAAATTTTATAATGGAGAAGATGAGTCTAAAAAAGAAGTTAAAATGAAGCTAAAATGAAAAAGCCAAGAAAAGGGGATATAGATGAAATTTTTAAAAAAGAACTTGAAAAGCCTTCACCTTATAAAGCACATCCTCCTTTTCTCATCTGGTTAACTGACATATGTTTTGCCCTAAAACAGAAGTGAGACTAGCTATGGAGGACGCATAAGAGATGAGCCAAGAAGGGAGGAAAGACTAGCAAAAAAAGTAAGGAAATTCTTAGTTTTTCATGCATATCCCTTCACCAAACTTGTTCTTCTCCTTCTCCTCTTCATTCTTATGGTTTTTAGGACTCATATGGGGCTGTTTTGGGATTGGTCTAGAAGAGAGAACTTAGAATTTCAAGGAGAAGCTTGAAGCAATGGAAAGAGCTCTTAAAAAAGTCTTAAAACAAGGTAACTATCATGGCTTGTCTTACTTCTTATTAGTTGTTTCTCCCATGACCATTTCATCCCATCTAGAGCCCATCCAAGACGAGATGAATTCTGACCCAACCAAGGAAGAAACATAGGTTTTGGAATGTGAGGAACAAGAATATGCAAAGAAATCCAATTAAGATGCTTTAGAAAACAAGTTAGCAAAGTTAAGGATTTTGTTACACCTTGATAGGTAAGAGACTTTCCAATGATAATTGAGGTTGTCTAAGGGTATGAATAAGTTCTCAAGACACCTAGGAAGTCTCCATGTGGTAATTCCCTAAAGAGAATGAAGCAAACTCTATGGGTGCACTAAGGATGCTAGTGTCTTGGCTAAGAGAAGTTTGGCTACCTAGGGAGTGTTTTAAATTATTCTAAGCCTAGAAGGGGACTAGATATGATAGAGGAACATTAAAGGAAGCTTTGGAAAAAATTTAGAAGACTTAGTTTGTGAGATAGAGGTATAGGCTCCATAATAAGACATAAAGAAGCAACTCATAACTAAGCTCCTTAAAATGAATTTGTGATGATTTCAAGGAGTCTAAATAGAGTCAAGAGACCTAGATAGAAGAAAAAAATAGAGACAAGATCATGAATTCCAATAGTTACTTCATTATGCCTTGTATGGAAACATATTAGAGCCATATGAGAAAGTAGCATAGCATAGAGTTGTGAAAAGTTTAAACTTGTTCCTGTTAGTGATTCATGTCTCATTTGATGTTTTTAAGCCAAGAGAATCAAGTGCCACCTAATTCTATAAGTTTAGCCAAAAAGGAAAGACAAGCTCATGGGAAAAGTGTGATGTTCTTACTTCAAGGTAGCTCTCTAACCTTTCTCACATGTATGGCTTGGATATGTATTTGTCTTTAAGTGCTTGTGTGTATGTTTAAACTATGAAATATATTTTTTGCTATTGCTTACTTACTATGATACCATTATGCATCTTGAAATGAGTTTATGAATGTGTTTTGGCTTGAATAGTTATAGTTAAGCTAAAAGTCCCTTAGTATGGGTGAAGATGACCCAAAAGTCTCTAAGATTGGGTGAGACAAAGCCAAAAGTCTCAAGAAGAATGAGACTTAGTCAAAATTCCTTTGAAAGTGGATGAAATAAATCCAAAAATCCTTAGAAAGTTGGGTGAGGCTAGACCAATGCCTTTGAAAGTCTATGTTTGATATGTATGAGCTCACATGATCAAGAAAATGTTTTATGTATGTTCATGAGAAGCTTGTATGACATGCATGCATTCTTTGACATCCATTATGTATGTTTCAAAGGGTAAAGAGCTATTGAGATTCTTGGAATTTCACTCTTCCCCTCCATATGCCTAATCATGTCTAGATAAGCCAAGTGGACTAAAAAATAGAGGTCAAAGGTCTTTAAGCATGGCACTTTGACAAAGAAATAGAGAAATAGACATTTTAATAGCATATTGATGTCAAGAATTGTATCCATGTGATGTATATAAGATGTAACTATTTGAACAAATTTAAATGCATACAATTATGATGTATGTATCAATCTTGAAGCCAAATGAATGTATATGTTAAAGATTAACATCCTAGCACCTTTATGTGCATATGTATAAATGTGAGTGGCATGGTGAGATTTAGCTCCATGGGGATTTGGATCATTTAGCATGCTTGTATATGTTGTGATTATACTTTTGGATGTGTCCAAGTGGCTATGGAATGAGAAGAAAGTTTTTTGGTGCCTTGAGATACCAATTTGAACTTTAAAAGTGACTATTATGTGTGCTGAACCAAATTCTAACAAAATGAATGAGTTTTTTCATGAAATTTGGCCAACAAGTAGGTCTCATCTAGAGTTTTTCATAGAGCTAAAGAGCACTTAATTTAAAACTATAAATAATTTATTATGATTTTTTAAAGTTGGTCAAATTATGTAGAAATGGTATATGCACTGTTCATATGGTCAATTTACTTCTTTGTGTCACATGTGGGCCAAATGAAGTCTAATAATTATTAAATTTTACAGACATAAACTAGACATCATAATATTTCCATAACTACTAGGATCACCTCATTTGGAGCTCTGTAGAGGGAGAACCAAATTTTTGAAGTTACATGACAATACTAGTAATATAGCTCGACCTTTGGTACTAATCCATCAATTTTTACAGGTTAAATGCCATTGTGTTGATGTGGAATTATTTTTAGTCATTATTTAACATCTATAAATTTCTAGAAAGTTATTATATGCATAATTTCTATCTTTATAGAATTAGTTATAAATTTTTAAAATTCATATCAGAAATCTAGACATGCCAACTCGAGAGCAAAACTTGATTTTTCTGATAT
Source organism: Erythrophleum ivorense (assembly GCA_026724425.1). Taxonomy (NCBI): domain Eukaryota; kingdom Viridiplantae; phylum Streptophyta; class Magnoliopsida; order Fabales; family Fabaceae; genus Erythrophleum; species Erythrophleum ivorense. Next base: position 14,847,099 of record JAIUCV010000010.1, read on the forward strand.
ATGATTTCATACCTAAGATATATAGATGAATTGTGATGTTTATGACTTGAATAGATATGTTATTAATAGAAAATGATATTGATGAGTTCACATGGTCCCCAAAGTCATAAATCATGTATATGGCTTTCCAACTATGCAAACAAGTATGAATGAAAGTGTATGCTCCCTTGTAGATGTATGTCCACATGCCAAATATATGTTAAGATAACCTATGTGGCAATTATCTAAGGGCAAAGAGGTTAAGGTATTATAATTAGTCAAGAAAGAATAAGAGGAAGAATGATGTATTGGGAATTCTCAAACCAAACCCCGTAATCTTCCTGCTTCTAGTTGAGCTAATCAATGGTAATGAGCAGAATAAGTGAAGCTGCACATAAAAAATAGTGAAGACACAACTTGGTGATAGCTTTGAATGGTGGAACAGGGGCTTTTTGCTTTGTTTAGGTTATAACACCCTAAGCTTCTTTCCCCACTTTTGGGATAGATCAAAATGAACTAGGTTGTGGGAGCCAAAATCCAAGTCACAACGCTCTCTTTCTTTGAATGCTTTCTCACTCTTTTCTTCTATGTTTTGATAATTTTAATGGTATACTTTTGTTGGCAAGTTTAAGGAGGTTTAAGGGGCAAGTAAATATATATAAGATGATTAGTTTAAGCACTTATTTTAAGCCATGTGGCTTATAATTTGATATGTAATTCTTGCATAAAAATCTATGTTAAAGAAATAGTCATTGAATGATTCTAACACAACCTATTCACTAAAAACCTAAAGAATTAAAAATGAAATGATTAACTAAACATATACATATAAAGGATGCCTTAACATTAATACAGATGACCTTAGCTATGGAACACCATGATATGGATTGATATATAGATTTCTTGGGTATGCTTAAGGAATAGCCTATTATTGGTGGACCACAAAGTTAATCGAAGACATAAAGAATTAAACATGTTGTAAAATAAAGAATATATATATATATATATATCAATGATTGGGACTTCTATATGACTTAGACCCCTACTAGATCTTGACTGGGCATGGACCTATATTTGGAACCTAGGACTTGTATAGACCTTATGACTTCAGAACTTAGATAGAGATTCTAAAAGACTATTGAAATAGAAAAGCTATAAGAAGATATATGGTTTCTAACAGTTAACAATTTTTAGATGTGTTTGTTAGTGCTTTTGTATGTTTGTATTTCTGTTGCATGTGATTTTCACTATATCATATGTTGGTTTTTTTTAATAATATGTTTCCTTTAAAGATTTTTTCTATGTATTATGACACATAGCATATAAAACATTTCAAATTCAAAAGCAATGTGCCATATTTCAAAAATACAACAATATCATTTCCATCATTCTCAATCTCATTAAAGTAATCTTATCAAATTCATTTCCATCAAATAAATGCCTTTAAATAAATTCCATTAAGCTCTTGAATTAAAACAACATTTAATAAAATCCATTTCATAAAACATGAGAAAGCATCCAAATTATATTTATAAAACTAGTCACCTTGATTAGGAGTCAAGTGTACATTTGCCAAACAACCTCTATTATTTCAAGCTAATAATTTATAATATATATAAATCAAATATATTTAGTACAATATAACAACAATATAATATATTCTAATTAATTAAAACCACCTTAATTTATCTACTTACCATAATGGTCAACTCTAAATAAAACATTTCCTCCTCCAACACATCACATCTTTACTTGTGCCTTCAATCATCCCCAGCAAGTCAATGAATTAAACCAACATTATTAATTTAATTACACTAAATGTGAATTAGAATAATCATGGAATATAAAACTTACCCAAACTCCACCCCTATCTAAATTTCATTTCACTTTAGCATTTCATCAAATACTCATTTTCCATACATATTGATTACTAGCTGTGTTCATTAGCTTGTGAGGCTCAAGAGATTGGGCAAAAAATGTAAGGGCATAACTTTAAAATAACTATGAATTTATATATTGAGCTAGGCTGAGCCACAAGCATAAACATGTTTTGCTCGACCCAACTCGATAATTTTTTTTTTGGTTATCAACACCTTGTCATCTTATATCTTTCTTTATTCTTATTTTGTCTGGCTCTTCTACAGGTTGTAGTTTTCGTTACTTGCCAAAACTTTCCCTATTTCTTCGTTGTTTTTATCATTAACATGCATGCTTACTGAGATTTCTTTTGTTAAACAATGAAAATACACATGTTTATCTAAGACTAATTATGCTAGTGTAGTTTGTATTTTGTTTAGTAATACTAGGCTATTTTTTTATTAAAATTATTTTATCAATGAAAATATGAGGGTTTCAGAAGCCTATTGTTTTGAAATTTATGTGTATGAGTTTATAAAAATGATATTTTTACATTATAAGTATTAGTTCGTAAGGGAAAAAAAGCATTAGCTCGGGCAATCCTAACCTGCCTTATCTCAATATAAAACTGAGCTTATTCAAGTCAGACTGAGCCACTCCACGAGCATAAAAAATAGTCTAATGTCTTAATCATGTCAGTTATTGAACCTATTAAATGCTTGATCCAGCCCTTCTCATGAACATCTTTATTGATTACTGTAAAATAAATGTCATATTGCTAATTCAACCTAATCATTTAGATTATTAGGGAGTAAATTGCACATGTAATTACTCAATTACAAAAATCTCCAATTATCATCAACCTAGAATTTCAACGTCAATTGTTTCAAATTCTAATTGGTTTAAAAGAAAGCTAGAAATGAGTATAATAATTTATTCTTCCATTACCTTGTCTAATTCCCTTTGTAAATCTCTCAAATGAAGTTCCTAAGAAGTGGAGATGAAACTTGAAAATTCCCCTTTTCTCTCTTCTTGTGAAAGTCAACTATTCCTCTAATGTGGTGTCAAAATAAGGATATGATTTTCAAAATGAAAGAATAAAACAAAAAGAAAATAAAAGATGACATGAGTAAATGATAGGTGGATCTAATTCATGGTTTTTAAGTGAAATCCATTTAAAATAACCTTAAGCTATGATAACTCGCTTAAAAAGTTACTATTAGGCTATGGTAATTTAGTTAAATAATTATAATTGGTCTCTAGTAATTTGAATAATTGTTGGGCTCTTCATCTTTTTATTTTAATTAGACTAATCATTAGGTATTTTATTGTTCTCCTATCTTCATCTAAATCCAATAAACATTTTAGCCCACCTCTCTTATTTCTAATATTTCATAAAATAATTTCCTAATTATTTTAATATAAAAAATAGCCATTAAATTCATAAATATCAACTTCATAAAATAAATAATAAATAACCTAATACTAAATAAAACATATCTCCCTCCTCATATAGGATAATTAATAAATCTGTATTATTTTTAATTAATTATTCAAGTTAATTTCATTAATTTGGGATGTTATATTTCTCCCTTGCTTTTTAAAAATTTTATCCCTAAGATTTAGGTTACTTCGAGCAAATAACACTGAATATGACTTTCTCATGTCTTCTTTAGTCTCCCAATTCACCTCTTCTAGAGATAATCTCTTCTAAACCACCTCTAAGTTGCTTAATTTGATAGTCAACAACTTTCTCTAGTTCAATCACATAAGACATCATTTTGTAAATGCACTTACTCAAACCCAATGACATGTGAAGGATTGGGATGATATTTTTTAAGTTGAGACATATGAAATATGTTATAAATTTGAAATAGATTTGGTGGCAAATGTAACACTCCAAAATTCATTAAAGTGTTAATCATGGTTTTAGATTAATTAGGAATAATTAATATAGAATAATCGGGTAAGTTAAGCAAATGGGAATTTTGGAAAGATAAATTATTAATATAGGTTTGAGATTTAATTGGGAGAGAAATTTCATCTAAGCCCAAATTAATATAGAAGATCATGATAAGAGGCTAATGGGGGCCCAATAAGCTAGGTGCAGGCCCAATATAATGCAATGTGATAGAGGCCCAAGATCCACCTTGTATGGGCTCTTATAATTGGCCCAATAACCCTTGTGCAGACCCAAAACCTTTGAGCTCTTAAAACTTATTTTGGCCCAATGAAATTTCAGCAACCCAATGCATAAAAGTTGGCTCAATAAAGCTAAAATCTGAAGCCCAAATGGAGTTAGACCTTGGAGCAACCCATGACCCATATTTGATCCAACTAAAACCTTAATACTTCAGCCTCTTCCCCATTTGCTGAAACACAAACACTGTGACACCTTAACCTCTAGCTCCTACCCAACGTGCCCCTTAGCCCATATGGGCGGTGCGGAACTCACAAGGGAGACACTTTCTCTACCTTATGCTTACTTTCTCTATGGCACTAAGTGTGGGTAGAGCTCCACTTAGAAGTAATATGGACCGGTTGAGCTCTCTCTATCCTTTCTCATGCTCAATTACTCTTTTGAGACTTATTTCAATCCCTACTATATGCTTCAAACTCATGGAAAGCAAAAAGGGATTAGAGACATGCATTTTCGCTATGGGCAGATTTTGCTTCATTTCTGGGCTAACTTTGGAAATTCATAACTAAATGCAGAAAAATTGTATCTACATGATCTGGGTCATTCTAGAAAGCTTGAGACGTCTATTTCATGCTAAAAATACTTAGAAGTCTCCATCTCTCACTCATTCTGCGTTTGACATCGAAATAGTTCACTGGTCAGAGGGGGCTTCTTTGCTGTCACAGTTTACTGATATGGACTTTGAAAATGTCTAACTAATTCCACAAAAATCCAATGCTCATAAACTCTATCTCTATGGAACTATGTGGATGTTAGCTAGAGGAGAAAAATATCTCCAGATCAGTTCACCTGGCCAATTCCCCAGAAACCGATGAAACAGTACCTCGGGTCTGGTTGGGTGTCTGATTCTGGGCAGGAACTTCGAAATTGCATAATTCACTCTATAGACCTCTAAATGAGGTGATTCCAGTTCCTACAAGTCACTGTGACCATCTAGTTTCTGTGTATAAAATTTCGTAGCCATTGGACTACGTTTGCCCCTCGGATGACATGATTTTAAAACTGACCAATGAACAGTGATTTTCTGAAATCCGAATTTCTGATGTCAACTTTGAATGCTCATAGAAAATGCTATAGACCTCTAAATGACATGAACTCTAGCTTCCCAGAAAGCTCTAAACATAATCTAGCTACATGTCAAATCTCATAGCTAGAAGAGGTCATATGGCTATTCTATGACATCATGTGCAAAAGGCCCTTTCTTGGCCAAAAGTGTGGCTAATGGGGTCCAATCTTAAGTTTTCTACTTCTATGACTCCTTGAGCACATGAGAAAGCATCTTTAGGAGCTATCCATCATGCCTCAAGTGTCTAATAACTTCGATTGGGGAAACTCACTACCCCATGCCCACTTATGCACTCTTATATACTAGGCTACCATTGGTTCTTTCACATTCAAGCATAGCTTTTCATGCATCATAAATCTCATTCTCATACATACATCATTAATACATACATTGTCTTACAACATTTGTACATGCTACATCATATACATCATTTACGTCTCATGTACAAGATCCATATACAAGAATTCTTTACATTCTTCTTCATCTCTATCCCTAGCCTCATGCTTGGTGGTGGTTGCTCCCATCTCTAATCTCACTCGGTCCACCTGGCATGGTTGGATGGTGGAGAGGGAGGGTGAGATTCGGAGAATCTCAGTAGTTCAACTCTCATTCAAACATACATATATTGCATGCAACAAGTCTCATTATGCATGTATGGCATGTTAGCATATAAAACATGATGAAAACATTTAAAACATATGAAATGGCCATGGATGACATTCAAAAGCTCGCTGAGTACTTGGATCGGCCTCACCCCTTCCCTTATGGCTTTTGGATTTGCCTTCCCATACTTTAGAGGTACTTAGACTCACCCTTGCTCTTTGGGAGTCAACCTCACTTTTGGGAGACATGGCTCAACCAACTTAGGGCTTCGGCTCATCCTCACCTTGGTTATAGGGTTATTGGCTTTTCCATTCCCTCAAGCAAACTAAACAATCATATAAATCATCATTTCAATTCATAACATATCATCATGCTAACACACTTCTCATAGCTCATATCATTCATACACACAAGCAAGACAATGTAAACACACAATTATGCATGAGAGAAAGTGGAGAGAACTACCTTTGCTAGCTATTCTCAACTTGCTCTTTCAATGGTCTCCTCCCTTGTTGGTTTCACTACACCTCTAGATGGGAGAGTTTCCTCTTGAGCCTAACCACACAAAAGTATGGAATCAATACTTTGCTACTCAATTCTTAGGCTAGGGATTACTTCTAATCAGCTCTACTGAGCTTCTCACTCTAGGTTTTTTCCTCACTCTAGGGTCCATAAACTATCCCTCTCTTTTCTCAACTCTTAAGAAAGGGGAAAAGCAAGAAAGAGAAGACTATCTACTTCTAATCTCTCTCAAGAATGGTTTCCCACTCTCTCTCTCCTCTGAACCAGACTCAAACCTAACCATTTCTATCATCTGAACCGTAGGAAAGAGGGGAAAAGGAAAGAAGGCAGCTTACTAAGAGGAAGACATGAAAACTCATACCTTTCTTGTGCTTTCCTCTTCTCTTCAGCTTCTCTCTCTCTCCTCCGCCCTTTGCTCTCTCCTAAGACAAGTTTGAGTCGGTTAGAAGAGGAAAGAAGAGATTTGGAAGCTTTTAAAAAGTCAAATTCTCCTTTTCTCGCTCTTTTGGACCGCTCTCGCTATAGCGAGTTAGTGACCTCGCTACGGCGAGCTCGTGTCTGTTCCAGACTCCTGCCTTCGCTATAGCGCCGCTACGGCGAGCAACTCCCTAGTTTTTGTATGGGGTGCTGCACTCGCTATAGCGACGAACAATTTCGCTACGGCGAGCAACTCTAGTCTATGGAATGCCGCACTCGCTATAGCTTCGCTACGGCGAGCAACTCACTGGTTTCTATATGGAATGCCGCACTCACTATAGCTAGAAACATACTCGCTACGGCGAAGAGGCATTCTCGCTATGGCGATTCCATATCTCGCTATGGCGAGAAGACTTAGAAAATTCTCAACTATTCGAAAATTTTCCAGCTTTCTCTTTTCTTTTTCTTTTCTCATTTCTTTTCTATTTTCTTTTTCTGGGTTGTTACAAACACCCATCTCAAAATTCGGAGGTCCAAAGGAGGCTCTATGGTTCTTGGCATAATTCTACATTTTTCCATTTCTATAGTAAGATTTAGCTAAGGTAATAGTTATATAACTTAATCCTCTCATCTTTCTCTTCATTTTGGTCTAATTAGTTTTTCATTTAGAGTATTTTCACCATACCCAAAATCTGAAATGTGAGAATTTGGGGATTTTCTTGATGAAATTCGTAGGTTGAGGCTAGGACTGTCATTAGATAGGTATAAACTTTTCTTTTTCAGGTAATTCTGCTGATTTGAGACCCTAATAACTTGATTATAGTGTGGGTGTTAATTATGTACGAATTTGCTTAGGAATTTAGGTGATATACTGAAGTTTCTGGTGGGGGACATACTCAATCCGAATTTGGAGATTTGTGGTGGCTGGGTAAGTGTTCTTTAGGTAATTATTAGCATTTAAATTCTTTGGGTACTTATTGCTACTGTAGATGATGAATTAAAGTAGTAATTCTCTGATGCTATGGTTATAGGGATATTTTTGTACCATTGGTGACTGTTACGAATTGTCTACAAGTGAGGTGACCCGGTTTATATTAATTCTATGCATATATCTATTTTAATTTCATATTTGTTGTACATGAATGATTTGAAACGTTGAATGAATTGGTTGGCTATCTATTGCATTGAATTGGACCTTGTGAATCTATGGTGGAGTTGTGGTGCGGCTGCCACCCGTGCATGTGCTTCGATCGGGCATCGGGTTATGATCAAACCCCAGATGCACTGAGCCCTGGTTGTGCTCAAAGGGGAATAGGTGCCGTGGACGGGCCTCTCCCGATGTTAATGGCCTTTAACATGTGAAAATATGATTGCTAGTATGGAATGGTAATCATGATAGCCTAATTGCTTCATTTATTGATATGACTGGTATTTTTCCAATGCTTATGTGAAATCATGCTTATATGCTAATTAAACTGGAATATATAATGGAATTGCCTTGGTTACTGAGATTTATATCTTACCCCATTTTATGAGATTAATATTTCAGGTGAAGGTTCTTCGGGTAAGGATAAGGGGAAACAAGTGGATGAAAATCTATGAGCTCTAACATATGGGGAGAAGGCTACACTTAGGCTGACTTATTTAGTATAGATGCTAAATTTTGTAATCCTTTGTATAGCATCATCATGTATTCATGTTGCCAAGTGTAGGCACTTATATTTTGATTACCTAGAATGTATTCATTGAGGAGTTAGATATCATCTTAACTTGATATCAGATGTATGAACCCATAATACTTGACGTATGAATTTTACTGAACTTATGGTATGGTATACTGTTGGAAATATAATTATATGATGTATTAGATATTGATATGAACCATTGATGTATGACACCTCTAATAGAATGTATATCGAATGTTAATTTCTAATAGTGCATGAATTCTTGTTGTTATTACTCTATGGACTTGCTGGAATAGGGTAGTTGGAGGAGTGAAAATTTACATTTAAGTTTTGAATTGGTAATGGTAGAATAGCTGAATGAATAAGGTAGATAAATACCATTAGAGTCGCATAAAATGAGTGGAAGTGGTCCTAGGGTATTCCTAAGATGAGAATTGGAGTGTAGAGGACGAAATTTGGGAGATGTAGCTACAGGAGGGAGTCATGCCGCGGCTAAGAAGGCTTCGCCGCTGCCAAATGAGTGACAGAATCGAGGGGCGCCGTAGCACAAATAATCTCGCCACTGCACAAGCGAATAAAATTTTCCTGGAGAGTAACAGTGGTGAGGAATGCCGCGGCGTAAGGAATCTCACTGCGGCTCAGAGTGAAAAAAATCGCCCAAGAAGGTAACAGAATGAAACCTCGCCGCGGCGCAACATGTACCACCGCAACGCTGGTCGAGGGAACAAAATAAGAAGTGTACAGTAGCGAATCTCATCACGGCACAAGGGTGTTTCGCCGAGGCGAGGATCGTGGGATTTGAAACAGTAGCTTTAGGAGGCATTTTTGCCGCGGCAATGGTCCAACTCGCCGCAGTTCGTGAAAGTTGCCCAATGATTCCAGTACTTAACTTAGCCGCGGCGGGAATGGTATGGGCCGTGGCACAAAACCCCAAACTCCTTCCTTTAACCTAGAAACCCTAGTTTCTTCAATGGTGATGCTAGGAAATGATATAGGAATACTTGTGGGAGGTTTTTGTGTGTTGAAACTGATGAATGGATGAATTGTAAACCTCTTATGGTAGTATGATTTCTCTTATGCATTATTATTTTGTGTGTGGTTGTTTAGTGATGACCCTAACATTAAGGTTCAAATTCCCCCATATTCTCATAATGTGATAAATTGTAACGACTCCAAACCTTGATCATTAATTATTAATTGTATATTTAACCATAATTACAATGATTAGAAGATAGGGTTGTCATAGCAAAGCAATACAATAGGCCACTGGCCTAATATAAAATAGACTTATATATTGAGAATTGAGCTTTCTAGATTTCAATGTGTCATTTTTATATAAAGATCTCTTCTTGAATCCACCGTTCTTATCTTGAGAAAAATTGTATTTTGACCTTAGAGAAAATTGTATTTTTGTCTCAATTAAAATTGCACTTTGAATCTTAAACTTTTAATAATTGCATTTTGAACCCAAATTTTGCTTGAATAATTTTAATTCCTAAATAATTTTCTTATATTTTTATAGCTTTAAAGGTTTAAGGGATTTACTAGAATTTCTTTCCTAAATATTCATTATTTAATTAAATAATTCTTAATAATCCATATAACTTCCTCAAATTTCCTTGTATCTAAAACTAAAAAAAAATTCTACATTATCTCTTATAATTATTAACTAAATATTTTCATTATTTAATTTACCTTCTATTAAATTTAATTAAGAGTCTAATTTTAAGGATGTTGTAAGATCCATCGACTATTACTTCAATCTAGTATGTGTATTGACTGTCATGCCATCATATAAACCTTGAACTTGCAACAAAAGTGATAGTCCATGATGTGGGTGTCGATGCATATGTCCCTTAAATCAGTCTCATGCTTCGTACAATGACTTACCATTTGCTTGCCTAAAAGAAGTTATCTTGCTCCTTAGTTTAGTTGTCTTTGTTGGAGGAAAGCGTTTTGATAGGAATTTCTCTACCAGGCTATCCTATGTTTATATATTTCTAGTCGATAAAGAGTTGAGCAAAACTTTTGCTTTATCATAGAGTGAGAAAGGAAATAGCCACAACCTCACCTCATCATTTTAGATGTCATTAAACTTGAATGTGGCACATATCTATAGAAAATTCTTAATGTGGAGGTTAGGATCTTTACAAGGCAAACCTCTAAACTTAATAGAATATTGCAACATAGTGTAATTACTGGCTTAATCTAACAATTGGCAGTTGCTAAATGCTCGACTTAGCTCCATCCATTGAGGTATGGTATAGTCTTGTAGTCTATGCTCAACAAAAGGCTGTGGTTGTTAGACCTCTGTAGCATTCTTCATCTTAGCTTGGGCTTTTCTACCATTGTGCAAAGAACATTCAATTTTAGGATCAAGTATAATAATAGCTTGCCTTCTTCTATGACTCATGCACAATCCTCTACAAATCAAAACAAACAAGTGACAATATCATCTTTGATGTTATCTTAACAAAAGCAATACGAAGCTAAACTAATCAATAAACCTAAACAATCACAAAATTATCATATAGAAAATACCCTTGCAAAACAATTATTATTCAAATTTATTCCCTAAACCATTTTAGATAACTAAAATAAAAATTTCTACAAAAAATCAACAAGCCCTAAAGTTTAGTTTAACTAAGAAAATTCTAAAATAAAATGAACAAAAAAAATCTTCATAACTTAAGAAAGTTAGAAAAAATCATGTTGCTAAAGGTCTATCGCTATGATGACTAATGGAAATTGTGTGCCAAAAAAATATGATTGTAGTGATCAAATTAAAAGTCAATTTTTCTCAACTTAGATGACATAAATTCAGCATATAACTTTATCTAGAAAAATGAAGAAAAATAACTAAGTATAAACTACAAATCTAGAAAAATAGCAAAATAGGCTATTGCATAGCTAACAAAAATAAAATTATTTACATAAGCAAATGAAATAAAATATTCATAAAAAATTTATCTAAACAGGTTAACATACATACAATCATCATATAAAAATTTAAAGCAAAATTATATCTACAAAAATATAGAAAATTATCCAAAATTGGCCTTGAATAAAAAAATGGTAAGAAATAAAGCCTGTTGACCATGCTAAAAAATCAAAGCATTTTGATAACTAAAATAAATTTTTAAAATTTTTAAAACTTTTATACAACATCTACACATATACAATAACATACATAAATATGACACAAATCTATCAAAGAAATCTAAAGATACACCTCTTAAGATAATCACAATCCAAGATCTTTGTCTAAAAATACTCCTAAATGCAGAGAAACTAAAGGAAATTTATTCTAAAAGATTTAAAAAACGATAAAAGTCTCCAAATTTTGTAAATTGAAGGTTACTTATAAAAAAACTTCGAAAAGGTTGTTTGTCATGACAAGAAAGGGGAGCTGCATTTTCTGAATATGAAGTCATTCATGGCAATAAGCAATTATTCACATCGCAACAAGCAAAAGGCACGAAGGTTTTGAAAATATTTGCACTCTACTTCTTAAACTTCTCATAATCTTCTTTAAAATATGCAAAATTAACTTTTTACATTTGAGTCTCTATAAAATAAATAAAAAACATGAAATATAAGTATTTTAGCTATAAAATCCAAATAGAATGATTGTTTATAAGAATATATGCTTTCATAAAATATAAGTTGTTAAAAAAATCATTTAACAAACAAAAGGGAGAAACGAACGGGAGAAGTGAGACAGTCCATTTTGTCCCTTACTCCCATACTTTCACTAGGGCCTCATTTGATAGCCAGGAGAGGCATTCATGAAATGAGAAAAAAAATAGAAGAGCAAAAAAAATATATTTGAGATGTAAGATAGTTTTTTTTTTTTTTAAGTTAAAACTTTTAAATATGAGAAAATGCAAATCTTCACATCTTTGATGAAAAATAATCTACTTAAAAAAAATAAATTTTTAAACCATACTTTATGTGTTTGAATTTCTAATAATAAAGATAATTAAAATTAATTTTTTAAAATTAAAATATTATTATTTTATTATTATTAAAAATAAAAAATAATTATTTTTTTATTTTTTATTTTTATTGATAATTAAAAATAATTATTTCATTATATTTTATAATTATTAATAATAAAAAATAATAAAAAATATTTTAATTTTTTAATTTAATTTATTTTATTTTAAATATAAAAAAATAAAAATATTTATATTTTTTTCTTTGATATGTTCAATATTCTTTTTCATTCTATCTCATTTTTCATTTCCATTCCATCAAAGATCAATCCCTTCTCCCACGCCATTCCATCGGGAGAAGAGGGTGGGCAGGGTGATCTAGACCGAGAGAGAGACTGAGAAGAGCCAGAAACGAAGAAAGAGGAATCGAGGGAAAAGGAAGTTGAAGGTAGAGAGAGCGTCCGGGAGAAAGAGAGATTGAGGACAGGGCAAAGGAGAGAATCGAAGGGACGGGGAGATTAAGGAGAGTCGGAGACGAAAAGTTGGAAGAGAGATTGAGAACAGAGAAAGATAAGAGGGGTCGAAGCAGAAGGTGAGCGAAGCAGCGGAGAAAGAGCAGAAACAGAGTGCAGAGAAGGAGAAAACGAAGGGGAACGGTCGACTCTGTCTCTCGTCCCTGCTCTGACCAAAAGCCGGACACCAACTCAACCCGACGCACCCATTCAATTTCCCAGCGTCGGAATAGCAGAGAAAGAGGAGGAGAAAAGGAGAGATTGAAGGGTCGACTTGGGGGGAAGGGAAGGAGAGAAACACAGTGGTAATGAATAATGCATCTCCCATTTTCTGATTTTTTTGCTTCTAACCCTTGCCATTTGTTATTTGTTTGGTAACGTACTGGTAGAATGAATTAGAACGGTCTATGGTTCTGTTCTGTTTCAGATTTTGCTGCGTTTCTTCTTTGTTGCCTTCATACCTTCTGGGTGTTGCTATTGGTCAAATGGGTTAGAAAGGAGTTTCAGCTTCATGATTCTTATTTATGCTCATTACGTGGTCGAATGAGTCTCTACTTGTTTAAGGTATTGTGGTGAAGTTGGAGTTTTATTGTAGCCTGCTTTTGTTTGTGGTATGGGTAGGTGATGTCGATCTGATTATTGGATGTCCCTCATGAATCGTGTGCATATTTTGTACTCTTAGACACTGGATTTAATACTAATCCTTCTACCGGCAAAGTACTTAAGATTTAAGGTTGACTCTTTAACTTATGTCACCAGGTCTCATACTGACCTTGTTAGTATAGATTGATAAATGCTGGCATTGGCTTGGTGCAATGAAACAGTGGGAATAAAGCTATTTTAGGGCTGTTTAGGGTTAGCTAGATTGTGGTATGTTGTTCACAATTACTTCCACTTCCAATAGTGTAAGCAAGAGATAAAGAACACTATGTAGGTTTGCTTGATGTGAATTAGAAGTAATTGGGTGCTGTCTTTCACGTTTAAATCCACTTTGTCAATCTTCCTGAGGATTCCTCACTTCAAGTAGTGAGGTTGAAAAGATAGGGAACCATGTGATGCCTGTGGGTCTAATAGATGGCTTTCCAATGTTGAAATGGGAGATTATGTGATTACAACTTCTATCCCTTTGCCCTGTTTCACCTTCACTTTGATTTTGCTATATTTTGAGCTGAAAACCTGAAGTGTTCCTTGTTTACGAGTATGAAAGAATTCCAAAGATAAAATGGATATGCTTCTGTGCTGAGTGTGAGAGTGTGTGTTCTTGAATTAATTTTGCTCATAATTAAATGTGGTTGAAATTTTGGGTATGCGTGGTCTTCCACATGGCCAAGAGGCTATGTTTGTGGTGTTTTTACTTGACTAAATGCATAAACTTGGCATTGGACTTTCCTTTTTATGTTGGTTTTACCTTTTTTGTGGCTTCTTTATGATGTTGAATGAATGATTTATTGGCCACATTAATCTCCAATTCATATGCCTTAGACTTTGTTGTAAATAGGTCTTAAATTTAAATTACCCTTATTTATTTATTTTTGTGTTCTCAATTCAATCTTCTTGCTACTTCTGGCTTTTTCTGCTGTAAAAGCGTTAAGCTTTTGAAAAATATTTTATAGTTAAAAAGAAAAGTAATTAACAAACGAATTTAAAAAAAGAAAAAATCAACAGCAGAATCATATTTATGTGGGTATCTTATGGAGTTCAGCATTAAACAAATCATTTCTGTTTATTTCTCTACATGTATTTTTTTTTAAATACAAATTATATGTGATGTTATATAAAAGTGCATTTTTTGTCAAATAATTATGATTGTTTGTATATGACCCATATCAAGAAGTCAGTCTATAGTCTGCAGTTCAATCTAAACTTGCTTCATTTGATTTAATTGTCTTCAGCCATAGTTTCATTTGTCAGACAACAGCCAGATGCATTTCAGTGCGTAGATACATATTGAAAAAGATGAAAGAGGAAAGAAGGGTCATGCTTTAATTTGAAAAATGCATTATTTCATAATTCTTAATTGATTCTTCTTTTGATATAAGATCCAGGTTTAAACTGAGTCTTGGTATGCGTTGGTGTGTAGATTTAGAGATGGAGGCCTTGAAAGCATGTTATGGAGATACATCTTCTGACTCAGACTCTGAGTCTGCCTCTCCCAACCCAACTTTAGTCCACTCTGAAGGCTTCACTCCTTTGCCTCCACCTCCTCTCTTGCTCCTCAATCCTCCAGATTCTCTTGGTACTCCTAATGTTTAGCCTATATTATTCAGTCTTTAGAAAAATAACAAAAGATAATTCTGTTTTCCTTGGAGACATTGCTGATGATCCAGGAAAAATATACAAAAATAAAAATTTGCAGCAACCTCAAACTCTAAATTAATGGTCAAAAATTAAAATTCTCTGAATTCAAAAACTTATTTCTGTGTTTGAAGTTTTATTGTAATCCAAAAGTTCCTTTGCTATGTATATTACTGTTCTAGTTGCTGTTGATGTTATTTGCCTTATAATTACAAGTGTTTATTGTTTTAATGGTGAAGGATCTCAAGATTTTCTACAAATGGGTCAGACAAGTAAAATTAGGAGCTTCCCTCATGTTGATGGTAACTACGCAGTACACATTTACATACCAGGTAAGTCTATCATGTTCTTTGTATGGATTTCTATTCTCACAATAAGTTTCTTGAGCTGTTGCTTTTTAATACTTTGTGATGAGGTCTAGTAAAGACCTCCTGCTACGTGATTAGAAGGAAAGCGTTAGTCAGGGTAACCACACATTTTAGACTTCCTTTTATTGCTTGGAAGAATTTTCCTCACAATAAAATGGAGTTTTGGGGGATGCTGATAATCCTCATATATGCATGTGTTTAGAATAATAATTCAGTAAAACCTGAAAGTGATAATGAATGGGAGATAAAAGGTTGAACAAAATTTTGAAGAAAAGGAAAGACAACTGTTTGGCAATGATCTATCTATCTATCTATAGGGATGTAGATGTTTTACTTAAGTAATTGATCATAGAAAACATTGAATCATTGTTCAAAGATGCATGGGTGATTGAATAACTTGGGGTTTTTATTGCTCCTAGAAGCTTATGCTGTACTGATTTAGACGCCAGTAATATGGACCAAGAAAGCTCCTTTTTTCTTTTAAATCTTTTTTCTTTTTTTTGGGGGGGGAGGGGGGATTTGTATGCACATTCAAATGTGTGGTTGGAGAGAGGAATGTGTGTACTTTTGTCGACAACATACTTTATCCTGCAGCAATTATAGCATTGGTGGGTTTTTCTTTATGTGCTAATATCTTCTTTAGCAAAATTACTTGACCAATGTTGAAAGGAATTAATTTGTTTTACTCTTAGTATCTTTGCTTTAATGTAATTTCCTTTGTTCTTTGATTCTTGAGTGGATGCAGTATGCTCTAGCTTTTACCTTTTGTGTTTCTTAGAATATATATGTTCTTTGGCAAATAAATGATTCTGAAATCGTTATAGGTCAACACAACATAAGATTAATAGATGATCAACAACTGTGGAGGTAAAGGAAAAAAAAAAAAAAAGCTTAATTGTCAATATACTTTAATAAAGAACCTAACATTGAAGAATTTATCCAAGATATTATTGTTAATTTCCCTTCATATTTTCTGGGAAATTTAGCAAAGTAAATTGAGATGCCATGGGGATATAATGACACGGAGAAGTGAGAACTAGAACAAGCCAAAAAGGAATAAAATGAAACATCAAATAGTTGCTTTCCGGGGTTTTCTGCTTATGATCTGCAAAGAACTTCAACATACCTAGTTTTCGTTTTTTTTTTACCCCCAGTGCCCCACATCCCAGGGGCAGGTGCAAATAGAACTGCTTACCTTATGTATTTGACCCCAACTGAACCTTGAAAGAAAAATTCAGTAGTTTACCTTTTCCCATTCTCGAAAAGCATCAGTACTTCCTATTAGTAATTCAGGACACAGCTGTGTAGCATGTGTATTGGTTTCTAGGCCATGACATGGCTGAGAAAACTAAATCTTGTGTAATACAAATCGATGTATGTAACCTGGGCTTTAGGTTCTTGTTTAGGTATGAAGCTCTGATTCATATTGTTTCTGTTTTGGTCAAAAAGAAATCAATCAAGGAGTCTTGGAAGAATTAGTTGATCATTCCCAGTTTGAAACTCAACTCTTGCCACTGCCTTAGTATGTAAATCAGCTACCTGATAATTAGTTGGTATGTAGGCCAATTCCAGTACTCTTGATTCAATGTTGTCTTCGATAAAGTGGCAAACAGTCTCCATATGCTTAGTTCTATCATGGTGAATGGTACTTTTGGCTATTCCAATGGTAGCCATGTTAGCGCATAAAACTTTCATAGGCACTTCAGTCAAATTCTTTCTCATATCCTTAGAGCAAGTGCGCAAAACTCAGATTCAACACTGCTGCTAGCTACTATAGTTTGTTTCTTGCTTCTTCAAGTGACTAGGTTGCCCCACACAAGGGTGCAATACCCTATAGTTGATCTTTTATCTGTAACAAACCCAACCCAATCAGCATTTGTGTAAATTTCAACCCCTTTATGTGTCCCTTTTTTGGAAGAGGACATCTTTGTTAGGAGCCATTTTTAGGCACCTTAGAATTTTGCAAATTGCCTCCAAATGCTCCTTAGTGGGTTTGTTCATAAAATTACTCAAAACACTTACTACAAAGCTAAGCTAAGAAGCACCGATACGGGTATGCTTATCAGGTACGACACAATATGATATGACTAAAATTTTAAGATATGGGTATGAGAATATATATATATATATTTATTAAATAATCTAACACATTAAAAACTAAATTAAACCATAAATTAAACATCATAAATCATGATGTAAGTTTCTTTTTTGTAGTAGAAAGCTAGTAGTACTCAAGATGAAGTATTCAAAGTCAAAGCAAATTTGATGTCTAGTAAGTGCCTTCAAGAAAAGAAGAGCTGAAAAGGTATACAAAAAGAACACTTCTCCTATGCAGAAGCTGCTTCTGAATTTTGATTATCATACATGGTGAAGTACAAATCATAAGCCAAGGTATTTTAAGGGAAGAGGAATACGTAATCACAAACACACACATAGTAGGAAGAATCCACACACAAAAAAGCCATTAAGCCTCCATACACAGCAGATTTCTCTAATTAAGCATTAAACTAACCATCTCAGCCGTGAAAAAAAAAAGAAAGAAAACAGATACGTTGCCAAATGTGAAAATTTTGCTTCTTATATTTGTCAAAGTGAGTGACAAATTTACAGTTACAAAGGCTCAAGCTATATCAATCCGATACATTATAAAACATTTCATTATGTATTTGAGTATGACTTACAATACAATTCTTGATCTGTACCAGACTACCAGTAAATGAAGCAAATACCAAACAAAACAGAACAAGATGAATCAGCCATCAAATCTCACATCTATATTATATTAGGTAGTTATACTGAGCTTCAGGATGGGAAGAAGGAAAATAGAAGAGAAAAGATGAAGAATGAAGAAGCACAGAAGAACCTTCACCAAATCGAAAAGATAAAGAAGAAAAGATGAAAATAGAAAACGACGCACCTGCCACCGGTCAGAGAAGATGACGGAGGAACTAAAGCCTTGCTAGAGAAGACGACGTAGCACGGAGGACAAAGGTAGGCGACGCACGGTGAAACATGGATGCAGAAGGCTTTCGACAGATAGGTGAGGTTAAACAATGGAGAAAATGACGTCGTTTGGGCAACCACGTTTCGGAGCTGTTTTGAAAGGTTTTGGTACAAACAGAAACGTTTTGAAATGTACTGAGGCAAAAAGAAATGTATGGATACTTTTGTGCTCGTACGGTACGCGTATCCATATCGGATATGTATCCGATATAGTTACGGCTTGTAAACAGCTGTACTTGTGCTTTTGTGAAGCTAAGGCCTAGTGTGGAAAAGATAGATTAGCTTACCCACTAGCCTTTGGTACTTTCTAGTATCTACAAGCGCACTTTATTGTTTGAAGCCAAGCTTGTAATGAGCTTCTATAGAGGTATCAACTAGTTTGCATCCCAACATCCTTGTCTCTTCTAGGAAATCCAAGGTGTACTTACTCTGAGAGGTAGTGTTGCCTTTTTTTGATCTTGTCACTTCCATGTGTAAGAAAAATCTTAGATCCCCAAGTTCCTTTCATCAATATAATCCCTTGTAATAACAATATCACCTACATTACTACATATACAATTAAAACATCTAGTTTTCCATTAGGTGCAAATTTTGGTGAACAAAGTGTAGTTTGTTTGACCCTGATGATACCCATAACTTCTAATAATCTTAGTAAACTTGTCAAACTAGGCCCTGGAGACTGTTTTAAGCCATATAAAAACTTAGGGAGTTTACACACTTTGTTGGAATTGTTGCTTGACTCAAGTCTAGGTAGAATCTCCATGTATATACTTTCTCTTCTAGGCCCTCATTTAATGAGGGATTCTTCAGGGCTAATTGATGGAGAGGTCAATTGATATTAGCAGTTAGTGACAGTAATACCTTGATGGTCTTGAACTTGGTAACAGGGGCAAATGTCTCTTGATAGTTAATGCCATTTGTTTGTGTGAACCCTTGGGCAACTAGCCTGACTTTGTGGCAATTAACATTACCAGCTGGATTGTATATGATTGTGAATATCCTTTTACAGCCCATGGGTGTTTTCCATTTAAGAAGCTAAGTTTCCAAGTCCCATTTTTCTCAAGAGCACTCATCTCCTCTTGAATAGTAGCACTCCATTCTGCTCTTTTTGCAGCCGCAGAGATTTTTTGGCAATTTTTCAGCCGAAACATTAGTCACAGGCTTGAAATCTAGGAGATAAGTTGTCATATTAAATTAGTAATAGAGTGTTGAGTGCATGACCTTACCCCCTTTCTTGATGCAATAGGCACATCTAGGCATTCTAAGTCATCTTCAGGTTTTGTACTTGGAATAGGGAGAGATTTGTGACCTTGCTCAGGGAGTGTGCATTGTTGCTCTATCTCCTGAACTCTTTTCCTTCTTGAATACGCCATGAGTTCCTTCTGTTGTGTTGCATTAGGGCACATCTCAGGTTGTTTCGAATTGGTGTTGTTTGGTTCAGGTTCATGGTTAATTGTGGATGGCTGGATATTGGTTGGATCGGGTATAAGGATGGATGGTATATTTGGTGTTCTGGTCTCAGGTTCAATGCCAAATTTAGTATTATCAGTACAATGAATTTCAGGCCTAAGTCATACCTAAACAATGATGCCTGTGTGTTCTGTGTCTCCCCCTAAATGGGTGTTCTTAGGTAATATGGCTGGTCTTTGGAAAAGGTTACATCTATAGTGGTGTAGACCTCTTTGGTCCTGGTTGAATAACATTTGTAGCCCCTTTTGTGGGACCATAGCCAAAAAAGATACACTTGATAACCTTAGGGTCAAGTTTTCCCCATGATCATTATGGATAAAAGAAGTGCAGCTGAAATCTTTTTGAGGTATGGTGGACATGGTTTGGGTATTGGGATGAGTTTCAAGGGGTTTCTATTGTGGCAAGTGGAAGTTTAAGGTTTTTAGAGGGCATTCTATTTGTCAAGTGGCAGTGAGTATAGCTTCCCTCCAAAAAATTTTTGGCACATTAGAGGTAATCATGAGGGATCTAGCTACCTTTAAGAGATGTCTATTTTTTTTCCTCTTAGCTACCCCATTTTGTTGGGGTACTAACACAGGAATTCTGGTGTATAATCCCTTGGTTGGTAAGATAATTTTGAAGAATTGAATTGAAATAATCCATAGCATTGTTAGATCTGAAAATTTTGATTTTAGATTGGAGTTGGTTTTGGACAAGAGTGTGAAAGTTTTTTAAGGTATTGGCAACTTCAGATTTTTCTTTGAAGAGGTAAAGTCATGTCAAACGTGTATGATCATCTATAAAGGATGCAAAACATTTTACTCCATTGATGTTTTTGACCTTGGAAGGGCCTTAGATATCACTGTGTATTATTGTGAATGGCTGAGTTGGTTTGTGGATTTAGAGGGATTAATTTTTACATGTCTGGAAAGTTGACACACGTCATATTGAAAATGAGTGGGATTTTTATTGATCAAGTTGGAAACATTTTAAATATTGGGAGTTGGGGTGACCCAACCTATAATGCCACAACATAATTTCACTAGGCAAAGTGCAAGTGGACAGAACTCTTCTTGCTTATAGTCCATAGATGAAGTATAGTCTAACATGCTCCTTAGCATTGCCAGTCATCTTCCCCTATTCCACATCCTGAAAATTACAACTACCAAAATAGAAATGGGTCGCACAATTAAGGTCTTTTGCAAGTTTGATAGTGGATAGCAACTTGCAAGTCAATTTTGGGGCTAAAAGAACATCCTTTTGGATTGAATCATTTGATAATTTTACTAAACTGGAGCCTTTGAATTCTGATAGGGACCCATCAGCAATTTTTACAACCAAGTTCTTAGTTCAAGGTACAAATTTATTAAGAAGAGAAACATTACCAGCCATGTTGTCAGTTGCACCTGAATCAACAATTCAAGTATTTGTTTTCTGAACTTGGGTGCTTAAAGCTAAGGAGGGATTAATTGGCTTGGCAACAATTCTAGCCTCTACAATGTGGTCAGAAGAGGATTGACCTTGATTGCCAAACATCGTTTGTAAGAACACCAATTATTCCTTGCTAAAGAGGTTGATTTAGGTTGACCTTTCTTCTCACTACTCACCATAAAGCCTTAGGTCTCATTCTTCTACTTTGTTTTCCAATTGGTTGGCCCTCCATGTATCTTCCAACACAATTCCTTTGCCTGTCTTGTCCTGTGACAGTGATCACATAGTTGTTTCTTTTGCTTGTACTGAGGAATTTTTGTGCCTCAAGCAATTAAGGATGATGACTCTGATCATTTGTGAGGAAAGTGAACAAGTACCCATAATTCTCCCCCTGACTTCTTCAAAATTGGCATTTAGTCCATGATGGAACTTGTAAATCCATTTCTCTCTATTATCTTCCTGTAGTTGGCTGCATCTGCATTGTATGACCAATTATAGGCCTGAAGCATATCCAGTTGTTGCCAGTTACTTGTGAGGACGGTGTACTACTAGGATACAACCATCTCTCCTTGTCTTAAATCATGGAGTAGTCCCTCAATCTCAAATAAGGCTGATGCTCTCCATTGAAGAGTAAGCTTCTTTAGTTGCCTCCCATATCTCCTTAGCAGTCTCAGAGGAGAAAGTTTTCTCCAATATTATTAATCATGAAATTTATGAGCTACAACATGATTATCTTGTTTTCTGCGACCCAAATTTTGAATTTGGGGTCACTGACATTAGGAGCAGAGGCTGTACCTGTGAGATAATCATCCTTCCCCCAGTCTTGTCCATACATCAGGCTCTGCGACCATTGGTTGTAGTTATTCACATTGAGTTGATGTTTAGTGATGAGAGCTGGAGAGATTTCATTGATTCCATGGGTGTTTAGCTTGGTGGATTCGGACAATGAGCCATGTTTCTCAACATTCATGGCCATTGTGGATCCTAATTTTGTCATATGGAAATGTTAGGATTCTTTGGGCTCTGATCATGAATAAAATCAGAGCAAAATGTCTCTGGTTTCTTATTCATTCATGGGAAGAAACATGAATACATATAAAGGAGTGATGGCAACAAGCCTGCCATTCAGTTCCCCAATATCAGCTAACAATAATTTGAATTAAAAGATTATTACTCAGTGAAATACAAGGACAAACAGAAAAGGAAAGATAACCTTGACATATCAACCTAAACAATAGATAGTAGACGTGATCATGGATTGGACGCGTAAAAATTTCAAAAAATTTAGGCCTGGGCTTGGTAAAAATGGGCCGTAAAATAATAATTTTTATTTTTGAAACCAAAATAATAATGAGTTTAAAAGAAAATCAAAACTAAGAGGAGTGCAACCAGAATTTATCCAAATGTTTTATATAAGATGAAGCCATCACAGTAAAGAGAATAAACTCAGAATAAGATAGGCCAAGCCTACCCTGGCCCATTTTATATTCAGGATTTTTAAAAGCAAGTCAGTTTTTTTATCAGGCTTTGTCCTTTCTTTTTTTCTTTCCCCCCCCCCTCCCGACTCATATCTATTTGTTTTAGGGTTAAGCCTATCTGGGCGAACTTTTCAGCCTATGATCAAGTCTAATAAATTGCTAACTAAGGCACATAGTGACATAGACAGAATCATGGGATTTTCAATACTTTCACATGGTAGTTATGCTGTTGGGTAGGTTATGGAATTTTATGTGTAATTGTCAATGCGTATGTGGATGCTGTGTAATTATATTTATCATAATTTTGTGAACAGTGTATATATGCCTGCATGTCTAAGCGATAAGTCCCAATTTTGTATACTTTTTCATGACACCAAGAGCTTGCCCTCTTGTTATGTTGCACCACTTTTGAGGGGAAATTGGGTCCTTTTTGGTAATTTAGCTCACTCTATGAAATAAAAGCTCAAAAATAAGATTTTTTTCCCCATAAATAAAATAATTTCCAATAATTTCTAATAATTAACCCACATGACTGATTAACCTCAAAATAATAAAAACTTAGGAGAAATTGCACTTATCCGCATATTGCAATGTCCTCTTTAATCTTTTTTTTTTTTTAAAAAGATCACAATTGACTCCCCACTGTATTAGGCCCATTGCAATAAACATATAAGATTACTAAAATGTCCTTTGTATTATTTTACCCCTTTTCTTCCTCTTTCATCTTCTCCAACCAACACAATCTATATACCAACAGCATGCTCCAATTCTAAAGAGAATGCAAAATCAATGACACTATGGACTTCGTATTTGGTGATGCCTCTGCTGTGCTTCAAAACTGCCAATTGCTAGTAAAGAATGGCTTACCAAATCAAAATAACACTATCGCAGCTTAAGGACGAAAAAACCCCAAATGAGACAACAGGTTCTCCATCCTGTCCTGCAACATCTCTGCAGATTTTTACCTCGTACACTTAGTTAACTCCACCCAAACATACCCTAGAAGACCATGGAAGACCTATTCATGCACTATTTCCATGCAATATGTGAGTGATGATTTGAGGTTTCCAGGGGTCTTCCCCACCCAAAATCAGTATCATAAACCTCAAATCCTGGCATTCCAACCCTCCCAATTACCTTATCATCAATATTTTGATGTAGGAAACTTGTTTCCATTTTGTGGTTCTACAATATGAAGATCACGGATAACTTAGTTGGGAAAGATGAAGAGGAGGGCAAAAGGGATTTTAAATCAAAGGAAGCGTATTTTAGTTATTTTCCATAGTTAACATTTCCAAATTTAGTTGATACAGAATTTATTGCAATGGGACTAACAGATCAACGGGTTGATTGCACTTTTTTCTTTTTCTTTTTTTTTAAAGATTAAGGGAACATTGCAATTGGAGGCACCAATCAGGGTGGGTGGGTGTAATATCTCCCAAAAGCTAATCATAATACGGGAAATATTAGATCAAACTACTTGAAATCAGTTAAGTCCCATAGGATGTCTTGGAAAAGTATGTAAAATTGGGACCTATCACTGGGTTAGTATGAAGTATAACTTTCTATAATAATTGTATTTTGAAAATATGCATTTCATTACTGTATTCTGTCTTGCTTTATACTCTACAGGATTTTCCTGTTTCTCCTTTGTTATCACCTTTCTGTGTGCATCTGTATGACCTGAAGAAGGTGTAAGTGGGTCAAGATTGACTTAGTCTCTGAATATCCTACTATAAAATCTCGACCTAATAATGTAGGAGTGAAATTGTTATAGAGTTTGATTTAAATAAAATTGACAAATTTCTTGCATGTTGCATAAGAATAACTTAGTAATTCATGTACAGGTTAGGATTACATACCTAATACTATTAGATAATGAATATTTACTATTGAAGCTTGATGCAATATATGCTGCTTTTTTTTCTTTTAAAGATTTTTTCCTTTTCTTTTCTATGCTTTTCAAAGTTGATGAGGAAAATAAATGGATGTTAACTTACAAGCAAGGGTGATTTGCAATTTTTCTTGGACTGTTTGTGTAGGATTCAAGATTTAATTTTTTTCTGAACTTAATTTATTTGGTGGAAGTAATATCATATTTATAGATCATAAAAGGGAGAACAAACTCCTATTCCAACTAAATCACGTAACTCTAAATATAATTAGATGACTTTATCCTAATCAAAATAGAATAACTTTATTCTAATTAAAATAGGAAACTTAAGCTAATCTTATTCTAATAAAAACAAGACACTTAAGTTAATTTGAAATGCATAAAAATATTATCCAAAACTAACTAGAACCAAACAAGTCTTAATTAAAATAAAACAAATAAAATATCTTAATTAAAATTAATGGTAATTTCTAATACTCTTTCTGGAATTGGATGTTTCAACTTGGAGCTAATCTTTTAGCATTGTCAATCTTTTTTGTTCTCGGCATTTGGAGGTTGTTCAAAAAATTTGTTCATTCTTGTCATTTTTAATAAAAGGGAGAACAAACTCCTATTCCAACTAAAACACATAACTCTAAAAATAATAAGATAACTTTATCCTAATTAAAATATAATAACTTTATCCTGATTAAAATAGAAAATTCAAACTAATATTGTCCTAATCACAACAAAGCACTTAAACTAATCTTAACTGCATAAAAACGTTGTTCAAAACTAACTAAAAATAAATAAGCCTTAATTAAAATAAAACAAATAAAATATCTTAATTAAAGTTAATGGTAATTTCCCCATCTAGCTTGGAGTTAATCTTTTAACATTGTCAATCTTCTTTGTTCTTGCCCTTTGGAGGTTGTCTAAAAAATTTCTTCATTTTTGTCATTTTTTTTTTTCTTTTTGTTTTTGACTGTCTTCTTCCCTTCACTTTGTAGCAACGGCCTTGATTTTGGATATCCTCTCTTCAATTTTTTGTAAGATAAAGATTTTGGTTTTCACTAACTATCAACATATGGTTTGTTCACGTTAGCTACTAACTCATGGTTTTCTCACGCTAATAACTAACTTATAGTTTTCTCACGCTAACTGCTGACGCATGATTTTTTACGCTAACCACCAGTTTATGGTTTTCTTACGTTAACCATTAACATATAGGTTTTTTACGTTAATTACCAATATATGATTTCTTTTTTTTTTTTTTAATGGGGGCAATTTGTAATTGGTTCCTTATCATTAACAACAGTAATCATTTTTAATGCTTTTTAGACTTTAGTTTTGATCCAGTGTGGTAATGCATTGAATTTTCATCAACTATACTAACAGACTTTCAAAAAAAGCTGAGTCGACCAATTATGGGTGAATAGTGGCAAAGGACAAGGCATCACATGCTCTCATGTGCCAGTGTGTAGGATGGGTTGCAACTTGCAACTGCATGTGGTGTTGCATGATAGCACCAGGAGGGGTGGCTAGTTGCTGGATTTTGAGATTTGGGCAATTGGGGCCTTTTGAGGACAGTTATGGGATGCATGGTATCTTTTATGATAGCAGAATGTTGATTTCAAATTTTGGATGTTTTTGTTGATAAGATGAAGGAAGAGCTTTAGAACAGTCCATTTCTATGCCTCTTGTTGGCCGAACTTGGCATTTAAAATAGTTTAGGTCTCTTGGGGTTCCAATACCATGTAGAAATTCAGAGTCTAATTTTCCTCTGAACTTATTTTACTAGATAAAGGCAACATTACATTTATAGATGATAAGATGGAGAACAAACTCTTACTCCAACTAAAACATGTAACCCTAAAAATAATAATATAACTTCATCCTAATCAAAATAAGATAATTTTATTATAATTAAAATGGAAAACTTAAATGAATTTATCCTAATCAAAACAAAAAATTATGCTAATCTTAAACGCATAAAAACTTTATTCAAAACTAACTAAAAACAAATAAATTTTAATTAAAATGAAACAAATAAAATAACGCTTAAAATTAATGATAATTTCCTACAGTTTGTGTTTTAGCTCAGGAGTTTGTGGTGTGTGGGAAAATGTGGTTAGAGATCCTACGTTCAAGATGATGACTTCCCAGTGTATCCAAAAGGGAAATTTTACATAAGACACGTTAGGGATATTTTCTGATGTATACCTGTCTATTGAGAACAAGCCTACTTATGAAGTTCAAGTACCTGAGAGATGCTTGTGGAAAGTAGAGTTGCAATGCCACTGAACTTTTTCTGCCATACTCTTGCCTGTAGATCTATGATTTCTTCATGTCATTGTAGTGAATTTTATAATGCCGTCTTGCTTATTTGACATCATACATGCTTCACCCTATAAGGTGCTGTAATTCTGAGCTCAGACCATAGGTGTTTTCTTACAGTCTGTATACCGACTACATCAAAGAAAGAATTGGCTGCCTTCTTGAAGAAATTCTCCTCTCATGAGCCAAGTCTTTATGCTGTTGATATTGATTTACCACTTAATATTCTCTGCAAAAATGAAGAGAAGCTTGAACAGGCTGCATTAGGAAGGGAATTTCACATTAGCTTGGGAAGAACTGTCCCAATACGAGTGCATCAGATTGACTCCATAGTATCAATGCTTCGACAGAAACTTCAAACTCAACAGTGGTCAGTTTGTGCTTACGTTGGTCAATAGTGAAAGGGAATACCATGTGTTATGCTTTTTGCCTACCTGTTACTTAATCTTTGGCTCTAACTTCTCTTGTTGTGAAGCAGCTATTGGATTGACTTTAGTAAGTGGGAGGTTTTTGTAAATGATGATCACACACGCACCTTTTTGTCATTAGAAGTGGTTCAAGGAGGGTTAAGAGAGGTATGTTTTGAGGCCTTTTCTTTTATCATACATAGTTGTTTTTCCTGCTATGTTACTTTTTCTCTTTATAACCGGCTTGTACAAGTTGAACTAGTATGTCATTAAGCTGGTAGCTTAATGTTTGTTGTTTGCAGCTCAATATTTCTATTTCATTTTGGTTTTCTATATAGCAGGCTTATGTAGAATATTCTAGAAGAAAACATCTGGGGTTTACTGATAGAAATATGGGAAAGTTGAGTTTGAAAACCAAACATGGAAAGATTTTTTTGTCAGACCAAAGGAATCACTCCTAGAAGGAAAGAATCTTAAAAAGTCAAGCCAAAATAAAGACTATGTGATCATTTTGTCTCCAATATTAGTCCTGTCTAGTAGTATAAGAAATAGAAACACTGACGTGGACTGTGCAATATGGCAAAATGAAACCGGTCCAAATATTATTGGAAGTGAATGTTGGCAGGTGTAAGACAGACATGGCACCTTTGTCTTAAGTTTTTGCAAGCTGCGTTTTGTGTAGAAGCTTCCTTGCATACCAACTGCTATTTGCATTCTATGATGCAATGGAATCTGTTATATTGTGAAAGATCTACTGTGCTACTATATTTCTTGCAACAAGTAGCCCTAGCTTGTTTTAGCGGTTGATATCATTTGTCTTGGATATTCCTTTTTACCATCAAAGAACATGGCATCCTTTGAATGCATGTGGGCTCAATGCTATAATAGTCATTCGCATATACATTATGTATTTTGTGACTTGAATTCATCTTATGGTGATGTCACACATAAAAAAAGTGAAAGTTGAAGTCTCGATTTCAAAAAGCCTCTGATACATGAAATCTTTTTAGTAAATCTTTCATTTTGGATTGAATCCGGCTCATAATGGGGAAAAACTAGTGACTGGGATGATAGACTTGGAAAAATGCAGAGTCTACATCGGTGATTTGGCAAGTTCATTTCTAGGTTCTCTATTTGGTATGCATACACATGAGATGTTTCTGCATTTCAGATAACGAAGCAAATTGAAGCTGTCAATGGCATTTTTAAGCTTCATAATCTCCCTGAGTTTTACAAGGTTAGGGTTTTTATTATTAGTTGTGGTGTTTTGTCTCTGTTTCATTCTTCTATTTAGGACCTGAAGTGTTCTTTTTCAGGACCCTCGACCGCACATATCCTTAGCGTGGGCATTGGGTGACATCAGCCATTCCCTGAAGAAAGTGGTTGAAGAAGAAATAAAGAGAAGTGCTGTTGATAAATCTGTAAAGAAATGTATTTTTACCTGTAAATTCAAAGGTGTTGAGTGTAAGATTGGCAAAAAAACACATACGATTTGTAAAATTTCTGGTAGACAGTAATCTATTTAAAGAGTAGGGGTCTGACTAATATTTTTGGCTGCATAGAATTGTATTTTAAAATCATTCGTGGGATTTGGTGGAGTTTGGGAGTTTGAAGAATGCCTTAGATTCGAATTTCTGTAAAAGATTTTTCTTTTTATTAAATGTATTTTGTAAATTCGTAGATTTCTTTTGGCTGGGTGATAAACTGATGTGTAGCAAAATAATTGGTGAGATGTGAGAGCTATAGATCCAGCCTTGAACCTGTCTAAATATTTGATCCCGTAGTCTCTTGACGAGCATATTGGGTTTTTGCAACTGAAAACATCCCCTATCCGTTTATTTTCATAGTTACTAGACTCTAAAACCTATTTGTCTACCCAATATCTTGAATTTTCCATTAGGTTTGGCTGTGGAAAGCTGGAGCTCTTCAGAGTCTTGAGTTCTTCACTGTGAGATTTCTTAAAAATTTGTGTGCATTCTAATAAGATATTATTTATCATGAATCTAATAAAAAACTCGAGCTTGTCCGGTTGAGAGTGAGAATATGCGGTTGCAGTTTGAGTGGACATGAGAATTCTATTGTACTGCCAATTGGATTCTGAATATTCCTTCCAGCTTTGATTTATGCCTTCAAAAGAGTATTTTACTGCGACATATCGAAATGACATTATTACAATGATGGGAATTGTGTGACCGAGAACTGCATGATTTTTCCTTGTTCGGACCAGGTATCTAGCCGAGCTTGGATACAGTGAGGAATAATTTATTATGTTCCCATTAAGAGATCAGAGGCAAACCGTGGAGCTTTAGCGAAAGGGCAGTTCAGAAAGGATGGTCTAAAGATTCATTTGGATCATCACAGAAAGGACTTTGCTTTGGAAGTTTGGAGATGATGAGCTTGGAAGTGGCAGCAATGGGGACACAAATAGTTCTTAGTTTTCAGATAAAGCAAATCAGCCTCCTTGGAATCTTCAGTTTCCATAGAAAGTCCCATTGAAAGGTAATATTGAGGAATGAGAAGCTTGTGCTGCTGAATATCTGAGCTGAAGATATCCATCTTCAACAGTGCAACGACCTGAGGGACTACATTTTTAAAGGTTTTGAGGGAAGTGGATTGAAATTGGATTAAGTTGAATTTTCCTGGGAGTATTGTTTGGATCATTACCTTTAAAGGCTTAGGTTCCAGTCTAGCTAATCATGAATGATACGATCACATTGTATATATTTGGAGGAAGAGCCATTTCCCACCTTCCAGGAAAGGGGATCCAGAATGACACTTTGAATTTGAAATTATCTTTCCAAACCCACGAAAAATTACTTCCATGAGAAAAAGGACATATTGGATGCTGATGTGCAGTTTCTGGAACCAAATAGTTGCTGCTAGAACAATTAGGATTATTAATAATCCTCCATGCCTTATTTGCAAGAAGAGCCTTGATGAAAGAGTTTATTTTTCTAAATCCAAGTCCACCTTGAGAAGTGGGAGAGTAAAGTGCATTCCAGTTTCTTAGATGAATTTTGGGAGCATGTGCTTTGTAGCTTCCCCCCCAAAAAAAGAAAAAAAGAAAAAAAAGTTTGCAACTTAAGAATCAATTTTTTGAGCATATTTTTTCAAAAGGTAAGCTGCAAGATGACTGGTATACAGTCCAAGAGTAGACAACTGCAAAACCAAGTGGATGAGAGTGAATCTTCTAGCATGTGAGAGAATATGGGCTTTCGGACCTTGCAATTTGGATTCAACTTTTTCAACAATGTCAACATTAGTTTGTGTTGTATGACCTTGAATATCTATGTTGGTTCACAAGTATTTGTCAAGCCTTGAAGAGGATTTAAATAAAAAAAAAATGCTAGATATCCATCTATTAAACTTGTGGAGGGGGGTATTGGGGCTAAAAATGGCAGTTGTCTCAACCTTGTTAATTGCTTGGCCAAACAGCCAACTGTATTGGTGTCTCCTTGACATGGAGACAAGCTTGAGAGGTGGCTCCAAAGAAGAACAATATATGATCAGCAAATAGCGGATGAGTCATCCCTTCAATTTTTCTACAAACCTTGATCCCTTTTATAAGATGTTGTTATTTAAATTGATATATGAAATAAGAAAGGATATTTGCAAAAGAATAAATAAGTAGTAAGGCAAAATGGGATTACCCTGCCTAAACCTCTAGAGGGTTTAAATAGACTAAATGATGGCCATTGAACAAAATCTAATGAGACCGTTAAGACACATTGAAGAATTCTTTTTTGCCAAATGAGAGGGAAACCTATTGTCTGGAGAATAACTTCAAGAAAAGGCTAGGAGAACTAGTCAAAAGCTTTATGAATATCCAATTTGATAGCCTTTTTTGAAATCATGAAGATACCTTATTAATTCAGAGACAAGAAAATTTTGGTCTAAAATAAGCCTCCCTTTATAAAACATGTGGCATTGGTGAGATAAGATCATTCATGATTGGCTTTAACTTACTAGAAAGAACTTATAATTTTGTAGACTACATTGCAAAGTTCACTAGGTTTGTAGTCTTTGAAAGTTTTGTGCAGATTGATCTTTGGGATGAGGGTTAGGAAGTTTGGTTTAATTTTAGGAGGATAGCAATGATATCATCCTTGACTATGTCCTACAGTTTTTGAAAGAATAAACCAGGGAGTCCATCTAGGCTAGGTTCTTATTAACATGCATTTCAAAAATTGCTTGGTCAATCTCTTGAATGGTAAAATCTTTTTGCAAAATTTGAATGTGAGAAATATTAAGAGTGGGAACGTTAAGACCTTAGAATTGTTGAAGAATTAAAGCCATATCAGGAATTGGGATCCCTTCCTATTTTCATAAGAACAGGAGGGTCTTGTCCTCTCAAAATGAAGGAACCATGCATGAATAAAGTGAAAAAAAAAAGAGAAAAGAAACATGAAACAATAAGATAGGACCCTCCTCTTCTTGTGTGAATAGGAAGGGATCCTAATTTGTCATTACAGATATAGAATTGCGATAATATAAGGATTGGAAATAGTCTATAGCTTGTTATTCAATGACCTAATAATCTCAATCTAGTCACCCTGACATTTTGAATTTTAGTGATTAGATTTTTGGATCTTCTTTTGATAGTTTTATGAGAAAATTTAGTATTTCTATCACCTTTAATCAACCACATCTTTTGTACCATTTGAGCCCAACCGATATTTTCTTCGTTTAAGAGAAATTTCTACTTTTTTTTGTTAGCATAATTTTAATCTTGAATCAAACATGAACTTAAGCAATACAACATAAATAGGATCTTGAAATTATAATTCCCATGGATAGATACTGACTTAGAAACTTATACCTAAGGAAGAAGCCATAATCTTTGTTGAAACAAAACCAGTTTCTCTTCCCTAATCTTCTATAACAATTTACTGCATTTTCATGAATATGAAGTGATAACCTTATTGGTCGGAAGAGGTGTTAGAGATTGTGTCCTAGGCTTATCAATTTGTTGTAAACATTGTCTTGATTTAATAAAGAGTTTTATTATCATTATTATATTGTTTGCATATTTGCCATATAATAAGATCCTTGGGTAATTATAGTTATCCTAAATGTCTCTAATCAATCATCATTGTGGGAACAATAATGAATTAATACTAGTATGATTTTGATACATGATCATGAGATAATCATGTATGAAGATACAAATCAATGTCATAGGCACTTGTTAGGGACCAAGGTGCTGGACCGACTCGTCATGAGATAGCTATATGGATTAGGTCATAAACATATCTCATCTATAGTCATGTCACCAAGCCTTAGACCTGAGACCGCCATAGATTCCTCTATGAGGAACATTGTACTTTAACATAATCTAAAGTCACCTTTAATTGGGTGATCATAAAAGTTATGGTCAGATACAATGGGATACATGCAGAGGAAGATCACTGATTAAGATGGGATTTGTTTCTCTCGCAAAGAGAGAGATATCTTTAAGCCCCTCAATAAGATTGATAAATGCATGGTCGTGCTCAAAATGAAAGGAGTTTCATTTGTTTTGACAATCTACTTAAAGAACGAGAAAGCATGGTCAAGCGATACAAGAATGACGTATCGATGCCTTGTGCTTGACCTAGATATCGTGTGACAAAAGTGATTTGATATGGACTATAAAATAGGTTATATTGGATCATTGATCCTCATATAATTTGGGTAGTCATAATGTCTTGCTAGAAACCATTTATAATTTATGGGTTAAAAGAAAATTTGGGCCCACTACTAACATTATATTGGCCTACAGGGTCATACACAAGAATGGGCCAATATGAGTTAGAATATCTAGATTCATTAAATCTAGAAGGTGTCTAAATTCAATGAATGTAGTGTCAACATTCAATGTATTTACTCTTTAGACAGTTTCCTATTTCGAATATGAGATTATTCTATTTTTGCTAGGATAATATATTCTCTCTTGATAAGGTGGTGGATGGAATTAATATATTTAATATATATTAATTTTGAAATTTAAAATTGTTACATAATAAGTTTAAATTCTATTTAAACTATAATTTAATATTATTTTTGGCTTGGAAACCAAGTAAAGCTTTCTTATAAAAGGGATGCTGGGTTTCTTAAAAGGGATAATTTTTATAAAGATTAAAAAAAAATGCCAAAAGGGTCGCAACACCACCCGAGAGAGAGAGAGAGAGAGAGAGAGAGAGAGAGAGAGAGAGAGAGAGAGAGAGAGAAGGTGCTAGCACACCGTTCATGTTAGAGATCCCAACGCCTAGAGATCTAAACTTGATTAATCTAGAGGAGAGATAAAGCTTTTTTTATATTAGAGGTATAATTCTTCTACCTTACTTTGGTTTAAGCAAACATGATGAATCCATAGGAGGGATTTTGGCATGCTCCATTTAATTTTTTTTTTCAATGTGTGTGTCTACAAATCCAAAGAAGAGGAACGATTTATCTAGGGTACATGAATTAATCTAGTATGTCCATCAAGCAACCAAATATCACATGATCAATAGCTAGGATCTATTTTCCATTTAAGACTAAGTGCTTATCACTTAATAGCACTCTTCATTATAGGACCTATCTCTTAAAATTCCTTAACCTTGATGAGTTAATGGGTAAGTTGTGTGTAACATTTGTCATTTTAAAAGCCATAAACTAAGCAAATTAATAAAGGAAGTCCCCTAAATTGAGTGATTAAAGGTCCAATAAAATTAGAGTTGTAATCTAGATAATTAAAAATAGGGATACAAGGCTAGATGTGCCCTAAAATTGGAGCCAAAATAGCTTAACAAAAATTGACGAAAATGGAATGACATTTTTTGTAATTTTGGGCAACTTTTAGAAAAAATAAAAGGAGAGATCTTAAATGAGAAAATTGAGTTTTCCAAGATTCTCAAAGGTCCTAAAGACCAAAGAAATCCTTAAAATGGTTAAAACCTCTCCATTTTACATTTTAGAGTGTTGGTTGACCAAACTTTGACCGATTTGTTTGGAAATGTTTTGAATCCAATTTAGGTGAAACCAAAGGCATTTTATAAAATAGAGGATCTAAATTTTATAATGAAAAATATGGTTCTCGAAAAGGAGTTGAAATGAGCATAAATGAAAAGAACTAAGAAAAGAGACAAAATGAAAATTTTGAAAAAAGTGTCATAACTTAACCTCCCTTCTTATAAGTCATGCCCCACTTCTTCCCTTCCTCATGACTAACTTTCATTTGCTTCAAAACAGAACCTAAGGCTCCTTGAAGTGGCAAACCAAGAGGGAGAAGAGAAGGAAGGAAAAACCAAGGAAAAAGGTTAGAAAATTCATAGTTTTTCATGCTTCCTCCTTCACCAATCTTATTCTCCTCTTTCTCCTCTCTTTTCCTATAGTTTTGATGATTGATTTGAGGATGATTCATGGTTGGTTCAGTGAGAAGAGGAGAGACTTTGAAGGAGAGAATAGAAGTAGGTGAAAGCTCTTTGGAAAAGCTTGTAAACAAGGTAAACTTCTATGGATTTTGTTGCTTCTTCTTGCTCCTTCTTCCATGCATAGTTTCGGCCAACCTTAGGTCATCTAAGAAGAGATGAATTCTGACCAACCCAAGGTAGAAACAAGGGTTTTAGAGTATGAGAAACAAGAATATGTAATTAGATTTAAAAGAAAAGCTTTAGAATTTAAGTTGTATAACTTAGGGTTTTTATTGCACCTAGCCATTCTTAAAGCTTTCTAAGGATAGTCTAACCTATATAAGAGTATGCATGAGTTCTTAAGATATCTAGGAAGCTTCACAAGTGCTAATTTCCTAAGAAAAATCAAGTAAACTCCATAGGTTTGTTTCCTTATACATGTCTCGGCTAAGGCTAGAAGTAGCACCTAGGGAGATTTTTCTCTGATTCTAAGGATGGAAATAGCCTAGATATGATTAATAAACATCAAGCAAAGCATTGGTTTGAATTTAGGATGTTTTGAATGTAAAATGACTTGAATGATTGAGGTTGTGCCAAAAGTCCCTTAGGATGGGTGAGGAGATGCCAAAATTCTCTAAAAATGGGTGAGACAAAGCTAAAAGTCTCAAGAAGGAGTGAAGCTAAGTCAAAACTCCCTAAAAGTGGATGAGGCTAGACTAAGAACCCTTAGAGCCTATGTTTGACAATATATGAGTTTATATGACATAAGAAAATGTTTATGTATGCTTACAAGATGCTTTTAGTACATGCTTGCATTCTTTGACTTGAAAATGTGTCATGTATGTAAGCGTAAAAGGGTAAAAGAGCAATTGAGATTCTTTGAATCTCACTCTTTCTCCACATATGTCTAACCATGTCTAGGTGAGCCAAGTAGAGTAAGAAATGGAGGCCAAGTACCTCGAAGTATGGAATTTTAACAGTAGAATAAAGAATTGATGTATTTTGATGTCAAAGTTTGTAACCATATGATGTATATGTGATGTAAACCCTTGAACATATTTAAATGTATGCAACTATAATGTATGTGTCAATTTTGAAGTCAAATGAATGAGTATGTGAGAATTTGACATCATGGAGCTTTGAAATGTATGTGTAAATGAACAACTAAGAAGGTGAGTTTGAGTTACATGGTGATTGGGACCATTTGGTATGCTCCTATATGTTGTAATTATGCTTTTGGACGTGGCCAAGTAGTAGTGGAATGATGAGAAAGCCATTTGGTGCAATTTGACCCCTTTATGGACTCCAAATTGACCACTTTCTTGAGATGAACCAAAGTCTGACCAAATGGATGAGTTTTTGCATAAAATTTGACAAAAAAATAGATATCATTTAGAGCTTTTCACAGAGCTAAAGATCATCATTTTTTGAGCTCTAGAGAATTTATTATGATTTTTCAAAATCGAAAAAATTATGTAGAAACTGTCACTGTTATTGTTCATGTGGTTAGTTTGCATTTCTGTGTCACTTAAAAGTTAAATGAAATCTAATACTTATGAAATTTCACAAGCATAAATTAGACATTACAAGCTTTCTATAGCCACCAAGAACACTTCATTTGGAGCTTTGTATAGGGAGAAATGAATTTTTAAAGTTTGAGTTCAGCTATAGGATGCATTAGTGCCTAGTATTATTGTTCTATCAATTTTCATAGGGCAAACCTAGTTATTTTGATCTAAAATTTTTATGATAGTTATAGGACATCTGTATATTTCCAGAATGATATAATTTTCATGATTTCAATTTTTATAGAATTAATTATAATTTTTCAAAGTTTCATATTAGAATATGGAATGGATGAAAAAATGCAAAGTGTATTGTGATTTTTTGTTCTATGGCTTGGACCTAAATTTTGAGCTTCAATTTGTGATAATTTTGGTTGAACAAATGTGTTATGGATGGAAATTGAATTTGATAAGCTCATATGGTCCATAAAGCCAAGGATGAATTTATTAAGCTTTTAATGATGCAAAACACCGTATCTAAAAGTGCTATTTTCATGCAAATAAGTGTTATATGCAAGTTTTGCCATGAGTTGAGTCTTATATAGTTATGGTATTACATTGTGACCTAATAAAAGGTCATAAGATACTTGATAAGACACGTCCCTTTATTCACTTCAGCAAGTTATATTTCCCAATAACACCATGGATAAATGAACCACTTCATGGGCCACTAATTCCCACATTCTTCCACTTGATTCATGCATGTGTTAGATAAAGCAACCAGCACCCAAAGGGGGTGAATTCGATGTGTAACACTTGGTTTTTGTAAAAACGACAAAAACGAGTCAATTATAAAAGAGAGTCCTCTAAAACCAATGAGTTGAAGCCAAATAAAATTAAAATAAAATTCTAAATAATAGAAAATGAGGATCCAAGACTTAGGATACCCAACAATCGAAGCTAAAGAGGCTAAATAAAATCTGACGAAAGGTAGTGGCATTTTCATAATTTTGGACACTTTTTAGAAAACTCAAATGAGGGATCTTTAAATGAAAAAATTGAGTTTTTCGAGATTTTCAGAGGCCCTAAAAACTATAGGAACCCTTAGAATGATTCAAACTCCTACGGTTTACATTTTAGAACATTGGTTGACCTGAACTTTGACCCTTTCATTCGAGAAGATTTTAAACCCAATTTGAGTAATTCCAAAAAATTTTATAGGTTAGAAGATCTAAATTTTATGATGAAAAATATGGTTCTTGAAAAGGAGTTGAAATGAGCCTTGAGGGAAGAAATCAAGAATGAAGGACAAAATTGGCATTTTGAAAAGCTTCTAATTAGTCCCTACCTATAGATATGTGGCATCCTTCTTCCCCCTCACACTTAGTTGACCCAATTTTCATCTCAAACTAGGGGAAAGTTTTGCCAAGGGAGGCACACAAGAAGAAGCTTTAAGGGAGAAGAAAAACCTAGGAAAAAGGTAAGGAAAACCAAGGAATCTCTTGCTCTTTCCTTCGTTAAACTTGTTCTCCTCCTTCTCCTCTTTCTTTCTATGGCTTTGGTGTATGATTTGGGACTATTTTGAGTCTAAGTTAGAGGGAGGAGATTAGAATTTCAAGGAGACGCCTATAGCAAAAGAAAAAGCTTTTGAAAAGGCTAATAATCAAGGTATGTATCATGGCTTTCCTTGCTTCCTTCTTCTTGTTCTTCCATGGGTGATTTTTGGCCAAGTATAGAACAACCAAGAGGGAGTGAATTCTGACCTGAAAAAAAGCATGAAACCTAGGTTTGTAAGGGTGAGAAACAAGTATATGCAAATAGATTCCAAAAAAGAAGCATTAGAAAATAGGTTTCCAAAACCTAGGGATTTTGTTGCACCATGGTATGTGTGAAGCTTCCTAATAGTGTTTTTAGTTGTCTAAGAGTGTATATAGGTTCTTGAGACACCTAAAAATCCTCACATGTGCCATTCCTTTCAAGAAAACAACACAAACTCTATGGGTCCATTTGGGTGAGGGTATCTCGGCCTAAGCAAAAGGAAGCACCTAAGGAGTGTTTTAAATTTTTCTAAGGGTAGAAAGGGACTAAATATGATGGAAGAACATCAAAGGAAGCCTTGGAAAAAATTTAGAAGCCTTGGTTTGTGAGATAGAGGTGTAGGCTCCATAATGAGACTTAGAGAAGCAACTTGTATCTAGGCTCTTGGAAATGAATTTGTGATGACTCCAAGGAGTTTAAATGGAGTCAAGATATCTAGATAGAAGGAGAAATGGAGCCAAGAGTATGAATTCTAGTAGATGCTTCATTAGGTCTTATATGGAACCATAATTGAATCATAGAACAAAGTACCTTCACATAGAGTATGTGTGATGCTAGAGCTTGCTTTAATGATATAATTTTATCCCATTTGATGTGTTTAGACCAAAGGAATCAAGTTCCACCTAGTTGCAAGTGTGTGGCTGAAAAGGAGGAGCAATAACCAAGGGAAAAGTGTGTGAATCTTGCTTCAAGGTAGCTCTCTAACCTTTCTCTCATGCATGGCTTAGATGTTTACTTATCTTTGAGTGCTTGTGTGTATGTTTGAACCATGAGAAATGCTCTTAGCTATTGCTTACAAACTATGGTACCATTATGCTTCTTGAAATGCATTTATGGGTGCAATATGACTTGAATGGGTATGGTTATGCCAAAAGTCCCTTAACAAGGGTGAAGATGAGGCAAAAGTCTTTAAGATTGGGTGAGACAAAGGCAAAAGTTTCAAGAAGAGTGAGACTTAGTCAAAAGTCTCTTGAAGGTGGGTAAGGCAAATCCAAAAGTCCCAAGAAAGATGGGTGAGGTTAGACCAATGCCCTTAAGAGATTATGTTTGCTATGTATGAGTTTATGTACCAAAGAAAATGATTTATGTATACTCACTCATAGCTTGAATGTCATGCATGCATTCTTTGACTTGTATATACATTCATTATATATGTTTGAAAGAGTTAAGAGATATTGGAATTTTTTGAGTCTTACTCTTCCCCCACATATACCTAACCATGTCTAAATGAGCCAAGTGGACTAAGAAATAGAAGCCAACAACCTTGCGAAGCAAGACCAACAGATAGAGAAATGGCCTTTTTGTTTACATTTTGATGTCAAGAATTGTAACCATGAGTTGTATATATGATGTAAATCATTAAACATGTCCAAATGTATGTATATATGGTGAATGTATTAATGTTGAAGCCAAATGAATGAGAATGTGAGTTTTTGCCACTCCTTTGCCTTTATGTCCATGTGTATGTATGCAAATGGCAAGGTGGGAATGAGCTCCATGATGATTTGTGTAATATTGGGTTATCTAAAAATGAGAGAAAATGTGAGAAATATAACATTCGGTTTGTCTGTAAATGAATGAAATTCATCAGATACAAAAGCAAGTCTCCCGAAATGGCTTAGTTAAGGTCCAAAAAAATTTGGGAAGCATTCTAGACTCCTAAAAATGAGAATCCCAGGCTCAGACGAAAAGCAAAATGGAGCTAGAATGAAGAAACAAAATTTAATGAAAGACTTACGAAATGTAATGGCATTTTCGTAATTTAGAGCAAATTTTGGAATTCACATATGAGGGCTTTTTAAATGAAAATTTTAAGTTCTCCATGGTTCTCAAGGGCACTAAAACCATGGGAAGCTCGA
The DNA here is from genome assembly GCA_026724425.1 of Erythrophleum ivorense. Taxonomy (NCBI): domain Eukaryota; kingdom Viridiplantae; phylum Streptophyta; class Magnoliopsida; order Fabales; family Fabaceae; genus Erythrophleum; species Erythrophleum ivorense. The sequence continues at coordinate 14,887,074 of JAIUCV010000010.1, forward strand.
GATAGTTAAAACCCCTCCGGTGGATGTTTTCTAACGTTGGTGCACCCAAATTTTGACGGATTCATTTGAGAAGGTTTTAGTTTCAATTTGAGTGATTCCAAAGGCATTTTACTAAACTGGGAACTTAAAATTCATAATGGAAAAGATGGTTCTAAAAAAGGAGCTAAAAGGAATTAGAAACAAAAATGCCAAGAACGAAGGGTAAAATAAGAATTTTTGAAAAGTCTTTCTTTCTCCCACCTATATATAAGTAGTGCCCCACCTCCTCATTCATTTAGCCATTATGTTTCTGCCCTAGACCAGAAGAAAACCCTAAAGGATGAGGCGCACCAAGAGGAGGATGAAAGAAGGAGAAACACAAGGTAAAAAGTATGGATTTTTGCCTTTCTTTCCTATAGTTATATTGAAGAATATGGATCTGTTTTAAGGGAGAAAGAAAGGGAAAAATTCAAATTTGAAGAGAGGAGGCCATGGAAAGTGAGAATCAAGAAAACAAGGAAAAATAAGGTAAATCTTTCATCCCATGGTAGCTACTTCCTCCCTCTCTTCCCTATTTTGCCCCATATATATTGCTATAAGAGGGCTTGAATTTTGGGCAGAACCAAGGGTGAATTCCATGAATTTGAGAGAGGAGAGTAAGAATATGCAAAAAAATTCCAGAAAAGATCATTGATTTTCAAGGTGACAAACCTAGGGTTTCATAAGTTCCGTTGAAAATTTGATTTGATATAATTCTTGCTAGGGCTAAACGAATGTTTGAATGAGTTCTCAAGATCCCTAAGAGTCTCCCCATATACATCTTCCATGTAAAAACAAAGCAAACTCCATGGAGGCCAAAAGGAGGCATAGGCTCAGCCTAACATGGTTGAGATACCTAGGGAGAGTTTTAAATTTTTTCAAGTCCATTTTTGAGTCATATATGATGAATGAATATGGAGGAAGCCTTAGAAAAATTTTAGAAACCATAGATAGTGAGATAGCCTTATATGTTCCATAATATAGCTTAAAGAAGCAACAACTAACTAGGCTCCTAGAATTGATTGTGTGATGACTCCAAGAGGTTTAAATGGAGTCAATAATCATAAATAGATGGAGAGAAGGGATCCAAGATAATTTTTTCCAAAGGTTGCTTCATTAAGTGCATTATGGAACCATAAAAGAGCCTTATGAGTCACCTAACTTTTCTAGTGATTGTGTAGTCTTATAATTTGATTCAAGAGTATAATTGGCTTCCATATGATGTATCTAGGCCAAGAGAAATAATCTCCACCTCCTTGTGAGTGTGTGGCCGTGGGAGAGGAATTAAGTCCAAGGAAGGAAGTATGTAAATGTGACAAAGGTAGCTCTCTCCATCTTTTCTCACGCATGGATGTGTGTTTACATTGTCTTTGAATGTATGTATATATGTTTTAAGCTATGAAAAGTATTTTAGAATGAGCTTTTATTCCATAGTACCATGATGATGTTTTATGCATTCAAATGATATTTCATGTGCTTGTCTTAGTTTGCTTGAGTGTGGAGAAGCCAAGAGTCCTTTAGCCATGGTGAGGATGAGCCAAGAACCCTTAAAGTTAGTTGAGACAAAGTAAAGCGTCTCCCAAAAATGAGGTTGTCAAAAACCTCTTAAAAAAAATGGGTGAGGCAAGTCCAAAATCCATAAGGGAATGAGTGAGGTCAATCCACTTACTTGGTAAGCCTATGTATGCTATGTATGATTTGTTTAAAAGCCAAGAATGCTTCTTGAATGCTCATTTATATTAATATGTCCATGTATGCATTTTCAAGACTTGTATTGCATACTTTATGTGTGATTGAATAGGAGATGAGCTACTAAGATTCTTTGAATCTCATCCCCTCATCTCCAATGTCTTAACATACTAGGTGGACCAAGAGAACAATGAAATGGGAGCCAACCACTTAAAAGATGAAGGCATGACATTGAAGTGTATGGAATTTGCTTCTTTAGGGCCATATAAGTGGCAAATATTATAGCCTATTATTGTATATGACTTATAACCACTTGAGCATGTGTAATTATATTAATATGTTATGTATAAATAAGAGCTAAGGTTATATGTATAGAAATATGTAATTTGGACATGTAATGACAAATTAGTATTATGGAAATGTATGCATTAATGGAAGTGGAATGGCCAAATTGAGATGCATCAGGTTTGGGACCACTTGGGCAATTTATGCAAGTTATATTCATGTTTTTAAACTTGCCCAAGAGGTGCCAAACACCAAGAAAGACTATTTGGGTACACTTGATATCTAATATGGAGCAAAATTGATCATATTGAAAACCTATACCACCTTTTGTCCAATTGCCATAAAATTTTATAGAAAGCAACTAGACACTCCCATTTGTGCCAATTGGAAGTGTAACAACCCAGAAAAAGAAAAGAAATGAGAAAAGAAAAAGAAAAGAGAAAGCTGGAAAATTTTCGAAGAGCTGAGAATTTTCTAAGTCTTCTCGCCATAGCGAGAAATGGAATCGCCATAGCGAGAATGCCTCCTCGCAATCGCGAAGATGTTCCTAGCTATAGCGAGTGTGGCATTCCATATAAAAACCAGTGAGTTGCTCGCTGTAGCGACGCCATAGCGAAGGCAGAGATCTGGAACAGACACGATCTCGCCATAGCGACGCCATAGCGAAGGTCGAGAATAGACACGATCTCGCCGTAGCGACGCCATAGCGAAGGCAGAGGTCTGGAACAAACACGAGCTCGCCGTAGCGAGGGCACTAACTCGCTGTAGCGAGAGCGGTCCAGAAAAGCGAGAAAAAGAGAATTTGACTTTTTAAAGACTTCCAAATCTCTTCTTTCTTCTTCTAACCGACTCAAACTCGTCTTAGGAGAGAGAAAAGGGCAGAGGAGAGAGAGAGAAGTTGAAGAGAAGAGGAAAGCACAAGAAAGGTAAGGATTCTCATGACTTCCTCTTAGTATTTTGCCCTTCTCCCCTTTCCCCTCTTTCCTACGGTTTCAATGGTCGAAACTGGCTAGGTCTTGAGTCTGGTTCAGAGGAGAGAGAGTGGGAAACCATTCTTGAGAGAGATTAGAAGTATATAGTCTTCTCTATCTTGCTTTTCCCTTTCTTAAGAGCTTGAGAGGTGAGAAAAGAGAGAGGATAGCTAATGGACCCTAGAGTGAGGAAGAAACCTAGAGTGAGAAGCTCAGTAGAGCTGATTAGAAGTGATCCCTAGCTTAAGAATTGAGTATTGAAGTATTGATTCCATGCTTCTGTGTGGTTAGGCTCAAGAGGAACTCTCTCATCTAGAAGTTGTTGTGAAACCAACAAGGGAGGAGACCATTGACAGAGCAAGTAGGAAATAGCCAACAAAGGTAGTTCTCTCCACTTTCTCTCATGCATAATTGTGTGTTTACATTGTCTTGTTTGTGTGTATGAATGATATGAGCTATGAGAAGTGTGTCAGCATGATTATGTGATATGATTGAGATGATATTTTAAATGCTTGATTGGTTTGCTTGAGGAAATGGAAAAGCCAATAACCCTATAGCCAAGGTGAGGATGAGCCGAAGCCCTAAGTTGGTTGAGCCATGTCTCCCAAAAGTGAGGTTGACTCCCAAAGAGTAAGGGTGAGTCTAAGTACCTCTAAAGTATGGGAAGGCAAATCCAAAAGCCATAAGGGAAGGGGTGAGGCCGATCCAAGTACTCAACAAACTCTTGAATGTTATCCATGGCCATTTCACATGTTTTAAATGTTTTCCATCATGTTTTATATGCTAACATGCCATACATACATAAGGAGACTTGTTGCATGCAATATATGTATGTTTGAATGAGAGTTGAACTACTGAGATTCTCCGAATCTCACCCTCCCTCTCCACCATCCAACCATGTCAGGTGGCCCAAGTGAGATTAGGGATGGGAGCAACCACCACCAAGCATGAGGCTAGGGATAGAGATGAAGAAGAATGTAAAGACCTTTGTAATACATTGTATATGAGAATTGTACATGAGATGTGAAATGTAAATGATGTATATGATGTAGCATGTACAAATGTTGTAAGACAATGTATGTATTTATGATGCATGTATGAGAAGGAGGTTTATGATGAATGAAAGAGCATGGTTGAATGAGAAAGAATCAATGATAGCCTAGTATGCATGGGTGCATAAGTGGGCATGGGATAGTGAGTTTCCCCAATCTAAGTTATTAGACACTTGAGGCATGATTGATAGCTCCTAAGGATGCTTTCTCATGTGCTCAAGGAGTCATAGAAGTAGAAAACTTAAGATTGGACCCCATTAGCCACACTTTTGGCCAAGAAAGGGCCTTTTGCACATGATGTCATAGAATAGCCATATGACCTCTTCTTGCTATGAGATTTGACATGTAGCTAGATTATATTTAGAGCTTTCTGGGAAGCTAGAGTTCATGTCATTTAGAGGTCTATATCATTTTCTATGAGCATCCAAAGTTGACATCAGAAATTCGGATTTTGAAAATCACTGTTCATTTGGTCAGTTTTGAAATCATGTCATCCGAGGGGCAAACGTAGTCCAATGGCTACGAAATTTTATACACAGATACTAGATGGTCACAGTGACTTTTAGGAACTAGAATCACCTCATTTAGAGGTCCAAAGAGGAAGTTATGCAATTTCGAAGTTCCTGCCCAGAATTAGACACCCAACCAGACCGTGGTACTGTTTCATCGGTTTCCGGGGAATTGGCTTGGTGAACTGATCTGGAGATATTTTTCTCCTCTAGCTAACATCCACATCTTTCCATAGAGATATAGTTTATGAGCATTGGATTTTTGTGGAATTAGTTAGACAATTTCAAAGTCCATATCAGTAAACTGTGACAGCAAAGAAGTCCCCTCTGACCAGTGAACTATTGTGATGTCAAACGCAGAATGAGTGAGAGATTGAGACTTCTAAGTATTTTTAGCATGAAGTAGACGTCTCAAGATCTCTAGAATGACCTAGATCATGCAGATACGATTTTTCTGCATTTAGTTATGAATTTCCAAAGTTAGCCCAGAAATGAAGCAAAATCTGCCCATAGCGAAAATGCATGTCTCCAATCCCTTTTTGCTTTCCATGAGTTTTAAGCATATAGTGGGGATTGAAACAAGTCTCAATAGAGGAATTGAGCATGAGGAATCACAGAGAGAGCTCAACCGGTCCATATTACTTCTAAGTGGAGCTCTACCCACACATAGTGCCATATAAGAGTAAGCATAAGGTAGAGAAAGTGTCTCCCTTATGAGTTCCGCATTGCCCATATGGACTAGTGGGCACGTTGGGTATGAGCTAGAGGTTAAGGTGTCACATTTGGTGGTATCAGAGCAAGAGTTCTAGGCTTTCAGTATGAGAGCTAAAGTTCATTATGAGATGTAGTATGAGAGCATAAGTTTCAGGCTCTCATGATAAGTTCGAACATCAGAGGTGCCTTTCCCTAGGAAGGCCGGGTAAGCAGAGCAAGCCCTCGAACTAGGAAGAGAGGACAATACCTTTGATGGTAAGATGTAGCATAAGAGCAGTAAGGTTCAGGCTTTCATTGTGGATTGTAGCATATGTTGTGAGTTGCCAAGATGTTTATGAGCTTGCTATGGATGATTGAGTGCATGAAAGTGGCATGTGTCCCTATTATGTATGCTAAACCATGTTATATGTTTCAGAAAGATGGTTGACACGCGCCAAGGCAGAGGTAGAGGAAGAGGTAGGCCTTCCAGAGCGGCTCAGGTAGATGAGGCCGGGCCTAGCGATCCAGTAGCTGGAGCCTTACAGAGTATAGTGGCTCGCTTGGATCAGCAGCAAGCTGTTATCATGCAGCTACAAGAACGACTTGCTGAGAGAAATAGCCAAGGTCCTACACCTCCCCCTCCTCAGCCAGTTCCACATTCTGATCATCCTGAGCATTCAGGGGTGACTCCTACAGATGCACAGCCACACATGCAGGCTGTAGCTCCAGTTCCACCAGCTCAGATGCCTCCTGCTGAGCAGCAGCCCTCGACCAGAAAAGTAGTTACTCAGTTCAGAAAGTTCGGGCCTCCCACCTTTGATGGTGAGATGAGTGCAGATAGAGCCGAGGCCTGGATTATTGAACTAGAGCAGATCTTCGAGGTTATGGAGTGCACGTCTGAGCAGAAGGCTAAGATGGCTGCCTTCCAGTTAAGAAAAGAAGCGATATATTGGTGGAAGGGCACTGAACCGATACTGAGAGCGAGGAACGTCCCGATCACGTGGGAGGCATTCCTCGAGGCATTCCACGAGAAGTATTTCCCCGACTCCATCAGAGATGAGAAGGAGTCAAAGTTCATTCTGCTGAGACAGATACCGGGGATGTCAGTGGACCAATATGTAACAAAGTTTATCGAGCTCTCTAGATATTCCTCATACCTCCAGAGACATGATGATGAGAAATGGAGGGAAGGAAGGCTAGAGAAGGGTTTGCTCCCTGAGATCAGAGACAGGGTAGTGCCCCAGAGAATCAGGCACTTCCATACCCTAGTAGAAGTATGCAGAGTAACAGAAACGAATCTCAGGATGATGCAACCTACCTCCAGCGCCAGACCATTACTTCCCCTCCCTGAGCCTAAGAGATCTAGAGATGGTTCCCAGCCGGCAGTGACAAGCCGTAGAGGTGGAAAAAGTCAGTGGAACCAAAGAGGGAAGAAGAAGAAGAGGTCATATGGCTATTCTATGACATCATGTGCAAAAGGCTCTTTCTTGGCCAAAAGTGTGGCTAATGGGGTCCAATCTTAAGTTTTCTACTTCTATGACTCCTTGAGCACATGAGAAAGCATCCTTAGGAGCTATCAATCATGCCTCAAGTGTCTAATAACTTAGATTGGGGAAACTCACTATCCCATGCCCACTTATGCACCCATGCATACTAGGCTATCATTGATTCTTTCTCATTCAACTATGCTCTTTCATTCATCATAAACCTCCTTCTCATACATGCATCATAAATACATACATTGTCTTACAACATTTGTACATGCTACATCATATACATCATTTACATTTCACATCTCATGTACAATTCTCATATACAATGTATTACAAAGGTCTTTACATTCTTCTTCATCTCTATCCCTAGCCTCATGCTTGGTGGTGGTTGCTCCCATCCCTAATCTCACTTGGGCCACCTGACATGGTTGGATGGTGAAGAGGGAGGGTGAGATTCGGAGAATCTCAGTAGTTCAACTCTCATTCAAACATACATATATTGCATGCAACAAGTCTCCTTATGTATGTATGGCATGTTAGCATATAAAACATGATGGAAAACATTTAAAACATGTGAAATGGCCATGGATAACATTCAAGAGTTTGTTGAGTACTTGGATCGGCCTCACCCCTTCCCTTATGGCTTTTGGATTTGCCTTCCCATACTTTAGAGGTACTTAGACTCACCCTTACTCTTTGGGAGTCAACCTCACTTTTGGGAGACATGGCTCAACCAACTTAGGGCTTCGGCTCATCCTCACCTTGGCTATAGGGTTATTGGCTTTTCCATTTCCTCAAGCAAACCAATCAAGCATTTAAAATATCATCTCAATCATATCACATAATCATGCTGACACACTTCTCATAGCTCATATCATTCATACACACAAACAAGACAATGTAAACACACAATTATGCATGAGAGAAAGTGGAGAGAACTACCTTTGTTGGCTATTTCCTACTTGCTCTGTCAATGGTCTCCTCCCTTGTTGGTTTCACAACAACTTCTAGATGAGAGAGTTCCTCTTGAGCCTAACCACACAGAAGCATGGAATCAATACTTCAATACTCAATTCTTAAGCTAGGGATCACTTCTAATCAGCTCTACTGAGCTTCTCACTCTAGGTTTCTTCCTCACTCTAGGGTCCATTAGCTATCCTCTCTCTTTTCTCACCTCTCAAGCTCTTAAGAAAGGGAAAAGCAAGATAGAGAAGACTATATACTTCTAATCTCTCTCAAGAATGGTTTCCCACTCTCTCTCCTCTGAACCAGACTCAAGACCTAGCCAGTTTCGACCATTGAAACCGTAGGAAAGAGGGGAAAGGGGAGAAGGGCAAAATACTAAGAGGAAGTCATGAGAATCCTTACCTTTCTTGTGCTTTCCTCTTCTCTTCAGCTTCTCTCTCTCTCCTCCGCCCTTTTCTCTCTCCTAAGACGAGTTTGAGTCGGTTAGAAGAAGAAAGAAGAGATTTGGAAGTCTTTAAAAAGTCAAATTCTCTTTTTCTCGCTTTTCTGGACCGCTCTCGCTACAGCGAGTTAGTGCCCTCGCTACGGCAAGCTCGTGTCTGTTCCAGACCTCTGCCTTCGCTATGGCGTCGCTACGGCAAGATCGTGTCTATTCTCGACCTTCGCTATGGCGTCGCTATGGCGAGATCGTGTCTGTTCCAGACCTCTGCCTTCGCTATGGCATCGCTACAGCGAGCAACTCACTGGTTTTTATATGGAATGCCACACTCGCTATAGCTAGGAACATCTTCGCGATTGCGAGGAGGCATTCTCGCTATGGCGATTCCATTTCTCGCTATGGCGAGAAGACTTAGAAAATTCTCAGCTCTTCGAAAATTTTCCAGCTTTCTCTTTTCTTTTTCTTTTCTCATTTCTTTTCTTTTTCTGGGTTGTTACAGGAAGCACCCCATTTGGATGTCTAGAGAGGGAGATATGAATTTTTGAATTTTTCATCTAGCATTAGGCATCTAGACTGACCTAGGTTACTGTTTGATTAGTTTTCGATGCCTAGATGTGCCTAAACTAGTATGGAATTATTTTTTCCCTCTATCTAACATCCGTACCTTTCCATATTGGTATCATTTGCATGGATTGGATTTGTGTGGAATTAATTAGACATTTTTTAAGTTTATAGCCAAAACTTGTATCAGCACTAGTAGCCAATCTGACCTTTGCATCTTTTCAAATGTCAAATGTCTTCTGTGTTATGTTTCATGGCCTAGACATATTTGTAGCATAAAGTATACAAGTGTAGCTTTCCATAATGGTAAAGAATGCTTAATTTTGATTTTTTTAGAATTGGTTATGATTTTCCAAAATTTGTGACAGAAAGTGGGAATTTCTAGCCTAGGCTACATCATGAAATTTTATACATTCCCTTGCCTTGCACAAATGCTAAGCCACTTTTGTTGATGGAATTGAGTGGTATCTATGTAATTAAATATAAGAATGTGATATATAAGTCCATATGGCCCACGGGACTCCAAAAGAAAAATTTGTACGCTACGCAACACAAGAAAATACAATATTTTAATGTCATCTTTCCCACTTCTGTGTGTTCTTCATGGCATGAAACTTAGAAATAATATAAGGTAAGTCTAGAAATTTATAGTGTTATAATTTGGATCATTTGGTATACTTTTATATATTGTATTTGTGCTTTTAGACTTGCTCATGTGGTTGTGGAAAGTGAAGAAGAGCATTTGGTGCCTTGAGATGCCCATTTGGACTTCAAATTTGACCAATTTGTGTGCTGAATCAAAGTTTAACCAAATGAGTGATTTTTTCCATGAAATTTGGCTAGCAAGTAGGTCTCATATAGAGCTTTTCATAGAGCGAAACAACACTCAATTTGGAGCTCTATATAATTTATTATGATTTTTTCAAAATTGGCTAAATTATGCAGAAATGGTATGTACATTATTCATATGGTTAGTTTATATTTCTACATCACACATGGACCAAATGAAGTTCAATGCTTATAAAATTTTACAAAAGTAAACTAAACATTATAAGCTTTTCATAACCACCAAGATTACCCCATTTTGAGCTCTATAGAAGAACCAAATTTTTGAAGTTGCATAACAGTACTAGTAATGTAGCTTGACCTCTGGTATTATTCCATTAATTTCCGTGGGCTTAATGTCATTGCATTGGTTTGGAATTATTTTTATCATTTGTTAACATCCAGAGAATTCTAGAATTATATGGTTTTCTTGATTTTGAGTTTTCTAGAATTAGTTATGAATTTCCAAAGTTCACACCAAAAAATTGAAATAGTGAACTTAGGAGCAAACTTCAATTTTTTGGTGCATGGCTTCCAAACCCGTGATGCATGAATTAAATGATGATATTTATGACTTGTATGGATATGTTGTAGATAGGAAATGATATGAATGAGTTCACATGGTCCATGGAGCATAAAATGAATTAATGAAGCCTTACATAAATTATTCATGCTTAAAATATATATTTCCTTACAATTATGCTCCATTATACATGCCATGGATTGATATAGTCTATGGGACCATTGTGTAAGAGGTTAAGATGTTATAGAATGTTTACAAAAATTTTGGTTATTTTTAAAATTCAGCTTAAAAAACTTATTACTAAGGTTACTTTAAAAAGTACTGAGCAGAGTAACAATTATATCAATCAAGGAAAATTTATTTTGATGTTTGGAGTATGAAAAGAATAATTTTTATTCCTAAAAATATGGAAATTAATAATATATAGTTAAATTTGATGCAAAAACTTGTTTTCAAGTAAACTAGAACAAGTATATAATCTCATCAACAATTGGTTTACTTAAAATAGATATAAGAGAATGTATCTAATAAGACATAATCAATACTTCATGCAAAATATCAAAATAAAAATAGAGCATCAATTAATCAACTTAAAATGTAAAGAATATAGAGAAAGAGAAGGTAAATTCCAAGATTTTCTTGGTTCAGCTTTAATTCAAGCATATATCTAGTTCTTAACTTCCACTTGACATTTCTACACTAGATCTAGAAGTTTAATATGCTGCTTGTAAGCTTTTACAACCTCCAACTCATCCTAGAGTTGTTTCTCTCTTTAAAAAAGAAAAAACATAGAACATCTTTCTTCTTTGAGGAAAATACTCTAAAAGCTTCCTAATCCTTGTTTTCTCTTACAAGGGTTACATTGCCTTTACCTTTCAAAGATCGTAGAAAAATAAGATTGCTCAAAAACTTTCTCAAAGAGTAATATAAGTTGAAGCTCTAAGTGTAACACCATACTTTTAGGACTCAATTCATACAATTCCCATGCCTCATCTTATGTTTATTCTATGGAAACAATATAGTGGCATAGGAAGTTATGAATAAAAGTACATTTCTCTACGGGTAAAATTTTTCTTTCGGAGTCCCGTAGGCCATATGAAAGCATCTATCACTTTATCATACTTAAACACATGAATATAACTCATTTCCATCATCAAATTTGGCCTACAACTCGTAGAAAGCAAAGGAGCATATGAAATCCATGTTTGTATTTTCGGCCAGAATTTCCTCTTTTCTGTCACAAACTTTGGAAATTCATAACTAAATCTATAAAAATAGAAAACATGTAATCTCAGTCATTCTGGAAATCTTAAGACGTCTACTTTATGCTAAAAATATGTAGAAGTCTTAAAATCTCCTATATAATGCGTTTGACACGCAAAATCATCTACTGGTCAGAGGATTCCTGATACTGTCACAGTTTACTGATATGGACTTCAAAAATGTCTAACTAATTCCACAAAAATCCAATGCTTTCAAATGATATCACTATGAAAATATGTGGATGTTAACTAGAGAAAAAAATATCTCCAGATCAGTACATCAAGCCAAACGCCCGGAAATCGATGGAACAGTACCTCAGGTCTGGCAAGATGTCTGATACTGGGCAGAACCTTCGAAAATGCATATCTTCCTCTCTAGACATTCAAATGAGGTGATCTTGGTGGCCACAGAAATATTATGACCTCTAGTTTATGCATGTAAAATTTTATAAGCATTGGATGCCATTTGGCCATCGGGTGATATAGAATTCAAAACTGCCAGTATGAACAGTACCCATACCAGAATCCATGAAAAATCCCAACTTTGAAAATTCCTCAAATATTCTTTAGGTCTCCGAAAATTATGATCTTTAGCTTCCCAAAAAGCTCTTAATGAGACCTCATCTCATACCAAGTTTCAGGGCAAGACTAACTCATTTGGCCAAAAAGTGACATAAGGTTCCATTATGGTCAAATTTGGCTCCATATGAGGTACCAAATTTACCAAATGGCCTTCCCTTGGTTGTGGCACCTTTTGGGCAGGTCTAAAAGTACATTTGAGACTTGGGTAAGCTGCCCAAATGGTCCCAAACCTCATGCATCTCATTTTGGCCATTCAACCCACACTTATGCATACATTCATCAAAATCCCATATTGCACACTTTGGCCATACATACTCAAAATATGTTCTATAGGGCATATATCATGTTCATATGTCTAACCAACACATAATAGTATAATCACACATGTCTCAAGGTTCATGGTACATATACAACCTCATATACACTATGAACCATCATTATGGTTCCAAAATAGGCAAAATACTACATAAACTTGTCACTCCTTGCTCTTTATGGTTGTTGGCTCCCTTCACCATAAGTGCTTGGTCCACCTAGCATGTTAGATCATTGGAGAGGAGGGGATGAGATTCAAAGAATCTCAATAGCTCACACACCCATTTACATCACATTCAAGGCATACATATACCAAATGCATAACCATACAAGCATAAAGTGTGCAATAAATTCCATTCCATGCCACATTCACATGTCAAGATTACTTTCATGCTATAGGGACTTTTGGTTTAGCCTCACCCCATTTCTAGGACTTTTGGATTTGCCTCACTCTTGGTCTAGCGACTTTTGACTTTGCCTCACCTATTCAAGGGACTTTTGGCCTTGTCTCACCCATGCCATGAGACTTTTGGCATCTCCTCACCTTCTTCAAGGGACTTTTGGCATCACCTCACCCTTATGGGCTTTTTCCACAACCATAGTCATTCAAGACAACACATTGGTACCAATACACAACAAGGATCAAGTGGCATATTATCAAGCATCAAGAATGCATGCAAGCACACTAAGACATACATATGCACACAAGAATGCAAAGAGAATGAGGTGGAGAGCTACCTTGCACAATTTCACACACTTTTTCTTTAGCTTTCAAGCCTCCTCTTTCGGCCATACACCCACAAATTGGTGGAGATGGTTTCTCTTGGCCTATATACAAATTATGGGAGCCAATTAGGTTCATGAAACACATTCTAAGGCTACATAACTTGATGAACCACTAGATTGCTCTATAGGCTCCATTATGGTCCATAATCACACCTAATGAAGCAACACCCATCAAATGACTTCTAGGCCTCATTCTTTCTTTTCAATTATGATTCTTGACTCCTTTTAAACCTCTTAGAGTCATCACATCATTAAAACAAATGGCCTAACATCATGTTGCTTCTTTAGGTCCTAATATGGAACCTATGGCACCAATTTACTTTCTTTGAGTTCTAAATTTTTTTTAAGGCCTCTACTCATCTTCACTCATCACATATGACACAAGAATAACCTTAGAAAAATTTAAAACTCTCCCTAGCTATAGGAACTTGCCTAGGCCGAGACTATGGGGGGAAGAAGAGTTCATGGCCTTCTTGATTTTTCCTTGATGGGAGACACACTTGGGAGACTTCCTAGAGGTCTTAGGAGCTCAATCAAATACTCACACATGCAAGGAAACTCATATATCAAATCAGTTTTTGCAAAGTGTTCAAGAGCTCTACACTTTTCTACTTAGAGTTCATTAATTTTTCTTGCAATTTCTTTGCTTTCTTGGATGGGAGGTGCATGTGGGAAGCTCTCTAGGGGTCTTAGGAGCATGTTTAAACATTCAATTAAGTCTAAGAATATTCATATAAAATCAGATTTGCAAGGGAGCATTTGGATCCCTAATGGTTCTATCTTGTCTCTTAATGCTCCTTTCTTGATTCTATTGGTTCCTTCTTAATCCTTGCCATCTAAAACCTCTAATCCCTCCATAAATTGGGCAGAAAATAGCCCCTAAGAATTGGGCCCATGGTGCCCAAATTCGTGCAAGAGGAAGGGGGAGGGAGAAACTACCAAAGAATGGAAGTTTTACTTTGTTTTCTTGCTTCCTTTGGCTTGTTCTTCCACTTGGTTGGCTTACTCCCTCAATTTTCGAAATTTTCCTCTCTGTTCTGCCCCAAAAACAGCACCAAAATCTCCATTAAAATCATAAAAGGTAAGCTTGAGAGGAGAGGAGCAAGGTTCAAGAAGGAAGGATATGGAATTTCTTAAAGTTTCTTACCTTTTTCTTGAATCTCTTCCTCCAAAATCCTCCTCCTCTTGTGCACCTAAGAAGCTGGAGTTTTCCTCTGAAATTGGGCAGAAGCAAGTCGGTCTTAGAGAGGAGAGAAAGAACGTGGATAAGAAGGAGCTAAAAGGCACTTTATGCAACTTTTTATTTTTGCATTTTAGTCCCTTTTCTTAGCCTTTTCATTTTAGACTCATATCAACTCCTTTTTGAAATCCATATTTTCCATCATATTCCTTAGGCTCTTAATCATAAGAATTGCCTTTGGAATCACTCAAAAAGGATCTAAAACTATTCCAAACAGTTCAGTTAAAGTTTCCATCAACCAACGGCCAAAATCGCTCACTGGAGGGATTTCAACTGTTCTAGGGGTTCTCATGGTATTCGGGGCCTCTGAAAACCCTAGAAAGCTCAAATTTTCCATTTAGAAAGCCCTCCTATGAGATTTCAAAATTTTCCAAAAATTACAAAAATGCCCCTACTTTCTTCGGCAAATTTTTTGAGCTCTTCTGGCTCTGGTTTTTGGGCATCTCAAACCTCAAATCCTCATTTTCTAATATTTAAAATTTTATCATAATTTTAGTTGGCTCCAATTCCTTCTATTTCGAGGACTTCCTTTTATATTTGGCCCATTTCTGATGTTTACGGAGAAACCGAACATTGCGTTTCTCACGTTTACGGAAAGACCGGATGTTACACTAAGAACTCAAATGATAGAGATCATGCAAGTTTTGGCTCAATAATGTTAGTTTCTTTCTCAAAGATGTTAAGACAAGTTGAAGATCATATTATAGCACTTATTTTTTCTTAAAACATATTTTGAAGGTCATATATATAAAGGTTTATGAAATATAGCTGATAGACACATAAAGAATTATAATTTTTGAAAAGTTGTTCCTAATGATGCTAGTTGACTATTGGGTTCTATTAGCCCACTCACAACTAAATTATGACTGTTAGTTTGAATTTCCAATCTAACAATTGACTATTCAAGGCTAAGCTACTATTCAATTTTTCAGTTGATTGTTGCACATATTCAATTTTGAATGACTATAACTTTTTCATTTTAACTATATTTTAAATGAATAACCTATTGTTGGAAAGACTTTTGAGTCTATTTTCAAATTCAACAAGTTTCATATTAAAATTTCATATGATTTGAGAGATATGATCAAAATAGTGACCAAAGAAAAAATAAAAAGAGTTTTATGTAAAATCCATTCCTCACTACTCAACTTTAAATGGTTATAACATTTTCATTTAAATTACATTTAGAGTGAAAAACCTATCTTTGAAAAGATATTTGAGTTTCTTTTTAAATGAAATAAGTTTCATATAAAAAAATTCATACGATTTGTGAGATATGATAAAAATTTTAATTAAATATCAAAATAAGGTTTTAGTTAAAATCTATATCTGACTATCTTTTGGGTCTAAACATATATTTTGATACTATATTTGTTAACATTTTTCATTATCCAAATTTATAACATAATTAGGGCTATCAATCTTCCATATAATCATGCATGGTTTATAACTATCATGTAAACACATAATGGTGTTATATTTGTAACTCATTAGTCCTATATTTGTCATTATTAGAACTTACAACATAGAACTTTAGGGCTAATAACATGAAGTGAAAGAACATAATGCTAAATGGAAAAACAATAGTTGCATTGAAAATAAATCTAGCTGATGTTTTCATGATTATCACCTTAGTATGATAAACTAACAAGTACGAGTTGTGGCAATTGTACCTTATTTTGCAATATGCTTTCTTCCATCTATCACAACATTAGCAACCAAGCACGCAAGGTTTATAAATGCGTAATTGTCCACAAATCATGCCTTACAAAAATTTTTCTTATATCAAATATCAATAATGTGTACACCATAATGAAAAAAATCAAGTTAATAGTTAGAAACACAATAATGAGCTCAGAGTGTCTACATATATAGATTATTCATAATTACAACGAAAAACTATCAAACATGAAGCATATTGTCAGACACACATTAAAGAGCTTAAAGTGTCCACATACATAAATTATTCATAATTCCAACCAAGATCTCTTCCATGTAGATTTTTTTAAAACACTTTTAGTTATAAAAACCTTAATTAAAGGACTTTGCAATCATAGGATATGCCCTAATGTTCTTAATCGGGACTTTTTGTTTTTGAACCTTCTTTTTAACAACAAAATACTTTAATTTCATATGTTTTGAATCTTTTGAATATTTATCATTTTTTTGGAGAAGAAATCTATTGTAGTATTATCATAATAAGTTTTAAGCCATTGGTAATGATGTCGATGGCCCCAAGTCCTAAAATAAAGTTATGCAATCATAACATGTGAATTGTATCTTTAGATCACACTACCAATTTCACTTCCATAGTGTCTAAAGTTGTAATTGATTCTTTCCCCACTTTCCCATAATATTGTTCCTTTTCCTAATTAAAATATATCACATATAAAAATGCAATGCATATGGCACAATAAGAGAAACTAGAAAATTGGTTTTTGAAAATATTTTGAAAACTAATTTGAATGAAGTTACCAAAAAAATTTTAATTATTTTATGAGGCAAAAGTTTGAATAATAGTTGCAAACTAGAGAAAGGTTTAAAAGTCAATTGTGTATAGGTAAAAGTGTTAGGCATCTCATAGCATCTATTCCTAAGAAGAGAGTTACCTTAAGTTAGTTAAGTAACATTTACTAATGTAACCTTACTTTTATTTTAATTACCCTCGTCAAAAGACATAAAAAAGAAAAAAAATTAAGAAAGGAGAAAATAAATAAAAAATAAAAAGGAAAAAATGAAATATTTATAGTGACAAACTTGATCTAGGAAGAGAATTTATGACCTACATATCTTATTGAAGGAAATTTTCAAATGGGCATATGTTAGTCAAAGGAATTGGGTCATCGGGCTTCTATATCATTTTTTTTAGTTGATATAATGATTATCAAAAATTAAAATAAATAATAAAATGAAGAAGATCTTTTAACGATGGTTTACATAAAATTGCTAGCTATTAAATACATGAATTTAATGGTGGTTCTACACAAACAACTTTTAAATGCCTGATTTTAATTAATGGGGATTATAAATTGCCATTTTGCAATAGTTTTTGTAATCACTGCTAAATAAAACATTATAAGTGGTTTTTTTTTCTTTGGGTAGTAGAAAGATGCCTTAAAAGAGTCCTCAAATGAACAAGTGCTAATGCAAATATATGAAATGAAGTTTTTTTCTTTTTGGGAGGTTGAAGTGGAGTTTGCACATCAGTGTGAGGAAAATGAATGTGAACAAGCTACTCCAAGGGAGATGATGAATATAAGCAGGATAATTATTATTCGTCTAATAGAGAGGATGATCATCTATTCAACAACCATGTGTTTATGAAATTGTAGTTTGTCCAAACTATTTAAAATTATTATCTATATAAACTTCCATATTCTATTATAATGTTGAAAATTATGTGTTTTATTGGCCTTTTTTTTTAGGTATAAAGCTTCCAATTAGCAAAAAGTATATGATAGGGAATAAGAAATACAAAGTTGACTTTTTATTTTTATATTAGACCTATTTAGTTATTTATGCTTGCTAAGATTCATCAATATTAATTAAACTTAAATGTTATATAATGCAAAGGAAACATGGTCAAGTGGTCTTCAAAATCAAATTAATTATTGTACTTAACTTTAATGAAATATAGAAGTTGGTCATGGCATATTCAAATATAATAGGTAAAAACATGCAATAATATAGGAACTAAAAGAGCTAAAAGCTTCATATTTTTATACATGTTTGTCTTGGCATATATATTTCACAATATATATATTTGTTTGTCTTGGCATATAAAGGGTTAAATATTGTGAAATCAAATCCTTTATGAGAAAATTATGTAGTGGCCCAAAAATAGCCTACTCAATCCCCCTCCCTATTTTCATTTTTGGTTTTATTTTTTAAATTTGATATTAATTTTAACTAATCGTTACTAGGATAGCATGTTGTAACACCCCAAAATTAATTAAGGTGTTAATCATGGATTTGGGATAATTAAGAATAATTAATATGGGATAATTAGGCAAGTTAAGTGAATGAAAATTTTAGAGAGATAAATTATTAATAGTTTGAGGTTTAATTGAGTTATAAACCCCGTCTAGGCCCAAATTAAATTAAGTAGACCAAGGTTAGGGATTAATGGAGGCCCAATGAGTTAGGTGCAGGCCCAATCTAATTCAATGTGATAGAGGCCCAAGATCCACCTTTTATAGGCTTTTATAATTGGCCCAACAACCTTGGTACAGACCCAAATCCTTTGAGCTCTTAAAACTTGGTCTGGCCTAATTAAAATTCTGCAGCCCAACACATGAAAGCTAGCCCAACAATGCTTAAGTCTGAAGCCCATTTAGAGTTGGATACTTGGAGCAGCCTATAACCCATTGAAAACCCAACTTCAACCTAACTAAAACTCTAAACACTTTAGCCCCTTTCCCATTTTGCTGAAACACAAAAGAGAAATTCGGAGGTTTGAAGGGAGGCTAGGGTTTGGGGCAAGAAATCTACCATTTCCCACTTCTAGAGCAATATTCAACCAAGGTAATAGTTATATAACTTAATCCTCTTCTCTTTCTCTTCATTTTGGCCCTATTAGTTTTTCATTTGGAGTATTTTCACCTACACCCAAAATCTGAAACTTGCCATTTGATGTTTCCATAGTGAAATTTCATAGGTTAAGGCTAGGGTTGACATTAAGTAGGTATAAACTTTTCTTTTTGAGGTATTTCTGTTGGTTTGAGACCCCAATGATTTGATTATAGTATGGGTATTAATTTTTCACGAATTTGATTAGGATTTAGAGTGATATATTGAAGTTTCTGGTAGAGGACAACTTCATTCTAAATTTTGGGAATTAGTAGTGGTTGGGGAGATTTTTGTACCACTGGTGGTTTTTTCAAATTTGTCTATAAGTGAGGTAACTGGGACTATATTAATTCTATGCATATATTTGTTTTAATTTCATATTTGTTGTACATAAATGATTTGAAATGCTGAATGAATTGGTTGGCTATCTATTGTATTGTGATTGGACTTTGTGAGTCCATGGTGGAGCTGTGGTGCGGCTGCCACCGGTGCATGTGCTTCAATCAGGCACTGGGTTATGATCAAACCCCAGATACACTGAACCTTGATTGTGCTCATTGGGGAGTGGGTGCCGTGGATGGGCCTCTCCCGGTGTTATTAGCCTTTAACATGTGGAAATATGATTGTCAGTATGGGATGGTAATCATGATAGCTTAATTGTTTCGTTTATTGATATGACTGGTATGTTTTTTGATGCTTATATAAAATCATGCATATATGTTAATTGAACTGGAATATATGAATGGAACTTATCTTGGTTATTGAGATTTGCATCTCACCCCGTTTCATGGGATTATACTTTTAGGTGAAGGGCCTTCGGGTAAGGATAAGGGGAAGCAAGTGAATGAAAATCTATGAGCTCTAGCCATGTGTGGAGGAAGCTACACTTGGGCTAATCTGAGTAGAGTAGATGTAATTTTGTTAATCTTTTATATAGCATCATCATGTAATCATATTGCCAAATGTAGGTGTTTATATTTTGATTAGTTAGAGATGTATTTATTAAGGAGTTAAGTCTCAATATAGCTTAGTTTTGGATGCATGAACTTATAGTATCTGATGTATGAACTTTATTGAATTCATGATATGGTTTACTATTGGGAATGTCATCATGGGATATATTAGATTGTTGATTTAAATTAGTGATGTATGGAATCTTTAATGGAATGTATACTTGAATGGTAATTGCTGGAAGCTTATGAAATTTTGCAGTTATTAATCTATGAACTTGTTGATATAAGGTAGTTGGAGGAGTAGAAATTGACAATTAAGCCTTGAACTAGTAATGATAGTTTAGCTAGGTAAATAACATACATAAATACCATTAAAGTTGCATAAATTAAGGTAGAGTGGCCCTAGGGTGTTATTAGAGGGAGAGTAGAGAGTATGAGACAAGATTTTAGGAGTTGTAGGATCAGAAGGCATTTCACCGTGACCAAAATATTATTAGCCGTGGCCAATAGAGGCGAAGTTGCCCAGGGAGAGTACCAGAGAGCAATTCGCCGCAGCAAAATATGGAATTAGCTGCGGCGAAATGTGAAAGGCAAAATTGGGAGTTGTCCAGAGGGTAATTCGCTACGGCTAAATGGAAATTAGTCATGGTGAACTTTTGTTGAAATGTGACAGGCATTCCAGAGAGGAATTGGCCACAGCAAAATGGGGAATTGGCCACGGCCAATAGTGAGAGGCGAGCGAGGTAGGTTCCAAGAGGCTTCCTCACCACGGCGCCATGTAGGTTAGCCGTGGCGAAACCAGTAACGAAGTAAGAAGTGAACTCGAGAGCAATTGGTAGCGGCTAAGGGGAATTTAGCCGCGGCGAACGTCCTGAAACCCTTATATTAACCAGGAAATCTTGGTTTTTCATATGGTAATCTCAAGAGATGACTTAGAAACATTGGTAGAAGATTCTTGTGAGTTGGAATTGATAGGTAATAGAATCAAAGGCTTATAAATGAATGTTTGTTTCCCTGATGTACGTGAGTACTTGTAATTATATGGTTGATGACTCTAATAACATTAAGGTTCTAATTTTCCTGTATTTTCTCAATGTAATTAGTCGTAGTGTCTTGTAACCCCAATTTATGATTATCAATCATGTATTTAACCTTAATTATAATGATTAGAAATTAGGGTCATCACACATATTGTGTCCACAATAGAGGATTGGGATTTAAATATTATAGCTTCGTATCTTATAAATTTTGAGTATAAAATTTTGTGAAGATCCAACATTTTCATGAATCTTCATAAGAATTGTGGGAAATAGACCTTTCTTGATAGGTTGACCTATGTTATGACTCATCTCGAAAGAGAAATTAATTAGTTAATTAACTAATTGAGTTTTTAATTAAATTAATATTACTATTAATTATATTTGAATTTTGAAATTCAAATAATGGGTTGGTTAATTATTGTTTTTGGGGGAGTTTTAATAATTTAGAAAAAAGTGAAAATTGATTGACAAAGTGATTACACAATCAATAACTTCCCCTTCCACTCTCTTGAGGGAAAGACATACAAAGAAAACAAAAAGAACAAATCTCCTCTTTTGAGAAAACCCTCTATTCCTCCTCTTTGGTGTGTATAGTGTATCTATTATGGAAATAGGACAAATTTCATACGATGATTTGCTCTAGAACTACGTGAGACAAACAGATTTGCAAGATTCATTTCCATAGATAAGTATTTAAAACTTCCCTTCATCGATATCAAAGCTAGGCTAGCTTTAATATGCTATTTCCATTGATATATATATATATGTATCTATGTGATTTTCATGAATTAATTATTATGCAATTAGAGTTAAAAAGTGCAAGTTGCATGAAATTTTCATATACGAACTTAAGAATCCTTTAATGGAATAATTTGATAGAGACTATTTTAGGCCATAAGTTTAGTACCATATGTAGTCAATAGTATAATGATTATGTGGTAGAAATATGGTAGAAATTGGATTAGCCATTAGGGAGATTTTGAAATCCAAAGTAGCTAAAAAAACCATGGTGGAATCACCAAATTTTGAAGGCTGATGTTTCTACCATAAACCACTATAAAAAGCAAACTATATACAATTGGAAAGCTTATTGAACAAGCTTTCCTATGCCACTAATTTCATCCAATTTGGATGAAAAGTGAGTGAGTTATGGTTGTTCGAAATTAGGGGTATGAATATGTGATTTTTGAACAAATGACTAAACAACCAACATTTGAGGGTATATCTCTCTCCTCTAATAATAACTTTGTCCAAGCTTTATGCATTGGAAAGATTTTCTTACAAGCTTTCCAATGACATAATTTATCCAATTTGGACAAAAATGAAGAAGATATGGTTTCATGAAATTGGCCTCTTAAAACTAAGCATTTTTGAAATTCTAAAAATTTTCCCAATTCGAAGGTTGAAGATGAAATAGGAATGCCACTATGGGGGTTAGAAAGTGTGGCTCACCACTACCTGCATTAGGCTAAGTGAGCATACATATAGAAAGAGGAGATTAATAAGAGGTTAATAGTGACTACCCCATTGTTGGAAAATGCCCTTAGGATAGTGAATGGTGCTCACCTACTACCTTAGGCAAGTGGACTTTCATATTTTTCAATTTTAGCTATTTTTGAAGCTAAAACTTTCTAAAGCATTTAGGGTCACATGCCACATTTTTTAGGTGATTTTTGTTTCTAAAAATCCCTAAAATCATACCCTACAAGGTGATATATGTTTTGGACATGATTGGGTACTATTCATGCACACGAATACACTTAGGAAATCCTTTCAATAGACCTAAAGATGTAAATCATTTTTTTTAAATCTTAAGTCTGATCAATACACTTCTAGATAATATTTGGTAGACATCAATCAATGGGGACTTTAGGAAGAAATTTACAAAGTTAAATAAAAACAAGGAATTTGGCCTTTTATTAGTGTGTGTTAAAAATAAAACTCCTTAAGGAATAACATCTTGCCACTAATGTTGATGAGCCACTCTTATTTCTATTTTTTTTACAAGAATATAAGAATGCTTTAGGCTTATTGCACACAAATAAAGTAGTCAATTTAAAGAGATTGATCAAACATATAAAGCATATTTTTAGACATATGCTAAAGTGACCCTTGCAATTAGAAATAAGCTTAAGATGGCTAAAGACAATAGGAGATAGGCCTATGATAGTGAAAGAGAAAGTATTTTAAGATGATAATCATTTTTAGAATTAGATTCCTTAAAGAGTGACTTTAATATTAATAGAATTTATGATAAAGAAATTAAATAGAAAATAAAAAAAAATCCTATTAAGTGGGAGTCCTTGGATTAACAAACATGGTGTAACAACCTTAACTCCTAATTAAGCTAACCATACACAATTGTATTCCCAATCAATTGTAATTAAGATCTAATTTTGATAATGAGTTAGCAATTGAGGAAAATGCAAGAAAATTTGAACCTTTGTATAATCAATATTGACCATCAAGTCATATAGGAGGATTTATGTTCATAGGAAAAATAAAATTCTCATGAACACTTTCCATCCCATTCAAAATGCATTCAAGGAGCATAGAACTCATATATGTTAGACTACAAGTCATTACTCATCATTAATACATTGGAAATCAAGTTATTATAGCTGAATTGGAGGGTTTTAGGACTTAGGCTATGACACCATAATTTATTGACTCCATACCCTCATATTGAAGCTTAATCCCACAAGAGTATATACAATTCCAACGAAAGAGGAATAAAAATATTTCATTTTATTGCGTTGCGTAGGACCCAAAATTTTCATTTCATGCTATATGGGCCATGTGAACCCATCCATATCATCTTCTATTTAAAGTGCATCAGTGCAACTCATATACATCATAAAACATTCCATGAACCCTGGATTTGGAGGCAAAAACCAAAAAATATGCATGTTAGTTTCGGGTTCAGTTGACAAGTTTCTGGTGCAAATTTTGAAAAATCACAACTAAATCTAGAAAAATCAAAATATAGCAACCCATAGCTTTATCGAAACCTCTAGATGTTCACTTTATACTAAAAATAATTGGCCATAATAATATCACTTGGACTACGTTTGACAATAGAAAAGTGACATAGATCAGATTGCCCAGTATTTCTGATATAGTTTACTGATATATAAACTTAAAAAATGCATAACTAATTCCCCAAAAATCCAATTCAAGAAAACTATATCAATTTGGAAAGTTACAAATGTTAACTAGAGGAAAAAAATAAGTTCATACCAAAACAGACACATTTAGCTACTGAAAACTGATGGAATAGTACATGAACTTGGCTGGTGCTACTGGTACTGACATAGAACTTTAGAAAATTATTTCTCCCTCTACAGACCTCCAATTGAGGTTCGTATAGTTGTCATAATTCATTGTGAATTTCTACTTTCTTCTTGTAAAATTTCATAGCCATTGGACATTATTTGCCCCACAAATGATAGAGATGAAGTTTCTGACTATATGCACAGTGCCACTATCAAAATTGTAAATTTTTGCCAACTTTAGAAATTCACCAAATATTCTCTAGAGCTCCAAATAATATGAACTTTAGCTTTCCAAAAATCTCTACAAGACTTATATGCATGCCAAGTTTCATGGAAAATTTGTTCATTTGGTCAAAACTTGACATAGGGTTGCATATTGGCTATTTTAGGCCTCTTAGAGGTTACATTGGGTCCATTTTTTCTTCTAGCTTTTCTAGGGCCACTTGAGCACGTGGTAATATAAAAGAATAGTCTACTAAACATGTTTCAAGGGTTCAACAACCTAGATTTCACAAAATCACTCTCCCACTTAATGCTACACACAAGAGGCATACATATGCATTCTTGCCATACAAGGTCAAAACCATATAATATCATACATTTGCTTCCAATTCTCATATATACATCACATATTCATATAGTTACACATGTTTAAGAGCTTATACATCATATACATTATGGAAATACATCATTTGACAACCATATAGCTATAATATAAGCATTTTACAACCCCTTTGTCAATCTCCTTGCCTCCAAAGGTGGTGGCTCCCATTTCCTTACTCTCTTGATCCACCTAGACATGTTAGGCAATGGAGAGGAAAGAGTGAGATTCTAAGAATCCCAATAACTCTTCTCTCTTTCAAGCACACATAATGGATGCAATTTTAAGTTTAAAAATACATGTATGGCTATCTTGAAAATCATGAACATACATGGAGCATTTCGTTCATTCAACAAGTCACATAATTCATACATAAGCTTACTAAGCCAATGGTTTAGCCTCACCCATTCTTCTTGCTACTTTTGGACTTGCCTCACCTATTTTTAAGGGACTTTTGACTAAGCCTTACTTTTTCTAGAGACCTTCGACTCATCCTTACCTTGGCTATAGGACTTTTGGCTTCACTATACTCAAACAAGCCAAACACATTCATAAAAACATCTTTCAAGCACATGAACATGGTACCATGGCATGTACATGCATACTAGAAACATTTTTCATAGTTTAAACATACATATATACATTCAAAGACAAGAAAATACCTAAACATGTATGAAAGAAAGGAGAGAGTTACCTTGGATGCAAAAGCACACTTTCTTCCTTGGAAATTCTTCCTCTCCCTCAGCCAAACACTCACAAGGAGATGGGGCTTGATTTCTTTAGCCTAAACACATTAAATGGGATCTAGTTATGCTCTTGGAACAAATTCTAATGTCACACATATACTAGAGAAGCTAGGTAGCTCATATGGTTTAATTATGATTCCATAAAGCACCTAATGAAGCAACGCCTATAAGTTATGATCTTGGCTCCATTCTTTCCTTTAATCTATGACTCTTGGCTCTATTTAGACTCCTTGGAGCCCTCACACAATCATTTCAAAGAGCCTAACTATAGGTTGCTTCTTTAAACTACATTATGGAACCTATACCTCCATCTCATATCCTAAGCTTCTTAAAATGTTTCCAAGGCTTCCTCTCATATTCTCCCATTATATATGATACAAATCTAGGCTTAGAAGAAATTAAAACATCCTCTTGGTATGACTTCTAATCAGGCCGAGACAAGCACCATAAATGGAGGAGCCACTTGTGAAGCTTCCTAGGGGTCTTAGGAAGTCATACAAACATTCACATAGGCTTGGGTACTCTTAGATAAAATCATATTTTAGGTTGTTGCTTTGAATCACTAACTTTCCTATCTTAAATTTTCTTAGATTTTCTTCCATTCTCCCTCTTGGCTGTTCTCTCTTGGCTGAGATTCACTCTAAGAGGAACAAGAAGGAAGAAGCATGGAAGACAAAAAATTCACCTTGATTTCTAGTTTTCTTTGGATGCTCTCTCTTTTGCTTTGCTTCTCCTCTTCAAATTCAAAATTCTCCCCTCTGGTCTGAGCTCAAATCAGCACCAAATCACACACCAAAACTATGAGAAGGAAGAGGAAGGAGTGGGGCAAGAGTTTAGTAAAGCAAAGAGTAAGGAAAAATGGCTAAAACTCATACTTTCAAGCTTGCTTTCTCTTCCCTTTGCTCCTCCTTTGTGCGCCACTTCTAGTAGCTCTTCTTTATGTTTTCAACCAACCAAAAGTTGGTCAAGAGGTGGGAGAGAATTCTAGATGTTTTTGCAACTTTTCAAATTTTCAATTTAGTCCCTCTTATTGGTTTTATCCAATTGGGCTCATTTTAACTCCTTTTTAGAACTATCTTTTTTATCATAAAATTTAGGATCTTTAACTTATAAAATAGCTTTGGAACCACTCAATTTGGAGCTAAAACCTTCCCAAATAAATCGGTCAAAGTTTGGGTTAAATGTCATTGGAAAACATACACTGTAGGGGTTTTAACTATCCTGGGGCTTCCCATGGTTTTTAGGACCTCTGAGAACTTCGAAGATCTCAAAATTTTCATTTAAAAATCCTTCCTTGGTGTTTTCTAAAAAGTATATGAAATTACAAAAATGCGATTACGCTTTTGGCAATTTAATTGCTACTTTGGCTTTGGTTTTCAACATCTTAGACCTTGGATCTTCATTTTCCATTATTTAAAATTTTATCCTAATTTTATTTGACCTTAAATCATTCTCTTGGGGGGACTTCCTTTTATATCTGATACATTTCATGCTTTTACAGAGAAACTAAACATGACGTTTCTTATGTGTACGGAGGGACTGGATGTTACATAGGCTGTGACTTAGAATGGTTGGGCCACAACCAAGTTGGCCTTTAGAACCTCTAAAAGCTTAATTTTATACTTGCACTGTGATTCAAATGACTTATGTATAGCTAACCTCAAGCCTAGAAGCAAGATCTCACAAATCACAATTCTCACCACGACTCAGCATACTCGCATTGCGGTGAGATACCTCATATTAACAACCTTACTCATGCACATGATTCTCACTGTGGCCTAGGATGTTCATGCCATGATGAGATTACTCTTGGCCAGCACTCTGACACACCCACTTGAGCCTCTATAGTGCTGTGATGAGATTGCTTTTTGGAGCACATCACCTTTAGCTCCCTTGATTCACACCACTGCCAAACCTATTGTGTTGTGATGTGTTTCATATTTGGTACCCTCTACTTGTGTTTTGGTCGTGACTCAAAAGATTTTGGCCTCTTCAAGTCAAATGTCTTATGTCATCCAAACATTAGGATACTCGAACTAACTAACTAGTAAACTCTCAAATTCATTCCTAGGGTCTCTCTAAGACTAAAATGCAAGGTTGTTATGGCATATAACTTCCTATAATCCTCAATTTAGGGACTTACATTATTTGTGGACCTAAAGGTTAATTAGACTAATCAAATCTTGCCTTATATCAGCACAACACCCATGATAACAGCAAAATGGCATATGCAACTTCAAGTGGCAACCCAAAATGTACATTTCACTGCCTATTGACTTCAAATCACCTCGACCAAGTTTCATTTAACTAATTAGACTTGTCCACAGCCCCAAAACCTTGACACATTCTCAAATTCAAAATATGGTTATGGCACATCCTAATGTCACACATAAGAGGCTTATGACAATAAATAAATGAAAATGCCTGCAAGAGGAGAACCAATGCATGTCCTTCTTGACCAAAAAAACTAACCCATTTCTAAGGCTACCGCTACATAATTTCACTCCAACACTCATTTGTACATAAGCATTAATCCTTAAAATTAACCATGTATGACAGCAATACAATCAATGACAGCAATAAAATTAACAATAGGAATGTCATAACCATAGTCATTAAATGATAAAGAAATCTTCCATAAATGCATATTAGATCACAAATCCTCAATTACAATTGAATCCATTAAATTTATCATAACTTAAAGCTTAGTCCCACAAGTTCATCCCAAGTTACAAACCATTAAAATACCTACATGTGGCAATATGAATTCATCATGATGTTATATGAAAGGTTGTGTCATGCAACCTCTAAAATAAAACTAGGTTGAGAAAATATATAGTTAATAGCAAAACCTAGGTCATCTCCCTTGGAAATGATATTCAATGTTTACTTGAGCTTTCTAAGTGTAAGAGGATCCTAGAACTACCTAATTTAAGGGGAGTTTGATCTAATTAAACTAACTAGAATTAAATTGAATTTAAGTTCCTAATCACTACTTAATTGCATGAACTTATGGTTGAATGATAGACACGTGATTAGCTTTAGATTCGTCATTTGATATCCACTATCCTTATCCTAATTCAATTGTAATTAATTCTGATCTAAGAGTCCCTAATTGTGTTCATGGCAAATGATCTTGAATTACCATTCAAGATTCAAGAGATTAACAAGTTAATATTAAATTGAAACTTTAATCCCACACTACATCATTAATTCTTGCCTTTAGGAATAATGAATACTTAAATTTGATTGATTAATCGATTAATTATCCTTTGAATTATCACCTTAGGATGTTTAATTAACCAATCAAACTCTAAGAAATTCTCAAATCAAATAATCAAGTACACAATTTTTACTTATGTAGTTCATCGAACACCTTGATTGCATACTTGGAAAATTGGAGGAGAAATGAAAAATTTAGTACTTAATCCAATCAATTAATAAAAAAAAGTCTCCTAATTAGTGTCTAAACAGCCATTGATTATAAATAATACAAATTCCTAATCAAATTCAATCTTAACCAAGATAGGACAAGAAAGAGAAAAGTGCTAGAAAAATAGGAAAATCTTAGCAAAAAATCCTTTGTTATCTCCATAGATTCAAGCTTTTCCAAGGTTATTTTCTAAGCTAGCCACAAAAGAGAATTAGAGCTTCATTGGAGATGGAAGTTGATGGAGGAAATGGAATGGAATTAAGCTACAAGGTGTGGAAGAAAATGGAGTGGAATGAGATGAATGAATGAATGGTCAATCCAAAGTGTGCAATCCTGGGGATAACGTGAATGAATTGATACCATGGAATGTGTATGGAATGGTATGAATGGTCTGGAATGATTCATGGATTCTTGGATGAATGATGAGATCAAATGAAACATGGATGGACTGTGAATACATGCTGGCTAAGCCTTCATTAAAAATCACATGCTACTTCCATGCTATTTCATGTGCTTTCTCCTTTCATTTTGCCCAAGCTTCGCACGTCAATTCTCCTTTCACATATGCTGCTCCATTTAAGCTCTAGCCTTTTCATCACGTGCTCATTCTTTTTGAATCCTTCCTATATGAAACTCTTCCACATGGCTGCTCATTACATAATTTTGATGTTAGAATCTGCATGTGTGTTTAAGTTTCCTTCTCCACGTCTACCCATAGCTTCTCACATGTTCATTTTCTGCTGCTGCCCATGTTTGGTTTCACATGCTTCTCCATGTAATTCTTCCATGTGTTCTTCTCTAACTTCTTTTATTCCTTAGCGTCTTCTTCACGTGGCTTCTTAATGCTTTTATTCTCAACTTTACTACTGCTCCACGTGTTTTACCATGCTAAACCCGTGGATTCTTCTCTTTCATGTGTTTTCCACGTTTTACATGATGGTGTGTGTTTGAGTCTTTACTTCTGCTCTTCCACCCTCCCAATTCATGGCTCTTTCTTCCTTTATTTCTACCTTACGTTCATGAGCTACTATTGCATATTGTGGGTCTTCTCCATGCAAGCCTTACATCCTGCTTCTCTTGAACCCGTGGAACCATCAACTCGAGCCTCTAAAATCATGTTGTGTGTGTGTTTATAGCCTAGACTTCTCCTCAGCCCATGGCTTTTACTTGTGCAACTACCTAAAACCCATAGCTTCTCTTCTTTGTGTAGCTTTTTCTTCATCCACCCAAGCTCATCATGTGTTGCTTTCAGCTTGTTTACCACATGTTTTGTGTGTTTCATGCATGCGAACAAGATAGGGTTGCTGTGCAAGTGCTTGTGTATATGCAAGTGAATTGTAGGTTGCTATGCTTTATGTGGAGCTGTGCTTGAACTATGGCTTACTTTCTTGAGTGTGAACTCGTTGCTTCTTGAGTGTTATGGAGTGTGAGTGATTTAGGGAAGCTACCTATGTGTTTTGATTTCTTACATGTAGAAGCTATAAGCCAACGTGGATGTAAGAAAGCCTTGGAGTGTGTGATATGAAGCTTATGCGTGTGGGCTGGCTTGGTGAATGTGATTCTGTGGCAAGGTGAAAGCTACATGTAACCTTACATGTGTGAATATACGAGTGAGCTAGATGTGTAGCAATGAATGGAATGAGTTGGTTCTTTAATCCATGCCTCTTTAATGAGTGGGTGGATAGACATGCAAGAGAGTGTGATATGGTTATGGATGTGAGAATTGAATGAAGCTAGCTAACTATACATGTAAGTTGCTCGTGGAATAAATGTAAATGAATTTGTATAGGCTCCTTCCTTCTTTTAAAACCTCCATCATCTCCTAAATTTTACTCTAACCTTTAAATTTAAATTGCCCGTTAAAATCTACACAAAAGAATGAAAAATATTAAGTAGAAATATCTACAAAATTATTTAAAAGAAATTCATATATTAAAACTCAATAATTTTACAAATTAATTCATAAAGTGCATAAATGGCTAGTGAAATCAAATTCCACCTAATTAAATGCCTAAAGCCATGTTTCATCATTAAAATGCTTAAGTTAAGGAGAATAAAATATATAAAAATCATATTTATCACTATACAAAAGAAAATTACAAAAACGTTAGCATTTACACTAATCAAAATATCTAAGTGCAAAAGGCTCACACAAGGCCTTAGACTAAGGATGGTTACTACTAGCTTCTTATTTTCCTTAGTCAAAGAACCTTCACTTGAAATTGTTAACCCATAATGGGGGTAAGATGCAAATCTTAATAATCAAAGGAAATTCTATCTATATGTACAATATAATCAATATAAATGTATTTCATTCAGATAAATACTAGAAGCATATCATATAAATCAATAGATGAATGAGTTTAACTACCAATTACTACTATCCTATACTAGCAATCACATATAACAAGTTAATGACCAAAAATAGAGGGAAAGGCTCGATCATAGTAACTCCCTAACAAGCACACTCACGACTCGCTGCATTTTAATGAGTATGATCACAACTCAGTGCACAATCATGGCATGATGTATGGGTGGAAGCACGATTAGCTTCACGTAAGGGTATGATCACATTCCAAAACAACAAGTAGCCAAACTGATCATTCATCATGAAAAATATAAAATTACAACAAATATAAGATTAACATGAACATATATATGGAATTAAAACCCTTGGTTACCTTGATCAATAGTCAAATTCCTCAAGAGCTCCCAACCAATGCCAAACACCCTAAGGATCCTAAATCAATTGAAATCTAATCTTTAATCATTTTTCACTACAAGAATCAAACACCCATTCATTTCAATCATTAAGAACTACTTAAAAAACACTTATCCAAGCCTCTAATAAGTTCAATGTTTGGATTTGAGCATTCCAAACCTAGAAACTATATTGGTTCATGTAATATTTGGTTCTCTGAAATGAGAAAAAATGTGAGAAACATAATGTACGATTTCTCCATAAACATATGAAAGTCACCTGATAGAAAAGGAAGTCCCCCGAAATAACTTAGTTAAGGTCCTAAAAAATTTGGGAAGCATTTTAGACTCCTAAAAATGAGAATCTTAGGCTCAGACAGAAAGAAAAATGGAGCTAGAATGAAAAAATAAATTATGACAAAAAGTTAACGAAACGTAATGGGCATTTTTGTCATTTTGAGCAAATTTTGGAATTCACACAAGAGGGCTTTCTAAATGAAAGTTTTGAGTTCTTCAGGGTTCTCAGGGACATTGAAAACCATGAGAAATCTCGGGATAGCTAAAGCCCCTCTGGTGGACGTTTTCTAATGTCGATGTGTAATATCTGGTTCTCCGAAAACAAGAGAAAACATGAGAAATAAAATGTACGGTTTCTCTGTAAATGAACGAAATTCACTGAATACAAAAGCAAGTCCCTAAAAATGACTTATTTAAGGTCAAAAAATTTGGGAAGCATTCTAGACTCCAAAAAATGAGAATCCCAGGCTCAGACAGAAAGAAAAACAGGGCTAGAATGAAGAAACGAAATGTAATGAAAGATTGACGAAACATAAGGACATTTTCATCATTTTGAACAAATTTTGGAATTCTTATAGGAGGGCTTTTTAAATAAAACTTGAGTTCTCCAGGGTTCTCAGAGGTCCTGAAAACCATGGAAAGCCCCAAGACAGTTAAAATCCCTTCGGTGGACGTTTTCTAATGTTAGTGTGCCTGAACTTTGATAGATTCATTTGGAAAGATTTTAACTCCTATTAAAATGATTCCAAAGGCATTTTACTAAATTGGGAACCTAAATTTCATAATGGAAAAGACAGTTCTTAAAAAGGAGCTAAAACGAGTTTGAAACAAAAATGCCAAAAATGAAGGACAAAACGAGAATTTTTGAAAGTCTTTCTTCCTCCCACCTATATAAAAGTGGCACCCCACCTCCTCATTCATTCAACCCATGATGTTTCTGGCCTAGACCAGAAGAAAACCGTAAGGGATGAGGCTCACCAAGAGGAGGATGAAGGAAGGAGAAAGACAAGGTAAAAAGTATAAAATTTTGGTAGTTTTTCATACTTTTCTCTTGCAAACCTCTTGTCCTACATTTCCCTTTCTTTCCAATGATTATATTGAGGTATATGAATATGTTTTAAGGGAGAAATTAAGGGGAAAATTAGGACTTGAAGAGAGGAGGCCAAAGAAGACAAGATTTAAGTGAGAAATCAAGGAAAAACAAGGTAAATCTTTCATCCCATGGTAGCTACTCTCCCCCCCTTCTTCTCCCTATTTCGCCCCATGTATGTAGATGTAAGAGGGCTAGAATTTTGAGGAGAACCAAGGGTGAATTCCATGAATTTAAGGGAGGAGAGTAAGAATATGCAAAGAAATCCAAGTAAAAACTATGAATTTGCAAGATAGAAAAGTTAGGGTTTTGATTGCACCTTGAACTCTATCATGAACCCTAGCTATATTTTATGATGTTTAAGTGTTCATATAAGTTTCTAAGACATCAAGAGAGCTTCTTACATGTTTCTCCCATCAAAGGAAGCAAGGAAACTCT
Organism: Erythrophleum ivorense; assembly: GCA_026724425.1. NCBI lineage: Eukaryota > Viridiplantae > Streptophyta > Magnoliopsida > Fabales > Fabaceae > Erythrophleum > Erythrophleum ivorense. The sequence goes on from JAIUCV010000010.1 coordinate 14,920,422, forward strand.
ATTAGTACCTTATGGAAGTACAGCTTCAACCAAGGAGAGTTAATGCACCTAGGGAGTGTTTTAATTTCTTTCAAGCTTAGTTTTGCATTATGTAAGATGGGAGAATTTGAGAGGAAGCCTTGGAAAAATTTTAGAAACTGTAGATAGTGAGATTGCCTTATATGTTTCATAATATGGCTTGAATAAACAACACCTAGCTAAACTCCTAGAATTGATTGTGTGATGACTCTAAGAGTTTTAAGTGGAGTCAAGAATCATAAATAGATGGAGAGAATGAAGCCAAGATGAGGTTTTCCAAAGGTTGCTTCATTAAGTGCATTATGGAACCATAAAAGAGCCTTATGAGTCACCTAACTTTCTAGTGATTTTGTGGCTTTAGAATTTGATTCAAGAGTATAATTAGCTTCCATATAATGTGTTTAGGCTAAGAGAAATGATCTACACCTTCTTGGATGTGTAGGGTCAAGGGAGATGGCTCAAGGCTCAAGGAAGAAGTGTATAAATGCAAGCAAGGTTGCTCTCTCTACCTTCTCTCATGCATGAATGTATGCTTACATTGTCTTTGAATGTGTGTATATATGTTTTAGACCATGAAAAGTATTCTAGTATAATTTCAAATGCCATGGTACCATGATGATGTCTTATGCATTCAAATGATGTTTTATGTACTTGATGTGGTTTGCTTGAGTATGGAGAAGCCAAGAACCCTCTAGCCATGGTGAGGATGAGCCAAGAACCCTTAAATTTGGTTGAGACAAAGTAAAGAGTCTCTCAAAAGTGGGGTTGACTCCTAAGAGTAAGGTTGAGTCAAAAACCTCTTAAAGAAATGGATGAGGTAAGTCCAAAATCCATAAGTGAATGGGTGAGGCTAATCCACTTACTTGGCAAGCTTATGTATGCTATGTATGACTTGCTCAATGCCAAGAATGTTTCTTGAATGCTCACACATGTTAATATGTTTATGTATGCATTTTTAAAATTTTTTTGCATACTTTATGTGTGATTGAAAGAGAAATGAGCTTTTGGGATTCTTTGAATCTCATCCCCTCCTCTCCAATATTCTAACATGCTAGGTGAATCAAGAGAACAAGGTAATGGGAGACAACACTTTGGAAGATAAGAAATTGACAACAAAGTGTATGAATCTTGCTTCTTTAAGGCCATATGAACGGTAATTATTGTAATATATTATTGTATATGACCTATGACCTCATGAACATATATAATTATGCTAATGTATCACATAAAAATGAGATTTAAGGTTATATGTATGAAAATGTGCATCTTAGACATGTAATGACAAACTAACATCTTTGAAATGTATGTATAAATGGAAGTGGAATGGCCAAATTGAGATGCATGAAGTTGGGGACCACTTGGGCAATTCATACAAGTCATATTCATACTTTCAAACTTGTCCAAGAGGTGCCAAACATCAAAGGAGACCATTTGGTATCTTATATAGAACAAAATTGACTATATTAGAAACCTACACCACTTTTTATACAAATGATCTCTTCTTGATCTGAGATTTGGCATGCAATTAGAGCTTGCTGAGAGCTTTTTGGAAAGCTAAAGTATAGAATTTTTGGAGGTTTATGGAATATTTGATGAATTTTCAAAGTTAGGAAAAATTCTGATTTTGGTGCATGATACTGTTCACTCAGGTCTAAAAATAAATTCTGTCACTCAGGGTCAAATAATGTCCAATTTTCACAAAATTTTATAGGCAGAAACTAGACATTCCCTGACTTAAGCAAACTGGAAGCAGCCTATTTAGATGTCTAGAGAGGGAGATATGAATTTTTGATGTTTCTGTCCTGTATTAGATGCTCAAATTGACCTCAGGTTCTGTTTGATTGGGTTTTGAGGTCTAGGTGTGCCTAAACTGGTCTGAAGTAATTTTTCTCCTCTAGCTAACATCTAGATTGGTATTATTTGCTTGGATTAGATTTTTGTCGAATTAATTGGACATTTTTGAAGTTTGTAACAAAAAGCTATGACAGTATTAGTACCAGCCAGACCTCTGTATTTTTTTGAATGTCAAACATCTTCTATGTTATGTTTCATGGCTTGAAAATATTTGTAGCATAAAATAGATATGTGTAGCTTTCCAGAATGGCAAAGAATGCATGATTTTAAGTTTTCTAGAATTAGTTATGATTTTTCAAATTTTGTGACAGAGAAAGGAAAATTCTGGCCGAGGTTATCATCATGAATTTTATGTCTTCCCTTGCTTTGCACGAGTTCTAGGCAAATTTTGGTAATGGAAATGAGTTGTATCTATGTAATTAAATATGAGAGTGTGATACATGAGCTCACATGGTCTACAGAACACTGAAAGAAAAATTTATATGCGACGCAATGCTAAAATATTCACTTTTTATATGCTATTTTCTTATATTCTTGTGAATTCCATAACATGAGACTTGGAAATAGCATGAGGTAGAGCTAGAAATATATGGTGTTACATTTATTGGTATCCGAGCAAAATTTTGGGCTCTCTTAGGTTGGATTTGGCTTGAGGATGTAGCAATAGGGCTCTGTAAAGGCTTGTGTAGATATGTAAAGCCTTATATGAGACATTTTGGGTGTGTGAAGATAGTTTATGGCTATGTTCATGATGAGTAAGTTGTATGATGGTCTTAGAGTAGTTAGTGGATACTGGGAAAGGCTGGCCTCTAGGATAGCTTGAGCAGATGTAAGGGATCTAACAGCTAAAGCTTGATGAGATATAATAGCTCGTTAGGATCAGTAGCAAGCCCTAGGTATGACGAGGAGGAATAATCTCATTAATATGAAGAGGCTTGCCAGAGAGAGTATGCGAGGCCTAGTTCTCCCTGGTAGTCATACTCAGACCATTCTGAGATGTCTTACTTAATGTAGAGACAAGTAGTGATGCAGCGCGGTGTGAAATGAGACTGCGACTGCACATGATTAGTTTAGAGGGGAAGTGAGAAAAGGAATTACCCTTTAGCCATAACACCCAAATGTTTAGATGAGTTTTAGAGCCCAAAAAGTTAATTCCCTCAGGCCAAAGGTTTAAGTTACAAGTTACACCCCTTAGAGCCCAATAGCCTAGAAATGATAGCTAGTTATGTATGAATGAAGCAAGAGGTAGAACCTTCTAGCTTGATAATGGGCTAGATATAGAGGCGATGAGGCTTGGGTTGGTAGCTAAAGATGAAATTTCAATCCATGAAAAAGCAAGCCAATCAGAGACTGTTAGCCGCAGCCAATTAATCCATAAAACAGTGAGGCAATACAGAGAGTTTCTCGCTATGGCCAATTAAGAAGTTAGCCATGGGCAATACTCAGATAGGAAACTATGATAAACCTGAGGCTAATTAGCCATGGCAAATGATGTGTTAGCTGCAGCGAATGGCAGTATGAAATGCCTTGTTGGTCATATTTAGGCCAACTTAGGAAATGAGCTATTGTGGGGTTAGTTGACCCCCAAAGAGTAGGAATCCCTAGTACAAGAAGATAAAAAAAGTAGTAAATAATTGCAGAAGGTTAGTAAGAAATCCGTGGGCCTAGTAGTTGAGATTGAGGAAAGAGCTCAACATGGAGAAAGTTAGATACAGGGATGATAAGGTTGTTGAGACCCACCTTTAAGGCGTTGACTCCAACCTAGGGTACTATCCTATGAGACACTAAACAATGTTAATGTAGTCTCGAAACTAATATAAGGTAAAGCTACTAGTAGTAAGGTACATAGTGAGGGCCTAGAACAGTGTACCTTATAAGTAATACCTAGAGATGAGTATGAGTAGCCCAGTAATAAAAGCTCAGAAGGGAATGAGGATAGTTCAGAAAGCACTAAGTTATTGTGAGCCTATGAGTTAATAGGGCTTATTGTAATGCCATAATTTCTTAGCTCATTCTATGCTATTCTCATGCTTCCAATCATGCATCTCATATAAGGAGCAAGAAAAAGATAGTAAAATAATAAATATTTTAGCGTTGTGTCATGTATGAAAATTCCATTCGATATCACGTGGACCATATGAGTTCATGTATCATATTTTTATATTTAATTATATAGATACAACTCATTTCCATCACCAAAAGTGGCCCACAACTCGTGGAAAGCAAGGAAACACATAAAACTCATGGTTACATTTTTTGCTAGAATTTCCCTTTCTCTGTCATAAACTTTGGAAAATCATAACTAATTCTAGAAAACTCAAAATTATACATTCTTTGCCATTATGGAAAGATACATATGTCTACTTTATGCTAAAAATATGTCTAGACCATGAGACATCACACAGAAGATGTTTGATAGAGGTTTGGCTGGCTACTGGTACTGTCACAACTTTATACTACAAACTTAAAAAATGTCTAATTAATTCCAAAAAAATCCAATCTATACAAATAATACTAATATAGAAAGATACAGATGTTAGCTAGAGGAAAAATAGACTAGTTAGGGTACATCCAGGTATTGAAAACTAATCAAATAATACCTGAGATCAATCTAGGTGCCTGATATTGGATAGAAACTTCAAAAATTCATATCTCTATCTTTATACATCCAATTGAGGTACTTCTAGATGTCACAAGTTACTAGGAATGTCTAATTTCTTTCTATAAAATTTCATGGTAATTGGACATCATTTGGCTCCTAAGTGATAGAATTCATTTTCAGACCAGTATGAATAGTAGCTTGACCAATTTCAGAAATTTTTCCAACTTTGAAAATTTATCAAAGATTTCTTAGACCTCCAAAAATTGTGCACTTTAGCTTCCCAAAAAGCTCTCAACAAGCTCTAATTGAATGCTAAGTCTCATATCAAGAAGAGTTCATTTGGACAAAAATTGATATAGGTTTCTAATATGGTCAATTTTGGCTCCATATAAGATACTAGAGTGTCCAAATGAATTCTCTTGATGCTTGGTACCTCTTGGACAAGTTTAAAAGCATAATTACGACTTGTATGAACTACCCAAATGGTTCCAAACCTTATGTATCTCAATTTGACCATTCCACTTCTATATATACACTAATACATCCAACTATTCAAGAGCCAAACTTGACAATACATGACCAAAAATTCATATTTCCATACATATAACCTTAAATCTCATTTATACATGATACATTAACATAATTATACATGCTCATGAGGTCATAGGTCATATACAATCATAGATTACAACATTTGCCACCTTGCTAGCCTTAAAGAAGCAAATTTCATGTATTTCAATGTCATACTTGCATCTCTCAAGTGGTTGGCTCCCATCTTCTTGCTTTCTTGATTCACCTAGTATGTTAAAACATTGAAGAGGAGGGAATAAGATTCAAAGAATCCCAATAGCTCATCTTCCATTCAATCACACATAAAGTATGCAATACAAGTCTTGAAAATGCATGCATAGACATATTAATATATGTGAGCATTTAAGAAACATTTTTGGCATTTGAACAAGTCACATATAGGCTTGCCAAGTAAGTGGATTAACCTCACCCATTCACTTATAGATTTTGGACTTGCCTCACCCATTTCTTTAAGAGGTTTTTGACTCAACCTTATTTTTAGGAGTCAACCTCACTTTTAGGAGACTCTTTACTTTGTCTCAATCAACTTTGAGGGTTCTTGGCTCATCCTCACCATGGCTAGAGGGTTTTTGGCTTCCCCACACTCAAGCAAACCAAAGTAAGCACATAAAACATCATTTAAATGCATAAAATATTATCATGGTATCATAGAATAAAAACATTCATGTTAAAATACTTTTCATAGCTCAAAACATGTATACACACATTCAAAGACAATGTAAGCACAAATCCATGCATGAGAGAAGGTAGAGAGAGCTACCTTGCTTGCATTTACACATCTTTTCCTTAAGCCTTGAATCCACTCCCTTGACCTCACACACCCAATAAGGTGGAGATCATTTCTCTTAGCCTAGACATGTTATATGGAAGCTAATTATACTCTTGAATCAAATTCTAAGGCAACATAATCACTAGAAAAGTTACGTGCCTCATAAGGCTCTTTTATGGTTCCATAATGCACTTAATGAAGTAACCTTAAGAAAACATCATCTTAGCTTCATTCTATCTATTCATTTATGATTCTTGACTCCATTCAAACTTCTTGGAGTCATCACACAATCAATGCTAGGAGCCTAGCTAGGTGTTGCTTCTTTAAGTCATATTATAGAATATATAAGGCCATCTCATCATTTATGGTTTCTAAAATTTTTCCAAAGATTCCTTTCATATTCATTCATCATATATGACTCAAAGATGGGTTTGAAAAAAATTTAAAACTCTCTCCAGGTGTCTTAACCCCATTTGGCCAAAATTATGCATCCTTTAGCTTCTATGGAAGTTTGCTTTGTTTTCTACATGGAAGATGCATATGGGGAGACTCCTAAGGATCTTGAAAACTCATTTAAACATTCATTTAGGTCTAGGAATAATTACATCGAATTAGATTTTCAAAGGAACCCATGAAACCCTAGGTTTTCCACCTTGAAAATCCATGGCCTTTTCTTGAATTTCTTTACATATTCTTACTCTCCTCCCTCAAATTCATAGAATTCACCCTTGGTTCTCCTCAAAATTCCATCCCTCCTATGGCTTCTTGAGTGAAGCAAAATAGAGAGACGAAGGGGGAGGAATAGCTGCCATAGGATAAAGATTTTACCTTATTTTCATGACTTTTCTTGCTTGTTTCTCACTTTCTTTGGCCTCCTCTCTTCAAATCAGAATTTTCCCCTTAATTTCTCCCTTAAAAAAGATCTATATACTTCAATATAATCATAGGAAAGAAAGGGAAATGGAGGAGAAGAGGTTTGCAAGAGAAAGAGCATGAAAACTAAGAAAATCCATACCTTTCTACCTTGTTTTTCTTCTTCCTTCATCCTCCTCTTGGTGTGCCTCATCCCTTAAGGCTTTCTTCTGGTCTAGGGGCAGATACAAGTGAGGCTAAATGAAGGGGAAGATGGGATGCCTCATATATATAGGTGGAGGAAGGACGACCTTTCAAAAATTTCCATTTTTCCTTTCATTCTTGGCATTTTCGTTTCTAATTATTTTTAGCTCCTTTTTGAGAATCATCTTTTCCATTATGAAATTTAGTTCCCAATTTAGTAAAATGCCTTTGGAATCACTCAAAGTGGAGCTAAAACCTTTCCAAATGAATCCATCAAAGTTCGGGTGCACCGATGTTGGAAAACGTCCATCGGAGGGGTTTTAGTTGTCCCGGGCCTTCCTATGGCTTTTAGGGCCTTTGAGAACCCTAGGGAACTCAAAAATTTCATTTAAAAAGCCCTCCTACTAGAATTCCAAAATTTTCTCAAAATGACAAAAATGCCCTTACGTTTTGTCAACCTTTCATTTAAATTCATTTTTTCATTCTAGCTCTATTTTTCTTTCCGTCTAAGCTTGGGATTCTCATTTTTAGGAGTCTAGAATGCTTTCCAAATTTTTTGGGACCTTAACTACATCATTTCAAGGGACTTCCTATGTATCCGGTGAGTTTCATTCGTTTATGGAGAAATTGTACGTTACGTTTCTCATGTTTTCTCTCGTTTTTGAAGAACTAGATATTACACTTATAATAAGCTACATGTCTGATGAGATGGCTAGCCCAGGCTGAGCATAAGCTAAAGCCTAGGGGAGATGAGCAGTAGCATCGTTCCAGGTGAGATATGTAAATGAAAGGCTCAATGGAAGTTCTCCTTCGATCGAGAAAGGGAAGATGAAACATTTTGAGTTAGGGAGATCACTCAGTAGTGGTTAGCAAATTCCCCTAGATAGACCTGCCTAAATTGTAAAGCACAGTGATAAAGGAAGCAAAGAAGAGCTGAGAAACTAGCCATAGAAAAGATGCCCTTACTTTAGTAATAACCAAATGAATAGACAAAACCTAGAAAAGTAAACAGATAGGGATCTAATAATTAATCAGACGAGCTCCCTAATATGAGAATGATTTAGGGTTAAGGCATGTAAGTGATTAGAGCACCCAGAAGAGTATAAGTTTTCAGTAGAGTCTGGACATTGAGCGTATGTGTCCTGGATTGGGTAAGTAGAACCCTAAAATTAACATATTGTGCTCCTGGAGATGAGGCTAAAGAGGTTGAACAGAGAGAAAACCTAGCTCTGATCTGAATGTAGAAATGAGCTAAGACTAACAGTTAGTGCCTTAGTACCCTTAGAGAAGTTTGAGGGAGCTACGGACCACCTCAAAAGGCGAGTCTTTGCATTATATAGAAAAAAGTGTAAGCCGAGAGTGCCATAGAATGCAATTCCTGAGGTTACAGGCAATAGAAATTTACTTACCGAGGGACGGTCTAGTTAGAAGCAGAGCAAGAGTATAAGAGATAGTAGACCCCCCTTGATTATACAGAGAGTGAACAAGTAGATGAACCCAGGAAAAATGCAAGTGCTGTTGAGCGTAAAGAAACCCAAATTGGCAACAGAGATAGCCAGTAATAGAGCATCTTTTTACCTAAGTAAAAGGACAGTAAAAGTAAAATGAGAGAGAAGATACAACAGTGTTCAAGCCAAGGACATACTAGATTGAGAATAGATATCAAGTCAATGTGCTTGAGTATTTGAGAAAGCATACTTGTCCTTAGCATAAATGCCCTTCTAGCATGATAATGCCCAAAATAAAAATAGTCGGGCAATGTGTAGTGATAAAGAATCCTATTTTCCCTAAGTATCCTATGAAGATAGGGTAGATAAAGAAAAGTACGAGAGGAATACTTTAGGCTGTTAGGAAACTTGTAATATACAGGTGATAGTGGCTTTGAGCTAAGTCATGAGGCACCCATGTATTAGTGTTTGATGTTATGGTTTGCTTGCAACAATGGTTACATGATATTGGGCCTGATCAACCTAATAGTAATATGACTTGAGTGTGTAGCAAGTGATGACATCAATCACTAAAGTGTCCTGATAATCGAAAGATATCCTTAAAAAATGAGATGAGTCAGGAAAGAGAAGTAAAGGGATTCCAAGAATACTAAAATAGTAAGAAAGGCATACAAAGAGGAATCCCCAATAGAGAATGTTCAGATTCAGTATGCATAGCCTGAGTCCTTTATGGTATATGTAAATGAAATGAACAGGGACTAGTTTATAGCCTCTCTCTTACCATAGATGTTAGCCACACTCAGTGGGTAAGATGCCCTAGTGCTAAGGTACTCAAAAGCAGAACATGGGCATAGTTAGAAGCTGTAGGATATGAGAGGAAGGTTAGAATAAATACACATAAAGTAAGTAAGTCAATAGAATAAGAAAAGAAAGCCTAAGTAAAAAGGAGATAAAGTGGGAACCTAAGAATCCCATGAGGAGAGATAAATGAAAACTAAAATCCTCTTAAGTATCAGTATAATGGGATCATAGAGAGTCAGATGACACAGAATCCACTTTGCACAAAGAGCATAATGTACTCTTAAGTTTAGCCTCAGTATTATGAGCAATGGTTACTTGACTTAGTAAGCATGTATTTTACTATTAGATACAGTAATCTTAGGCTTTGATGTCTCCCAAAGATGGATCGCAGTAAATCCTAGCATAGCACAGCAAGTTGTAGTAAACTCTAGTAGGGCTCTGAGGGGTTGCAGTAGACCTAGGGGTCACAGTAGATTCTACAAAGTTACAGAGAGCCCCAGTTACAACATGATAGCCCTCTAGTAAGATGACAGCCTAAGATAGTTTTTATAAAGTAGTTAGTCTCAAAGACTAATACAATTTCAGTTAGCTTTTGTCTCAGAGACTAGAAATATCTTGAGTGTGGTAGATCGTTGCCACATAGATATGAAGGCTTTACTCAGATAGTTGGACCACTGACTAGATCTCTTGAGAGATGAGCATAGTATATGGGATGAGGAAAGCAAGGAATTAGCTTTCTAGAATTTGAGCCAGATAAACCACTACCCAGCAGATATTAGCCCTAATTAAGGGATAGAGAGATCCCCACATGCTAGCCCATGTATTTAGAAAGGGGTCAGGTGCAGTGTTTACATGAGGTAAGTGGTACAGTATGTCTCCAATGATCGAAACTGTACGTATAGCTAGCATCCCACTAGAGCTTAACAGTAGCCAGTTGTATTCGCTCTCCGATGCCAGTATGAGACACATATGTTAGGCCTATCAGTGTTACAATGAGAGACTATAAATGCCACTGTAAGTGAGCAAAAAAAGTGAGAAAAAGTCCCGACCTACATAGATAGATATAGTAGTAAACAGAGAAACTGGGATCATTAAAAATAGAAACCCTTCAAAGGAGTTGTAATCCCAGTAAATAACCAAGATATAAGGCCTATGATAAAAAGAAATATGAATTGTAATCATGGGATGAGCTAGTATGAAAGAATGCAGAGATAGATAGTGGACAGTATATTTTAAAACAATAAATAGATAGAAATCTCCAATAGCTATAATGATAAAAAAAGATGATGAGACATTATGAGAAACCATTGGGAGAGGACATGGGAGATTTGATACAAAATAAGTTACCTCTTGAGATGTGTAAATGAGTTTACTGAAAGGAACGTTAACCTTGCGAACGAATTAAAACTAACCTGATATGATTATTAAGCTCTCCCAGGATAGGCCTCCAGAGTAAAAAATTTCTTTCCTTTACGAAAAGAACTAGCCAGTACACTATAATAATAAAGCCCTCATTGAGAGCTAGTAATGAAAATTCCCTGGCTGAGAGAAAATTTAGACGAGTGAAATTGCTAAGAAAAGCATATAAAGCCAGGAAGAAGGGAAAGAAAAGAGCAATTAACCAGAAAAGAAAAGAGTAAGAAGAAAGCATACTCCAAATTTTAAGGACGAAATTTATTTAGGGGGAGAAATGTAACATTTGGTTCTCCAAAAACAAGAGAAAATATGAGAAACATAACAGACGATTTCTCGGTAAATGAACGAAATTTACCGGATACAAAAGCAAGTCCTTGAAATGACTTAGTTAAGGTCCTAAAAAATTTAGGAAGCATTCTAGACTCCTAAAAATAAGAATCTCAAGCTCAGACGGAAAGAACAATAGAGCTAAAATAAAGAAACGAAATGTAACGAAAGATGGATGAAACATAAAGGAATCTTTGTCATTTTGAGCAAATTTTGGAATTTTCATAGGAGGGCTTTTTAAATGAAATTTTTGAGTTCTCCAGGATTCTCAGAGCCCCTGAAAACATAGTAAGCCTCGAGACAATTAAAACCCCTTCGGTGGATATTTTCTAACGTTAGCATGCCCGAACTTTGACAAATTTGTTCAAAAATGTTTTAGCACCGATTCAAGTGATTCCAAAGGCATTTTACTAAATTGGGAACTAAATTTCATAATGGAAAAGACGGTTCTAAAAAAGGAGCTAAAACGAGTTAGAAACAAAAATGCCAAAAATGAAGGGTAAAATGGAAATTTTTGAAAAGTCTTTCTTTCTCCAACCTATATATAAGTGGCGCCTCACCTCCTCATTCATTCAGCCCATGATGTTTCTGCCCTAGACTAAAAGAAAACCCTAAGGGATGAGGCACACCAAGAGGAGGATGAAGGAAAGAGAAGACAAGGTAAAAAGTATGGAATTTTGGTAGTTTTTCATGCTCTTTCTCTTGCAAACCTCTTCTCCTCCATTTCCCTGTCTTTTCTATGACTATATTGAAGTATATGAATCTATTTTAAGGGAGAAATTAAGGAAAAAATTCAGATTTGAAGAGAGGAGGCCAAAAAAGACAAGATTTAAGTGAGAAATCAAGGAAAAACAAGGTAAATCTTTCATCCTATGGTAGCTACTCTTCCCCCCTTCTCCTCCCTATTTCTCCCCATGTATGTAGATGTAAGAGGGCTAGAATTTTGAGGAGGACCAAGGGTGAATTCCATGAATTTAAGGGAGGAGAGTAAGAATATGCAAAGAAATTCAAGTAAAAATCATGAATTTGCAAGATAGAAAAGTTAAGGTTTTGATTGCACCTTGAACTCTATCATGAACCTTAGCCATATTTTATGATGGTTAAGTGTTCGTATGAGTTCCTAAGATATCAACAGAGCTTCCTACATGTTTCTCCCATAAAAGAAAGTAAGGAAACTCCATTAGTGCCTTATGGAAGTAGCTTTGGCCAAGGAGAGTTAATGCACCTAGGGAGTGTTTTAATTTCTTCCAAGCTTAGTTTTGCATTATGTAAGATGGGAGAATTTGAGAAGAAGCCTTGGAAAAATTTTAGAAACCATAAATAGTGAGATGACCTTATATGTTTCATAATATGGTTTAAAAAAGCAACACCTAACTAGGCTCTCAGAATTGATTGTGTGATAACTCCAAGAGGTTTAAATAGAGTCATGAATCATAAATAGATGGAGAGAATGGAGCCAAGATGAGGTTTTCCAAAGTTTGCTTTAGTAAGTGCATTATAGAACCATAAAAGAGCCTTATGAGTCACCTAACTTTTCTAGCGATTGTGTGGCCCTAAAATTTGAGTCAAGAGTATAATTAGCTTCTATATAATGTGTCTAAGCCAAGAGAAATGATCTTTACCTTCTTGGGTGTGTGACGTCAAGGGAGAGGACTCAAGGCTCAGGGAAAAAGTGTGTAAATGCAAGCATGGTAACTCTCTCCATCTTCTCTCATGCATGAATGTGTGCTTACATTGTCTTTGAATGTGTGTATATATGTTTTAAGCCATGAAAAGTATTCTAGTATAATTTCATATGCCATCATACCATGATGATGTCTTATGAATTCAAATGATATTTTATGTGCTTGCTTTGGTTTGCTTGAGTGTGGAGAAGCCAAGAACCCTCTAGCTATGGTGAGGATGAGCCAAGAACTCTTAAAGTTGGTTGAGACAAAGTAAAAAGTCTCCCAAAAGTGAGGTTGATTCCCAAGAGTAAGGTTGAGTTAAAAACCTCTTAAAAAAATGGGTGAGGCAAGTTCAAAATCTACAAGTGAATGAGTGAGGCTAATCCACTTACTTGGCAAGCCTATGTATGCTATGCATAACTTGCTCAATGCCAAGAATATTTCTTGAATACTTCTTGAATACTTACACATGTTAATATGTCCATGCATGCATTTTTAAGGCTTGTTTGCATGCTTTATGTGTGATTGAAAGGGAGATGAGCTTTTGGAATTCTTTGAATCTCATCCCCTCCTCTTCAATGTTCTAATATGCTAGGTGAATCAAGAGAAAAAAGTAATGGGAGCCAACACTTTGGAAGATAAGAGATTGACAACAAAGTGTATGAATCTTGCTTCTTTAAGGCCATATGAATGGCAATTGTTGTAATCTATTATTGTGTATGACTTATAACCTTATGAACATGTATAATTATGCTAATGTATCACGTACAAATGAGATTTAAGATTATATGTATGAAAATGTGCATCTTAGACATGTAATGGCAAATAGCATCTTGGAAATGTATGTATAAATGAAAGTGGAATGGCCAAATTGAGATACATGAAATTTGGGACCACTTGGGCAGTTCATACAAGTCATATTCATGCTTTCAAACTTGCCCAAGAGGTGCCAAGCATCAAAGGAGACCATTTGGATACTTTTGTTGTCTTATATGGAGCAAAATTGACCACATTGGAAACCTATACCACTTTTTGTACAAATGATCCCTTCTTGATCTGAGATTTGGCATGCAATTAGAGCTTGTTGAGAGATTTTTGGGAAGCTAAAGTGCAGAATTTTTAGAGGTCTATGGAATATTTGATAAATTTTCAAAGTTGGGAAAAATTTTGATTTTGTTGCATGGTACTATTCATTCAGGTCTAAAAATAAATTCTATCACTCAGGGGGCAAATAATGTCCAATTGCCATGAAATTTTATAGAGAGAAACTAGACATTCCCAGTGAGTTGTGCCAACTAGAAACACCCCATTTGGATATCTAGGGAGGGAGCTATGAATTTTAGGAAGTTTCATTCCTGTATTAGGCACTCAAATTGACCTCAGGTACTATTTGATTGGGTTTCGAGGTCTGGGCGTGCTTAAACTGGCATGGAGTTATGTTTTTCCCTCTAGCTAACATCTGTAGCTTTGTAGATTAGTATCATTTGCATAGATTGTATTTTTGTGGCATTAATTGGACATTTTTGAAGTTTGTAGCAGAAAGTTATAATAGTACCAGTAGTTAGCCAGACCTCTGCACCTTTTCGAATGTCAAACGTCTTTTGTATTATGTTTCATGGCCTATATATATTTTTAGCATAAAGCAGACATGTGTAGCTTTCCAAATGACTAACAATGCATGATTTTAATTTTTCTAGAATTAGTTATAATCTTTTAAATTTTGTCATAAAGAAAGGGAAATTCTGGCCGAGGCTACTATCATGAATATTATGTCTTTCCTTGCTTTGCACGAGTTCTAGGCAAATTTTGGTGATGGAAATGAGTTATATCATTGTAATAAAATATGAGAATGTGATACATAAGCTCACTTGGTCCATGAAACACCGAAAGAAAAATTTATATGTGACGCAATGCTAAAATATTCACTTTTTATATGCTATTTTCTTGTATTCTTGTGAATTCCATAACATGAGACTTAAAAATAGCATGAGGTAAAGCTAAAAATATATAGTGTTACATGAGGTACCTGAACTTTGACAGATTCATTCAAGAGGGTTTTAGCTCCGATTTAAGTGATTCCAAAGGCATTTTATTAAATTGGGAACCTAAATTTCATAATGGAAACAATAGTTCTCAAAAAGGAACTAAAATGAATTAGAAACGAAAATGCCAAGAACAAATGGCAAAATGGAAATTTTTGAAAAATCCTTCTTAAATCTCTTATATATATGAGGTGCCCTTCTTCTCCCTCATTTAGGTTGACCAAATTCTACCCTAAAACCAAAGAAGAAAGCCAGCCCCTAGGCGCACCAAGAGAAGAAGCTTTGGAGGAAGAAAAGGCAAGGAAAATGTAAGGATTTCTTGGTTTCTCTTTAGCAAATCCATCCTCCTCCACTTTCCTTATTTCCCATACAATTTTTTATGTATTTGGGTACTATTTTAAGGTCAGACCCAAGGAGGGAAAATTTGGATTTGATTAGAGGAGGCCAAGGAAAGTGAGAATCAAGCAAGAAAACAAGGAAAAATAAGATAAATCTTCCATCCCATGGTAGCTACTTCCTCTCCCTTCTTCTCCCTATTTTGCCCCATGTATGTAGCTGTAGGAGGGCTTGAATTTTAGGCTAAACTAAAGGTGAATCTTAGGAATTCAAGAGAGGAGAATAAGAATATGCAAAGAAATTCAAGTAAAAGCCATGGATTTGCAAGATAGGGAGGTTAGGGTTTTGATTGTACCTTAAACTCTATCATGAACCCTAGCCATATTTTATGATGTTTAAGTGTCCATATGAGTTTCTAAGACATCAAGAGAGCTTTCTACATGTTTCTCCCATTAAAGGAAGCAAGGAAACTCTAAGGGTGCCAAGAAGAGTACATGTTTCAGCCAAGGAGAGTTCATGCACCTAGGGAGTGTTTTAATTCCGCCTAAGCTTAGTTTTACATCATGTATGATGGGAGAATATGAGAGGAAGTCTTGGAAAAATTTTAGAAACCATAGATAGTAAGATGACCTTATATGTTTAATAATATGGCTTAAAGAAGCAACACCTAGTTAGGCTCATAGAATTGATTGTGTGATGACTTCAAGAGGTTTAAATGGAGTCAATAATCATAAATAGATGGAGAGAAGGAGCCAAGATGATATTTTCCAAAGGTTGCTTCATTAAGTGTATTATGTAACACCATAATTTCTAACTCATCTCATGCCTTTATATAACTCATTTCCAAGAATCATACAAGTTTTCAAGGAAAAATGCATTAAAAATATTGATTATTTTAGCATTGTGTCGCGTATAAAAATTCCATTAGTGTCACATGGACCATGTGAGCTCATACGACATATTCTCATATTTAATTACATGAATACAACTCATTTGAATTATCAAAAATAGCCTACATCTCATGGAACTCAAAGGGAAGCTTAAAATACACATATATATTTTCGGCCAAATTTGTCCTTATTTCTGTCACAACTTTGAAAAATCATAACTAATTCTAGAAAAATTAAAATTATGCAATCTTGGCCATTCTGGAAAGCTACACATGTCTACTTTATATAAAAATATGTTTAGACCATGACATCCATCGCAGAAGGCATTTGACATTCAAAAGGGTCCAAAGGTCAGGTTGTTCACAGATACTGTCACAGAATTCTGTAGCAAATTTTAAAAAATGTCCAATTAATTTTAAAAAAATTCAATCCCTACAAATGATACCAATCTAAAAATATATGGATGTTAGCTAGAGGATAAAAATAACTTCAGATCACTTTAGGCACCAGACCTTGAAACTCAATCAAACAGTGACTGAGGTTGGCTGGAGTTCTTGATACTAGACAGATTTTTTGAAAATTCATATCTCCCTCTTTAGACATCCAAATCAGGTGCTTCTAGTTGGCACAAGTCACTGAAAGTGTCTAGTTTCTCTATATAAAATTTTGGTAGCAATTGGATATCATTTGAGCCTTGTATGATTGATTTCATTTTTGGACTAGTATGAACGATGACATGACCAAAACCAGAAAATTTTCCAACTTTGAAATTCATCAAATATTCTCTAGACCTTCAAAAATTCTGTTCTTTAGCTTCCCAAAAAGCTATCAATAAGCTCTAATTTCATGCCAAATCTCAAATTAAGAAGAGCTCATTTGGATAAAAAGTGACATAGGGTTCTATAATGGTCAATTTTGGGTCCATATAGGATACCAAAATGTCCGAATGGCTTTCCTTAGGGTTTGGCACCTCTTGGGCAAGTCTAAAAGCATGATTATGACTTGTGTGAGCTGCCCAAGTGATCCTAAACCTTATGCATTTCATTTTGGCTATTCCACTTCTATTCATACATGAAATTCCTTAATGCAAAATTGCCATTACATGACCAAACTGAGTATTTCCATACATATAACCCTAGTTCTCATTTATATGCAATACATTAATATAATTATACATGTTCATAACATCATAGGTCATATACAACTAGGGATTTTATCAATTGCAATCCCTAAGGCCTTAAAGTAACAATTTCAAGACACTTTGATGTCATGCTCTTATCTTCAAGATGGTTGGCTTTCATTACCTAGTACTCTTAGTCACCTAGCATGTTAGAACATTGGAGAGGAGGGGATGAGATTCAAATAATTCCAATAGCTCATCTCCCATTCAATAATACATAAAGCATGCAAAACAAGTCTCATAAATGCATGCATGGCATATGGACATATGCAATCATTCAAGAAGCATTCTTAGCATTTGAAAAAGTCATACATAGTATACATAGGTTTGCCAAGCAAGTGGATTGGCCTTACCTATTTTCTTATGGATGTTGGATTTGCCCCACCCATTCTTTAAGAGGTTCTTAGACTCAACCATGCTCTTGGGAGTCAACTTCACTTTTGGGAGACTTTTTACTTTGTCTCAATCAATCTTAAGGGTTCTTAGCTCATCCTCACAATGGCTAAAGATTCTTGGCCTCACCACACTCAAGCAAATTAAGATAAATATCATTTGAAAAACATAATGCATCATCATGTTACCATGGAGTAAGAGCTCATGCTAGAACATTTTTCATGGCTTAAAATACATATACACACATTCAAAGAGAAGTAAAGCAAGCAATCATGCATGAGAGTAAGGTGGAGAGAGCTATCTTGTTAACATTTGTACACTTTTTCCTTAAACCTTGATTCCTCTCCCTTAACCTCACACACCCAAGGTGGAGATCATTCCTTTTTGTCCTAGACACAATTTAGGGAAGCCAATTAGGTTTATGGAATTAATTCTAAGGCCACATAACTTACTTAGATTCTAGCTTAGTCTATAAACCCTTTTATGTTTCTGAGAACACGCCTAATGAAGCAACACCCATCAATTAAATTCTAGGCTCCATTCTTTTCTTTCAAATATGATTCTTGACTCCTTTTAAGTCTCTTGGAGTCATCACACAATTAAAATAAAGAGCATAACTACATATTGCTTCTTTAGGTCATATTATGGAACATAAAGCACTAACTCACTTTCTATGGTTTCTAAATTTTTCCTAAGGCTTCCCCTCATATTCATTCATCATATATGACTCAAAAATGGGTTTAGAAAAATTTAAAATTCTCTCTAGCTATATAAACTCCTTTAGGCCGAGGCTATGGAAGACTTTGGCTTCCATGGAGTTTGCTTTGTTTTCTTGATAGAGGAAGCACATGGGGAGACTTTTAGGGATCTTAGAAACTCATTTAAACTCTCATTTAGACATAGGAATCAAGGTATCTAATCAAATTTTGTAAGGAACATATGAAACCCTAGACTTTGTATCTTAAATTTCCATGGTTATTTATTAATTTTCTTTGCATATTATTAATCTCCACACCCTTTTTTCTAAGAATCACTCTTGGTTCTGCCTAAAAATCAAATCCTTTTAAGTCTTCTCAAGTGGGGCGAAATGGTGGAGAAAGGGAGCAAGGGGTAGCAACCATGGAAGAAGAAATTACCTTGTTTTCTTGCTTTTTCTCACTTAAATCTTATGTTCTTTGAGCTTTTCTCTTCAAAGATGAATTTTCCCTTCAATTTCTCTCTTAAAACAAATTTATAAACTTCATTATAATCATAGGAAGCAAAGGAGAATGAAGGAGAAGAGGTGTGGAATGAAGAAAGCATGAAAAACCATGAAATTCCTTACCTTTTCTTTGCTTTTTCTCTTCCTTTCTTCTCCTCCATGGTGCACCTAAGAGAGCTAGTGTGTTCTCTAGTTTTTGGGCAGAATGGATGGTGCAATTGAAGGGGAGAAGAAATAAGAAACTTAAAGAGTGTTTAAAAAGCTTCCACTTTCTTAAAATTCTAATTTTTCCCGTTGTTTTTGGTATTTTCATTTCTAATTCATTTTAGCTCCTTTTTGAGAACCTTCTTTTCCATTATGAAATTTAGTTCCCAATTTAGTAAAATGCCTTTGGAATCACTCAAATCAAAGCTAAAACCTTCCCAAACAAATCCGTCAAAATTTGGGTATACTAACGTTGAAAAACGTCCACCAAAGGGGATTTAATTATCCCAGGGCTTCCCATGGTTTTTAGGACCCCTAAGAACCTTGGAAAACTCAAAACTTTCATTTAAAAAGCCTTCCTATGTGGATTCTAAAATTTGCTCAACATTATGAAAATGCCATTACGTTTCATAAGTTTTCCGTAAGAAATTATTTTTTCATTCTAGGTCCTTTTTTCTTTCTGTCTGAACCCGAGATTCTTATTTTTAGGAGTCTCAAATGCTTTCCAATTTTTTTTAGACCTTAACTACATCATTTCAGAGGACTTCCTTTCGTATCCAATGAGTTTCATTCATTTATGGAGAAACCGTATGTTACGTTTCTTACATTTTCTCTCATTTTCAGAGAACCAGATGTTACACATTATGGAACCATAAAAGAGCCTTATGAGTCACCTAGCTTTTCTAGTGATTGTGTGGCCTTAGAATTTGATTCAAGAGTATAATTAGCTTCCATATAATGTGTCTAGGCCAAGAGAAGTGGTCTCCACCTTCTTAGGTGTGTGAGGTCAAGGGAGAGGACTCAAGACTTAAGGAAAAAGTGTGTAAATGCAAGCAAAGTAGCTCACTCCTCCTTCTCTCATACATGAATGTATGCTTGGCTTGTCTTTGAATGTGTGTTTGTGTGTTTTAAGCCATGAAAAGTATTCTAGCATGATTTCATATGCTATGATACCATGATGATGCATTATGTTTTTAAATAATGTTTAGGATGTTTACTTGGGTTTGCTTGAGTGTAGTGAAGCTAAGAACTCTTAGCCATGGTGAGGATGAGCCAAGAACCTATAAATTTGGTTGAGACTATAACACCTTATATTTCATCATGTTACCATACTTCGCATCATAAATTCCATGGAGGAGCATGAAAAAAGGGGTTAAAATAATATAATTTCTTGCGTTACGTTGCGTATAAAAATTTTATTTAATGTCATGTGGACCGTGTGAGCTCATACTATATATTCTCATATTTAATTACATAAATACAACTCATTTACATCATATAATGTGGCTCACAACTTATGGAAATCAAAGGAAAGCTCAAAATACTCATGTATAAATGTGGCCAGAATTTGGCTCTTTTCTGACCAAATTTGGAAATTCATAACTAATTCTAGAAAAATATAAATCATGCATTCTTAGCCATTCTGGAAAGCTATGGATGTATCCTTCACATAAAAATATGTCCAGACTATAATATCCATCACAGAGGACGTTTGACATCCTAAAAAGTCAAGAGGTCAAACTACCTTCTGATGCTGTCACAAATTTCTGCAGCAAAATTTGAAAATGTCCAATTAATTCTATAAATATCCAATCTATGAAAATAATACCAATATAGAAAGTTGTGGATGTTAGCTAGAGGGGAAAAATATTTCAAGACCATTTCAGGCAGCCAGACCTCAGAATTTAATAGAACAATAACTCAGGTTTGCTGAAATCTCTGATACTGGATAGAATGTTCAAAAATTCATATCTGACCTCCAAATGAGGTGCTTCCAATTGGCACGAGTCATTATGAATGTCTAATTTCTCTGTATAAAATTTTGTGGCAATTGGACATCATTTGAGCCCTGTGTGATAGATTTCATTTTCGGACCAAATGAACAGTGCAGTAGACCAAAATCAGAAAAATTTACCAACTTTAAAAATTCATCAAATATTTTGTAGACCTTCGAAAATTATGATCTTTAGTTTCCCAAAAAGCTCTCAATAAGCTCTAATTTCATGCAAAATCTCAGATCAAGAAGAGCTCATTTGGCTAAAAAGTGATATAGGGTTCCATTATGGTCATTTTTGACTTCATATGGGATACCAAAATGACCAAATGGTTTTCCCTTAGTCTTGGCACCTTTTAGGCAAGTCTAAAAGCACATTTAGGACTTGTGTGAGCTGCCCAAATGGTCCCAAACCCCCATGCATCTCATCTTGGCCTTTTCATCCACACTTATGCACATTTATATCAAACTTCCAAAATGCATACCTTAGCATTACATATCTAAATTACATTCTAGGGTTCATACATCATATCCATACATTTATATATCACATAATATCATAGTTACACATGTCTAAGAAGTCATAGACCATATACATCAAAGGATTACATCAATTGACATAAATATGGCCTTAAAGTAGTAAAACTCAAGCACTTGATTGTCAAACTCTTTCCTTCAAGGTGATTGGCTTCCATTACCTTGTCCACTTGGTCCACCTAGCATGTGAGATCATTGGAGAGGAGGGGATGGGATTCAAAGAATCCCAATAGTTCATCTCCCATTCAATCATATATAATATATGCAAAGCAAGTCTTGAAAATACATGCATGGATATCACGGAAGTCATGAACACTCAAGAAGCAAGCTTGGCATGTGAACAAGTCATACAAGACATTCAAGAGCTCACTAAGTGGATGGATTGGCCTTACACTTTTTCTCATGGATTTTGGACTTGCCTCACCCATTCTTTAAGAGATTCTTGGACTTAACCATACTCTTGGGAGCTCACTTTGCTCTTAGGAGATTCTTTACTTTGTAACCAATCTCAAGGGTTCTTGGCTCATCCTCGCCATGGTTAAGAGTTATTGGCCTCTCCACACTCAAGCAAACTCAAACAAATATCATACATTTATTTGAAAACATAATATGTTATCATGAAATCATGGCATATAAAATCATGCTAGTATACTTTTCATAGCTTGGAAATACACATACACACATTCTAAAATAAGCTAAACACACATCCGTACATGAGAGAAGATGGAAAGAGCTACCTTGTATACAATCACACACTTTTTCCTTGGAATTCAAGCCTCCTCTTTCGGTCACATACACACAAAAGTGTGAGGAAGGCTTCCCTTGGCCTAAACACAATTTATGGAAGCCAATTAGGTTCATGAAACAAATTTTAAGGCCATATAACTTGCTTAGACACTAGGTTATTCTATAAACCTCATTATGGTCCATAAATGCACCTAATGAAGCAACACCCCTCAAATAATTTCTAGGCTCCATTTTTTCCTTTCAAATATGATTCTTGATTTCTTTTAAGCCTCTTGGAGCCATTACAAAGTTAAAACAAAGGGCCAACATCATGTTGCTTCTTTCGGTCATAATATGGAACCTAAAGTACCAATTCACTTTCCATGGGTTCTAAATTTTTCTCAAGGCCTCCCCTCATTTTCATTCATCATATATGACTCAATAATAGGCTTAGAAAAATTTAAAACTCTCCCTAGCTATAAGAACCCCTTTAGGCTGAGGCTATAGAGGAATAATGGCTTCATGGACTTTTGCTTTGTTTTCTTGAAGGAGGAAGCATATGGGAAGCCTCTTAGGGATCTTAGGAACTCATTTAAACATTCATTTAGACATAAGAATCAAGGTATCAAATCAGATTTTGTAAGGAACATATGAAACCCTAGACTTTGCATCTTGAATTTCCATGGTTATTTGTTAATTCTCTTTGTATTTCTTAATCTGCACACCTTTTTTCCTTAGATTCATGCTTGGTTCTGCCTAAAAATCATCTACTCCTAGGGTTTTCTCGAGTGGGGCAAAATGGTGGAGAAGGGAACCAAAGATGACAACCACAGGAAGAGAAATTACCTTGTTTTCTTGTTTTTTCTCACTTGAATCTTGTGTTCTTTGAGCTCTTCTCTTCAAATCTGAATTTTTCCTTGAATTTCTCCCTTGAATTAGATTTATAAACTCCATTTTAATTAAAGGAAACAAAGGAGAAGGGAGGAGAGGAGGTGTGGATGAAGAAAAGCATGAAAAACTACCATGGAAACATACCTTAAGCTTGGATTTTCTCTCCCTTTTCTTCTTCCCTTGGTGCACCACTCTCCTAGGGTTCCTCTTCTGATTTGGGGCAGAATAATCTGAAGCTAAATGAGGGAGAGTGTGAGGCGCCACCTATTTATAAGGGAGGAAGAAGCATTTTTTTCAAAAATTCCCATTTTGCCCTTCGTTCTTGGCATTTTCGTTTCTCCTTAGTTTTATCTCCTTTTTTAGAACCATCTTTTCTATTATAAAATTTAGATTTCCAATTAAATAAAATGCCTTTGGAATCGCTCAAATCGGAGCTAAAACCTTCCCGAACGAATCCATCAAAGTTCGGGTACACTGACATTGGAAAACGTCCACCAGAGGGGATTTAACTGTCCTGGGGCTTCCCATGATTTTTAGGGCCTCTAAGAACCTTGGAGAACTCAAAAATTTCATTTAAAAAGTCCTCCTGTGTAAATTTCAAATTTTACTTAAAATTACGAAAATGCCATTATGTTTCGTAAGCTTTTCGTAAGAAATTGTTTCTTCATTCTAGCTCCATTTTTCGTTCCGTATGAGCTTAGGATTCTCATTTTTAGGAGTCTAGAATGCTTCCCAAACTTTTTGAGACCTTAACTACATCACCTCGGGGGACTTCCTTTTGTGTCCGATGACTTTTGTTAGTTTACAGAGAAATCATACGTTATATTTCTTACGTTTTCTCTCATTTTTAGAAAATCATATGTTACAGAGACAAAGTAAAGAGTCACCCAAAAGTGAGGTTGACTCTTAAGAGTACGGTTGAGTCAAAAATCTCTTAAAGAAATGGGTGAGACAAGTCCAAAATTTATAAGAGAATGGGTGAGACTAATCCACTTACTTGGCAACCCTATGTATGCTATGTATGACTTGCTTAAATGTTAAAAATATCTTTTGAATGATTGCACATGTCAATATACTTATGCATGCATTTGTAAGACTTGTTTTGCATCTTTTATGTGTGATTGAAAGGGAGATAAGCTATTGGGATTCTTTGAATCTCATTCCCACCTCTCCAATGTTTTGACATGCTAGGTCGACCAAGAGAACAAGGAAATGGGAGCCAACCACTTGAGAAATGAGAATATGATATCAAAGTGCATAAATTTTGTTACTTTAAGGCCATATGAATGGCAAATGTTGTAATCCATTGTTGTATACGTTCTATGATGTTATGAACATGTATAATTATGTTAATGTATCATATATAAATGAGAGCTAAGGTTATATGTATGGAAATGTGCATTTTAGACATGTAATGACAAATTAGCATTATGGAAATGTATATATAAATGGAAGTGGAGTGGCCAAATTGAGAGGTATGAGGTTTTAGACCACTTAGGCAGTTTATACAAGTCATATTCATACTTTTAAACTTGCCTAAGAGGTGCCAAACATCATGAAAGACCATTTGGGCACAATTGGCATCTAACATGGACCAAATTTGACCATATTGGAAACCTATACCACCTTTTATCCACATGAGCTTTTCTTGATTTGAGATTAGGCATGCATTTAGAGCTTGTTAGGAGCTTTTTGGGAAGCTAAAGTGCAGCATTTTTGGAGGTCTATGGAATATTTGATGAATTTTCAAAGTTAAAAAATTTTTTGAAATTGGTTCATGGTACTGTTCACTCAGGTCCGAAAATAAATTTTGTCACTTACTGGGCAAATGATATTCGATTGTCATAAAATTTTACAGGGAGAAACTAGACATTCCTAGTGACTTGTGCCAACTAGAGACACCCCATTTGGATGTCTAGAGAGGGAGATATGAATTTTTAAATTTTCTGCCAGTATCAGCCATTCAGATAGACCTTAGGACTATTTGATTAGTTTTTGAGGTTTGGATATGCCTGGACTAGTCTGAAGTTATTTTTCTCCTCTAGCTAACATCTATAACTTTCCATATTAATATATTTGTATAGATTGAAATTTTTTAGAATTAATTGGATATTTTTGAAGTTTATAGCAGAAAGTTGTATCGGAACCACTAAATAAGTCAGACTTCTGCACCTTTTTGAATGTTAAACATATTTTGTGTTATGTTTCATAACCTAGAAATATTTTAAACATAAATTAGACATCTGTAGCTTTTTAGAATGGTAAAGAATGCATGATTTTGATTTTTCTAGAATTAGTTATGATTTTTCAAAATTTGTGATAGAAAATATGTAATTCTGGTCGAGGCTACACTATGGAAATTCATGTGTTTGTTGCATTTGCACAAGTTCTAGGCCACTTTTGGTGATGGATTTGAGTTGTATCTATATAATTAAATATGAGAATATGATGCATGAATCCATATGGCCCATGGGACTCTGAAAGAAAAATTTTAGCTATGACATAATGTAAGTATATTCATTGTTCTAATGCTATCATTCTTGCTCCATGGTAAAATGCATGGAATAAGACCTTGAAATGGCATGAGACAAGCTAGATAAATATGGTGTTACAATTCACACCAATGCCTTGCAATTTTACACATTGATAGAACTCAACACAAAAACCAGTTATAGAAGTCAAGTTTCAGCATATTCACATTTCAAAATAGAGGGAAATACTTACCAATAGTTTCTCTAGTCTCAAACTTTCAAAAAGCGTGCAAGAAACTACCAAAATACCTATTTTCAAATTTAGAGTTGAGATGAAAATCTACTAAACAAAGAACTAATTAAACCAAAATAAAGAGGAAGATGAGAGAATCAACTTTTGTATAACTTACCTTGGGTAAGTCTCCCTCTAAGTGTACAAATTAGAGCTAAGATGATGAAGAATCCTAGCCTCCCTTTCTATGTGTTAAAATTATGTTCTCCTTTGGCTGCCAAATTGTTTTTTGTAGAACAAATGGAGTGGCTGCACTAATATTAAGGTCTTGAGGAAATGTGGCTAACCCTAAAGGTTTTTTGTCTAATTGGGCCCATGTTTAATATTGGGACAGGGTCAAGTAAGTTTAAATGAGTTAGGTCTCAGATAAAACTAAAATTGGGCTTCTAAGTAATATTCTTGACATAATTAGATTAATTATGGACTCTAATTAAATTTCATCCAATTAAATCCTACTCTATAATTAAATTTATTTTCTTGCCAAAAATTACTCAAAAATTATTATTTGCCTTAAAATGCCCAAAATAATCATTTTCTTTTCTAATTTCTATTTTCCATAATTTTTTGAATTTATCATAATAATTCCTTATTTTCTCCAATTAAATCCTTAATTCTCTATAATTTATCTTCCTAAATTTTTGGATATCATTTGAGAACTAAGATTAATTAATTTAATAGGGAAATAAGAGAAATATCTTATTAACTAGAGGTTCATGGATTAGTAGATTTAGGCTCATCTAGAAACCAATTTTAAAAATTCAATAAGAAAATAAAAGAAATACTCTATCGATTGGAAGTTTTTATATTAGTAGCTTGAGGTTCATCTAAGAACTATAGCTTAGACAATATTTATAGATGAATTTGATAGAAAGGTAACGATATTCTTAGGACACATGTGATAAATGTAAAACAAATATGAACTTCCAATCATGAACGTAATAATATCATTATTGGTCTAGTCAAAGTTTATTGCAAATATATACATAGCCTTGTATATATGTAATGATTCTATGCCATGTGTAACACCTTAACTAATAATAAGCCAAACTAAGCATTTAATTATCTAATCTTAAATAAATAACACATAAACATATAAATGGACCTTTTTAATTAGCTAAAACACACAAGGAAATTTAAACTTTGAGTTTACAAGTTAATGATTCATTAATTATTAGCTAATCACTTTAATTTCAACTTAATTTGAGCTACTCTTAGAAGTTCTATAAAGATAAACCTACTATATTATTACTTACTAGAAGTAGTTTTAAGTAAAAATAACCTAGCTTAGAGTCGTGCTAAATAGCTATACTCTTTTTGTATAAATTTTCACTAAATAGGTAAAGAACCATAAAACATGATGCACTTCTTTAACAAAATAAGAAACCTTATGTTTACTTAATTTCATCCTCTTATTTAAGCCTAATTACCCCTTTTTGTTGCCCATTAAAAGGCATAAATAAGTGTGAATTAAGTCTCTAACCTATATTCACCAATAGCATAAGAGAAAACAAGGTCTAAGAAGTTGCTTAAGGATTTACAAACTAAGTCGTGACTTGAAATAATTGAGTTGCGACATAATTCGTCTCCCAACCTAATACTAGAGTCTCCCAATGACAAAATACAAGATTTTGGGAGAGATTTCCTTCCTTAACTCATCACTCAACCATCTTTAATGGCTTAAGGATCAAAGGACTAACCCAAACTAAAGTATGGCATTTAAACCTTTTATGACAACCAAATGAAAGAGAATTAACCACAAGTGGCACACCTAAAATTGCCAATTCTTAACCCAATTACCTCAAACCACTTCCAAAAAGTATCCTTCATCTGGTTACATTGTTCTAGCCCTATGAAACCCAACATGAGCAAGGGTTCTGTAACATCCAGTTCTTCAAAAATAAGAGAAAATGTAAGAAACGTAACGTATGGTTTCTCCATAAACGTATGAAATGCACCGAATATAAAAGGAAGTCCCCCAGAAAGAATGATTTGATGTCAAATAAAATTAAGATAAATTTTTAAATAATAGAAAATGAGAATCCAAGGTCTGAGATGCCCAAAAACTAGAGTCTGGGTGGTTCAATTAAATTGCTGAAAGCATAATAGCAATTTCGTAATTTGGGCACTTTTTAGAAAACACCAAGGAGGGATTTTTAAATGAAAAATTTGAGCTCTCCAGGGTTCTCAGAGGCCCTGAAAATCATAAGAAGCTCCAGGACAAATAAAACCCCTCAAGTATGCATTTTCTAATAGCAGTAGCTTAAACTTTAACCCTTTGTTTGGGAATGTTTTAACTCCAATTTGAGTTATTCCAAAAATATTTTATAAGATTGAGGACCTAAATATTATGATAAAAAAGACAGTTCTTAAAAAAGAGCTAAAATGAAGCTAAAACAAAAATGCCACGCACATGGGACGTAAATGTCATTTTTGTAAACAATTTCCTTCTTATTTCTTCTTTAAAAGTGGCGTCCCACCTCCTCACTCTCCTTAACCAACTTGTGATATCTAAAATAGAGGGAGAATCTGCCCAAGTGAGACACACCAAGAGAGGCTTCAAGGAGGAAGAAAGAGCAAGGAGAAAGGTAAGAAATTGGAAGATTTTCATGGTTTATCTTTCCTTAATGTTGTTCTTCTCCTCCCAAGCTCTCTTCCCATGGGTTTGGTCATTCATTTGGTTTTGTTTTGGCCTTGGTTTAGAGAAGAAAGTTTAGGAATTTAAGAAGGAAGCTAAGGCAAAGGAAGAACCTCTTGAAGGAAACTTGGATTCAAGGTAAATTAGCTACCTTTGTTGCCTTCTTCTTCCTTGCCTTGTGAGTGATGTTTCAATCAAAAACAAAATAGCCTAGGGGGGCAAAGTTTTAACCTAGAACTAGCAAGAAACCATTGATTTAGAGTGTGAGAACTTAAGAAATGCAAAGAAATTGGAAGTTAAACAAGTAAAATTCAAGAATAGAAAGTAAGGGGATTCATGACTTTAATGTAAATTCTATTTTGATCCATGAATTCCCTAGCCTATGTGAGTGTTTGTTTGAGTTCCTAAGACCCCTATGAAGCCTCCTAAGTGCCTCTCCCTTCAAGGAAAAATTGCAATCCATGAACCCATTTTCCTTGCTATATCTCAGTCTAGAGTACTTGAGAAGGCTAGGGAGTGTTTTAATTTGTTCCAAGCTTGGTTTGGGACTTTATGCAATGAAAGAAGATGGAAGGAACCCTTGGGAAAAAGTTAAAAGCCATAAATTGAAAGTTGGGTCAATAGGTTCCATAATATAGCCTTAAGAAGTAACTTGTATCTAGGCCCTTGGAAATGAGTTTGTAATGACTTCAAGGAGTCTAAATGGAACTAAGAGGCCTAGAGTGCCTTTTAAAGGAAATGAAGCCAAGAACTTAAATTATGTTAGTTGCTTCATTAGGCCATTGATAGAACTATTATGGAACTAATAGACAAAGTGTGCTTCTTAAGTAGGTGTTTAATGCCTTGCCTTGTTCCAAGAGAGTAATTGAATGTTATTTGTTATGTCTAGGCCAAAGGAACCAAACTCCATCTACTTGTAAGTGTGTGGCATAGGGGGAAGAGAAATAACCAAGTGAAGACTTGTTTTAGCACCAAGGTAGCTCTTCACTCTATTTTTGTTTGCATTTTTGGATATGTAATTGTCATTGTATGCTTGTATGTGCCAATGTATTGTGAGGCATGCCATTTGGCATTGCCTTATTGCATTGGTACCAATATGTTACTTGAAATATGTTTTGGTTGTGGAAATTGCTCTTATGGGTAAGGTTGTGCCAAAAGTCCCTTGATATGGGTGAGGTGAAGCCAAAAGTCCTTAGTAATGGATAGGACAAAGCCAAAAGTTTTATAAATGAGTGAGGCTAAGTCAAAAGTCCCTAGACCAAGGGTGAGGCTAATCTAAAAGTTCTAAGAATAGGGTGAGGCAAGACCAAAAGTCCATAGATCTTGCTTTTGGTTATGATATATTTTCTTGGTATGTAAATTATGGTTTGAATGATTCTTAATAGTGTTGGATGCCTACTTGTATACTTTAACATGTTTGTATATCTTGAATGCTTGCTTGAATGAGTATTTGAGCTATTGAGATTCCATGAATTTCACCCCCTTCCCTCCTCCATCTTAATATATCTAGGTGGTGCCCAAGGAGAGAAAAGTGCAAGCCAAGAAGCTTGAGAGACCATATTTTGACGGACATTTAGTTTTTGTTATACTTAAATGTCAAGGACTATATGTATATATTATTTTTAAGATGTAAATACTTAGGCAAATGTAAAAGTATGTAAAGATAGTGTATGAACCAAAGTGGTGGCCCAATGAATGAGAAATTACATTTTGGCTACTTGGTAACTTAGTTGGAATTGTGTATTATGGCATGTGACATAGTGAATTCATGATGTATGGTGGTTTAGACCATTTGAGAACTGCATACATACTGTTTTTGTGCCTTAAAAATTGCTCAAAATGTGGTAGAAGCCTTAGGAGATCATTTGGACAAAGTTGGACGCTTATTTGAGGCTAAAATGACCATAATGGTGAGTTATAGCCAAATCTGTCCAAATGAACTTCTCTTGGCCTGAAATTTTGCCTACATTTAGATCTTGTCTAGATATTTTTGAGAATCTAAAGTTCATATTATTTGAATTTCTAGATAATATTTGGTGAATTTCCAAAGATTTGGTTCTATCACTATATAATTGGTCAGAATTTTCATCTCTATTATTTATGGGGCAAATAGTGTCCAATGGCTATAAAAATTTACAAAAAGAAACTAGACATTCATAGTGACCTATATCAATTAGAAGCACCTCAATTGGAGGTCTGTGATAAATGCTATTTTTATATCTTTTATTCCTCTTAACTTAGGCATTTTAGTGCGCAAATATGGCTTTAGGGGTTTAATTAGATACAATTTGATTTCATTAGCCATTTATGCACTTTATGAATTAATTGAAAAAATTATTGAGTTTTAATGCATGAATTTCTTTTAAATAATTTTATGGATAATTCTATTTAATATTTTCCATTGTTTTGTGTAGAATTTTTGATAGGCAAATAGCTTGAGTGGGAAATTGAATTGAAGAAGAGACAAAGACTTTATGTGTGAATTTGAGGGAAAGAATAAATGATATTCATCACACTCATGCAACGGAGTTGGAGAAAGAAGCAAGGAGAAAACAAAGGAGGAAGCACAGGTTGTTGTAGAGTGAAAGTGCTTAGGTTTAACGTGGAAAAGCTGAGAAGAAGATGAGAGAAGGGTCGCCAAACACGCTACAATGCAGCAGCTGAAGAAGCTTGTAAGGAAGACCATGTTTCAATTCACATAGCCACAAAAACAAATGAAGAAGCAAACTCAAGCAAATGAATGAAAGGAAAAGATGTCAAAAACACAAAAAGAGGAGTAGCAATCACGTTGAACACACAAGAGAAGGAAGCCTCGAGTTAGTGAGTTGAAGGTTTCTCACGTGATTATAAAGAACCAGCTGCAGCACATGTTAAAAGGGATTAGCGTTAACAACACAAAGAAGCCATAGAACCATGCATGAAGCATCTTGAGTTAAGTAACAAGAAGCATGAGCAGTAAGGAAGAGACGTGGAAAGGAGCTGGGCTTTGAACATAATCATGAGAGCCACGGGTTGAAGGGATTAAAGAAGAAGGAGGCTCGAGTTTCTGGTTTAAGAAAGAAGAAGATTAAAAGGAGCTTGCATGGAAGCATAACACAAAGAAACAACACAAACACATGAAGAAATGAGCTGCACGAAGAAGGCAAAGCTACAGCTTTAATATATGAAAAGGAAGAAAGCACAAAAGCTACAAGCAGCATGAATGGAAATGGAAATGATGGTTCTGTGTGCTACATAGGAGGTTGAGAACAATAAGAGAAACACAGAAGCTAACGTGGAATTGCATGCAAAGCTGACGTGAAGAATATGAAGAAGAAACAAGCATGAAGAGCATAGGCTAGAATTCACGTGAAATATGATAAAATAAAATGAAGTGGGGCCTACACTCATACACACATCCATGTAGCTACGGGCAATGAAGGAATGAGAGGGCTGAGCACATGAAAATAAAAGGAACCACGTGAGAGGATTAAAAGGCACTCATGGCAACATCAGGGAGGATTCATTTTCATCGTCATATGGACGCTATATTTCATTCGCACATTATCCATCATCACATTCATATCCATTCACTCTGTATCCATCCATCATCCCTTTCTTCGTCTCGAGACCATCCATTCATTCCATTTCATCGTGATATTCACGCTACACTCCACCTTTCGTCCATTCTCCATCCAGCGTCCATCCACTCCACGTAGAACCATTCCATCTTCCATTCTTCCACTTCCATGAAGCTCTAATCCTCCATCTATGACTAGCTAAGAGGAAGACCCTTGGAGAAGCTTGAATCCATGGAATTACAAGCAAAATTTTGGCTAAGGATTTCTATTTTCCTACACTTTTTCTTTTTCTTGTACAAGCTTGGTTAAGTTGTATTTGATTAGGAATTTGTGTAATTGTGATTAGTAGCTAATTATACATTAATTAGGAAGCCTTTTTGTTGATTGATTGGTTAGATTAAATACTAAATTTTACACTTTCCTTTAATTTCCCATGTGTGCCACGAAAGTGTTCGATTAAATGCATGAGTGAAATTATGAGCTTTATTATTTGATTTAAGGATTCTTTAGAGTTTGGTTGGTTAATTAAATATCCTAGGGTGTTAATTCAGAGGCTAATTGATCAATTAATCATTCAATTCAAGTGTTCATAGATCTTAATCACAAGAATTAGTAATTTAATGGTAGTTGAGGTTTCAATTAATATCAAATTGCTAGGTTCTTGAATATTGAGTGGTAATTCAAGATCATTTGCCAATGGACACAATTAGGGACTCTTAAGCTAGAATTAATTACAATTGGATTAGGATAAGGATAGTGGATACCAAGGGATGAATCCAAAGCTAGTCACAAGTCTATTATTCACCTCATTAGTTCATGCAATTAGAAATTTAGGAATTTTAATTCAATTTCATTTTACTTAGTTTAATTCAATCAAAAACCTCCCAAATTAGGTAATTCTAAGATCTTTTAACACTTAGAAAATCCAATTGAACATTGAACTCTATTTCCAAGGGAGATGACCTAGGTTGTGCCACTAATTATAAAATTTAATCTAACCTAGTTTTATTTTGAGGGTTACGTGACAGAGCCTCTCAATCTGTAGAGGGAGAAATAATTTTTTGAAGTTCCAAGTTAGACTTTAGTCACTATTCCATCAGTTGTTTGGGTCTAAAGGCTTCTAAATTAGGCTAGACTTATTTTTTCCCTCTAGTTAACATCTTTATATTCCTAAATTAGTATGGTTTGTATGAATTGGAGTTTTTTTAGAATTAGTTATACATTCTGAAATTTATATCAATAAATTATATCAGAAACACTGGGTAGTCCAACCTTTGTCCCTTTCCTATTATCAAACATGGTCCCAATGATGTTCTTGTGGCCTGAAATCATTTTTAGCATGAAGATAACATCCAGAGAATTCTAGAAAGCTATGGTTTGTGGGATTTCAATTTTTCTAAATTTAGTTATAGTTTTTTAAAGTTGCACTAGAAATCTGTCAAGTTGAACCTAGGACTGATATGCTATTTTTTAGGCCTTTGTCTCCAAATCCATGGTCCATTAGTTGTTTTATGATGTATATGAGTTGTATTAGTGTATTTTAAATACAGGATGATATGGATGGATTCACATGGCCCACGCAGCATGGAATGAAAATTTTGGGCCCTACGTAACATAATAAAATATATATTTTTATTCCCTTTGTTTGAATTGTAGAATTCTTGTGAGATTAACCTTCAATATGATAGTACGGAGCTAATAAATTATGGTGTCGTAGTTCCTAAGAGTGGGTTAGCCTAACCTCAAAATACACTACCAAACATTACTTTTACATATATGACAACAAAAGAAGCCTTAAAAATTATTATAGGCACAACCAAAAATTTCTACCACCCTAATTTATAGGACCTAACTCTCCAATAATTTGCTAGACCCAAATTTATAGCCATCCAGGCACTTACAATAAGAAGACAAACCATATGATTGCAAAACACTATAACGAGAAATCCAACATTAGTTATCATCCATTTATCAACATCATACCACACATCCAAAATTCTTACCTCAAATTACAGCTATAATATTCAAGATAATTAAGCTCAATAAATAAAAGTAGAATATTCATCAAGTCATTCATATAGTCAATTTTATAAATAAGTAACCATATACACAAAAGATACATAGGATTAAAGATAATCCAAAGTTGTCCTAAAGAGTGGTTTAACTCTTATTGACACACCAAAAAGATCTTATACTTGGCAAGTTATGATGCAATAACATGTTATACAAAAGTCACTCTTGCTTACAAAAATCCTTAGCATTTATAACTAAGACATAAAAAAGCCAAGTATTGAGCCTATACAAGGCCGTAGACTAGGGGCAAACATTTGATGGCTTATCCTTGCCATTGCAAGAGGATCCTTCATCTGAAAAGTTAGCCAACAATTGGGATGAACAATAAATTTAGGCTAACATAAGATCTCTTCCTATCAGTTGAGAACCTATGAAGGTGAATTTGATGCACAAAAGAGCATCATGTTTCCTTTGATATTGCTTGTTATATAGAGATTGGGAATAAACACTTGGAAGTTGCTAAACCCCCTAGAAATGCTTATATGATTAAGACTACTTTAGTTTCAAAGTCCAAGCACAAGAAAAAAAATACTTCCATATTAAAAAAATCTGGCCAATACTTCGATGTGGCCAAGAAACAAATTAAGAAAAGAGGCAAAAGTGGTTAACAAAAGCTTGACAAAGTAAAAGTCAAGTTTCACACTTATTAGTGAGTGGGTTATTTTACTTGTGATCGCACTAAGCAAAATAAGTTAAATGTTACAAACCACATAGCTAAAGATTGAGAATTCTTTGTAAAACACCACTAACTATTGTTAAGAGTAGATAACTTTATGTAGGAATGAATGTAAAAGTTGAAATAAAAGGATTGAAACTTGTAAAATTATTTTTGTATATAGAATGAACACCTATTCTACATAGTATTTTATACACTCTAAAGATCTAACAAAACTAAAACTTCTATTATTTCTCTTCTTAATATGAGATTTTAGAGATTTTTTTTATGACAACTCCATTTACGTTAAAAAAGGGACAAAGAATGAGATTCTAGTTTCCTTTATATAGTGTTATTATGCCAAACACAATTAAAATAATGATTGTTTTACCTAATACTTTGCTTCCTAATACATAATTGGATATCAATAATTGATATCCTATGCTAGGTCTTATAAATAATGAGAATGAGTAGACTAGCAAAATAATAGATAATAGGATCCATTTCTATTTTAGAAATGCTACTATAATAACATTGCCTAACGAGTAAAACAAATTAGAAAACCATTTGGAAAAGGAATTATGGCTCAAAATATATTGCAATTAATTCATTTTAATATATGTGGTATAAAGAGAGTGATGGCAAGACAATTATTCATGATATGGTCAAGTTTATTTAATCTCTTACAAGTCAGAAGCACTTAAGTATTTTAGACATTACTGAACAAGGTTGAGGATTAAATGGATAACAAAATTGAAACTTTAAGTTGTGAATGAGGGTGCAAATATTTGTCAGATTAGTTTTGTGAGCTTTATTGAGAGAAAGAAATTATGAGACAATTAACAATTCCTTAACACTCTACAACAAATAAAGATATTGAGAAAGAATAAAAACCTTACTTGAAATGGTTAATGCTAATGATGGCTCAAGTAACCTTACTCATTTAGGGTAATGAGTTATAAATTAATGCCTTCAAATTTAACTAAGTACCCTCTAAATAAGTTACTTCCTCACCATATGAATTATGGACATAAGAATAAGCTAGTTTTGAGTATCCTAAGACCATTGGATCGATTATTTATATCAATGATAATTCTCCAGAGCATAGGAATCAAACTTAAAAAGAAAGGAATATATCTTTATGAGATACTCAAAACAATCAAAGGAGTATATCTTCATCAGTGAAAATGAAAGTGAAAGTATAACTTAAATTGAGTTAAAGAACATCACATTTAGAAAATTAGTTTTCTAATAAGGTAGAAATTGATAGTTATACATCTCTTTATGATTTACAAGATTAAAAGAACAAGAAGATGTACTTTGACATATTGATCCAAGTGGGAGCTTTGTGCAAGATGAGAATATTATTTAAACACCTCCACTATTTTAAAGTAACCATAAAGTGTGTCAAAACATTTCTTTTAGATTCACTCAAAGGTACTCAACTAGATAATGAAAAGCTGAACACCCTTCAAGAAGCTTAATCATATCCTACTAAAGAAGATTAGATGAGAGTGATAGAATAAGAGATAGAGTTAATGAAAACAAACTATGTCCAAGACTTAGTTAATCATCCATTTGACTAAAAAGTAATCAAGAACAAATATGGGTTAACTAAGAGATAAAAGACATGTTTAGTTACTAAGGATTATACACAATATAAAGGTATAAATTATGAAAATACCTTAACACCTATTGTATGCTTCAATTCAATTAGACTAATCTTTATTATAGTTGCAAATTTGGACTTGGAAATACATTAAATGAATGTGAAAACTATATTTTTGAATGAAAAACTAGACAAAAAAAGTACATGAAGTAACCATTGGGTTCCATTTAGAAAAGGAATGGAGCAAAAAATTTATTATTAAACCTCACTCTCTAAAAGGGTTAAACTAATAAAGTTTAACTCTAATAATGCTCAACGGAATCATGATTAAAATCTCACTAATTTCACCAAGAATAGAGGTAATTAAAACTTTTTAAAGCACCTTAGCTTGCATATCTTTTTCTAATTAAAATTAATTACTAAGCCTCTAGATTATGACCTCAAAAACTTGGTGACTTAAATAAGAGATATCCACCTATACATCATGCCC
This sequence comes from Erythrophleum ivorense, assembly GCA_026724425.1. Taxonomy (NCBI): domain Eukaryota; kingdom Viridiplantae; phylum Streptophyta; class Magnoliopsida; order Fabales; family Fabaceae; genus Erythrophleum; species Erythrophleum ivorense. The sequence goes on from JAIUCV010000010.1 coordinate 14,956,930, forward strand.
ATAGTTAACTAGGTCTTAAAAAGTTTTTTTAGCCTACCTAGAAACCTTGTTGACAAGGTTAGGACCTTGTGCACAAGGTTCTAACTTATAGTACTAAGACTTCATCAATACAAGAATCACCTCAGTCCACAATGCCTAAAATCCTATTTACAAGGTCTTCACATAGTCTATAAGATCCAAGGTTAAATTTCAAACCTTATTTTTTGATACTAGATAAATTTTATTGACAAGGTCTTAACTAGAATAGCCATAACTTATTTATTTATTGCCTAATATCATAGAATTTCCTAATAACCACACTAATCTCACATCATTCCACAAGAGCATACATTCCACATATCATTCATCAACCTATAACATCATACCATAACAACATTTTGTAATACAAGAAAAAATTAGAGCACATCTCTATATACATCAAAAGCTTGTAGCATAAATCCTAGCTTGGCATTCTTTAGCATATATGTACAAACTCAAAATATAAGCCTCATGGCCATCTATATAGTATATGTAGAATATGTATAGCCTAAAAAGAAAACAATATTTACAAAAAAATTAGTACACATAGCCACCTACATAGTATTAGCTTCAAGGTTATTTCTCAGCTTGCTTCTTGTTCTTCTTTCTAGAACTTTTTCTTAAAAAAATAAGATAATAGTTTCCTATAAAAAGGTGAGATCAAAATTCCAGTAGTTTAGTTGTTTTACCTTTCAAAGCATATTTAGCGTTAACATGAAGAACTAAAATGGCATACAAGCATACATAAAAGAAAAAAATGTAGCATATTTGATTGCATATAAAAAAAGCTCAAGCATACCATGCATCTCAAATATCTTGGCATCTCATATATTTCATATATCTCTTATGGCTATTTACCACGAGAATCTTAGAACTAAATCACAGGGTGAAATGCTCATTTCAACCCAAAACTAACATAGGGTAGGATTTGCCTTAACCTCATAACTAATTTTTATAAGTGATCAAATAGAGATCTCAAAGTAATTATAAAACATGCATAGAAATCCAGTTTAGAGAAAATACATAATGACAAATAAAAAGCTATCTACAAGGGCAGGGCTTAGTACATCCAGGAGGGGCATAAAAATCTAAATTAAACGCAACCACCAATTACCACTTATTACGTAACTTTCAAATAACAAGTTTAATTCTCAATTTATGGCCTACATATCCCACTTAGTTATCTCAACTTGCTATATATAAATATACATATCACTTAAGTGTAGAATGGCTTTCCTTACCTCTAAAGTCTTAACAAGATTTTCACTTCACCATAACATTTTGGCCAAAACAAGAAGAACATCATGTTCAACCACAATTCCAATTTGAAATGCCAAAATCATAGCTAATCAAGGGGAAACATTTCTTACCACTTGAAATCAAATTTCCACACTTGGCAACTATAAAAGTAAACCTCACAACTTGATCCCAAGTCCTTCAATTTAGTTAATATATAGAATCCCTAATCAATTTAATTTCCATTTCAATTACTACAACATCCAAATCATAAATTTAACTAAGTTAAACCTTACTAACTTAAGTGATCATCTTCTAACGCATCAAAGGCCAACTTCCAAGCTTGTCAACAAATGTTAATTCACATTCTTAGCCAAGCAACATAACAAGGCCACTTTTAGTTACAACTCAAGCTTCAATTACAAATAAGATAATTTCAACAATTTAAAGGAAAATCTCTACTTACCAAAATAAAGCTTCTCAATTATACTGCCTTTCCAAGAAATTTCCAAGCTTTCCAAATTAACTAATTTTCCTTCTTTCCAAGTACCTAGTCACAGTTAAGTCAAGTAAAATAGTCCCTAAACAACATGCTTAATAAAATTGAAATTAAGAGTTTTAGGACCAAGGAAAATACCTTAAAAATTCAAAACCTCACTTTACTAACTTCTCACTTCTCCTAATTTAGCCTTCAAGCATTCACCTTCCAAAATTCTTGAAACAAAAATTTTCTAATAATTAAAAATCCAATCGATGCATTTTGTAGAGTAGAAGGAGTAAAATGAATTTTATGGAAAGGTACCTTGGCTAAAATTGAGAATTTTCACCATATGTAAAACTCCAACCTTGGCATCAATAGAGTTTCTTCAATGCTACACACACACTCTCTCTCTTTATACTATTATGTTTTAGATGAAATGGCTTAATAGATTGAAAGATGACAATGGTTAACGGTTTGAAAACTCAATGCCAATGGAAAATGAGTAATGGGATCAGTAGGTGGCAATTAATAACCAAATGAGTGCTGAATGGAATTAGATGTTAACTTGTACATTAGCTATAATTTCTCTTTCTTATTTTTAGACTTCATTTTGCTAGGTGGCATGATCCTAATCCATAAGCATTCCTTGTAATAGCTTAATGGGGAATGAATGGAGTCTATATTAGGTGGCAAATACCCAATACATTAGGCTTAATGGTTGAATAAGTTAGTGGAGTATGATGCCATCCATCTCATTTGCTACACTTGTCCCCCACTTTTCATTTTTGGTTGCTAATTATAAGAAAGGAGATATAATGTATCAAGTTACTTGAAATGGATATAAAGAATGTGCATTGGGATTGACCTTTTGACCAAATTGTTTAGTATAAATATATGTGTCCAAAATTTTTGTCTTATTTAATTTCTAATCTCCATCCTCTTTTCTATTAAGTTTAAATGTCCCAAAAATGGCTAAATAAAATTTAAGGTTAATTTGTCAAACCTCTAATTTAATTAGGCCAATCCTTTAATTTTTCCAATCTCATTTTTATTTCACTTAATTCCTAATTACTTTGTTTTCTCTTCATTTATCTTACTTGGGTCTTTTACCTTGGTCCTTAATTGTTTATGAGCTAGTTAGGATGTTACATTTATAAAATCCAAAAGCTCATGTATAGAGTAAAATAATCATTTGGACAATGATATTTGAAATTTCATTGAGTAGTAATTTCATATGAATTTTAAATAATTGATGAAGACCATTGTATTTACATCAAGTAGTTTAAGAGAAGTTTGTAATATTATCCTATTAATGGATAATATGCCATTAGTTGGGAATAGTTAAGATTCTTTAATAGTTATTAAAGAATAGTTATCCTTGAATTTTGAGATGAAGGATATGAGTAAAATAGGTTATATCCTTGGAAGCAAGACCCAATGGAATTGCTTGAAGAAACTAATTACTCTTTCATAAGAGAATTACAATTAGAAAGTCTTTGAGTGATTTATTATGAAAGACTATAAAATCATCAATATCTCCAAAATAAAAGGTGATACTCTAAGTTATAAGATATATCCTTAATGTGAATCTACTTTGAAAAATTATGTAGAAAATCCCTTACTTTAACATTGTTAGATATCATATGCAATGATGTATACAAGGTCAAACATTTATTAGCAATTGACCTTGTAAACTAGTAATAATCAAGTCATAGTCAATATCATTAAACTGCTATTAAGAGAATTGTAAGATACTTGTAAGGCATTATACACCAAGCACTACATTGGAAAGGAGATCTAGATATGTGAAATTAACTTTCAAATATACTTTCTTGCTGTATAGTGACATTATATCTTAGATTAGCAAGAACTAGACATGCTTAATGTTATTTATCTAAGTAGAGTTTATTGCATGTTCTGCAATAATATAAAAGGTTATATGGCTAAAGAGAATTATGAAAACTTAAGGATCATTGATAAGAAGTTGAGTCCAATATTGGTCGATGATGATAGATGAACCCAAAGCCTACACTAAATTCTTTAAATATCATAACAATAAAAAATACATAGACATGAGAATGAGAGAGATCATTAGTATAGAAGAGTGTTATTTTAGAATATGTGTACATATAAGATATTAGTTGATCCCCTAATGAACCCATACCTAGAGATATACATAAAGAAGATGTGAAGTTTCTTGGTAAGTATAGAACATAGAGTAACCTATCTTATGTACAACTTAATTGTTGACTAAATAGATGCATTATGCTATAATCATAGATAGCATATATACAATGATAGCATGTTGTATAAGTTGATAGGGTTGGCTCTTTCACATGAATAACCACCTTTGGTAGTTATGATGAGTGACCAAAAATGAGATATGTAAGGCAATAGAAGCACTAATATGGAATAAGAAATAATAAAAGATATAGATATATCACTTGATAAAAAAAGGAAGGTTGATATGTGTAACACCATAAATTCTAGCTCATCCCATGCCTTTCAATGGCTTAATATCATGGAGGATGTAGGTTTCTCATAGAAAAGTAAGAGAAAATAATGAATTTTTTGCGTTGCATCATATCTAGAAATTCATTTCGGTGTCACGTGGACCGTGTGAGCTCATAATATGCCTCCTCATATTTACTTGCATTATTTCAACTCATTTGTATCATAAAAACTTGCCTACAACTCATGGAAACCGAATTGGGAGGTGAAAAATGAAGTTTCATTCTCGGCCAGAATTGGCCTCCTTTCTGGGCAAATTTTGGAAAATCATAATTAAATCTAGAAAAATAGAAAATATGTAATCTTGGTCATTATGGAAATATTGGGATGTCTACTTCATGAAAAAAATATGTACAAGTCATAATATCCCACACACAGAGCTTTTGACACCCGAAATGATCTGGAGGTCGGGCTGGGTCCTGATGCTGTCACAGTTTACTGATATGAACTTCAAAAATGTCCAATTAATTCCACAAAAATCCAATCCAAGAAAATGATATCAATCTAGAAATCTGTGAATAGAGAGGAAAAATATCTCTAGATTAGTTCATCAAGCCCAGACCTCATAAATCGATGGAACAATACTTCTGGTCGGGCAAGGCTACTGATACTAGACAGAAACTTCAAAAATTCATATCTTCCTCTCTAGACCTCCAAATGAGGTGCTTCTAGTTGGCACAAGTCACTGTGATTGCCTAGTTTCTCTATATAAAATTTCATGGTAATTGTACATCATTTGAATCTCAAATGATAGAAAATAATTTCGGACCAATTGAATAGTGCAGCAGACCAAATCCCTAAAATTTTCCAATTTCGAAAAATCACCAATATTCTGTAGACCTCCAAAAATTATGATCTTTAGCTTCCCAGAAAGCTCTTACTGAGACCTAATTCTATGTCAAATTTTAGACCAAGACTAACTCATTTGGCCAAAAAGTGACATAGGGTTTCATAATAGTCAAATTTGGCTCTATATGAGGTACCAAACTTGCCAAATAGTCTTCCCTTGGTGTTGGCACCTTTTGGGCAAGTCTAAGAGTATATTTAAGACTTGTGTGAGCTACCCAAATGGTCCCAAACCTCATGCATCTCATTTTGGCCATTCAACCCTCACTTATACACATATTCATCAAACTTTAAATTCTCATTCTATAGCCTTACATACTCAAAACATGGGCTAGTGGTCATATATCATAATCATACATCTAAACATCACATAATAGTGTATTTACATATGTCTCAATGTTCATAGTACATATACAACCTCATATACATGATGAACCATCATTATGGTTCCAAAATCAACCAAACAAGACGCAAGGTTATCAATCTCTCTTCCTCATCGTTGTTGGCTCCCTTCACCATAATTGCTTAGTCCACCTAGCATGTTAGATCATTGGAGAGGAGGGGATGAGATTCAAAGAATCCCAATAGCTCATCTCCCATTCAATCACGCATAATATGTACAAAGCAAGCTTTTCAAATGCATGTATGAAAAAATAGAAGTCATGGACATTTTCAAAGCAACCTTGGCATGTGAATCAATCATATAAGACATTCAAGAGTTCTCCAAGTGTTTGGATTGGCCTCACACTTCTCCTCATGGATTTTGGACTTCCCTTGCCCATTTTTTAAGAACTTTGGACTCAACTATACTCTTGGGAGCCCACTTTGCTTTTGGGAGACTCTTTGCTATGTCTCAACCAAGCTCAAGGGTTTTTGGCTCATCCTCACCAAAGGGAAGAGTTCTTGGCCTCTCCTCACTCAAGCAAACTCATACAAACATCATAGATTCATTTAAAACATAACATGGCATCAATGATTATGGAATATAAAGGCATACTAGCATACTTTTCTTAGCTTGAAAATACACATACACACATTCTAAAATAAGCTAAACACACATCCATGCATGAGAGAAGGTGGAGAGAGCTACCTTGCACAATTTCACACACTTTTTCCTTAGCTTTCAAGCCTCCTCTTTTGGCCACACATCCACAATTTGGTGGAGATAGTTTCACTTGGCCTAGATACAATTTATGAGAGCCAATTAGGTCCATGAAACATATTCTAAGGTTACATTACTTGATAAAATACTAGATTGCTCTATAGGCTCTATTATGGTCCATAAAGGCACCTAATAAAGCAACACCCCTCAAGGGACTTCTAGGCCTCATTCTTTCCTTTCAAATATGATTCTTGACTCCTTTTAAATCTCTTGGAGTCATCATATCATTAAAACAAAAGGCCTAACACCATGTTGATTCTTTAGGTCATAATATGGAACCTAAGACACCAAGTCACTTTCTATGAGTTCTAAATTTTTTCCAAGGCTTTCTCTCATCCTCTTCCATCATATATGACTCAAAACTAAGCTTGGAACAAATTAAAACTATCCCTAACCTATTGTTCTGCCCTAGGCCGAAATGACACATGAAAAACAGAAGTAATGGGTTTGCTTTGTTTTCTTGATGGAAGAGGTGTGTGGGGAGGTCTCTAGGGATCTTAGGAACTCAAGTAAACTCTCATCTAAGCTAGGGAATTCATAGATCAATATAGATTTCATAATGTCTCCATGAATCCCTCACTTTTCTATCTTGTATTTTCATGCTTCTTTCTTTGATTTCTTTGCACCTACTTGCTTCTCACACTCCAAAATCTATCAATCTCCCTTGCTAGGACCAAAATTCATCTCCCTTTGATTGGGTTCTATATAGGACGAAATTATCACAAGGAGGAGAAGGGAAGAAGAAGCATGGAAGACAATAAGTTACCTTGATTTCCTAGTTTTTCTCAAGTGCTCTTCCAAGTGATAAGTTCCTCTCCTTCAAATTCTGTTATTCTTCCTCTAGACCAGACTCAAAACATCACCAAATCCATCAATGAAACCATAGAAATGAAGAGGAGAATGAGAGGAACAAGTTTACTCAAAGGAAGAGCATAAAATTCCATACTTTTCTTACCTTTTCCTTACTTTTTCTCTCTTCAAAATCTCCTCTCCTTGTGCACCCAAGAGAGCTGGCTTCCTTTTCTGTTTTTGGGGCAGAAATAAATCATGGAAGTGAGGAGCTGCTAGAACGTGGATAAGAAAGAGCTAAAAGTCACTTTATGCAACTTTTTACTTTTGTATTTTAGTCCCTTTTCTTGGCTTTTTCATTTTAGGCTCATATCAACTCCTTTTTAAAATTTGTATTTTCCATCATATTCCTTAGGCTCTTAATCATAAGAATTGCCTTTGGAACCACTCAAAAAGGATCTGAAACCATTCCGAACCGTTCAGTCAAAGTTTTGGTCAACCTTTTCCGAAATCGCTCACCGGAGGGGTTTCAACTGTTCTAGGGGTTTCCATGGTTTTTAGGGCCTCTGAGAACCCCGAAAAGCTCAAATTTTCCATTTAAAAAGCCCTCCTGTGAGTTTTCAAAATTTTCCAAAAATTACAAAAATGCCCCTACTTTCTTCGGCAAATTTTATGATCTCTTTTGGCTTTAGTTTTTAGGCATCTTAAACCTCAAATTCTCATTTTCTAATATTTAAAATTTTATTATAATTTTAGTTGGCCCCAATTCCTTCTATTTCGAGGACTTCCTTTTATATTTGGCCCATTTCTAACGTTTACGGAGAAACTGAACATTGTGTTTCTCACATTTACGGAGGAACCAGATGTTACAATATGAGATTCAAAAACACACATACACATATACACATATGGATTATGTAACACCATAATGACTTAACTCCAACTAATCTCCCTCTAGGCTTGATTCCATATGATTTCCAAAGAACAAGTATAAACTGTGGCATTTTCATGCTATAAAACGGGGTTCAAACGCTCATATTTCACCTCGTGGATTCCCTGAATCCATCAATCACATACTCCACTCAAACTCCATTTATACAACTCATACATAGCATCAAACAACCCATAAACCACGGATATGAAGCCAAAAACCAAGAAAATATAATTTCTCAAATGAGCCCAAAAGTCAGACTTTTGGCTTTAGTTTTGGAAAATCATAACTAATTCTAGAAAAATGGGAATCAAGAAAACCATAGCTTTTTGGGAAGCTTTGGATGTTAAATTCACACTAAAAATATTTTCCAACCACAATCTCAGCATTTGGACCATGTTTAACATAAAAAAAAAGACAGAGGTTCGGCTATCCCTGGTTCTGATGCAGCTTGCTGTCATAAACTTCGAAAATCCATAACTAATTCCACAAAAATCAAATCTAGGAAAACTATACCAATTTAGAAAGCTACAGATGTAAATTAGAGGAAAAAAAATTAGTTTAGATCATTCCAATAGGCTTTAGACCTCAAAAACTGATGGAACAATAATGAAGGTCGGATGGCTTCCCTAATACTGACACAGAACTTCAGAAAGTTCATTCTCCCTCTATAGACCTCTGATTGAAGTCTTCTATTTGGTATAGGTCACTGTGGATATCTAGTTTATACCCATAAAATTTTATGGCAATTGGACACTGTTTGGCCTATGTATGACACAGATTCATTTTCAGACCTAGTTGCACAGTACAATAACCAAAACCAGAAAATTCTCCAATTTCAAAAATTCACCAAATATTTCCTAGACCTCCAAATATTACCCAATTTAGCTTTCCAAGAAGCTCTCAACAAACTCTAGAAGCATGCCAAATTTCATATCAAGAAGAGCTCATTTGGTCATATCTTGACAGAGTTCACAAATTTGGCTGTTTTGGTACCCAAAATGGTTTAAAGTGGGTCCAAATGGCCTCCCACATGTTCTAGCACCTCTTGGGCAAGTTTTAAAGTATAAACATAGCAAATATGAAATGCTCAAGTGATCCAAATTATCATACATTTCAAATTTACTATGCTACAGGCCAAAATGCACTATTGCATACCATCCACAAAAGGGCCAAATTCCACATTTCCATTGCTTTGGCTCTTTACATAGTTTATACATCATTTATACATGCTTTTACACTTGCTTAAGCATTTATATCTAAAAAATAATATGTATACATAAGCATTTTAGCTTTCCTATACATCAAACTATGTGTGAGTGTGCAAAAGTGGTAATACAAAGGCCTTCTATGCCTCATGGCCTCCACTCTTAGGCTATTGAGCTCCACCTGGACCATATGAGATGGGAGAGGGAAGGGGATGAGGTTCAGGAAATCTCAATAGCTTATACACTCATTCAAGGAAGCAATCAAGATATATAAATAAGTCAAGGCATGCAAACCATTCACAATTACACAACACATGATTTTCATGCCATGATTTCATATCAATGCCAAGAATAAGCTCTAGGGATTTTAGTCTAGCTTCACTTGAGTTTTTGGGACTTTCCGATTGGCCTCACCCTTGGTTTAGGGACTTTTAGCTCCACCTTACCCATCTCAAAGGACTTTTGGCACTACCTCACCCGAGTAATTTTCACAATCCATATCATAAACATATTGGTACCAATGCATCAAGGCAACATCAAATGGCATGGCTCACAACACAAGCATATACACAAGCATACAATGACTATTACACATCCAAGAATGCAACAAGAAAGAGTGGAGAGCTACCTTACTAGCCAACATAAGCTTTTTCTTTCAATTTCTCTTATTCCTTCTTAGTCCCACAAGCACAACTAGATGGAGTTGCTTCTCTTGAGCCTAGGCACAACAAAGAGCATGAAATTACTCTCTCATAACTCAATAATTATTTACAAAGCTAGGGGGCTCTTCATCAAGGCAAACCCCACTACATATGTAAGACTAGGGATTCTCTCTCTAGAATTCCACGAACTCTCCTTCCTCTCTCAAGCTTTCAAGAAAGGAAAGCAAAGAAGAAAAAGTGAAGATACATGAGTTCTAGCCTTCTTCAATAGTGGTTTTCCACTTTCTCTCTTTTGAACTAAGCCCAAAACCAACTAATTCAACATCCAAAACCATAGCAAGAGAGGGTAAAGAGAGAAGAACAACTTGCTAAGAAGAAAAGCTATGAAATCTCAAGCTATGCTTACATTTTTCCTTGTTCTTCCTTCCTTCTCTTGGTCTCTCTCTCTCTCTCTCCATAGCCCTTTTCTCTCTTTTGGTCGAAGCTGAGGTCAGTTAAAAGAGAAGAAATGAATTAGGATGCTTTAAGAAGTCAAATTTTCTTTTTTTATGCTTTTTTAGACTAACCCTCACTATAGCGAAGCATAACCCTCGCTACGGCGAGTACGTATCAGTCCCAGACCCCTGCTTTCGCTACGGTGCGCGCTATGGCTAGCAGCTCCCTGGTTTTTGTATGGGATACTCACACTCGCTATAGCTAGAAGCATTTTCGCTATAGCAAAAAGGCACTCTCACTATAGCTAGAAGTATTTTCGCTATAGCAAAAAGGCACTCTCGCTATAGTTAGACCCTTTCTCGCTATAGCAAGCAGGTACATTCGCTATAGCTAGGCCATTTCTCACTATAGCTAGTAGACTTAGAAATTTCAGGACTTCAAAAAATTTTCAGCTTCCCTTTTTTTTTCTTTTCTTTTCTTTTTTTCGGTTGTTATAGATTACATTATGAATTCCCACAATCCATAATACTTATAACTAGATGTTAATTCTCTTCTAAGGTGCCTTGATAGGGAGCAAAATGGTAGAATTTGAGTTAGATACTATATGCGTCCAGACTAAGATTTGTATAATGTTGATAAATAAAACAAACTGATATATGCTTTTATGAAATAAGAGAAACACTATATCATACAATTCATACCATATTTGTTTAATAACTGTAATTGGTAAGTAAGTAAATAAATCCCTATTTCATTGTCACGTGAGCCCTGGAAAGGAACGAATCTTTTTTATGACTTTGTCAATGTTATGAGGAGGTGAGTTAGTATTTGCTACTTTAGTATATATCATATGGTCATAATAATTTGATCTAAAGGGGTACTTGTAATGCCCGGTAATCCATAACTGAATTGAACCTGATAAATTGAAATGGGAACACCCTAAAGCAAGGTAAACTAACTCTAAATAAGACTAGGATATTAATAAAAGTATCTTAATATGTGGTTTAAAGGCGAAGGTTAGCTCAAAATCAGAGCCAAAATCGGAACCTGATAAATTAAAATGGGAACACCCTAAAGCAAGGTAAACTAACTTTAAATGAGACTAGGATATTAATAAAAGTATCTTAATATGTGGTTTAAAGGCTAAGGTTAGCTCAAAATCAAAGCCAAAATGGCTAAATGGAAAGTTACAAAGGCCAGTGACATTTTCGTAATTTCAGGCAACTCTTAGAAAACATAAAGGAGGGATATTTAAATAGAAAAATTAAAATTTTTGAGATTCTCAAAAGCCGTAAAAATCATAGGAACCCCTGGATGGTCAAAACCTCTTTAGTTTGTGTTTTAGAGTGTTGATTGACCAAAACTTTAATCGAATCATTTGGTAAGGTTTTAAATCCAATTTGAGTAAAACCAAAGGTATTTTATGAATTAGAGGACCTAAGTTTTATGATTGAAAAGACAGTTCTAAAAAAGATTTAAAATAAGCTCAAATAGAGAAACTAAAGTTTAAGGACACAGTTAAAATTTGAAAATTGTCATAAGTGAGCCTCCACCTTTATATATCACATCCCATTCTTCTCTATTTTCTTAACCAAATCATTTCCACTCCAAAATAGAAACTGAACTAGCTGAAGGGGGCGCACCAAAGAGGGAGCAAAAGGGAAGGAAACCAAGATTGAAAAGTGTAAGAAATTGTCTCTTTTTCATGCTTCTCCTTTCACCAAACTTCTTCTCCTCCTTCTCCTATCTTTTCCTATGGTTTTGATGACTTGTTTAGACATGTCTTATGAATGGTTCAATAGAGAAGAGGGAGAGTTTGAAGGGAAGCTTTGAAGCATAAGAAAGCTCTCTTGAAAAGCTTGCAAATAAGGTAATATATCATGGCCTATATTGCTTTTTCTTGGCTCCTTCTTGTCTTTTCCATTTCGGCCAGATTAAGGATGCTATGTTAGGGACTTTATTTTGATCTAAACTTGATAGGATATAGGGTTTAGAGTGTAAGGAATAAGAATATATAATTGGAACCAAAAGAAAAGTTTTAGAAATTAAGTTATGGTAATTAGAGTTTTGGTTACACCTAGGGATTTATGGAACTTTCTAGTGATGATTTAGATTGTATAAAACCATGTTTGAGTTCTCAAGACATCTAGGAAGCTCTATGAATGACAAATTCCCTAGGCAAACTAAGACAACCTCATGGGCTCTTTACCTTAGTATGTATTTTGTAACACCACAAATTCTAGCTTATCTCATGCCTTTAAATGACTTGATATCATGGAGGATGTAAGTTTCTCATAGAAAGGCAAGGAAAATAATGAATATTTTCGTGTTGCGTCGTATCTAAAAATTCATTTCAGTGTCACGTGGACCGTGTGAGCTCATACTATGCCTCCTCATATTTAATTACATGATTACAACTCCTTTGTATCACAAAAACATGCCTACAACTCATAGAAACCGAAAAGAGTCATGGGAAATGGTTATTCATTCTCGGCCAGCACTGGCCTCAATTCTGGGCAAACTTCGAAAAATCATAAATAAATCTAGAAAAATTAAAATTATGCAATATTGGTCATTCTAGAAATCTTGGGATGTCTACTTCATGCTAAAAATATGTAAAAGTTGTAACATCCCACACATAGAGCGTTTGACACGAGAACTTTTCTGGAGGTCGGACTGGGTTCTGGTACTGTCATAGTTTACTGATATAAATTTCAAAAATGTCTAATTAATTCTACAAAAATTCAATCCATGAAAATGATACCAATCTGGAAAGTTGTGGATGTTAAATAAAGGAGAAAAATATCTTCAGATCAGTTCATCAAGTCAGATCTCAGAAATTGATAGAACAGTACTTCTGGTCGGGTTAGGTTACTGATACTGGACAGAAAATTCAAAAATTCATATCTCCCTCTCTAGACCTCCAAATGAGGTGCTTCTAGTTGACATGAGTCACTATGATTATCTAGTTTCTTTGTACAAAATTTCGTGGCAATTGGACATCATTTGAATTTCGGCTGACAGAAAACAATTTCGGACCAAATGAATAGTGTAGCAAACCAGAAACATGAATTTTGCTAACTTTGAAAAATCCTCAAATATTCTATAGACCTCCAAAAATTATGATCTTTAGCTTCCAGAAAGCTCTCAATGAGACCTAATTGCTTGCCAAATTTCAGATCAAGACTAACTCATTTGGCCAAAAAGTGACATAGGGTTCTATTATGGTCAAATTTGGCTCTATATGAGGTACCAAATTTGCCAAATGGCCTTCCCTTGGTTGTGGCACCTTTTAGGCAAGTCTAAAAGCACATTTGAGACTTGTGTAAGCTACCCAAATGGTCCCAAACCTCATGCATCTCATATTGACTATTCAACCCACACTTATGCATACATTCATCAAAGTTCCATATTGCACACTTTGGCCTTACATGCTCAAAATAAGTGCTATAGGTCATATATCATTTTCATACATCTAAACATCACATAATAGTATAGTTACATATGTCTCAAGGTTCATGGTACATATACAACCTCATATACACTATGAACCATCATTATGGTTCCAAAATAGGCAAAATACTACATAGGCTTGTCACCCCTTGCTCTTTATGGTTGTTGACTCCCTTCACCATAAGTGCTTGGTCCACCTAGCATGTTAGATCATTGGAGAGGAGGGGATGAGATTCAAAGAATTCCAATAGCTCATCTCCCATTCAATCATACATAATATGTGCAAAGCAAGCTTTATAAATGCATGCATGGAGAAAATAAAAGCCATGGACATTTTATAAGCAAACTTGACATGTGAACAACTCATACAAATCATTCAAGAGCTCACCAAGTGTTTGGATTGGCCTCACACTTCTCCTCATAGGTTTTGGACTTGCCTCACCCATTCTTGAGCATTTTGGACTCAACCATACTCTTGGGAGCCCACTTTGCTTTTGGGAGACTCTTTGCTTTGTCTCAACCAAGCTCGAGGGTTCTTGGCTCATCCTCACCAAAGGGAAGAGTTCTTGGCCTCTCCACACTCAAGTAAACTCATACAAACATCATGGATTCATTTAAGACATAACATGGCATCAAGGATCATAGCATATAAAGGAATGCTAGCATACTTTTCATAGCTTGAAATTATATATACACACATTCTAAAACAAGCTAAACACATATCCATGCATGAGAGAAGATGGAGAGAGCTACCTTGCACAATTTCACACACTTTTTCCTTAGCTTTCAAGTCTCCTCTTTCGGCCACACACCCACAATTTGGTGGAGATGGTTTCTCTTGGCCTAGATACAAATTATGGGAGCCAATTAGGTTCATGGAACATATTCTAAGGCTACATAACTTGATGAACCACTAGATTACTCTATAGACTTAATTATGGTCCATAATTACACCTAATGAAGCAACACCCCTCAAGTGATCTCTAAGCATCATTCTTTCTTATCAAATATGATTCTTGACCCCTTTTAAGCCTCTTGGAGTCATCACATCATTAAGACAAAAGGCCTAGCACCATGTTGCTTCTTTAGGTCATATTATGGAACCTAAGGCACCAAATCACTTTCCATGAGTTCTAAAATTTTTTCAAGGCTTCCCTTCATCTTCATTCAACAAATATGACTCAAGGATGGCCTTAGAAAAATTTAAAACTTCCCCCACCTACACAAACAAGCCTAGGCCGAGACAGGCTTCCTTTGAGCTTCTTGGTTTTCTTGAAGGAAGAAGCTTGTGGGGAGCATCTTAGGTGTCTCAAGAACTCATTTAAACTCTTACTTAGACCTAGGAATCATCATATAATTTCAGAAATTGGAAGGTGCACTTAAAACCCTAGATTTTGCATCTTGATTTCTAATGCTTATTTCTTGGTTTTCTTTGGATATTCTTATTCCTCTCCATCAAATACCTAAGAATCATGCTTGGTTGGGCTTGAAATTTAACTCCCTAGGACAGAACACATGTGGGGCGAAATGGAGAAGAAAGGCCATGGAAGGTATCAACCATAGGATGCATTTTTACCTTGTTTCCTTGCTTAGTTTGGCTTGAAACTTGATTTCTCCAAGCTCCTCTCTTCAAATCCGAACTTTCCCTTGAATATCTCCCTTGAATCAGATTTATAAACATCATTTTAATCCAAGGAAAGAAAGGAGAATGAAGGAGAGGTGGTGGAAATGAAGAAAAGCAAGGAAAAACATCATGAAAGCATACCTTAAGCTTGGATTTCTTCCTCCTTCTTCTTCCTCTCTTGGACACCTCTCCCTTAGGGTTTTGCTTCTGGTTTGGGGCTAAATTTTCTGAAGTTAAATGAGGGCAAATGTGAGGCACCACATATATATAGGTAGGAAAAAGTGACTTTTTCAAAAATTCTAATTTTACCCTTCATACTTTACATTTTCGTTTCTCCTTTGTTTTATCTCCTTTTTTAGAACTGTCTTTTCCATTATAAAATTTAGGTTCCCAATTAAGAAAAATGGCTTTGGAATCACTCAAATTGGAGCTAAAATCTTTCCGAACAAATCCGTCAAAGTTCGAGCACACCGACATTGGAAAATGTCCACCGAAGGGGATTTAACTGTCCCGGGGCTTTCCATGGTTTTCAGGACCTCTAAGAACCCTGGAGAACTCAAAAATTTGGTTTAAAAAGCCCTCCTGTGTGAATTTCAAAAATTACCCGAAATTACGAAAATGCCATTATGCTTTGTCAGGTTTCCGTCAAAATTTGTTTCTTCATTCTAGCTCCATTTTTCCTTCCGTATGAGACTACAATTCTCATTTTTAGGGGGCTAGAATGTTACTCAAATTTTTTGAAACCTTAACTAATTCGTTTCGGGGAACTTGCTTTGAAAATACGCCCATTTTCATTGTTTAACGAAAACTGGACATTACATATCTCGGCCAAGAGGGAGTTTATGTACTTAGGAAAAATTTTCTTTGATTCTAAGGATACAAATGGCCTAGAAATGAATAATAGGCACCAAAAGAACCATTAGTTTAAATTTAGAAACCATATTTTGAAAGTTGGAAGTTTATGTTTCTTTTTTGCATAAAAAAGCAACTTGATGTTTGACTCCTTAGATTGAGCTTGTGATAGCTCTAATGACTTTAAGTGGAGCCATGTGACTTAGATTGAGTGAAGAATTAGAGCTAAGATCATGAGTAATGTGAGTTGCTTAATTATGCTCTTGTGTAGACCATAACTAAGGCATAAACTGGAAATAACTTGTGTAGAGTTTATGTGAGACTAAAGATGGTTCCATTGATGTGTTTGTGTCTTATTTGATGTACCCAGGCCAAGCAAACCAAGCTTCTCCTAGGTGTGGATGTGAGGCCGAGCCAAAGAGATAAGGAATCAAAGAGGAAATTGTTATTCTTGAACTAAGATAGCTCTCCATCCTTTTTTGTATGTATTTTTTAGTTGTTTGATTATTATTGAATGCTTGTATGTGTGTTTGAATCATGAGACATGCCTATACTATTGGTTTGATCCTATAGTACCAATATGCTTCTTCAATTGCCTTTGAATTGCAAAATTACTTTTTATCAGTGAGGTTGTGCCAAAAGTCCCTTGAAATAGGTGAGGTGAAGCCAAAAGTTCCTAAAGATAGGTGAGACAAGACCAAAAGCCTCAACAATGAGTGAGGCTAAGTCAAAAGTTCTTAGAAAGTGGATAAGGCTAATCCAAAAGTCCCAAATAATAGGGTGAGATTTGACCAAAAGTCTCTAGAGCTTACTCTTGACTTTGATATATTTATATGACATGGAAAATATGGTTTGAATGATTCTTGAAAGTGTTTAGTGTATACTTGTATTCTTTGATATGATTATATGCCATGTATGTTTATTGAAAGGTGAAATAGCTATTGAGATTCTTTGAATCTCACTCTTTGTCACTTTTCATCTAACTTTGTCTAAGTGAAGTCGAAGGACCACAAAATGGAAGCCAAGGAGCATAATTTGTAATACTTTGACAATAGTATAGTTTTTAATGTAAATAAATGTCAAAACATGTATGTGCAAGTTATATATGAGATGTAACCCTTTGAGCATATATAAAAATATGTAAATATGTTATATGTAATGAATTTGGAGCTATATGTATGAGAATGATGATTTGGGCATTTTGGAGCCTTTACATAAATGTGTATATATGCAAGTAGGATAGTGAATTTGAGCTCCATGATTATTTGAATCATTTGGGGGTGTTTCTATATGTAATGTTTATACTTTTGGACGTGCTCAAATGATCACGGTATGGTTGGAAGGCCATTTGGTGTAATTTGACCTTATTATGGTCCCAAACTAAGCTATATTTTGCCCCTGAGTCAAAATTAGATTAAATGAATGAGTTTTGGCAGACATATAGATTTCATTGAGAGTGTTTCACAAAGTGAAAGACTATAATTTTTGGAGCTCTGTTTAATATTTTATGATTTTTTAAAATTAGCCAAATTATATAGAAACTGTCATGGTAGTATTGTGCTTCTAGATAGTCTGGTTTTTGGTGTCTTTGGTGCGTCGAATGAAGTCCAATGCTTATGAAATTTTACAAATATATAGTTGGCAACATAAGATTTCTATAGCCACTAAGTGTAATACCATAATTTCTGAGCTCATTCCATGTTATCTTTATACCTTATATCAATTAATACATATGAGAGGCAAGAAAATAGCATTAAAATATTGATTTTTTTGCATTGCGTCGCATATAAAAATTTTGTTCGGTGTCACGTGGACTATGTGAGCTCATAATATACTTTTTTATATTTAATTACATGTATACAACTCATTTGCATCATAAAATCATGCCCACAACTCATGGAAACCGAAATGGAACCTAGAATATGGAGGTTTATTTTCGGCCAGATTTGACCCCTTTTTTGGCCAAACTTTGAAAAATCATAACAAATTCTAAAAGAATTGAAATCACATATTCTTAACCATTCTGGAAAGCCACGTATGTCTACTTCATATTAAAAATATGCCCAGACCATAATCTCTATCACAGAGGACGTTTAACATCCAAAAAGGTCCAGAGCTTAAACTACCACCTGATGCTGTCACAGATTCTGTAGCAAACTTTGAAAATGTTCAATTAATTCCACAAAAATTCAATCCATGAAAATGATACCAATCTGAAAATTTTTGGATGTTAGCTAGAGGGGAAAAATATTTTCAGCCTAGCTCAGGTAGTCCAAATCTCAGAATTCAATAGAACAGTAACTTAGGTCGGGTAAGGGTCTTAATACTAGATAGAATGTTCAAAAATTCATATCTCCCTCTCTAGACCTCCAAATGAGGTGCTTCTACTAACACAAGTCACTGTGAATGTCTAGTTTCTTTATATAAAATTTTGTAGCAATTGGACATCATTTGCCCCATGAGTGACAGAATTTAATTTTGGACCAGTGCTACAATACTAAGGACCAAAATCAGAAAAATTCTTAACTTCAAAAATTCACCAAATATTCCATAGACCTCCAAAAATTACCAACTTTAGCTTCCCAAAAAGCTCTCAATAAGATCTAGATACATACTAAATTTTAGACTAAGAAGAGCCTGTTTGGACAAAAAGTGATATAGCCTCATGAAATGGTAAATTTTTGCTCCATATGGGTTTCTAATTTGTCCAAATGGCTTTCTTAATTGTTTGGCACCTCTTGGGCAAGTTTCAAAGCACAATTATGACTTGTAGAGACTGCCTAAATGGTCCCAAATCCCATGCATCTTATTTTGGTCTCTCAACATCTATTTATGCACTAAACACACATGTCATTTAAAGGTTCAATTATATAACTTCATTGATTTAATACTACATACATTATACATATAGTCTATACATCATAATACATATGCTCAAGGTTGTACACAACCAAAAATAATAGGTACAATGCCTCTTGACACTCCATTACAATTTAAACTACAAATTAAACAAAGTGTAATAATTTAGTGTTCTTGGCTTACATTTCCTTGGCCTTAGGCACCACCTAGACATTTTGAGCATAAGAGGGAAAGGGAAGAGTGAGATTCCAAGAATCTCAATAGCTCACACACCTATTCACACCACATTCAAGGCATATATACATCAAATATATGAATATGCAAGCATAAAGTGTGCAATAAATCTCATTTCATGCCACATCAACATGTCAATACCACTCTCATGCTCTAGGGACTTCTGGTTTAGCCTCATCTCATTTCTAGGCCTTTTGGATTTGCCTCACTCTTGGCCTAGGGACTTTTGACTTAGCCTCACCCATTCAAGGGACTTTTGGCCTTGTCTCACCCATGCCATGAGACTTTTGGCATCTCCTCACCTTCATCAAGGGACTTTTAGCATCACCTCACCTTTATGAGCTCTTTCTACAACCATAGTCATTCAAGAAGACATATTGGTACCAATGCAATTTCAAGACATCAAGTGGCATGTTTTCAAATCACAAGAGCATATACAAGCACACAACATATACATATGCACACAAGAATGCAAGAAAATGAGGTGGAGAGCTACCATTTAATTTATGCGAGCTTACTTTACCAATTCCTTTCCCTCCTTGGTCTCACAAGAGCACTTAGGTGGAGTAGGGTTTTCTTGACCTAGATATCACAAACATCACACAATTATATACTTGAAGCAAGTCAAGGCACTAGGTTTACTCTTAAACACACATGTGGTTCCATAATGGGCATATTGGTTCCATAAATGGTCCATTGAAGCAACTCATATCATCTAAGTTCTAGGCTCCATTTTCTTGCTATTTCTAGACTACTTGGACTCATTTAAGGTCCTTGGAGCTATCACATATTCAATTGCACCATTGGAAGACCAAGTTGCTTTATAAGGCACCATTATGGACACCATTGTCCCATCTCCCAACCTATGACTCCTAAATTTTTTCCAATGGTTCCTCCCATCTTCTAACATCATATGGAGTCCGAAACTAAGGCTAGAACAAATTAAAACATTCCCTAGCCTAATGAACCTAGCTTGGCCAAAATATGCACTATAATGGAAGTTCATGGACTTTGTGATTTTTCCTTGATGGGAAAGCCACTTGGGAAGGTTTCTAGGGGTCTTAGGAGCTCAAGGAAATATTCAAATAGTCAAGGAAACTCTCACATAAAATCAAATTTTACAAAACCCTAAGAAAGCCTACACTTTTCTATCTTGATTTCCTTTAGTTTTTACTTGAATTTCTTGCCATATTCTTAATCCTTGCACTCTTTTTCCTAGGTTTCTCTCTTAGTTCTGCCCAAAATTCATCTCCTTCTACCCCCCTTAATTTGTCCGAACACATGTCAAGAAGAAGCAAAGAGGAGAAGCATTTAAACTATGCATTTATCTTGGATTTTGGCTTCCTTTCAAGATTCCTTCTGTTTGTTTCACTTCCCTTCTTGATTTTCAAAAAATCCCCTGTTGTTCAGGACCAAAAATAGAATCAAATCCCTTAAGAAAACCATAGAAAGAAAGCCAAGAAGGAGAGGAAGAGGATTGGAAGAAGGAAGAGCTTAAAATTCCATGAAATTACCTAGTTTTTCCTTGGTTTTCTTCCTTTTTTTCTTCCCCTTTTGATGCACCTAGGGAGCTGCTATTTTTTCTATAAATTGTGTAGAAGAAGTAGTGCTCAATAAAAGGGAGAAGATGGAAGAAAAGTGTGAAAGTGTTTAGGACATTCTAGAAGCTTTTATTTCCCATTTTTTCCTTCCATAATGGTAATTTCATTTCGGCTTCGTTTTAGCTCTTTTTTAAGAACTTTCTTTTCCATCATAAAATTTAGGTTTCCAATTTAATAAAATGCTTTTGAAATCACTCAATTTGAAGCTAAAACCTTACCAAATGAATCGGTCAAAGTTCGAATTAACTAACATTGAAAAACATACACCAGAGGGGCTTTACCAGTCCTGGGGCTTCTCATAGTTTTTGGGGCCTCTGAGAATCTTGGGCAACTCAAAATTTTCATTTAAAAAGCCCTCCTATGTGGTTTTCCGAAAATTACAATTATTTATGAAAATGTCATCACGTTTTGTCAGTTTCTGTCACAAATTATTTCTCTATCCTAACTCCATTTTTCTTTCCGTCTGAGCTTAGAATTATCATTTTTAGGAGTGTAGGACTCAACCCAAATTTTTTGGGACATTATCTAGGTCATTTCAGAGGACTTACTTTTATATGGCTCATTTCACCGTTTTACGAAAATTACGTTCATTACATTAAGAACACTCAATTTGGAGCTCTATACAATGAGATATGAATTTTTAAAGTTGTATGTTTGCTGTAGTAACAAAAAATACCCTCGTTACTATTCCATTAGATTTTGTTAGTAAAATGTTATTGTTTTCATATGAAATTTTTATAATTGTTAGAGAACATCTTGAACTTTCCAAAAAGTTATATTTTACATGATTTGGAATTTTCTTGAATTAATTATGAATATCCAATGGTCTAAATAGAATATGGAATGGCATGAAAGTTGTCCTCTTGACTAGTTTTGATGTATATGCTTCAAACCCAAATTCCATGCCTTATTTCATGATGTTTCTGGTTGAGTAAGTATATTAAGGATGACTTAGCATTAAAACATGTTAATACAGAGGACGAGATAACATCTTGTCAAAGATCTTGTTAACAAGATCTTATATTTTACACTGTGAAATCTGAAACTTTGCCAATAAGGTTTTCTATCAGTAGTACAAGGTCCTTTAATTTAGCACATTCTAGCATATGATATGTGATGGTGTAACAGTACTACTTGAAAAACAACTAATTTTAATCTAAATGATATGTGAGTGAAAAAAAGATTACCTTAAATATATACAAATATGTTAGTATTTGAGGTATACCCATTATGAAGTTATAATGTTAACATTACAAGTGCGGATACTATGCATATGAAAAGGTAATTTGAATAAATTTAAAACTCAAGAGGGATTAGATTTGCTGAGTATAAAATATGGTGTATATTAGTAAATTTAGGACATCTGATACATATAAATAAGCATGTATAATATATATGAGGGATGCATCTTTTATGTTGGTCATATAATGGGAATTTTAGTGTAAGAGCTCTTAGAAGATTTAGAAGATTGTGTCCAAGTGGTTATAGTAGAATACCTAGTATAAAAGTCTATAAAGAGAGAAGAGTTTTATATTATTCATCCTATTATGTGCGAATAGGAAATGTTGAAAAATAGACTACCTCAATGGGTTGACCCATGTCATGACCCAACACAAAAAATTAATTAATTAATTAATTAATTGAGTTATTAACTATTAATCATTAATTATTAAATTATTATATTAATTACATTTGAATTTTAAAATTCAAATAATGGAATGGTCAATTGTTGTTTTCTAGGGGAAATTTTAATAATTAAAAAAAAAAGTGAGAAACTAATCGATAGAGTGATCAAACAATCAGTAATTCTCTCCTTCCATTATTTTGAGAGAAACACACACAGAGAAAACAAAAAGAACATATCTTTTCTTCCTCTAGCGCCTATGGTGCATCTGTTGCGAACATAAGATGAATTCTATATGGTGACTTATTCCAAAACTCTGTGGGACATGCAGATTTGACAAGATTCACCTCCGCAAATAAGTATCGGAACTTCCTTTCAATAATTATCTTGATATTGATAATTTACCACTTTATGAAGATCACAAAGTCTAGATGGATCCACAAAAACGTGAGGGAAGAAGCTTAATAGTTCAATATTAATTTACTATAAACCTATAAAACCCTTTCTTAGATTCATCTTGTCTTGGACACTCGAATCATGGTCTTCAATCCATAACCACAGTATCTCTCGTGCAGTTGCTACAGGTTCTTCGATGATAATGAAAATGATTATAATTCATTCCACGATGGTGCTATAGAATCAGATGATCCTTCACTGTTGCCAATGTCATTGAGTCTCTTCCATGTGATGAAGATGAGGAGATAACAACGGAGTTTGTTAACCAATTTAGGGATTATGTGCATGCCTATGATAGCTAGGATTGGGGCGTTTTGTTTGGTAAATTTGGGTACTCTATCATGAATTAATTAGGGGTGTAAATGGGAGAAGGCAATTTCAGCACATAATAATAATAAGAAGCCCAAAACTCGCATTATGTGAATGGAAGATGATAAAAGGATAGGATAAAGTGACATTTAATGTTGTTATGTTAGTATTTAATAGTTTATATTACATTTTTTTTAAAGTTTTTTAAATGATTATTAGTACACTGTCCTACTAATTTAATAATAATTTTATTTATAAAGAATTAAATTAAATAAATCTTTTTATTTATAAGAGACCAAAATATAGATATGTCGTGCCATCTGCTATAATTTTTAAAATTTGGTGTGTCTTTTATCTATCTTTGCCTTGTGTAGTGTATTTTTGTTTCATAACTACTTGTATAAAGCACTGGTTATTTTTTTGGCAAAAGATAAAAAAATCTTATTTTAGATAAATAATGTTTTTTTATTCAAAATAGTTATAAATATTGATAAAAATAATTAAAGGCAGTTGACTTATAATTTTAAAGGACAACAAACTTTTAAATATATTAGTTATTTAAAATTTTTAAAAGTATTTTTGTTTTTGCTCTTTTCATCTATTTTCATACAAAATTTTTAATGATTATATTATATTATTTTTTAAAAATTTACTTTTAAAAATATTTAAGTTTAAGTGTTTAGGTTTTTAGGTTTATGGTTTTAAAATTCTAAACCTAGAAGGCTACGCCCTAGATTTTTAGAAAATATAAAAAATAAAATAAAATAATAATTGAAACTTTTTTATGCAAATAAATAAAAGATATTTTTAATAAAATAACAAATACATTTTAAAAGATAATTTTATCTTTTAAAATTACAAGTTAACTGACATTATTGTCTTATTAATTAGTACAATTATTTTAAATAAAATACTATTATTTACATAAAATAAGACTTATTTACTACTTCTAGTAGAGCAAATAGTTAGCAAAACTCTTTGTCTATGTCAATACCGTTTATTTATATGTTTATTGTTTGACTAAATTATATACTTTTTATTTCGAGTTTTGTTGAATTTGTATGCATATATTTTTTATTTTTAAAATATATATAATTTTTTAGATAAAATATAACTTTACATTTTAATTAATTTTTTTTAAATCAAAGTGCTTTTTATTTAAATTTTTTAATTTTAAAAAATATTTGAGACAAAAATTTAAATTGAATTAAAATATAATATAATTTTTTGTTTCGTATAAGATTTATAGATATTTTAAAAATAAAAAATTTATATGATTTTAACAAGGCCAATTTATTTATTCTTACTTCAAGAGTGTATTAAAAAAAAAGGAGAAAACAAGAAAATCTAAAAATTGTTTCAGTTTTTGTGTTCTAACATTTTCCGTTGGAATCTGACGAGACCGGCTCCACTCAAAATGCCGTTCTTTCATTATTTAATCGAGGCCCACCAATTGACGATCTCCACGTGGCAAACCATTTGTATCACCACCCTCACGACACAACGCACTGCCAGAAGATGACCTTCATGAAAATCCAAAAATACATTAACTACTTCAATCGAAAGGCTATTGGATCCATTCTCCCTTCTTTCGCCTCTTTCAACTGAGGTTTGTTCGTGAAGATGCTCTGTTTAGGTCGAGTAGCTGGGCTTTCGTACTCAATAATTTCGTTTCATCGTTACGATTCTCACTACACCGGCAAGAGATTCCTCCATGGAAGTAGCAGGTTCAACTCAAGATGGCCACTAATGGCGTTAGAATCGGACTCTTCTTTTGCAGCATCTGTTGATTCGGATGTGGCCGATAAAAACGCTGCTGGGTAAATTTTCTTTCTCTTTCTGTTACAGACTTGCTTGCATATACTTATTGGACAAAACTAGGAGAAAAATAAACGGCCACTCTAACCGGCTCTCTGTGTTTATTCATTTATTTATTCTGTTTGGGCTTTGGGGTTGCTTTTCGTTAGTTAATTTTGGTTGCAAATTTGCATGCTCTCTGTTTAATTGGTGACAATTTTAAAATTTTAGTTTGTTCTTTTGATTCAACTAGTTGACCATGTTGAGCGCTGTTATCTCTCATTGCTACTGTAGTACCGGAAATTTGTTGCAATTACGGTTATACGCTCTTATTCTTTCAATTGCAGATTCTGCATCATAGAAGGGCCTGAACAGTACAAGATTTTGCCAAAATGGAACTGCAGGAAATTCAGGATAACATTCGAAGTCGTAGGAACAAGATTTTCCTGCATATGGAAGAGGTGAGAATTGGTAGAATGTGCTTTATTTATAGGTAAACTGTAAACATTACAGCTCTGTCTATTGCGTAGTATAGGATAAGGCAGTAATAATATAAACATAATTGAATAGTATTATATAAGCTATTCATTATATAAATCTTTATACTATCACATGTTTGTTTCATCAGTGCATAACATATAAGTTGTGGTGTGGTGGTAAGAGTGGCAATGATTATGGTGACAGTAATTGCGGTGGATATAAGGGTAGAGGTGTTGCAGTGGTGGTAGCATCATCGATAGTGGTGATGATCGTGGCGGCCGTGGACTGTGGTGGTAGTAAACTATGGTAGTAGCATTACGTAGATATATTGGCAAATGAGGGCAAACTGGTTTTGTTTATTTTTTAACTTTATACATAGTCCCTTATCAGTTATGAAAGTTTCTCCTCCCCCCCTTGGCTGCATAATATTATATGGTGATAGTCATATAAAAGTCTTAACCATATAAGCTTTCACAATTCTTCATGACTAAACATCATATAATGGTTGATTGTTTCAGTTTGTACAACCGTATTTAGCCTTGCATGACGTAGTAAATGGGGCGTACAATTCTAATGGTTAGGAATAATTAACTTGACAGGTAATTAATTAATTCAATATATGGTTAACCAGTTAGCCCCTCTTTGAACATGGTTAATTGTTTGTTTGGGTAAATTTTCCCAAATTCTTATAGTGGAAATGAATTGGTCAAGAATTCCTAAATTGTAACCATCCCTTAAAAATAATGAAAAGTATTAAATATAGTGTTTTGAAATACCCACATTGCCTTGAAAGTCATGGCTTTTTTTTGGTTTTTGTTTTTGGGGGCGGGGAAAGAAAACAGAACAAATGTTACAGGATATACCACCTGTGAAGATTCCTAAGCTTCCAAATAATACTCCCAAAAAGCTCATATTGGTTATTAGTAAAGCAACTAAATTCAATAAGATTTAAATCCTGCATTAAGCAAGCTACATGGAGTACCAGCCTACAAGTTTTTATGAAAGGTAAACTGGTGCACTCATTTATTTTAGAAAAAAAAGGATAAAGTGGATGATACTTTTGCTATTTTATATGATATTAGATGGAGAAAGTTTGTCTGTGGCTTCCTGTCATTACTTTTCAGATCCAAGGTCTTGGATTGTTAACTTGTTGAAAGTTATTTAAGATGGAAGAGGGTTTGTGCTGTTGCAAGGTTACTGTTGTGAGTGGTGGTAAATGTAAATTTTGATGTATCCTCATATTCATGATATGATGGGACTCAATCACCTTATTTTCTCCTCAGTAAGCTTAAATAGAAGTTCCACTTGTTGTGGCCTGTGCAACTAGAGAAATCAATGACTGATTCCTTAACAAGCATATCTGATCCTTCTGATTATCTTCATTCTTCAGGCCTACTAATCTCTTAGTTTTATTGATCTTGCTTTCTCTAAAGCTTATGACCATGTTGAGTTTAGCTGGCATGGTGGTGTAGTACTGTAGTTGACTAGCACGCAAGGTCTTTAAGCTTGACCCCTGCATTTTTGTGGCATTTTAGCCTCCATTTTGTTATAAGCGTAGTTATTGTAGGCGCACTATGGTGTCTGGTGCAGGGCTAGATTGTTGTCCACACAACACTAGTTGCGTTGCTAGATTCAAATGGTGTGTGCCACACACGTCAGATGAATATATAGCCAAAATATTGATTCAGTTCTGTTCTCTGATTTCTCTTTTCCTTCCTACCTCTCCTTTTTTCTTGTTTCTTTCTCTGTCTTTTCTCTGTTTCATGACTTCATCTATGTCAGCACTCTTTTCTCTTGTCTTTTTCCTCTGTTTCATGACTAAATGTAGAAAGAATTTTTTATCATTTTCAAGAGACTCCATTTGAGTTGGCTCCTGGCAATTACATGGAAGGGAATCCTGTTCTCATTTTTTTGAACTCCTAAACTCCTTCAACTTTGACATGTTAATCATTGTCATTTTTAGCTATTTTTTAATACCTATCTCCTTGGCATTCAATACTATATAAGTGTTATTTACACCAATAAGTTTTGGTGGATAACACAATACCTTACATGATAACATCTTTTAGTGCTGCACATTTGTTTTCAGGTAAATTGTAATGAAAAGTTTCTGGTAGAAACCTTATGCTCAATATCCCTTAAATTTCTTTAATTTAATGAAAGTGAGCCTGATTTTAGCTCAGTGACATTGCATGCTCTAAACTTGCATGTGCTTTTAAACCTAACCTGTTCTGGTTATTGTTTTACATTGATCTGTGCATTTCTTCATTGTATAACCTCTTTCTCACAAGCTGAAGACACTGTCTTCTATGGGATTTTCATGCATCTTGGAAGGTAAGATGGATGGCTGATCCACTGGCATAATTGCAATTTCATTATATTGTATGCTAGTATAAGATGCCTTCCTGTAGTTTTATTATTATAAACATAATTTGACATCTTATCTTTGATGGTTTAATGATTAGTTAAATTCTTTTCATATGTATGGCTGCTGTTTGGCTGAGCCTCAAAGGTCTTAAAACTAAAGATTATGGGAAAAAGGGTTCTAGAGTTGGATTTTTTTTTTCTGGCTTGCAAAGTTGTAGATTCTCTTTCATTTAGCTAATGATATAATGTTGGTCTTGCTGGCTATAGCTTTATTTTCCTTTATTTCAATTATTTAAAAGAGAAAGTGATTTTTTTGAATGGTCCTTCTCAATTTAAAATAATGAACTTGTTCAATATTCAAATTCCCATTTATGCATTCTTATGTGTGGCAACTTTTTTTTTTAAAAAAACAATGACCAATATTGTTATATTTTTGTAGGTTCGTAGACTTAGGATACAACATAGGATTAAAAGTGCTGAACTAGGAATGAAAGAAGAGCGAGAGAATGAACTTCCTAACTTTCCATCATTCATTCCATTCTTGCCTCCCTTGGTAAGCTTCTTGGAGTTAGAGATAAAATGTTTCAGTTATTGAATAAGTGTTGCCTGTGATTTTGTCTGCGCTTGATTAGTGTGAAGTACAAGGTCTTGGAAAATGGTGATTAACACATATATTATATATTATTTGCAGAGTGCATCAAACCTTGAGCAATATTATGCGACTTGTTTTTCTCTTATTGCTGGGATAATGCTTTTTGGTGGCCTTCTTGCTCCCTCTGTAAGTTTTTCAGCTCTCATGCATGTTTATGCATGTTTTCTTGTGAGTAATGGGTTACACTACTTCACTTCAGCTCATTTGGAAGGAAATTTCTTTGTTTCTGTAGATATAAACATGGATTCTAATGTGAAGCTGAACCCTTGTGTGTGAAAGAAGCATGCTTTTGCATATGCTACTCCATTTTTTCTTCTCATTGATCAAAAGATAGAAATCAATGTTAATATGCATATTGATAATGCATAAAAAATATTGCAATTCTAATGGTTAATTCCCAAACTCTATTATTTTTAATATCTTGTAATTTATCATGTTGGACATGAGAGGATTTATTACCATGTACTTAGGTGAAGTTCTTGCTTATTGTTGACAAGAGTTGAATTACACAGTTTCATAAATTTTCTATTATCTGTCTTAAGTCCCAGTTAGGAAACTTGAGATCCACTGGTTTTCCAACTTTCTGTCCTACTCATTTTCATTTCCATTTCTCAGTTGGAGCTTAAGCTGGACTAGGGGGCACATCATATGCAGATTTTAT
Organism: Erythrophleum ivorense; assembly: GCA_026724425.1. Taxonomy (NCBI): domain Eukaryota; kingdom Viridiplantae; phylum Streptophyta; class Magnoliopsida; order Fabales; family Fabaceae; genus Erythrophleum; species Erythrophleum ivorense. Next base: position 14,986,178 of record JAIUCV010000010.1, read on the forward strand.
CCGAAGTGTGCATCTTCCTATGCAGTTGAGGTACTGCCCATTTCCTGGTTTATTGTTTGTTGCCTACTTACTTTGTGCTTCTCCTCAATAAAGCAATGCAGTAATATTGCAGCTATGATTGGACTTTTATGCATGCAAGCTGATAATTACACCTAAAAGACAGGGTGGAATAGGTGTATGTGGGATTTTTGCAAACGACAACTCTTAAACACTTTTAAATATCAATACAGAGGCTAATAGCTGAGGTAAGTAATTAAATCACTTTGGACAGCAAGATAATGTATACACAGTAGCAACATTTCAGTTAACACCACTTGAATCACTAATGAACACAAGATAAATGGCAGCACCTTAACTCAAGCAAATGCAATGCTTGGTGCGGAGGTTATGAGTATGATGCAAAACAAAGTTAGGAGTTAAGGAAAAGAGAGTCGACACACGGATCTATTCTGGTTCAGCCAACAAGACCTCCATCTAGTCTCCTTGCAAGGCAAGAGATTTTCACTAACAACCAACTTGTTTTTACAACTGCTCACAAGCAACACTAAATTTGAAGGTTTTCATTTGCTCATCCACAATGATAGGTTTTGCCCTTCTCACCCAAATTGGTATTAACAAGGTTTTACACTTGGAAACCTACAACAAACTCTATGTACGCTTTCCCAAGCTAGGAGAGTACTACAAAGAGAAATATAGAGATGAGCCCTTCCATTTCTAAGGGATTGCAAGTATGCTTTAGGTTTGATCAGTCTCTAAGTGAGGTTAACCTAGAAATTAAGCTGAACAATGGTTTATAGCAAGCTGGAACAGAATGGGTAAACAAACAGTACGTTTTTGCTGTCTTCAATGCTTGCCCTTTGTTTGAAAAACGTCTCTTATATAGTGATGCCCTCTAGCTAGCTGTTGAGCAATGTTTAGCGATAAAATCCCTCTGATCTTGCACCGATTACTCCAAGCTTGAGCCCATCTCCTTTTCTGAATTGAACTAACTGTTAGCTTGAAGTTTTCCCCTGTTTTTCGCAGGTAAGAATTGAGACACGTTCAGACAGAATTTAACTAGATTCTGGCTTAAATAGTTGCTTATGATATTCAGAGCATTGCGCACGTTGATCTGCTTTGGTTTATGGTTCTCCATCAAAGTTGGCAGCTATAGCCTCTTTGATAAGCTTTGATTCTTCCATATAACCTTTGGTATACTTTCTCTTTAGAGAAGTTGACTTGGTCACCGTCAAGGAAGGTTTAGAACCTAATTAATCAAAACAGATCAGCCACTAATCAGCTCTTGACTTTTATATAATCAATTTTAATACCCAATGCTTTTAAATAAATTTTAAAGATAAAAAGGTTTTTATCATAAAAGACAAAGTTACTTTGTCAGAAACCTGGGGCCAACAGAAGCTGCATTTGATTTATCTTTACACGGATCTATGAATAGTGTCAGTCCATCACTACTGAAAGAATGCTAGTGCATTTATTTCTCATATCCTATGTTAGTATATGTTAATTGAACTCTCTTGGAAATTGTAGTCAGGTTGATCCCATTTGTAGCATCATTCTCTGGTGGGGCAGTTGGGGTGATCTCAGCATTAATGGTTGTTGAGATCAACAATGTCAAGCAGCAAGAGCAGAAAAGGTGCAAATACTGTCTTGGTACTGGTATGACATCAAATTCAAAACTCTATACTGTTATCTGCGTTTTAGGAATTGAATTTTTTAATAGTGGATTCACTGTTTTGTTGACTTCCTCTCTCTTCTTAATGCACATTTTTACTCCTTTACCTTGCTGAGGTGATGAGCCTTTTGCTTTTGCAATTAAAAGAAAAAATAAAAATCATAGAACCAAGTGAAGGGGGATTCATTATTTCTGATTTGTGAATATTAGGATCAGTTAAATTGAAAAATATCAAAAAATATATAATGTGAAAGATGTAATATGAATAATTAAGTCATAAAGTAAGCTTGCTAGTCATATCATGTTTTTAAATGATCCCAAGTAAAATTTTTCTTAATTGTTCCTAGGAGTCGTAATGGACATTTAACGCTTACAGTAGTACTTAACTACAATAGAGCACTGCCCCTCCTACTTTCTCTTACAGAAAAAATATGTTTAGAAACTAGGAAACTCACCTTCAAAGATAAAAGGCATAGCACAAATCATTGGCTTTTTTGGGGGGAGGTTTAACTTGCATGTCGAGAAAGTTCTGGAGTTGCAAAGGGAGAACAGCTTCTGGTTGAGACGCTGTTGGGAGAGCAACTTTTTAATTCCTTGATACTGCTCCAGTCAGACTCAATAGCTTCTATTTTTAACCTACTCAACTTATCATGTTTCTTTTTAGTTTTCTGTTTAATAATATTTACAAAAAAAGAACACCGTAAAACTGTCTTTTTCACAGCTGAGTTGCATTGAATTGTGATGGACCTGACTTTGTGATCAGCTGAAATTCAACATTTACACTCTTGTTTGAATTCCAGAGATTCGCATGATTCTGGTGCCAACTCAGGGTTGCTTCTGATGTGGCTATCAATTTGTTGTGGCTTTGTGACTAATTGCAAATCTTATTATTTTGACAAACTGCCCCTTAACATTTTTGACTCCACATATGCTGAATCATCCCTATCTATGCATCGAAGTGCAACATTTCTACCTTTGTTATCTCAGATTCTGAGGTCTGAGGATTGTTCCATAGAATGCTCACTGCTCAGTTGAGTTTCTTGTTAAGCATTGATGCTCATAGTCATGGTCTCAAGGAATTATTTATTGGTTATCCCTCAATATTCATGGTTTGGGTTGTTATGTGACCAACTGGGTGGAGATTTTGATGATGTTTCAATGTCTATGAAGTCAACCAATTGGAGACTTTAATGATGTCTTGATGGGTGAAATTAACTACAGAGAAGGTTGATATACCTATTAGACTTTTCCTTTTGTCAGGATATCTTGCATGCGCTCGCTGTTCAAGCACAGGAGCACTTGTCCTGATTGAACCAGTATCCACAGTCAACGGTGGAGATCAGCCTTTGTCACCACCAAAAAGTGAGAGATGTTCAAATTGTTCTGGATCTGGCAAGGTTTGTCACCTAGAGCTATTGACTTTATTGTCTGTTATCTCCAGACTAATTTTATATGGTTGCCAATTGCCATAATCTACAAAACTCAAAGCTTGATGTGTTAAAGTGTTTCAATGCCGTATCATGTGTCTGTATTGGTGTTTGTGATTCCTAGGGATCTATTAACTTCTACATGGTAACCAGACCTACTGGAGTTTTTTCTTTTCCCTGCTGATATGCAGCAGGACTTTGTCATCCATATTGTAGTAGTTGAGTTGTTTAATAACTGTTGTGCTAAATGCTAATGGCAGGTTATGTGTCCAACATGTCTTTGCACTGGAATGGCCATGGCGAGCGAACATGATCCTAGGATTGATCCTTTTGACTAGAGTTTTCTTAATACAATTAGTGTCCTATGTTAGGCAATTACAAACGTGTAATTATGTCATATTCGTTTCAGCTATGGGACAATGGAATTTCTGTATATATGTACAAGTACTTAATTACATAAAAATTTTAAAAAAAGGGGCTAAGAATAATCACGATAAAATGTTTTCTACCATGCTTGTGGCTATTTCTGTATATTATTCTCAGAAATCATGCGTTTGGTTCATCCTCTGAAGACAGATTCCCTTTATTCTTGAGAATGGTTGCAAAACAAATTTTTGAAAACATGATTTGATGACTTTATGATTTTTTAAAACAAGAAACAGGGATTAAATTAAAATATTTATATAATAACAAGGAATAAATTGAAATCTTATAAAGCAAAATAAAGGGGATAACATGAAACCATTTGAAATATCGAGAAACCTTTATTTGGCGACGTAGGAAAGATCTATTAGTGGAGTTAGGGGCGTAAGTGAAATTAGGAAAAAATATTTTTTAAAGCATTAAAGATGATTGGAACTAAATTAAACTTTTATAAGAAAATTGAAACTAAAACAAAATTTTAGGAATGAAAATTATATTTTAGCCTAAAACAATTCCTTCTGTGTAATCCGTATAGAAAGATATATAAGACATTCTTTGTAGCCTTTGCTTGCAATATAAATGTCTTGTTTTGATGTGTAGAATGAAAAGAGAAATATAAAAAGAAAAAGGATAATTTTGTATTGGAAGAAATATTTTTATATTTTTATTTTAATTTGAATTTGAAAATGAATAAATATTATTAATAAATGATTACAAATATATGATAGATATTATAAATTCTATGTAAAAAAATTCTACAACCTTACACACAACCAAATGAACTGTCATGCAGAGTACGTGCGTGGTTGGCCAGGTAAAAGTTAATTAAAACAAAAGGTAACCATTAATTACTCACACTTTTATTTTTTTGGATAAGATAAGCCACCGCGATATTACACTACAGAGTTATATCAATCGATGTTATTGAAGACCAATTGCACATTTGCTTTGTTGGAGAAGTTGAGAGAGAGCATGACATAACGCAAATCTTGTCTTCAAACATTGAATGTCCTTCTGTAGAATTTGCAACCCAGGCAGCAATGCAGTATGGAAATGAAGAAGCTGATACTGTGATTTGGAGAATACAACATCCGTAGTGGAGTTTCCGGATTCGTATCAAGTGATTCTTAAAAGTATGAACTACAAAGAACGTCAAACAGCATCTAACGTAACTTTTGTGTATGATAGCTTAAAATTATTTAATCATATTATGGCTTGTGAATTTGAATTAATTAGTTAACTTGCATATTTAATTTTCATGTTCAGGTGATACATTCGAGAAAAGACTCTTTTCTTCCACTTCGGATTTCTAAACTACTAAAGGAAGTGCCTAATTTAAAGAGTGATTAATACCTATGGTTGAAGATAGTAATAAAGGAAAATAAACATAAAAATGCAGTAAAAAAAGTTGTAAATAAAATGATAATTCAAGAAATTAAAGGAAAAAATGTAAATGATTAAATATAAAGACTCGTGTTTAATTGATTGAATATGTTTGTCCTAAAAAACGAATGTACAATGAGCACTTATAAGACTAAATTAGTCATTAACTTCATTAAAATTATTTTCCATTTCTTCCTTATATTTTCCCCATATCAGCAATAACGTAAGATCATGGCCAAAATGGCTAAGAATTTGAGTAGTGGTTTAGCCACGGTAGTTTTTCTGAGGATTAAAATGACATTTTTATTTGCTAACTAACTACTTCTTTAATTAACTATATCACCCATACAATAATAACAACAACAAAACCTTTCTCCCATTAGGCGGAGTCAGTTATTTAGATCAAACGATGTCATAGAATCTTATCATAAATTATATTTTTAAACAGACCATTTAAGTGCAAATCCTTCTTAATGGTTTCGCTTATAGTTTTTCTTGGTCTCCCTTTACCTTTAACTATTAGACTACTCTCTACAAGATCTACTTTCTTTATTAGGGCTTATATAAGTCTTCTTCACATATGCCAAAACCATTTAAGACTTGATTTTAGGTGCAGCTTTCACTTTCTCTCTAATGTATTCATTTCTAATTCTATTTTGTTTAGTGTGTCCATTCATCTAATGTAACATTCTTATATCTACAATATTAAGTTTATTCTCTTGTTTGCTTTTTATTGCCCAACACTCAGTCTTATATAATATTGCAGATCTTATAACTGTGTGGTAAAATTTACTCTTAAGTTTGAGTGGTATCCTTCTATCACAAATAATACGGGAAACATTCTTTCATTTTGTAACATTTGATTTTCTGAAAACGAGAGAAAATGCGAAAAATGTAATGTGCGGTTTCTCTGTTAACGAATAAAATTCACCATATACAAAAGGAAGTCCCCCGAAATGATGTAGTTAAGTTCCCAAAAAATTTGGAAAGCATTCTAGACTCCTAAAAATGAGAATCTCAAGCTCAGACAGAAAAAAAAATGGAGTTAGAATGAAGAAATAAATTGTGACAAAAGATTGACGAAATGTAAGGGCAGTTTCGTTATTTTGAGCAAATTTTAGAATTTTCACAGGAGGACTTTTTAAATGTTGAGTTCTCTAGGGTTCTCAAGGGCACTGAAAACCATGGGAAGCCCTAGGACAGCTAAAACGCCTCTGGTGGATGTTTTTCAACGTCAGTTGACCTGAACTTTAATTAATTTGTTCGGGAAGGTTTGAGTTCTAATTCGAGTAATTCCAAAAGCATTTTACTAAATTGGGAACCTAAATTTCATAATGGAAAAGATGATTCTCAAAAAGGAGCTAAAACGATTTAGAAATGAAAATACCAAGAATGAAGAGTAAAATAAAAATGTTTAAAAAGTGCTTATTCCTCCCACCTATATATAAGTGGCGTCTCATCTCCTCTTTCATTTAGACCATTATATTTATGCCTTAAACCAGAGAAACACCCTAGGGAGAGTGGCACACAAGAGGAAGAAGAAGAGGAGGAGAAGTTCAAGCTAAAATGTATGAAAATTTTGTAGTTTTTCATGCTTTCTCCTTTCCAAACCTTTCCTTCTCCATTCCCCTTTCTTTCTTATGATTAAATTGAAGTATATGAATCTATTTTGAGGGAGAAATTAAGGAAAAAATTTGGATTTGAAGAGAGGAGGCCAAAGAAGACAAGATTCAAGTGAGAAAGCCATGAAAACAAAGTAAAATCTCTATCCTATGGCAGTTATTTCTCCCCCTTCTTTCTCTCAATTTTGCCCCACTTAAGAAGCTATAGGAGGGCTAGAATTTTGAAGAGAACCAAGGGTGAATTCTATGAATTTAAGGGAGGAGAGTAAGAATATGAAAAGAAATCCAAGTAAAAACCATGAATTTTGCAAGATTTGAAAGCTAAGGTTTTGATTGTACCTTGAACCCTACCATGAACCCTCGTCATATTTTATGATGTTTAAGTGTTCATATGAGTTTCTAAGACACTAAGAGAGCTTTCTCCATGATTCTCCCATCAAAGGAAGTAAGAAAACTCCATTGGTGCCTTATGGAAGCGTAGCTTTGGCTAAGGAGAGTCCTTGCACTAGAGAGTGTTTTAAGTCCTTCCAAACTTAGTTTTGAGTCATGTATGATGAGAGAGTATGAGAGAAAGCCTTGGAAAAAGTTTAAAAGCCATAAAAAGCAAGATGACCTTATATGTTCCATAATATGGCTTAAAGAAGCAACACCAAGCTAGTCTCCTAAAATTGATTATGTGATAACTCCAAGAGGTTTAAATGGGGTCAAGAATCATGAATGAATAGATAGAATGGAGCCAAGATGATGTTTTCTTAAGGTTGCTTCATTAAGTTCATTATGGAAACATAAAAGAGTCTTATGAGTCACCTAGCTTTTTCTAGTGATTGTGTGGCCTTAGAATTTGATTCAAGCCTATAATTAGCTTCCATATGATGTGTCTAGGCCAAGAAGAATGATCTCCACCATCTTGGGTGTGTGAGGTCAAGGGAGAGGATTCAAGAAACAAGAGAAAAGTGTGTAAATTCAAGTAAGGTAGCTTTCTCCACCATCTCTCATGCATGAATGTGTACTACATTGTCTTTGAATGTGTGTATATATGTTTTAAGCCATGAAAAGTATTCTAGCATGATTTTACATGCCATGGTATCATGATGATGTATTATGTTTCTAATGATTTTTATGATGCTTGCTTTGGTTTGCTTGAGTGCGGAGAAGCCAATAACCCTCTAGCCATGGTGAGGATGAGCCAAGAACCCTTAGAATTGGTTAAGACAAAGTGAGGAGTCTCCCAAAAGTGAGGTTGACTTCTAAGAGTAAGATTGAGTCCAAGAACCTGTAAGGAAATGGGTGAGGCAAGTCCAAAATCTACAAGTGAATAGGTGAGGCTAATCCACTTACTTGGCAAGCCTATGTATCTATGTATGACTTTTTCGAATGCCAAGAATGCTTCTTATAAGATTGCACAAGATTGCACATGTGAATATATCCATGCATGCATTTGTGAGACTTGTATTGCATGCTTTATGTGTGATTGAATGGGAGATGAGCTATTGGGATTCTTTGAATCTCATCCCCTCCTCTCCAATGTCTTAACATGTTAGGTGAAATAATTGAGCTAGGTATTGGAGGCCACCAAGCTTAGAAGAAGAAGAAGATTGACATTAAAGTATATGAATATGCCTAGTTTTGCTTCCTTTTTAGCCATACACATGGTATATGATGTAATCCCTTGATGAAATTGTTATGTAACTATATGAGCATGTGTAAATAGGTTAATGTATCATGATGAATGAGAATTAAAGTTAAATGTATGAAAATGTACCATTTGGACATGTAATAGCAAGTTCTTGAATGATTTGATGTATTAGTGTATATATGGAAGTAGAATGGCCAAATTGAGATGCATGAGATTTAGGACCACTTGGGCAGTTCATACAAGTCATATTTATGCTTTTAAACTTGCTCAAGAAGTGCCAAACATCAAAGGAGACCATTTGGACATTTTGAAACCTCATATGGAGCAAAATTTGACCACTTTAGAACCCTATATAACTTTTTGTCCAAATGAGCTCTTCTTGATCTGAGGCTTGCCATGGATATAGAGTTTGTTAAGAGCTTTTTGGGAAGCTAAAGAATAGAATTTTCAAAGGTTTATGTAATATTTGATGAATTTTCAAATTTGAAAATTTTTTTGATTTTGTTCTGGTGTACTATTCATACTGATATGAAATTAAATTCTATCACTTAAGGAGAAAATGATATCCAATTGCCACTAAATTTTATAGGAAGAAACAAGACATTTTCAGTGACATGTGCCAACTAGAAGCACCCCATTTGGATTTCTAAAGAGAAAAATATGAATTTTTGAAGTTCCTGTCTAGTATCAGGTGTCTAGACTGACCTTAGGGATTGTTTGATTAGTTTTTTATGCTTGGATGTGCCTAGACTAGTCCAAAGTCATTTTTTTTTCCTTTAGCTAACATTTGTAGATTTCTAGATTGGTATCATTTGCATGGATTGGAATTTTTTGAAATTAATTGGCCATTTTTGAAGTTTGCTGTAGGAACTTGTGATAGCACCAGTAGATAGTTAGACCTCTAGACATTTTCGAATGTCAAAAGTCTTTTGTGTGATATTTCAAGGGTTGGTTATATTCTTAGCATAAATTAGACATGTGTAGGTTCCCAAAATAGTAAATAATGCATGTTTTTGATTTTCTAGAATTAGTATGATTTTTCAAATTTTGTGATAGAAAGGGGAGAAATCTGGCCGAAAATGCACACAAGGATTTTATGTGTTCCCTTGCTTTCCACGACTTGTAGGCCAAATTTGATGATGGAAATAAGTTGTATTGATGTAAATAAGTATGAGAATATGATAGATGAGTCCATATGGCCCACGAGACTCTGAAAGAAAAATTTTACCCATAGAGAAATGCAACTTATCCATGAGAATTAATATCATTACTTTGCCTCCCATAGAACAAGCGTGAAATAAGGCATGGGAATTGCATAAATTGTGTCTAAAAAGTATGGTGTTACATTTATTGGTATCAGAGCAAAGTTCCAGGTTCTCTTAGGTTGGATTTGGCTTGAGGATGTAGCATTAGGGCTATGTAAAGGCTTAAAGAGATAGGTGAAGCCTTGTATAAGACATGTTGGGTGTGTGAAGATAGTTTGTGGCTTTGTTTATAATGAGTAAGTTGTAGAATGGTCTTAGAGTAGAGAGTGGACACTGGGAAAGGTTAGCCTCTAGGATAGCTTGAACAAAGTTAAGTGATCCGATGGCTAGAGCTTTATGAGGTGTGATAATTCGCTGAGATTAATGACAAGCCCCAGGTATGGACGATGAGAAATGATCTCGTTGATATGAAGAGACTTGCTAGAGAGAATATGTGAGGCCTAATTTTCCTTAGTAGTCATGCTCAGACCATTTTGAGATGTCTCGTGTAATACAGAGACCAGCGATGATGCAGTGCAGTATGAGGTGAAATTGCAGCTACATAAGCCTAGTCTAGAAGGGAAGTGTAAAAAAAGAGTCACCCTGTGACAACCCTACCTTCTAATCATTGTATTGATGGTTAAATGCGCGATTATTAATTAATGATCAAGGTTTGAGTTTATTATATTTTACTACATTACGAAAGTATGGGGAAATTTGAACCTTGATATTAGGGTCATCACTTAACAACCACACAAGTGAGAATGCATAGAAGAAATTATATTATCATGAGGGGTCTGTGATTCAATCGTCCATTAGTTTCAATACACAATAACCTCCCACAAGTGTTCCTATATCATTTCCTACCATTTCCATTGAAGAAACTGAGGTTTTCTAGGCTAAAGGTAGGAGTTTGGGGACTTGCGCCGCGGCCTATACCCTCCCCGCCATGGCTAAGTTATTTTCTGGAATCACTTGACAAATTTCACAAATCTCACCACGATGAGTAGGACCATTGCCGCGGCCAGCCTACATGGCGCCGCAGCGAAAATTCCTCTTGGATCTACTGTTCTCCACCCTCACGATTCTCGCCTCGGTGCAATATATTTGCACTGCGGCGAGTTTTGTAATATCCGGTTCCCTGAAAACCAGAGGAAACATGAGAAATGTAACGTACAGTTTCTCCGCTAACGAACAAAACTTACTGGATACAAAAGGAAGTCCCCCAAGATGATGGAGTTAAGGTCCCGAAAAAATTTGGGAAGCATTCTAGGCTCCTAAATATGAGAATCCCAGGCTCAGACGGAAAGAAAAACGGAGCTAGAAAGAAGAAACAATTTCTCACGAAAAGCCTACGAAACGTAATGGCATTTTCGTAATTTTGAGCAATTTTTGGAATTCACACAGGAGGGCTTTTTAAATGAAAGTTTTGAGTTCTCTGGGGTTCTCAGAGGCCCTAAAAACCATGGGAAGCCCCGGGACAGTTAAATCTCCTCCGGTGGACGTTTTCCAATGTTGGTGTATCCGAACTTTGACGAATCCGTTCGGGAAGGTTTTAGCTCCAATTTGAGTGATTCCAAAGGCATTTTACTAAACTGGGAACCTAAATTTTGTAATGGAAAAGACAGTTCTAAAAAAGGAGCTAAAACGAAGGAGAAACAAAAATGTAAAGTATGAAGGGCAAAATAGAAATTTTTGAAAAAGTCCTTTTACCATAGCTATATATAGGTGGCGCCTCACACTTGCCCTCATTTCACTTCAGATTTTCCAGCCCCAAATCAGAAGAAGAACCCTAAGGGAGAGGCGCCCAAGAGAGGAAGAAAGCCAAGCTTAAGGTATGTTTTCATGGCAATTTTCCTTACTTTTCTCCACCTCCACCACCTCTCCTTCATTCTCCTTTCTTTCCTTAGATTAAAATGAGGTTTATAAATCTGATTCAAGGGAGATATTCAAGGGAAAGTTCGGATTTGAAGAGAGGAGCTTGGAGAAATCAAGATTCAAGCCAAACTAAGTAAGGAGACAAGGTAAAAATACATCCTATGGTTTGATACCTTTCACCCCACTTCTTCTCCATTTTGACCTAGACCAAGAACCCTAGGAGGATCTGATTTCCAAGCCCAACCAAGCATGATTCTTAGGTATTTGATGGAGAGGAATAAGAATATGCAAAGAAAACAACAAAATAACCATTAGATTTCAAGATGCAAGTTCTAGGGTTTCAATTGCACCTTGTAAAATCTGATTTTGTATGATGATTCCTAGGCCTAAGTAAGAGTTTAAATGAGCTCCCAAGATCCCTAAGAGGCTCCCCATATGCTTCTTCCCTTGAGAAAACAAAGAAAGCTCCATGGAACCCAATATGCTTCATAGCCTCGGCCTAGATGGGTTCTCCTAGCTAGGGAGAGTTTTAAATTTTTCTAAGGCTATTCTTGAGTCATATTTGATGAATGAAAATGAGGGGAGGCCTTGGAAAAAAATTTAGAACTCATAGAAAGTGATTTGGTGCCTTAGGTTCCATATTATAACCTAAAGAAGCAACATGATGTTAGGCTCTTTGTTTTAATTGTGTGATGACTCCAAGAGGCTTAAAAAGCAGTCAAGAATCATATTTGGGAGGAAAGAATGGAGCCTAGAAATTGTTTGAGGAGTGTTGCTTCATTAGGTGCATTTATGGACCATAATGGAGCCTATAGAGCAATCTAGTATCTAAGCAAGTTGTATGACCTTAGAGTTTGTTTCATGAACCTAATTGGCTTCCATAAATTGTATCTAGGCCAAGAGAAACCATCTCCACCAAATTGTGGGTGTGTGGCCGAAAGAGGAGGCTTGAAAGCTAAGGAAAAAGTGTGTGAAATTGTGCAAGGTAGCTCTCTCCATCTTCTCTCATGCATGGATGTGTGTTTAGCTTGTTTCAAGTTATGAAAAGTATGCTAGCATTCCTTTATATGCTATGATCCTTGATGCCATGTTATGTTTTCTAATGAGTGCATGATGTTTGTATGAGTTTACTTGAGTGTGGAGAGGCCAAGAACTCTTCCCTTGGGTGAGGATGAGCCAAGAACCCTCGAGCTTAGTTGAGACAAAGCAAAGAGTCTCCCAAAAGCAAAGTGAGCTCCCAAGAGTATGGTTGAGTGCAAAATGCTCATGAATGGGTGAGGCAAGTCCAAAATCTATGAGAAGAAGTGTGAAGCCATTCCAAACACTTGGTGAGCTCTTGAATGATTTGTATGAGTTGTTCACATGCCAAGTTTGCTTATAAAATGTCCATGGCTTTTATTTTCTCTATGTATGTATTTGTAAAGCTTGCTTTGCACATATTACATATGATTGAATGAGAGATGAGCTATTAGGATTCTTTGAATCTCATCCCCTCCTCTCCAATGATCTAACATGCTAGGTGGACCAAGTACTTATGGTGAAGGGAGCCAATAACCACGAAGAACAAGGATTGACAAGCCTATGTGTTATTTTAGCCATTTTGAAACCATAATGATAGTTCATAATGTATATGATGTTATATATGTACCATGAACCATAATACATGTGTAAATATACTATTATGTGATGTTTAGATGTATGAAAATGATGTATGACCTATAGCACTTATTTTGAGTATGTAAGGCCAAAGTGTGCAATATGGAACTTTGATGAATGTATGCATAAGTGTGGGTTGAATGGCCAAAATGAGAAACATGAGGTTTGGGACTATTTGGGCAGCTTACACAAGTCTCAAATGTGCTTTTAGACATGCCCAAAAGGTGACACAACTAAGAAAAGGCCATTTGGCAAATTTGGTACCTCATATGGAGCCAAATTTGACCATAATGGAACCCTATATCACTTTTTAGCCAAATGAATTAGTCTTGCCCTGAAACTTGGCATGAAATTAGGTCTCATTAAGAGATTTGTGGAAAGCTAAAGATTATAATTTTTGGAGACCTAGAGAATATTTGATGAATTTTCAACGTTGGGATTTTTCATGGATTCTGGTGTGGGTATTGTTCATACTAGCAGTTTTGAATTTTGTGTCACTCGATGGCCAAATGGTGTCCAATGCTTATGAAATTTTACATGCATAGATTAGAGGTTATAAGATTTCTGTGGCCACAGAGATCACCTCATTTGGAGGTCTGAGCAGTGAGTTATGCATGTTTGAAGTTAACTGTCAGTCTCAGTAGCGCTCCATGAGTCTAGTTACTGTTCCATAGGGTCCAGTTGACTAAACGTATCTTTTTCATTCTGAGATTATTTTTACTATCAATTTGACATTTTTATATTTCCAGAATGACTAAATTTGTATGATTTTGATTTTTATAAAATTAGTTATGAATTTCAGAAATTTGTATCAGTAAACTGAACAATAGCCCAGGTAGCCAGCGACTCTGTAGCTTTTTGGAAGTCAAAAGTCCTGTGTGATGAATTTTATGACCTGGTCGTATTTTTAATGTGAGTTAGATATCCTAAGGTTTCCAGAATGACCAATATTGCATATTTTAGATTTTTTTAGATTTAGTTATGATTTTCTAAAGTTTGTGACAGGAAAGAGGAAATCCTGGCCGAAAATGCAAACACGGATTTCATATGCTCCTTTGCTTTCCACGAGTTGTAGGCCAAATTTGATGGTGGAAATGAGTTATATTCATGTGTTTGAGTATGAGAAAGTGATAGATGCTTTCATATGACCTATGGGACTCCAAAAGAAAGATTGTACCTATAGAGAAATGCATTTTTATTCATAACTCCCTATGCCACTATATGGTTTCCATAGAACAAACATAAGATGAGGCATGAGAATTGTATGAATTGAGTCCTAAAAGTATAGTGTTACAAGTTTTGATACTAGGTAACTCTTAATTAATTTCTTCGACTTACGCCGTGGCGAGTTCCGGTTCTGTCACCCTCCTGGGCGATTTTTCCCACTTTGCGCCGTGGCGAGATTTATCAGGCTACGACGCTCCTCGCCACTGTCACTCCCTGGGCCAATTTTCTTCCCTTACGCTGCGGTGGGATTAGTTGTGCGGCGGCGCCCTTCGACTCTATCTCTCATTTGGCCGCGGCGAAGCCCTCTGAGCTGTGGTGTGACTCCCTCTTGTAACCACATTACCCAAATTTCATCCCACATACTCTAGCTCTCATCTTAGGAACTCTCTAGGACCGCTTTCTCTCATTTTATATGACTCTAATGGTAGTTTCCTACCCTATTTACTCATCTAGCCCTCCATTTCCAATTTAAAATTCAAATGTGGATCCTTAACCCTCTAGCTACCATAAACTAGTGAGTTCATAGATTAATGACAGCAAATGTATTATGGTCACAAGGTGGATGGGGTCAATGCTTAATGTTCATATAAAATCGAATCACTTATCCATTATTAGCCAATTACAATCAAAATGTTCAATTCCATAATAATCAAATTACATATACAATCTCTATACTTGGTAACTCATGATGCAATGCAGCAATGATATAAAACTAGCAATTTAATTACAATACATTGTCAAAGCTCCCAAACCTATGTGCTACCAAACCATTTAGCAAAGTCTCGTTAATTTTCTCCTTGCCACTAAGAGGTCCGGTCCCTGAAAATGTTAGCCCACAACGGGGTGAGATATATAATCTCAGTAACAAAAGGGCAGATTCCATATATATGTACAAGTTAATCAATTCGATGCAATTTCATGTCATCAATACCAGAATCATCAATTCAATTTGCAAATAAACTAGTTGAACTACAAATAACTACTGTCCCATACCAGCAGTCATACACAACATGTTAATGGCCAATAACACTGGGAGAGGTCTGTCCAAGGCACCTACTCCATAATGAGCACAACTAGGGCTCAGTGCATCTGGGGTCTGATCACAACCCAGTGCCCGATCAAAGTACATGCACGGGTGGCAGCTGCACCATAGCTCCACCATGGACTCACAAGGTCTAATCACAATAACAATTCAAGTAGTCAACCAATCATTTAACATTTCAAAACCATATATGTGCAAACAATATCAGATCAACATGAACATATACATGGAAGTGAAGAATAACCCCAGTTACCTCAACGAGGCCAATTACTCTTCCCCTAGCTACCATAATAATCCAAATGCACACCAAGCCTATAACAAGCATAATTATCATCATTTCTAATCACAATCAAATATCCAAAGAGTTGAACTACTAATGACAGACCAGAGGTTACTCACCTAATTACCAAGGGATTTAATTTTGGATTCCAACTTTCCCATACTAGAAATTGCCATAGTTCACTCCAATTTTTGGGTAATTTCACATGAAACTAAAGCCCATATCATAGGTCAACTATAGGGGTCTCAAACTAACAGAAAATGTATCAAAATGGGAAGGAGATACTTACTTAACAACAGCCATTGCCTCACCTTCGAAAATCCACCATGGACTCACCAAAATTCGCATTTCAATCATCAAGCCCAGAAAATTGGGTTTTCCACCATTATCTCCTTGTAATTTCACATAATAACAAAACCCATTATGATAACACATCCTTAGGGGCATTTTCCAGTAAAGTGATACACAAAATGGAAGGGAAAGCTTACCTAATCCTCCCCCTAACCTCCAAGTCCAAAAATCTTGCAACGAATCACCCAACACCAAATTTCAGATTTGAGAAGAAGATAAAAATGCTCAAACCCAGAAATTAATCGGACCAAAATGAAGAGGAGGATGAGAGGGTCAAGTTATATATAACTTACCTTGGCTAAATATCCTCTAGGAGTAAAAAATGGAGCTTCCATGTTGGTAGAACCCTAACCTCCCTTTAACCTCTGAATTTTCTCTCTTGAGTTTTAGCAAAATGAGGGAGAGGCTGAAGAGTTAGGGTTTTAGATGGGTTTGGGTCAACCCTAAAGCCCAAAATCCACTTAGGTTCATATATGTGCTTATTAGGCCTTTGTTTAGTGAGGTGGGCTGCAGAACATTTTAAGTTTAAGTGAAGTATGCTGACTCGATGGCCCAATTCCTTGTGGGTTCAGATTTTCATTCTTGTTAGGCCTTCTATAAGGGCTTATACAAATTGGGTCTTGGGCCTCCACCTCATTAAATTAGATTGGGCTATTACTAAGTGATCTTTCTTGGCCCAAATCTCATAATAAGGAGTTGGGCTTACACCTAAAATCATTGGGCCTCTGTAAATCCTTACCCATGGCTTATTCAAATTAATTTTGGGCCCAAATTAGGTTTTAATCTAATCGAAATCTTAAACCCATATTAATAATTTATTTCTCTAAAATCTCCATTCACTTAACTTGTCCAATCATCCTATATTAATTATTCCTAATTAATCTGAATCCATGATTAATACCTTAATTAATTTTTAGGGTGTTACACACCCCCTAGCCATAACACCCAAATGTCTAGATAAGCTTCAGAGCTTGAAAGATTAATTCCCTCGAGCTAGAAATTAAGATGCGAGCTACACCCCTTAGAGCCGATAGCCCAGAATTGATAACTAGTAATACATGAATGAAGCAAGAGGTAGAACTCTCTAACTTGATGATGGGCTAGATATAGAGGCAATGAGGCTCGGGTTAGTGGCTAAAGATGAAAATCCAATTCCTGAAAAAGCAAGCCAATTAGAGGCCATTAGCCATGGCCAATTCATTGCTTAGCCGCAGCCAATTATTTTAGGAAGTAGCGAGGCAATCTAGAGAGTTCCTCACTGCAGCCAATTAAGAAGTTAGCCACAGTCAATACTTAGACAGGAAACTGGAGGTAAACTTGAGGCTAATTAACCGTGATGAATGATATGTTAGCCATGGCGAATGGCTGTATGATAGGCTTTGTTAGTCATATTCAGGCTCACTTGAGGAATAAGTTAATGAAGGATCAGATGACCTATAGAGAGCGAGAACCCCTAGTATAAGTAGAGAAAAAAGTAGTGAATAGTCACGGAAGGTTAGTAAGAAATCAATGGGCCTAGTAGCTAAGCCTAAGAAAGAGCTCAGCATTAGAGAAAGTTAAACACAGGGACAGTAAGATTGTTGAGACCTACCTATGAGGCATTAACTCTTACTTAGGATGCTACTCTATCGGATGCTGGACAATAGAATGTTAATGTAGCTTTGAAATTGACATAAGGTAAGGCTACTAGTAGTGAGGCACATAATGAGTGGCCTAGAAAGGTGTACCTTATACGTAACACCTAGAGGTAAGTATGAGTAGCTCAGTGATAGAGGCCCAAAAGAGAATGAGGATAGTTCAGAAAGCCCTAAGTTATCATGAGCCGATGAGTTAATAAGGCTTATAGTAAGTTACGGGTCAGATGAAATGGCTAGCCCAAGCTAAGCATAAGCTAAAGCTTAGGAAAGATGACTAGTAGTATCGTTCCAGGTGAGATATATAAATGAAAGGCTTGGTGAAAGTTCACCCTGGATTGAGAAAGGAAAAATAAGATATCCTGAGTTAGGGAACCACCTAGTAGTAGTTGGTAAAGTCTCCTAGATAGACCCCCTGAGTCATAAGCATAGTGATAAAGAAGCAAGGAAGAGCTAAGAAACTAGCTACAGAAGATATGCCCTCGCTTTAGTAAGGACTTAATGAATAAACTAAGCCTAAAAAAGTAAATAGACAAAAATTTGAGCTAGTTAGACAAGCTCCCTAATATGAGAATAATGTAAGGTAAAGGCACATGTGTAATTAGAGTACCCAATAGAGCATAAGTCTCCAGTAAGATAAATCCACACATTGAGAGCATGTGTCTTGGATTGGGTTAGTAGAACCCTAAAATCAGTATACTGTGCTCTTAGGGAAGAGACTAAAGAGGCTGAACAGAGAGAAAGCCTAGCTCTAATCTGAATATAGAAATAAGCTGAGAGAAATAGTTAATGCCTTAGTACCCTCAGGGAAGCTCGAGGGAGCTAGAGACTACCTAAAAAGGTAAGTCTTACTTGATGTAGAGAAAGAGTGTAAGCTGAGAACGCCATAGAATGTAATTCTTGAAGTTACAGATAATAGAACTCTTCTTACTGAGGGATGGTTTAGTTAGAGGCAAAGCAAAAATATAAGAAAAAGTAGACCCCCTTGATGTTATAGAGAGTAAATAAGTAGAGGAACTTAGGAAAATACAAGTGCTCTTGAGCGTAAAGAAACCTGAACTGGCAACAGAGATAGCTAGTAGTAGAACATCCTTTTTCCTAAGTAAAAGGATAGTAAAGATGAAAGAAAGAGAAGATATGATAGTGTTCAAACTGAGGACATATTAGATTAAGAATAAATATCAAGTGGATGTGCTTAAGTACTTGAGAAAGCACACGTATCCTTGGCATAGATGCCTTTTTTGCATGATAGTGCCAGAAGTAAAAATAGTAGGGCAATGCAGAAAAATCTCGGGATGAAGCAGAGGAAGAATCCTATTTTCCCTTAGCACTTTACAAGAATAGGGCAGATAAAGAAAAGTATGAGAAGAATACTTTAGATTATTAGAAAACTTGTAATATACTGGTGACAGTGGCCTTGAATTCAGTCATGAAGTGTCGGTGTAGTAGTGTTTGATGTTATAGTTTGCTTGTAATAATGGTTGCATGATATTAGGCCTGATCAACCTAATAGTAATGTGACTAGAGTGTGTAGCAAACGATGACATCAATCACCAAAGTGTCCTAATAATCGAAAGGTATCTTAGTTAGTTAAAGAATGAGATGAGTCAGGAAAGAGAGATAAAGGGATTCCCGGAACACTAAAATAGTAAGAAAAACATACAGAGAGGAATCCTCAGTAAAAACTGTTCAGATTTAGTATGCATAACCTGAGTCCCTTATAGAATATGTAAATGAATTGAATAGGGATTAATGTATAGTCTCTCTCGTACTAGAAATGTTAGCCACACTCAGTATGTGAAATGTCCTAGTGCTCAAGCACTTAAAAGCAGAACGTGGGCATAGTTAGAAACTGCAGGATATGAGAGGAAGGCTAAAACTAGTATATGTAAAGTAAGTAAGCCAATGGAATAAGAAAAGAAAGCCAAGTAAAAAAGGGCTGAAGTGGGAATCTAAAGATCCCATGAGGAATGATGAAAGAAAATTAAAATGCTCCTGAGTATTAGTATTATGGGATCCTAGAGAATTAGATGACATAGAACCCACTTCGCACGAAAAGCATGATGTACTTTTGAGTTTAGCCTCAACTATTGTGAATGAGTAAAGAAAGTGAGGAAACGTCCTAGCCTACAGAGACAGATATAGTAGTAAATGGATAAACTGGGATCATTAAAAGTAGAAACTCCTTAAAAGAGTTGTAATCCCAATAAGTAGTTGAAATATGAGGCCTATGATAGAAAGAAATATGAATTGTAATCATGGGATGAGCTAATAAGAAAGAATGCATAGATGAATAGTAGATGGTACATGTAAATAAATAAGCATACAAACACAAACCTCTGATGGCTAGAATGATCAAAAGAGAAAATGAGAATTTATGAGAAGCCATTGGGAGAGGATACAGGAGACGTGATACCAAATAAGTTACCTCCTAAAATATGTAAATAAATCCACTGAAAGAAATGTTAACCTCTATGAATGGGTTGAGACTAACCTGATATGATTAGTAAGCTCTCCCAGGATAGGCCTCCAGAGTTAAAAATTTCTTTCCCTTATGAGAAGAACTAGCTAGTACTCCATAGTAATGAAGCCCTCATTAAGGGCTAGTAATGAAAAATCCCTTAGCTAAGAGAAAACTCAAAGGACTAAAATCACTAAGAAAAGCATATAGAGCTAGGAAGAAAGGGAAGAAAAGAACAATTAGCCAGAACAAAAAAGAGTAAGAGAAAGGTATACCCTAAAATTTGAGGATGAAATTTATTTAAGGAAGGAGAAATGTAACATCCGATTTTCTGAAAATGAGAAAAAATGCGAGAAATGTAATGTACGGTTTCTCCGTCAACGAACAAAATTCACCAGATACAAAAGGAAGTCTCCCAAAATGACATAGTTAAGGTTCCAAAAAATTTGAGAAGCATTCTAGACTCCTAAAAATGAGAATCTCAGGCTTAGACAAAAAGAAAAATGAAGCTAGAATGGAGAAAAGAATTGTGACGAAAGATTGACGAAACATAAGGGCATTTTCATCATTTTGAGTAAATTTTAGAATAGAAGGGCTTTTTAAATGAAAGTTTTGAGTTTTTCAGGGTTCTTAGGGGCACTGAAAATTATGGGAAGCCCCGGGATAGCAAAAGCCCTTTCGGTAGATGTTTTCCAACATTAATTGATCCAAACTTTGACTGATTTGTTTAGGAAGGTTTTAACTCTAATTTGAGTGATTCCAAAAGCATTTTACTCAATTGAGAACCTAAATTTCATAATGGAAAATATGGTTCTCAAAAAGGAGCTAAAACGAGTTAGAAACAAAAATACCAATAACGAAGGGCAAAATGAAAACTTTTGAAAAGTGCTTCTTCCTCCCACCTATATAAAAGTGGTGACTCATCTCCTCTTTCATTCAGCCCATTATATTTCTGCCTTAAAATAGAGAAACACCCTAGGGAGAGTGGTGCACAAGAGGAAGAAGAAGAGGAGGAGAAATTCAAGCTAAAAGGTATGGAAATTTTGTAGTTTTTCATGCTTTCTCTTTTCCAAACCTCTCCTTCTCCATTCTCCTTTCTTTCTTATGATTAAATTGAAGTATATGAATATGTTTTAAGGGAGAAATTAAGGGAACAATTCAGATTTGAAGAAAGGAGGCCAAAGAAGACAAGATTCAAGTGAGAAAAGCCATGAAAAGTAAAATCTCTATCCTATAGTAGCTATTTCTCCCCTTTCTTTCTCTCAATTTTGCCCCACTCAAGAAGCTATAGAAGGGCTAGAATTTTGAGGAGAACCAAGGGTGAATTCTATGAATTTAAGGGAGGAGAGTAAGAATATGCAAAGAAATCCAAGTAGAAACTATGAATTTTGTAAGATTTAAAAGCTAGGGTTTTGATTGTACCTTGAACCCTAGCCATATTTTATTTTATGATGTTTAAGTGTTCATATGAGTTTCTAAGACACTAAGAGAGCTTCCTACATAATTCTCCTATCAAAGGAAGAAAAAAAATTCCATTGGTGCCTTATAGAAGCATAGCTTCAGGCAAGGAGAGTCCTTGCACCTAGGGAGTGTTTTAATTCCTTCCAATCTTAGTTTTGAATCATGTATGATGGGAGAGTATGAGAGAAAGCCTTGAAAAAAGTTTAGAAGCCATAGAAAGCAAGATGGCCTTATATGTTCCATAATATGGCTTAAAGAAGCAACACCAAGCTAGGCTCCTATAATTGATTATGTGATGACTCCAAGAGGTTCAAATAGAGTCAAGAATCATGAATGAATAGATAGAGTGGAGCCAAGATGATGTTTTCTTAAGGTTGCTTCAAAAAGTTCATTATGGAACCATAAAAGAGCTTTATGAGTCACTTAACTTTTCTAATGATGGCATGGCCTTAGAATTTGATTCAAGAGCATAATTAGCTTTCATATGATGTGTCTAGGACAAGAGGAATGATCTCCACCTTCTTAGGTGTGTGAGGTCAAGGGAGATGATCAAGAAACAAGGGAAAAGTCTGTAAATGCAAGCAAGGTAGCTCTCTCCACCATCTCTCATACATGAATGTGTGCTTATATTGTCTTTGAATGTGTGTATGTATGTTTTAAGCCACGAAAAGTATTGTAGCATGATTTATATGCTATGGTACCATGATGATGCATTATGTTTCTAAATGATGTTTATGATGCTTGCTTTGGTTTGCTTGAGTATGGAGAAGCTAAGAACCCTCTAGTCATGGTAAGGACGAGCCAAGAACCCTTAGAATTGGTAGAGACAAAGTAAAGAGTTTTCTAAAAGTGGGTTGACTCCCAAGAGTAAGGTTGAGTCTAAGAACCTCTAAGGAAATGGGTGAGGTAAGTCCAAAATCTACAAGTGAATAGGTAAGGCTAATCCACTTGCTTTGCAAGCCTATGTATGCTATGTATGACTTTTTCAAATGCCAAAAATGCTTCTTATAAGATTGCACATGTGAATATGTCCATGTATGCATTTGTAAGACTTGTATTGCATGCTTTATGTGTGATTGAATAGGAGATAAGTTATTGGGATTCTTTGAATCTCATCCCCTTCTCTCCAATGTCTTAACATACTAGGTGAAATAATTGAGCAAGGTATTGGAGGCCACCAAGCTTAGAAGAAGAAGATTGACATCAAAGTATATGAATATGCCTAGTTTTGCTTCTTTTTTAGCCATACACATGGCATATGATGTAATCCCTTGATGAAATTGTTATATAACCATATGAGCATGTATAAATATGTTAATGTATCATGTATGAATGAGAATTAAAGTTAAATGTATGAAAATGTACCATTTGGACATGTAATGACAAGTTTGGTTCTTGAATGATTTGATGTATTAGTGTATATATGGAAGTGAAATGGCCAAATTGAGATGCATGAGGTTTGGGACCACTTGGATAGTTCATACAAGTCATATTCATGCTTTTAAACTTGCTTAAGAAGTGCCAAACATCAAAGGAGACCATTTGGACATTTTGAAACCTCATATGGATTAAAATTTGACCACTTTAAATCCCTATGCCATTTTTTGTCCAAATGAGCTCTTCTTGATTTGAGACTTGGCATGCATCTAGCGTTTGTTGAGAAATTTTTGGGAAGCTAAAGAATAGAATTTTCAGAGGTCTATGGAATATTTGATGTATTTTCAAAATTGAATTTTTTTTTATTTTGGTTTGATGTACTGTTTATACTGATTTGAAATTTATTTTTATCACTTAAGGGGAAAATGAGGTCCAATTGCAAAGAAATTTTATAAGAAGAAACTAGAACTTTCTAGTGACATATGCTAACTAGAAGCACCCCATTTGGATTTCTAGAGAGGGAGATATGCATTTTTGAAGTTCTTGTCTAGCATGAGGCATCTAGACTAACCTTAGGAACTGTTTGATTGGTTTTTGTTGCCTGGATGTCTTTGGACTGGTCCAAAGTCATTTTTTTCCTCTAGCTAACATCTGTATCTTTCCATATTGGTATCATTTCTATGGATTGGAATTTTTCAAAATTAATTGGACATTTTTGAAGTTTGCTATAGGAACTTGTAATAGCACCAGTAGACAGCCAGACCTCTAGACCTTTTTGAATGTCAAATGTCTTTTGTGTGATATTTCATAGTTGGTCATATTTTTAGCATAAATTAGAAATATGTAGCTTCCCATAATGGTAAACAATGCATGTTTTCAATTTTTTTAGAATTAGTTATGATTTTCCAAAATTTGTGACAGAAAGGGGAGAAATTTGGCTGAAAATGCACACATAGATTTTATGTGTTCCCTTTCTTTCCATGAGTTGTAGGCTAAATTTGATGATGGAAATGAGTTGCATTTATGTAAATAAGTATGATAATATGATAGATAAGTCTATATTGCTCACGGGACTTTGAAAGGAAAAATTTTCCTGTAGAGAAATGCAACTTATCCATGAAAATTAATATCATTATGTTGCCTCCCATAGAACAAGCATGAAATGAGGCATGTGAATTGCATAAATTGAGTCTTAAAAGTATGGTGTTGCATATTTCATCTACCTTACTTGAATCATATGTCTTACATCTTCTTCTATTTCTTTGTCATGTTGTATGATAGACCCAATATACTTAAACTGTGTGACTTATTGTATGATATATTCTCCAATTTTCACCTCTACGCTAGAATTATTGTATCAATTGCTAAACTTACATTCTATGTACTCTATTTTATTTCTATTTAAATAGAATTCATATGCTTCTATAGCTAGTCTCCACATCTTTGATTACTCATTTATTCCCTTTCTCTATTCTTCAACTAGAACTATATCATTTGCAAAAAGCATGCATTATGGCACTAGCTCTTAGATATGTTTAGTGAGCACATCTAAGACTAAAGTGAAAGACAGTGGTTCAAAGTTGACCCTTGATGCAAACCAATGATTACTAGAAAATATTTTGTGGGCCCATATTTTGTTCTCATACTAGTTGTAATCTTATCATATATATCATAGATTGCTCGAATATAAGCAATATGAGCTCTTTTTTTTCTCTCTAGAGCCTTCCACAAAACCTTTTTTGACACCTTACTTTCTCTAAATCGATGAATACTATGTGTAAGTCTTTTTTATTCATTCAATATCTCTCCCTCAATCTTCGCAACAAGTATATTGTTTCCATGGTCAACCTTCCTGGCATAAAACTAAATTTATTCTTTGTAACATGAGTCACTTGCCTTAATCTTTGCTTAATTACCTTCTCCTATAACTTTATAGTGTGGCTCATAAGTTTAATTCCCTTATAATTTGCATAGTTTTGTATGTCCCCTTTATTCTTATAAATAAGGATTAAAGTACTTCTCCTCGACTTGTCTGGCATTCTCTTAAACCTCATAATCTTGTTAAACAATTTTGTGAGCTAACTTATATCTTTCACTTCTAAATCCTTCCATACCTTAATAGGTATATTATCTAATCCAACTGCTCTGGCATTCTCTATCCTCTTTAATGCTTCTTTTACCTTTGACTTTTGAATCCTATAATAAAAGGTATAATTTTAGTCCTCCTCTTTAGTGTCTAGCCTACTTAAGTGCAATAAGATCTTGTGTCCTTTATTAAATAACTTATGAAAATAACCCTTTCACCCTTTCCTTGATATTTTGTTCCATGACCAAGACTTTCCCTTTTTTGTCCTTAATGCATTTCACTTGGTCCACGTTTCTTGTCTTTCTTTTCCTACTTTTAGTGAGTTTGTAAATACCTCTTTCTCTATCTTTAGTACCTAAGGATTGGTATAATCCATCAAGTATCCTAGCTCTCACTTTGCTCACCACTTTGTTAGTGTCTTTCTTAGCTACCTTATATTTTTTCTAATTTTCATTACTTTTATACAAAAATCACACTTTATAGCAGTCACTTTTAACCTTAACCTTATTTTGTACACTTGCATCCTGCCATCAAGATTCTTTATCCTTAGGTCCAAAGCCTTTTGATTCACCGATTAGCTCTTTTGCCACCTTCTTAATCTCTTTACTCATCTTGTCTCATATATTGCTAGCATTTCCTTGTACCTCTTAGGACATTTCCTCCAAAATCCTTCTTTGCAAGCTCTTTTCTTTATCCCTTTTTAATTGCCACCACTTGATCTTAGAAACCCTATCTTGACCTTTGTTCTTTATTCTCCTCTTAACTCGAACATCCATAATCAAAACTCTATATTGGGTAGTCAACCTTTCCAAGTATAACTTTGCAATCCATTAAAAGCTTTCTATCTTTTTTCCTAATTAGAAAGAAATTAATTTGAAAGCATGCCCTTCGACTTTTACACATGATAAGATGCTCCTCGTGCTTCTTAAAACAAGTGTTTGCTATATTGTAAAGTCGAATGCTAATGAAAAGTTTAGAATAATTTTACTCTCTGTATTTACTTTTCTTAAACTATATCCCCCATGTAAACCCTTGTAACCTCTAGATGCACTCCCCACATGACCATTAAGATCCTCTCATAGGAGAATCTTTTCTCTTAATGTTATTTACTGAACTAAACCTTTTAAGTTCTCCTAAAACTTTATCTTATAGTGTTCTTCTAACTCTACTTATAGTGTGTAAGCACAAATAACATTAAAAATCTTTCTTTTCACTACAAACTATAACATTATGATTCTATCTCTTAACATTTTTACATCTATCATAACATTTTTTCAATACTTATCTATAACTATACTTACCCCATTTCTAGATTTAACTTTACTAGTATACCAGAGTTTAAAATATGAGGTGTTTAATTCCTTCACTTTTTCTCCTACCCATTTAGTGTAACACCATAAATTCTAGCTTATCTCTATCACATTTCCATGCTCATATAGTGTATTACATGAGGGGAAGCAAGAAAATCCATTTGGAATAATGCATTTCTTTGCGTTGCACTATATTTAAAAATTTCATTCATTGTCACGTGGATTGTGTGAGCTCATACTATACATTTTCATATTTAATTACATCAATACAACTCATTTGTATCATAAAATCATGCCCACAACTCATGGAAACTGAAATGGAGCTTAAAATATGGAGGACTATTTTTGGCTAGATTTGGCCCATTTTATGGCCAAATTTGAAAAATCATAACTAATTCTAGAAACATTGAAATCATACAATCTTGCCTATTCTGGAAAGCTCTGGATGTCTGCTTCACACTACAAATACTCCTAGACCATAACATCCATCACAGAGGGCGTTTGACATCTGAAAGTGTCCAGAGGTCAAACTGCCTCTTGATGTTATCATAGATTTCGCAGCAAACTTTGAAAATGTCCAATTAATTCTACAAAAATCTAATTCATACAAATGATATCAATATAGGAAGTTTTGGATGTTATCTAGAGGAAAAAAATATTTCCAAACCAATTCAGGCATCCCAAGCCTCAAAATTCAATGGAACAATATCTCAAGTCGGGTAAGGGTCCTGATACTGGATAGAATGTTCAAAAATTCATATCTCACTCTCTAGACTCCAAATGAGGTGCTTCCAATTGGCACAGGTCACTGTGAATATCTAGTTTATTGGTATAAAATTTTGTGACAATTGGATATCATTTGAGCCCTGTGTGGCAGATTTCATTTTTGGATAAAATGAATAGTGCAACAGACCAAAACTAAAAAAATTGCCAACTTTGAAAATTTATCAAATATTCTTTAGACCTCCAAAAATTATGGTCTTTAGCTTTCCAAAAGGCTCTCAACAAACTCTAATTGCATGCCAAATCTCAGAGCAAGAAGAGCTCATTTGGCTAAAAAGTGATATGGGGTTGCATTATTGTCATTTTTAGCTCCATATGGGGTATCAAAGTGACCAAATGGTTTTCTCTTAGTCTTGGCACCTTTTGGGCAAGCTAAAAGTAGAATTAGGACTCGTGTGAGCTGTCCAAATGGTCCCAATCCTCATACATCTCATTTTAGCCTTTTCATCTACACATATACATATTTCATCAAACTTTCCCAAAATGCATACCTTGGCATTATATACCCAAATTCTATTATAGGGTTTATAATATTATAATTATACATGACTAAAAGGTCATAGGCCATATACATCATTGGATTACGATATTTGACACACATATGGCCTTAAAGTGACAAAGCTCAAACACTTTGTTGTCAAACTCTTTCTTTCAAGGTGGTTGGCCTCCATTACTTTGTCCACTTGGTCCACCTAGCATGTGAGATCATTGGAGAGGAGGGAATGAGATTCAAAGAATCCCAATAGCTCATCTCCCATTTAATCATACATAATGGATGCAAACAAGTCTTATAAATGCATGTATGGTCATGTTGACATATGCAAACATTCAAGAAGCATTTTCATTACTTGAGAATATCATACATAGCATACAAAGGCTTGTCAAGAAAGTGGATTGGCCTCACCCAATTTCTTGTGGATATTGGACTTGCCTCACCTATTCTTTAATGCATTCTTGGACTCAACCATGCTCTTGGGAACCCACTTTGCTTTTGGGAGACTCTTTGCTTTATCTTAACCAATCTTAAGGGTTTTTGGCTCATCCTCATCGTGGCTAAGGATTCTTGGCCTCACCACACTCAAGCAAACCCAAGCACACATCAAAACATCATATGAAACATAATATGTCATCATTAAATCATGGCATATAAAATCATGCTAGCATACTTTTCATAGCTTGAAAATACACATACACACATTCTAAGACAAGCTAAGCACACATCCATGCATGAGAGAAGGTGGAGAGAGCTACCTTGCACACAATCACACACTTTTTCTCTTGAAATTCCCTCCCTTACTTTGGCCACACACCCACAAACGTGTGGGAAGGTTTCTCTTAGCCTAGACACAATTTGTGGGAGTCAATTAAGTTCATGAAATCAATTCTAGGGCCACACAACTTGCTTAGACCCTAGGTTGTTCTATAAACTCCATTATAGTCCATACATGCACCTAATGAAGCAACACCCCTCAAACAATTTACAGGCTCCATTCTTTCTTTTCAAATATGATTTTTGACTCCTTTGAAGCCTCTTAGAGTTATCACACAATTAAAACAAAGAGCCTAACTATATGTTGCTTCTTTAGGTCATAATATGGAACCTAAAACACTAACTCACTTTCTATGAGTTCTAAATTTTTTTCAAGGCTTCCCCTCATTTTCATTCATCATACATGACTCACGAATGACCTTAGAAAAATTTAAAACTCTCCCTAGCTACCCCAACCTTGCTTGGCCGAGAGTATGCCCCTTTTTGGCCTCATTGGAATTCTCTTTGTTTTCTTGAAGAAGGAAGCAGGTGGGGAGCATTTTAGGGATCTTAGGAGCTCATTTAAACTCTTAATTAGACCTAGGAATCTACACATAAAATTAGATTTGGGAAGGTGCACACAAAACCCTATAATTTGCATCTTGAAATCTAATGATTTTTTGATAATTCCCTTTGCATATTCTTAATCTCCACACCCTTTTTCCTTAGATTCATGCTTGGTTTTGCCTAAAAATCATTTCCTCCTAGAGTTTTCTCAAGTGGGGTGAAATGGTGGAGAAGGGAACCAAAAATTACAACTATAGGAAGAGAAATTACCTTGTTTTCTTGCTTTTTCACACTTGAATCTTGTGTTTTTTGAGCTCCTCTCTTCAAAACCGAATTTTCCCTTGAATTTCTCCCTTGAATCAGATTTATAAACTCCATTTTAATCAAAGGAAACAAAGGAGAAGGGAAGAGAGGAGGTATGGATGAAGAAAAGCATGAAAAACTACCATGGAAACATACCTTCAAGCTTGAATTTCTCCTTCTTCTTCTTCCTCTCTTGTGTGCCCAAACCCTAGCTCCCTTCTCTGAAATTATACAGAAAATTCTGATTCCAAATGAGGGAGAAAGTGGGGCCCCACCTATATATAGGTGTAGGAAAATGACTTTTTCAAAAATTCTAATTTTGCCCTTCGTAATTTGCATTTTTGTTTCTCTTTCATTTTAGCTCCTCTAGGAGAACTGTCTTTTCCATTATAAAATTTAGATTCCCAATTAAATAAAATGCCTTTGGAATCTGTAACATCCGGTCCCTTCGTAAACGTGAGAAATGCAATGTTCAGTTTCTCCGTAAACATAAGAAATGAGCCAAATATAAAAGGAAGTCTTTGAAATAGAAGGAATTGGGGCCAACTAAAATTATGATAAAATTTTAAATATTAGAAAATGAGTATTTGAGATTTGAGATGCCCAGAAACCAGAGCCAGAAGAGCTCAGAAAATTTGCTGAAGAAAGTAGGGGTATTTTGTAATTTTTGAAAAATTTTGAAATCTCATAGGAGGGCTTTTTAAATAAAAAATTTGAGCTTTCTGGGGTTCTCAGAGGCCCTGAAAACCATGGGAACCCCTAAAATAGTTGAAACCCCTCCAGTGAGCGATTTCGGCAAAAGTTGATCAAAACTTTGACTGAATGGTTCGGAATGGTTTTAGATCCTTTTTGAGTGATTCCAAAGGCAATTATTATGATTAAGAGCCTAAGGAATATGATGGAAAAGACAGATTTCAAAAAGGAGTTGATATGAGTCTAAAATGAAAAAGCCAAGAAAAGGGATTAAAATGCCAAAGTAAAAAGTTGCATAAAGTGCCTTTTAGCTCCTTCTTATCTACGTTCTTTCTCTCCTTTCTAAGACCGACTTGCTTCTGCCCAATTTCAGAGGAAAACTCCAGCTTCTTAGGCGCACAAGAGGAGGAGGATTTTGGAGGAAGAGATTTAAGAAAAAGGTAAGAAACTTTAAGAAATTCCATATCCTTCCTTCTTGAACCTTGCTCCTCTCCTCTCAAGCTTTCTTTCTATGATTTTAATGGGGAGTTTGGTGCTGTTTTTGGGGCAGAACATAGAGGAAAATTTCGAAAATTGAGGGAGTAAGCCAACCAAGTGGAAGAACAAGCCAAAGGAAGCAAGAAAACAAGGTAAAACTTCCATTCTTTGGTAGTTTCTCCCTCCCCTTTTCTCTTGCACGAATTTGGGCATAATGAGCCCAATTTTTAGGGGCTGTTTTCTGCCCAATTTATGGAAGGATTAGAGGTTTTAGATGGCAAGGATTAAGAAGGAACCAATAGAATCAAGAAAGGAGCATTAAGAGACAAGATAGAACCATTAGGGATCCAAATACTCCCTTGCAAATCTGATTTTATATGAATGTTCTTAGACTTAATTGAATGTTTAAACATGCTCCTAAGACCCCTAGAGAGCTTCCCACATGCACCTCTCATCCAAGAAAGCAAAGAAATTGCAAGAAAAATTAATGAACTCTAAGTAGAAAAAGTGTAGAGCTCTTGAACACTTTGCAAAAACTGATTTGATATATGAGTTTCCTTGCATGTGTGAGTATTTGATTGAGCTCCTAAGACCTCTAGGAAGTCTCCCAAGTGTGTCTCCCATCAAGGAAAAATCAAGAAGGCCATGAACTCTTCTTCCCCCCATAGTCTCGGCCTAGGCAAGTTCCTATAGCTAAGGAGAGTTTTAGATTTTTCTAAGGCTATTCTTGAGTCATATGTGATGAGTGAAGATGAGTAGAGGCCTTAGAAAAAATTTAGAACTCAAAGAAAGTGATTTAGTGCCTTAGTGCCCTAGGTTCCATAATATGACCTAAAGAAGCAACATGGTGCTAGGCCTTTTGTCTCAATGATGTGATGACTCCAAGAGGCTTAAAAGGGGTCAAGAATCATATTTGATAAGAAAGAATAAGGCCTAGAAATCATTTGAGGGGTGTTGCTTCATTAAGTGTAATTATGGACCATAATGAAGTATATAGAGTAATCTAGTGGTTCATCAAGTTATGTAGCCTTAGAATGTGTTTCATGAACCTAATTGGCTCCCATAATTTGTATATAGGCCAAGAGAAACCATCTCCACCAATTTGTGGGTGTGTGGCCGAAAGAGGAGGCTTGAAAGCTAAAGAAAAAGTGTGTGAAATTGTGCAAGGTAGCTCTCCACCTCATTCTCTTTGCATTCTTGTGTGCATATATATATCTTAGTGTGCTTGCATGCATTCTTGATGCTTGATAATATGCCACTTGATCCTTGTTGTGCATTGGTACCAATGTGTTGTCTTGAGTGACTATGGTTGTGGAAAGAGCCCATAAGGGTGAGGTGATGCCAAAAGTCCCTTGAAGAAGGTGAGGAGATGCCAAAAGTCTCATGGCATAGGTGAGACAAGGCCAAAAGTCCCTTGAATGGGTGAGGCAAAGTCAAAAGTCCCTAGACCAAGAGTGAGGCAAATCCAAAAGTCCTAGAAATTGGGTGAGGCTAAACCAAAAGTCCCTAGAGCATGAAAATGATCTCAACATGTGAATGTGGCATGGAATGGAATTTATTGCACACTTTATGCTTGTATGGTTATGCATTTGGTATATATATGCCTTGAATGTGATGTAAATGGGTGTGTGAGCTATTGAGATTCTATGAATCTCATCCCCTCCTCTCCAATGATCTAACATGCTAGGTGGACCAAGCACTTATGGTGAAGGGAGCCAACAACCATAAAGAGCAAGGAGTGACAAGTTTATGTAGTATTTTACCTATTTTGGAACCATAATGATGGTTCATAGTGTATATGAGGTTGTATATGTACCATGAACCTTGAGACATGTGTGATTATACTATTATGTGTTGGTTAGACGTATGAAAATGATATATGCCCTATAGCACATATTTTGAGTATGTATGGCCAAAGTGTGCAATATGGGATTTTAATGAATGTATGCATAAGTGTGGGTTGAATGGCCAAAATGAGATACATGAGGTTTGGAACCATTTGGGCAGCTTACCCAAGTCTCAAATGTACTTTTAGACCTGCCCAAAAGGTGCCACAACCAAGGGAAGGCCATTTGGTAAATTTGGTACCTCATATGGAGCCAAATTTGACCATAATGGAACCTTATATCACTTTTTGGCCAAATGAGTTAGTCTTGCCCTGAAACTTGGTATGCAATTAGGTCTCATGAAGAGCTTTTTGGGAAGCTAAAGATCATAATTTTCGGAGGCCTAGAGAATATTTGAGGAATTTTCAAAGTTGGGATTTTTCATGGATTCTGGTATGGGTACTGTTCATACTGGCAGTTTTAAATTCTGTGTCACCCGATGGCCAAATGGTATCCAATGATTATGTAATTTTATATTCACAAACTAGAGGTCATAAGATTTCTGTGGCCACTGAGATCACCTCATTTGGAGGTCTAGAGAGGAAGATATGCATTTTCGAAGGTTCTGCCCAGTATCAGACATCTTGCCAGACCCGAGGTACTGTTCCATCAATT
Organism: Erythrophleum ivorense; assembly: GCA_026724425.1. Lineage (NCBI taxonomy): Eukaryota > Viridiplantae > Streptophyta > Magnoliopsida > Fabales > Fabaceae > Erythrophleum > Erythrophleum ivorense. The sequence continues at coordinate 15,018,921 of JAIUCV010000010.1, forward strand.
TCCGGGCGTTTGGCTTGATGTACTGATCTAGAGATATTTTTTCTCTCTATTTAACATCCACATATTTCCATAGTGATATCAGTTGCAAGCATTGGATTTTTTTGGAATTAGTTAGACATTTTTGAAGTCCATATCAGTAAACTGTGACAGTATCAGGAACCCTCCGACCAGTAGATGATTTCGCATGTCAAACGCATTATATATGAGATTTTAAGACTTCTACATATTTTTAGCATAAAGTAGACGTCTTAAGCTTTCCAGAATGACTGAGATTACATGTTTCCTATTTTTATAGATTTAGTTATGAATTTCCAAAGTTTGTGACAGAAAAGAGGAAATTCTGGCTGAAAATACAAGCATGGATTTTATGTGTTCCTTTGCTTTCTACGAGTTGTAGGCCAAATTTGATGATGGAAATGAGTTATATTCATGTGTTTAAGTATGATAAAGTGATAGATGCTTTCATATGGCCTATGGGACTCCGAAAGAAAAATTTTACCGGTAGAAAAATGTACTTTTATTCATAACTTCCTATGCCACTATATTGTTTCCATAGAATAAATATAAGATGAGGCATGAGAATTGTATGAATTGAGTCCTAAAAGTATGGTGTTACAGAATCACTCAAATCAAAGTTAAAACTTTCCCGAACGAATCCATCAAAGTTCGGGTACATTGACGTTAGAAAACGTCCACCGGAGGGGTTTTAAACTGTCCCAGAACTTTCCATGGTTTTTAGGGCCTCTGAGAACCCCGAAGAACTCAAAAATTTCATTTAAAAAGCCCTCTTGTGTGAATTCCAAAATTTACTCAAAATTACGAAAATGCCATTACGTTTCGTAAGCTTTTCGTAAGAAATTGTTTCTTCATTCTAGTTCCATTTTTCTTTCCTTTTGAGCTTGAGATTCCTCATTTTTAGGAGTCTAGAATGTATTCTAAATTTTTTGAGACCTTAACTATCTCATTTTAGGGGACTTCCTTTTATATCTAGTGAATTTTGTTTGTTTATAGAGAAACCGTACGTTACGTTTCTCACGTTTTCTCTTGTTTTCAGAGAACCGATGTTACATTTAGCTTTTGTAAGCACATAAAATTAATCCTCCTCTTAATCATGATATATACTATTTTTATTAATTTATTTGTAAGTGTACCTATATTCTAAGCTCTAAAACAAATCTTACTCTAATGAACTGGCTTCTTTACCCACACTTATTCACGAATATGTGCAAGCAATTGCTTATTTTTCACTACACCTAGGCATTGATGCAATGACTCTTACTCATTTGACATTGTATTTAAGCTATGCAGTGCATTATTTCTGAGTAATGACATATCAATAACTCTAATACATCGATAATTCATGACATAAAGATTTGACAAAGTTTTACATTGGCTATTGATTGCTAACACAACCTTCCATTTTTTTCATTTTTAGGGCTTGGGATTAGTTATGAAAAGATTTACATCAAAGTATAGTATAGGTAAAGTTAATTAACTATATCACCCATATCCCTAAAATTTAAAAGAGTAGGTCTTCAAGCATATTTTACACTTTTCTTGAATTGGTCAATTCACAAGTCTTCTAGGCTATTTTTAGTACTTAAATACATGTTATTAGGATTAAAGAACTTGTGTAAGGATTAAATTTGTAAAATATTTTGATGGTGAAAGACATTATGTTAGTCCAAAGACATTTTTAGTCCATTTTTTACTTCAAAAGCCCAATATAACCTTAAATCCAATTTAGCTTTCTTATCAACAAATATAGCCCAGTCTACTTAATATCTTCTAATGGTTCAACCCAAATTATAAGCCCAAAAATTAGTCTAGCCTTTTATTTTTTTGTGTTAACACATACCCATTTCCTAAATAACATAAGGCCAAACTAAATCTATATCAAAACATGATGTTTCCATTGTTTGGTAGTTATTCATTTGAACCAATACATTATTTACCAATCATCACCATCAGATATAAAATGAATTGGCCTAGCAATATTAGGACAATAAGTTTTGCTTAAAGATGCAGTCTTAATCTTCCAATTTTGCCACAATAGCTTTCTAATAATCTTAACAACATATTTTGGAGTAATATGTAAATCTTCAATGATCATACAATTTTGACAATACCACACCTTATATAATATCAGAATAATAAGTTCATTAAAACTTGCCACATGATTATGAATCACATTAGATGTAGACAACTGTGTTTGCAACCAGGTAGCAGTGTTTGATGTATTAATTTGATCCACACATAATGCTAAGGGAGATGTAAACTAAACTACTCTTGCAAAAGGACATTATAAAAATAGATGATTTGTTGTTTCTTCATCTAATTAACAAAATAGGTATTACAAGTTTAATTGCAATATGATGAGCCTAAAGAGTTGATGTTAAAGGAAGTGCATTTTGTAAGAGTTACCAAGTAAATATGATTATCTAAAAAGGAAGACAAATCTTCCATAAATCATCCCAACCCATAAATGGTGAAACTACTTTAGGTATTGACCCTTCAGTTAATAGATAGTAGCCATCTACTACTAATATTTACCAATATTATTACCTATCCAAATTAATTTATTTGACTAGCTAGTATCAGAAAAAGGTAGTTTAACAATGTCATGTAATATTGTAGGGAAACAGAGCTATGAAAGAGCTATCAAATTCCAATAACCTTGACTATGTAGAATACCCACTTTAGAAAATGATGAAGATGAACTTGGCTACATTAGCCATCAATGGTGGTTGTTTAGCAAAATAGCACTACCATACCCAACTAACAATGGAATTTGATTTTCAAATCCCCCTCTATATCCCTGCTGTAGTCGAATAAGAATATAATTGGCTAGACCCCATCTCCTTATAATATTTGGGCCACCATACACAAGCAAAAAAGTCTTGGAATCATTTGTAATAAGTCTCCAAACATGTTTAACTAATAAGGCTTTATTAAAATTGTGTGCTTGTTTAATGCTAAGACCTCCTAATGTCCATGGAGCACAAATAGCAAACCATTTAAGCAAATGAGCCTTTGGCTTGGAATTCCCATAACCTCAAAAGAAATTTGATATTTTCATATCAATTTCATGACAATATTTCTTAGGCAACTCAAAACATGACAAAGGGTAGATCAAGGTAGAACTTTTAATTGATTTGATTAAAGTTGACCTGTTAGCTTGTGATAAAACTATAGACTTCCATGCTTAAAGCTTATAATCCATTTTACCCATAACTTTTTTATCTAAATGAGACTTGAATCACCTAATATCTACTTAAGCCCTCAAATATTTGCTTAATTTAGCCTTATATTTAACTCCAAATATTCCAATAAGGAATTTCATGAATTTGTGTGGAATTATTGGACTAAAAATGATCTTTGGCTTAATTTGATTAATAAATTTCCTAGAATAGTTGGCTATATTATTGCAAAATCAACTTAATTGGCTCATATACTTGAGAGGATGCTTTAAAGAATAAGAGAGTATCATTTATACACATTAAATGAGTTATTACTTTTAAATTCCAACAAATACATAAACCTTCCCTGGTATGGTTCTATTAAGCCTTATGAATCATACAAGACAAAACATTACCACATGAACAAATATGGGGAAAGTAGATCACCTTGGCAAAGTCCTTCTTATGGGAAAAAAAAATCAGTTGGATCTCCATTAACTAAAACTTGATAGTTCATGATAATAACACAATGCATAGTTAGTTGAATCCAATGGCTTGGAACATTCATTTTCTATTGCATTACTTGTAAAAATTCTATGATACCTTACCATAAATTTTAGTAATATCTAATTTATAGGCACACTATCCTTGTTGTGGCCTTAATGTGTATTGGATTTATGCAAAAGTTCAAACACTAAAATAATAGTATCCAAAATTAATTAGCCTAGAAGAAACTCCATTTGATTAGGGGAAAATAACATTCAATAAAATATTCTTTAGCTAGTTATATATTATCTTGCCAATAAGATTATAAACAATATTACATAAACTAATAGGCCGATAATCCTTCAAAGTTTGAGGTGAATCACATATAGGAAGTAGAACGATATAACTATAGTTTAAGCTTTTCAACGAAAAGCCATGTTAAAAAAAGTCCAAGAACCATATTAATCAAATCAATTTTAAGCACCTCCCAATAAGTTTAAAAAACTTGGCATGGAATCCATCAAGGCCTTTAATTGTAATGCCACTTGGTCAATTTTCTTAATCCTAATAGTTGATTGCAAAGATTGCAAGTGAGAAGTGTAACACTATATCTATATAGCTCTCAACTCATGGCACAATTGGCTAAGAACACTCATTTTCATTAAAATAGCACTTTTAGCAGCAGATAATTGTGTCATTGAAAGCTCAATTAATTCATTCTTAGCATAATGGACCATGTGAGCTTACCAAATTCATTTTCCATCTATAAAACATTTGTTCAACTAGAATTATTGTAACACCATAATGTCTTAACCTCAAGTAATCTCTCTCTTGGCTTGATTCCATATGATTTCCAATAAAAATGACTAAAACCATGGTATTTTGATACTTTAAGTCGGGGTTTAACTAGTCATATTTTGCTCCATGGGTCCTGTGAACCCATCATTCACATTCTCTACTTAACCACCATTTATACAACTTGTACATAGTCTCAAACAACCCATAAACCACGGATATGAAGCCAAAAACCAAGAAAATGCAATTTCTCAAATGGGCCCAAAAGTCAGATTTTTGTCTCTAACTTTGGAAAATCATAACTAATTCTAAAAAAATAAGAATTAAGAAAAAAATAGCTCTCTAGAAATCTCTAAGTGTTAAATTTACACTAAACATACTTCCCAACCACAATCTTAACATTTGGACCATGTTTGACATCGAAAAAGAGACAGAGGTCCAGCTGTCCCTGGTACTGATGTAGCTTGCTATCATGAACTTCAAAAATCCATAACTAATTCTACAAAACTCTAATCTGGGAAAAATATACCAATTTGGAAAGCTACAAATGTTAAATAGAGGAAAAAAAATAAGTTTAGATCATTTTAGTAGCCCTTAGACCTTGAAAACTGATGGAACAATAACGAAGGTCGGATGGCTTCCCTGATACTGACACAGAATTTCAGAAAGTTCTTTCTCCCTCTACAAACCTCCGATTGAGATGATTCTAGTTGGTATAGGTCACTGTAGATATCTAGTTTATATCCATAAAATTTCATGACAATCGGACATTGTTTGTTCCATGAATGACATAGATTCATTTTTGGACCTAGTTGCACAGTACAATAACCAAAACCAGAAAATTCTCCAACTTCAACAATTCACCAAATATTCCTTAAACCTCCAAATATTACCCACTTTATCTTCCTAAGAAGCTCTCAACAAGCTCTAGAGGCTTGTTAAATTTCATATCAAGAAGATTTCTTTTAGTCATACTTTGACGAAACTCACAAATTTGGCGATTTTGGCACCCAAAATGGTTCAAAGTAAGTCCAAATGGCCTCCCACATGTTCTAGTACCTCTTGGGCAAGTTTTAAAGTATAAACATAGCATATATGAAATGCCCAAGTGATCCAAATCATCATACATTTAAAATTCACTATACTACGGGCCAAAATACACTATTACGTATAAGCCACAAAAGGGCCAAATTCCACATTTATATTGCTTTGGCTCTCTACATAGTTCATACATCATTTATACATATTTCTACACTTGTTCAAATATTTATGTCTAAAAAAGAATACGTATACATAAGCACTTTAGCTTTCCTATACATTAAATTATGTGTGAGTGTATACAATGTCAAAACAAAGGCCTTCTATGCCTCATGGCCTCCACTCTTAGGCTCTTGAACTCCACCTGGACCATATGAGATGGGAAAGGGAAGGGGGTGAGATTCATGGAAACTCAATAGCTCATACACTCATTCAAGGAAGCAATCAAGATATATAAATAAGTCAAAGCATGTAAACCATTCACAATTACACAACACATGACTTTCATGCCATGATTTCATATCAATGCCAAGAATAAGCTTTAGGGACTTTTGGTCTAGTCTCACCCGAGTTTTTGGGACTTTTAGATTGGCCTCACCCTTGGTTTAGGGACTCTTGGCTTCACCTCACCCGTCTCAATGGACTTTTGGCACTACCTCACCCGAGCAATTTTCATAATCCATATCATAAACATATTGGTACCAATGCATCAAGGCAACATTAAATGGCATGGCTCACAACACAAGCATATACACAAGCATACAATGACTATTACACATCCAAGAATGCAACAAGAAAGAGTGGAGAGCTATCTTATAAGCCAACACAAGCCTTCCCTTTCAATTTCTCTTCTCCTTTCTTGGTTTCACAATCACAACTAGATGGAGCTGAGTCTCTTGAGCCTAGACACAATAAAGAGCATGGAGTTACTCTCTTATAACTTAAATAAACACTCACAAGCTAGGGGGCTCTTCATCAAGGCAAACCCAACTAAATATGTAAGAAATTAGAGATTCTTTTTCTAGAATTTCACTAACTTTCCTTCCTCTCTCTCAAGCTCTCAAGTTGGTAGAACCAACATACTCAAGGAAAGTAAAGAAGAAGAAGTAAAGATACATGAGTTCTAGCCTTTTTCAAAAGTGGTTTCTACTTTCCCTCTTTTGAACCAAGCCCAAAACATAGCTAATTCAACATCTAAAACCATAGCAAGAGAGGGCAAAGAGAGAAGAATAAATTTCTAGGAAGCAAAGCTATGGAAATCTCAAGCTTGCTTACCTTTTGCTTGTTCTTCCTTCCTTTTCTTGGTCTTTTTCTCTCTCTTAAGCCTTTGGATGAAGCTTAGGTCGGTTAAAAGAAAAGGAATGGATTGGGATGCTTTAAGAAGTTAAATTCTCTTTTTTCATGCTTTTCTGGACTAACCCTCGCTATAGTGAAGAATAACCCTCGCTACGGTGAGCATGTATCAGTCCCAGACTCCTGTTTTCGCTACGGTGCGTGCTACAGCAAATAGCTCCCTGGTTTTTATATGGGATGCCCACACTCGCTATAGCTAGAAGCATTTTTGCTATAGCGAAAAGGCACTCTCACTATAGCTAGCCCCTTTCTCGCTATAGCGAACATGTACATTCGCTATAGCTAGGCCATTTCTCACTATAGCTAGCAGACTTAGAAAATTTCAAGATTTCAAAAATTTTCAGCTTTTTTTTTTTTTTTTCTTTTTTTTTCTTTTTTTTGGTTTTTACAATTATCACAATTTGAAGCTCAAAATTCGGGTCAAAGCCATAGAACATGAAATTGAATTACACTTTGCATTTTGCTACATATTCCATATTCTAATATAAATTTTGGAAAATCATAACTAATTTAAGAAATATCCAAATCATACAAACTATATCTTTCTAGAAAGATCAAGATGTCATCTAGTTGCCATAAAAATTTTAGATTAAAACAACCACGTTTGGCCTATGAAAATTGATAGAATAGTACATTAGGTATGGCAGTTGTCTTATAGCAGACCTGGAATTTCAAATTTTGGTTTTTCCCTCTACAGAGTTCCAATTGGGGTGATCTTAGTGGCTATAGAAAAATTATGATGTCTACTATATGTCTGTAAAATTTCATAGGCATTGGACTTCATTTAGGCCCTGAGTGACATAGAAAAGCAAACTTACCATATGAATAGTAACAATGATAGTTTTTGCATAATGTGGCCAATTTTGAAAAATCATGATAAATTCTTTAGAGTTCCAAAAATAGTCCACTTTAGCTCTGTGAAAAGTTCTAGATGAGACCTATCTATTTGCTAAATTTCATACAAGAAGTCATTTGGTTAGTTTGTGATTTAGGTCAAGAAAGTGGTAAATTTTGGAACCATAAAGGGGTCAAAGTGCACCAAATGGCCTTCTCATCATACTGTGACCATTTGAGCACATTCAAAAGTATAAACATAGCATATAAAAGCATCCCAAATGGTCAAAATCATCATGGAACTCATTCTTATCTTTTCACTTGGATTCATACGCATGTATTCTATGGTTCTAGAGTGGCAAGAACTTACATACTCATGAATTTGATTCCAAATTCTATTCATACATCATGGTTACAAACCTTTATACATGCTCCAAGGTTTACATCACATATATATACAAACTTTGACATAAAAAATGCATAATTTCATATTCCATTTCAAGAGTTCATCTTTCAAGGTGCTTGGCTCCCATTCCTTGCTCTATGTGGTTCACCTAGACATGATGAGACATAATATAGAAAAGAATAAGATTCAAAAAATCCTAATAGCTTTTTTACCCTTTAAAGCATGCATGCATGACACATTTTCATGTCAAAAAATGAAAGCATATCATAAAAACCTCTTGTAAACATAAATAAGCATATTTTCATGTCACTTAATCTCATACAATTCACACATAGGCTCTAAGGGATTTTGGTCTAGCCTCACCCAATTCTTTAAGACTTTTGGATTTGTCTCATCCACTTTTAGGGACTTTTGACTTAGCCTCACTCCTTCTTGAGACTTTTGGCTATGTTTCACCCGTTCTTAGGGACTTTTGGCACAACCTCACCTATTCAAGCCATCTTATATTCAAACATGTTTCAAGAAGTATAATGGTACCATAACATTTTATCAATGGCTATAAACATATCTCGTGGTTCAAACATACATACAAGCATCCAATGGCAATCAAACATTCAAGACATGCATACAAGAAAGGATATAGAGCTACCTCAAGTCAAGAAGCATAATTTTCCCCTTGGGGTTCTCCTTCTCCTTCTTGGCCACACACACACAACTAGGAGAAGCTTGATTCACTTAGCCTAGACACATCAAATAAGACACAATTATATCATTGGAACAAGTTCTAGCCTTACATAAACTCTATGCAAGCTTACTTTATCTTATGGCATAGTTATGGTTCCATATAAGTGCATAATGAAGCAACCCCTAGAGTTCATGATCTTAGCTCTAATTTCTCATTCAATCTAAGTCTCATGACTCCTTTTAAACTCATTAGAGCCATCATCAATTCAATTCAAGGAGCCTAAACTCAAGTTGCTTCTTTATATTTTAAAAAGGAACCTAAACTTCTATCTCATAAACCATGGCTTCTAAATTCAAACTAATAGTTCCTTTGATGTTTATTAATCATATCTAGACCATTTCTATTCTTGGAATCAAAGAAAAATCTCCCTAGGTACCTAAACCTCTTCTTGGCCAAGACCGAGAGCTAGGTGGAGGACCCATGGAGTTTGCTTGATTTTTCTTAGGGAATGGCATTTGTGAAGCTTCCTAGACCTCTGAAGAACTCATACATACTCTTACATAAGCTAGATTATCCTTATAAAGCTTCAAAAAATACTAGGTACAACAAAATCCCTAAGTCATACAACTTGAATTCTAAAGCTTCTCTTTTAAATCTAATTGCATATTCTTGTTTCCCATACTCTAAAACCCTTATTCCTACCTTACTAAGACTAGAAATCATTCCTTCCTTGATGGTCTAGGGTTGGTTGAAAATCCCCATGAGAGAAACAACCAAAAAGAAGCAAAGAAAGCTATGATATTTACCTTGGTTTCAAGCCTTTTCAAGAGCACTTCCTAGAGCTTCTAAGCTTTCCTTCAATTTCTCTCTTCCTCCTACTAAACTAGCCATGAATCAACCTCAAATTAATCATCAAAACTAGCCCTGTGTGACATATTTCATTTTCAAACCTGAGTGAATAGTGACATGATCAAAACCAGAAAATTTGCCAACTTTAAAAATTCATCAAATATTTTGTAGACCTTCGAAAATTATGTTCTTTAGCTTCCCAAAATTTTCCCAATGAGCTCTAATTGCATGCCAAATCTCAGATAAAAAAGAACTCATTTGGGCAAAAAGTGATATAGGATTCCATTATGGTCAATTTAAGCTCCATATGGGATACCAAAATGACCAAATGGCTTTTCTTAGGGTTTGACACCTTTTGGGCAAGTAAGCATAATTAGGACTTGTGTGAGCTACCCAAATGGTCCCAACCCTCATGCATCTCATTTTGGCCATCTCATCCATACATATGCATAATTCCATAAACTAGTTCAAGAGGCTGCATTGCCCATATATACTCAATTTGTATTCTAGTGGTCACATAATACAATCTCCCATTCATACATGGCATATTATCATAATTACATGTGTTCATGACATCATGGTACATATACATTCATGAAGTACATCATTTGCCAATTTTATGGTTTCAAAGTAATAAAATTCAAGCACTTTGTTGTTATCCTCTCATCCTCAAGGTGGTTGGCTTCTATTACCTTGCTCTCTTGGTCCACCTAGCATGTTAGAACATTGGAGAGGAGGGGATGAGATTCAAAGAATCCCAATAGCTTATCTCCCATTCAATCACACATAATGGATGCAAACAAGTCTCATAAATGCATGTATGGTCATGTTGACATGTGCAAACATTTAAGAAGCATTTCCATCACTTGAGAAAGTCATACATAGCATACAAAGGCTTGCCAAGCAAGTGGATTGGCCTTACCCATTTACTTGTGGATTTTAGATTTGCCTCACCCATTCTTTAAGGGATTCTTGGACTCAACCATGCTCTTGGAAGCCCATCTTGCTTTTGGGAGACTCTTTGCTTTGTCTCAACTAATCTTGAGGGTTCTTGGCTCATCCCCACCATGGCTAAGGGTTCTTGGCCTCACCACACTCAAGCAAACCCAAGCACATATCAAAAACCTCACATGGAAGCATATTGTAACATCATGGCATCATGGAATCAAAGTCATGCTATAATACTTTTTATGGCTTAAAATACATATACACACATTCAAAGACAAGCTAAGCACACATCTATGCATAAGAAAAGGTGGAGAGAGCTTCCTTGTACACAATTACACACTTTTTCTCTTGAATTCCTCTTCCTTGCTTTGGCCACACACACACACAATGGTGTGGGAATGATTTCTTTTGGCTAAACATAATTGATGGAAGTCAATTAAGTTCATAGAATTAATTCTAAGGCCACACACATGCTTAGATGTTAATTTGACCTATAAACCTCACTATGGTTCCATAATTGTACCTAATGAAGCAACACCCTTCAAACAAATTCTAGGCTCCATTTCTTTCCTTTCAAATATGATTTTTGACTCCTTTTAAGCCTCTTGGAGTCATCATACAATCAAAACCAAGAGCCTAGTTACATATTGCTTCTTTAGGTCATAATATAGAACATAAAGCGCCAACTCACTTTGTATGAGTTCTAAATTTTTTCCAAGGCCTCCCTTCATTTTCATTCATCATATATGACTCAAGAATGGGTTTAAAAAAATTTAAAACTCTCCGTAGCTATGAAATCTCATTCAGGCTGAGACTAGGAGCATTTTTGCTCTCCATGGAGTTTGCTTTTTTTTTTCTACATGGAAGATGCATATGGGGAGACTCCTAGGGATCTTAGGGACTCATTTAAACATTCATTTAGGCCTAGGAATAATTATATCAAATCAGATTTTCAAGGGAACCCATGAAACTCTAGGTTTGCTACCTTGAAAATCTATGGCTTTTTCTTGAATTTCTTTGCATATTCTTACTCTCCTCCCTTAAATTCATGGAATTCACCATTGGTTCTCCTCAAAATTCCAGCCTTCTAGCATCTACATATATGGGGTAAAATATGGAGAAGAAGGGGGGAGGAGTAACGATGATGGGATGTATGATTTACCTTGTTTTCTTGCTTTTTCTTACTTGAATCTTCCTTTCTCCAAGCTCCTCTCTTCAAATCCGAAATTTTCCCTAAGTTTCTCCCTTAAAACAGATTTTTAAACTTCATTATAAATAAGGAAAATGAAGGAGAATGGAGGAAAGGAGGCTTGGATGGAAGAAATATGAAAAACTACTAAATTTCCTTACCTTAAAGCTTGAATTTCTTCTCCTTTTCCTCTTCCTTTTGGGTGCCACTCTCCCTAGGGTTTTTCTCTGGTTTGAGGCAGAAAAATAATGGGCTGAATGAGGGAGGAGATGAGGCACCACTTATATATAGGTGGGAGGAGAACGACTTTTCAAAAATTTTCATTTTGCCCTTCGTTTTTGGCATTTTTGTTTCTACTTTATTTTAGCTCCTTTTTGAGAACTGTTTTTTCCATTATACAATTTAGGTTCCCAATTTAGTAAAATGCCTTTGAAATCACTCAAATCAGAGCTAAAACCTTCTCAAACAAATCAGTTAAAGTTTAGGTCAACTGACGTTAGAAAAAGTTCACCGAAAGGGTTTTAACTGTCCTGGGGTTTTCCATGATTTTTAGGGCCTCTGAGAACCCCAGGGAACTCAAAACTTTCATTTAAAATTTTTCCTGTATGAATTCCAAAATTTGCTTAAAATGACAAAAATGCCCTTACGTTTCGTCAATGTTTCGCCATAATTTATTTCTTCATTCTAGCTATATTTTTCCTTCTGTCTGAGCCTGGGATTCTCATTTTTAGGAGTTTAGAATGCTTCCCAAATTTTTTTGGGACCTTAACTACATCATTTTGAGGGACTTCTTTTTGTATTCGGTGATTTTCATTTGTTAACAAAGAAACCGTATGTTACGTTTTTTGCGTTTTCTCTCATTTTCAGAAAATTAGATGTTACATCTCCCCTATACTTAGCTAACCTAAATTTCATCTCAAACTAGGGGGAAAGTTCTGCTAAAGGAGGGGCATAAGAAGGAGCTTCAAGGGAGGAGAAAAACCTAAGAAAAGGTAAGGAAAACCATGGATTTTCTTGCTCCTTCCTTCATTAAATTTGTTCTCCTCCTTTTCCTCTTTTTTTTTTATGGTTTTGGTGTGTGATTTAGGATCATTTTGAGTCTAGGTTAGAGGGAGGAGATTAGAAATTTAAGGAGAAGCCTATAGCAAAGGAAAAGATTCTTTAAAAAGGCTTGAATCAAGGTATGTATCATGGCTTTCCTTGCTTCCTTCTTCTTGTTCTTCCATGGGTGAATTTTGGCCACCTAGAAAACACCTAAGAGGGAGTAAAGTTTGACCTAAACCAAGCATGAAACCTAGGTTTTTAAGGATGAAAAACAAGTATATGCAAAGAGATTCCAAAAAGAAGCATTAGTTTTCAAGTTTCCAAAACCTAAAGATTTTGTTGCACCATGGTATGTATGAAGCTTTCTAGTGGTATTTCTAATTGTCTAATAGTGTATATGGGTTGTTGAGACACCTAAAAAGCCTCACATATGCCATTTCCTTCAAGAGAAGTTGCAAAATCCATGAGTGCTCATAGGTGTCCATAGTCTCGACCTAGGCAAGAAGAAGTACCTAGGGAGAGTTTTAAATTTTTCTAAGAATAGAAAGGAACTAAATATGATGGAATAACATCAAAGGAAGCCTTGAAAAAGATTTAGAAGCCTTGGTTTGTGAGATGGAGGTGTAGGCTCTATAATGAGATTTAAAGAAGCAACTTGTACCTAGGCTCTTGGGATTGAATTTGTTATGACTCCAAGATGTCTAAATGGAGTCAAGAGACCTAGATAGAAGGAGAGAATGAAGCCAAGAGCATGAATTCTAGTAGCTGCTTCATTAGGTCTTGTATGGAACCATTATGTAGTCATGTGAGAAAGTAAGTTTCCATAGAGTATGTGTGATACTAGAGCTTACTTCAATGATGTAATTATGTCCTATTTCATGTGTTTAGGCTAAAGAAATTGAGCTCCACCTAGTTGCAAGTGTGTGGCTAAGAAAGGGGAAGAATAACCAAGGAAAAAATGTGTAAATCTTGCTTCAAGGTAGCTCTCTAAACTTTCTCACATGCATAGTTTGGTTGTTTTCTTGTCATTGAGTACTTGTGTGTATGTTTGATCCATGAGAAATGTTTCTAGCCAATGTTTACATATTATGGTACCATTATATTTCTTGAAATGTATTTATCATTGCATTGTGGCTTGAATGGGGTTAGTTGTACCAAAAGTCCTTTAGCAAAGGTGAGGATAAGTCAAAAGTCCCTAGAAATGGGTGAGACAACAACAAAAGTCTCAAGAAGAGTGAGACTAAGTCAAAAGTCCCTTGAAGGTGGATAAGGCAAATCCAAAAGTCCTAAGAAAGTTAGGTGAGGCTAAACCAATGCCCTTGAAAGCTTATGGTTGTTATGTATGAGTTGATGTGCCAAGGAAAATGATTTATGTATGCTCACTAGTTGCTTGAATGTCATGCATGATTTCTTTGGCTTGTATATGTATCCATTATGTATGTTTGAAAGGGTTAAAAGCTATTGGGATTCTTTGAATCTCACTCTTTGTCCACACATACCTAACCATATCTAGGTGAACCAAGTAGACTAAGGAATGGAAGCCAACAAGTATGAGAAGCAAGACGACAAATGGATAGAGAAATAAGCTTTGTAATTGCATTTTGATGTCAAGAATTGTAACTATGAGATGTATATATGATGTGAACCCTTGAAAATATTCAAATGTATGTACAAATGATGTATGTATCAATGTAGAAGCCAAATGAATGAGAATGTGAGTTTTTGCCACTCCTTTACCTTTATGCCCATGTGTATGTATGCAAGTGACAAGATAAAATAAACTCCATAATGATTTGGATCAATTGGCATACTCTATATGTTGTATTTGTGCTTTTAGACTTGCTCATGTTGTAACATCTGGCTTTCGTTAAACAACGAAACCGACACGTTTTCAAAGCAAGTCCCCTGAAATGAATTAGTTAAGGTTTCAAAAAATTTGAGTAACATTCTAGACTCCTAAAAATGAGAATTCTAGCCTCAGACGAAAGGAAAAATGGAGCTAGAATAAAGAAACAAATTTTGACGGAAACCTTATGCAATGTAATGGCATTTTCATAATTTTGAGCAAATTTTTGAATTCACATAGGAAGGCTTTTTAAATGAAAGTTTTGAGTTCTTCGGGGTTTTTAGAGGCCTTGAAAATCATGGGAAGCCCCGGAACAATTAAATCCCCTCTGGTGGACGTTTTCCAATGTCGGTGTACCCGAACTTTGACGGATTCATTTAAGGTTTTAGCTCCGATTTGAGTTATTTCAAAGGCATTTTATTAAATTGGGAACCTAAATTTTATAATGGAAAAGAAAGTTCTAAAAAAGGAGCTAAAACAAAGGAGAAACAAAAATGCAAAGAATGAAGGGTAAAATAGAAATTTTTGAAAAAGTCACTTTCCTACCCTTATATATAGGTGGTGCCCCACTTTCTCCCTCATTTGGAATCAGAAATTTCTGCCTAATTTCAGAGGAAAGAGCTAGGGTTTTGGGTGCACAAGAGAGGAAGAAGAAGGAGGAAGAAATCAAGCTTAAAGGTATGTTTCCATGGTAGTTTTTCATACTTTTCTCCATCCACACCACCTCTTCTTCATTCTCCTTTATTTCTTTTAATTAAAATGGAGTTTATAAATCTAATTCAAGGGAGAAATTCAAGGGAATTTTTGGATTTAAAGAGAGGAGCTTGGAGAAAGCAAGATTCAAGCAAGGAAACTAGGTAATTTCTCTTCTTATGGTTGCTATCCTTAGTTCCTCTTCTTCTCTAATTCGACACACCTATGGAACCCTAGGAGGAGATGATTTTTAGGCTGAACCAAGGATGAATCTAAGGAAAAAGGGTGTGGAGATTAAGAATATGCAAAGGGAATTAACAAAAAACTATTAGATTTCAAGATGCAAATTCTAGGATTTTGTGTGCACCTTATAAAATCTGATTTTGTATGATGATTCCTAGACCTAAATAAGAGTTTAAATGAGTTCCCAAGATCCCTAAGATGCTCCCCACATGCTTCCTTCTTCAAGAAAACTAAGCAAATTCCATGAAGCTCCATAGTCTTAGCCAAACAAGGTTGGGCTAGCTAGGGAGAGTTTTAAATTTTTCTAAGGCCATTCTTAAGTCATATATGATGAATGAATATGAGGGGAGGCCTTGGAAAAAATTTAGAACCCATAGAAAGTGAATTGGTGCTTTAGGTTCCATATTATGACCTAAAGAAGCAACATGTTATTAGGCTCTTTATTTTAATTGTGTGATGACTCCAAGAGGTTTAAAAGGGGTCAAGAATCATATTTGAAAGGAAATAATGGAGCCTAGAATTTATTTGAGGGGTTTTGCTTCATTAGGTGCAATTATGGATCATAATGGGATTTATAGAACAACCTAGTGTCTAAACAAGTTGTGTGACCTTAGAAATTGTTTCATGAACCTAATTGGCTTCCATAAATTGTGTCTAGGCCAAGAAAAAGCATTTCCACAAGTTTGTGTGAGTGTGGGCGAAGCAAGGGAGGGAATTTCAAAAGAAAAAGTGTGTAATTGTGTGCAAGGTAGCTCTCTCCACCTTCTCTCATGCATGAATGTGTGTTTAGCTTATCTTAGAATGTGTGTATGTGTATTTTCAAGCCATGAAAAGTATGCTAACATAATTTTATATGCCATGATTTCATGATGACATATTATGTTTCAAAATGATGTTATGATGTTTGTTTAAGTTTGATTGAGTGTGGAAAGGCCAAGAACTCTTAACCATGATGAGGATGAGCGAAGAACCCTTGAGATTGGTTAAGACAAAGCAAAAAAGTGGGCTCCCAAGAGAATGGTTGAATCCAAGAATCTTTTAAGGAATGGGAGAGGTAAGTCTAAAATCCATGAGGAAAAGTGTAAGGCCACCAATCCATCCACTTGGCAAGCTTTTGAATGCCTTGTATGACTTATTTATTTGCTAAGCTTGCTTCTTGAATGCTCATGATTTGTATTATACCCATACATGCATTTTCAAGACTTGCTTTGCATATATTATGTTTGATTGAATGGGAGATGAGTTATTGGGATTCTTTGAATCTCATTCCCTCCTCTCTAATGATCCCACATGCTAGGTGGACTAAGTGGACAAGGTAATGGAAGCCAACTACCTTGAAGGAAAGAGTATGACAACAAAATGCAAAGCTTTTGGTTCTTTAAAACCATAATGATGTTAAATGTTGTAACCCTTTAATGTATATGGTCTATGACCTCTTAGACATGTGTAATTATGATGAGATGTGATGTATAAATGTATGGATATGATATGTGAACTCTAGAAAGTAATTTGGGTATATAATGCCAAGATATACTTTTTGAAAGTTTGATGGAATTATGCATATGTGTGGATCAAATGGCCAAAATAAGATGCATGAGGTTTGGGACCATTTGGGCAACTCACACAAGTCCTAAATATACTTTTAGACTTACTCAAAAGGTGCCAAAACCAAAGAAAAGCCATTTGGACTTTTTGGTACCCTATATGGAGCCAAAATTGACTATAATGGAACCCTATGTCACTTTTTGGCCAACTGAGCTCTTCTTGATATGAGATTTGGCATGCAATTAGAGCTTGTTGAGAAATTTTTAGGAAGCTAAAGAACATAATTTTCAGAGGTCTACAAAATATTTGATGAATTTCCAAAGTTGGAAATTTTTCTAATTTTGGTATGCTGCACTATTCATTTAGTGTGAAAATGAAATCTATCACACAGGGTTCAAATGATGTACAATTTCTATGAAATTTTATACATAGAAACTAGACATATGCAGTGACTCGTGACAACTAGAAGTATCTCATTTGGGTGTCTAGAGAGGGAAATATGAATTTTTAAAGATTTTGTCTAGTATTAAGGATTTTAGCCAACCTCTATTACTGTTCCATTGAATTCCGAGGTCTGGGTTGCCTAAACTAGTTTGGAGTTATTTGTTTCCTCTAGCTAACATCCATAGCTTTCCATATTGGTATCAATTGAATGGATTGGATTTTTTTGGAATTAATTGGACATTTTCAAAGTCTGCTGCAGAAATCTGTGACAACACCAGGAGGTAGTTTGACCTCTAGATTGTTTTGGATGTAAACATTCTCTATGATAGATGTTATGGTCTGGAAATATTTTTACTATGAAGTAGACATCCGTAGCTTTCCAAAATGGGCAAGAATGCATGATTTTGATATTTCTAGAAGTAGTTATGATTTTTCAAAGTTTGATTAGAAAAGAGCCAAATCTGGCAGAAAATAAATGTCCATATTTTATGCTCCATTTCGGTTTTCATGAGTTGTGGGCCACATTTTATGATGCAAATGAGTTGTACTCATGTAATTAAAAATGATAATGTATAGTATGAGCTCACACGGTTCATGTGACACTGAATGAAATTTTTATACACGATGCTACGCAATTAAATGTATTATTTTAATGGACTTTTTCCACTTCCTTCATGGATTTGATGATGTGATGCATAAGAATATTATGAGATGAGCTAGAAATTATGGTGTTACACAGGTGGTGGTGGAAAGTGTAAAAGAGCATTTGGTGCCTTAATATCCCACTTTTGACTTCAATTTTGACCATTTTGTATGCTAAACCAAAGTCTAACCAAATGAGTAATTTTTTTCATGAAATTTGGCCAGCAAGTAGGTCTCATCTAGATCTTTTCATAGAGATAAAGAGCACTCAATTTAGAGCTCTAGAAAATTTATTATAATTTTTCAAAATTGGCTAAATTATGCAGAAATGATATGTGTATTATTTATATGGTTAGTTTATGTTTTTATGTCACACATGGGTCAAATGAAGTCCAATACTCATGAAATTTTAAAACATAAACTATACATCATAAGATTTTCATAGCCACTGAGATTACCTCATTTGGAGCTCTGTAGAGGGAGAAATGAATTTTTGAAGTTGTATGACAGTATTAGTAGTATAGCTCGACCTCCGGTATTGTTCTATCAATTTTTGTAGCTTTAAAGCCACTACATTAGGCTAGAATTATTTTTATCCTTTAGTTAACATCTAGAGCTTTCCAGAATGGTATGGTTTTCTTGATTTTGAGATTTTTAGAATTAGTTATGAATTTTCAAAGTCCATATCAAAAATTTAGAAAGTGAACCTGAGAGCAAAACATTGATTTTGTGGGATGTGGCTTAAAACCCAAAGTTTGGTGATGTTTATGACTTGTATGAATTTGTTATAGATAGAAAATGATATTGCTGAGTTCACATAGTCCATGAAGCATAAAATGAAAAAATGAGGCCTTACGTAATGCAAATAAATACTATTAAATATATTATTTTTTTCTTGAAAGTGTATGAAGTTAAGCATAATTCATGAAATATGAAGACTAAGGGTTAAAGTATTACAATAGCCATTGATTTAACGTCTTGGTACCATGATGTGCTTTTGAACTTGTTTGAAAGATGTAATAGCTTGAGTGGGCTTGGTAAGGCCAAAAGTTCCTTGAGATGGGTGAGGAGAGCCAAAACTCCTTAAGAATGGGTGAGACAAAACCAAAAGTTTTAAGAAAGAGTGCAGCCAATTCAAAAGCTCCTAGATTGGGTGAGACAAATCCAAAAGTTTCCAAAGAGTTGGGTGAGGTTGAACTAATAACCCTTAGAGCCTATGTTTGATTTGTATGAACTTGTGTAACATGGAAGAATTGCTATATATGTTTTCTAAAAAGTTTCATGACATGATTGCATCCCTTGACTTGTAATTGCATTATATATGTATATTTGAAAGGGTAAAAGAGCTACTGGGATTCTTTGAATCTCACTCTTTGCCCCACATATTTACTTTGGCCTAGGTGAAGCCCAAGGACTAAGTGGAAGAGGTAATATGGCTTGAAGTGAAGAGTTTGACATTAGAATAGGGATTTTTGGTACTCGAATGACAATAGTAATGTACAAGAGTTGTATATATGATATAAATGGTTTAACATGTGTAAAATCATGTATTTATGATGAATGAAAGGATTTTAGAACTAATTATGTATGCATGTTTTTGACATCCATATGCCTAGTTGGACTTATGTAATCTTGCATGTGAGAGCAAGTAAGGAAGTGATTTTGAGTTGAATGATGTAATTGGACCTCTTAGACAAGTCTCGTATGCTATTTTTAACCTTTCTCTCATGATCAAGAGGTTATGGTTAGGGTAGGAGAGCATTTGAGCTCATTTTGACTCCAAATGGTGCCTAAAATTCTTATTTTTGCACCCTATACCACAAATAAACCAAATGAATGAATTTAAGCTTGAAATTTGGCATGAATATATGTCTCATCTAGGGCTTTTTGATGACCTAAGAACCACATTATTTAGAGACCTAGAGAATTAATTATGAATTTTCAAAGTTGAGACAATTATGCAGATTTGGTCAAGTTACTGTTCATATGGTTAGTTGGTATTTTTAGGTCAGTCGAGGTCCAAATAAAATCCAACACTCATGAAATTTTACTAGCATAAACTAGACATAATAAGCTTTCTATAGCAATTAAGAGCACCCCAATTGGAGGCTGCAGAGAGGGAACTCAGGTTTTAAAATTAATGGTCAATATTAAGATATAGCTGGACCTTTGGTACTGTTCCATTATTTTTCATGGTCCAATTGATGTTTTAATCGTCTAAAATGATTTTTAGCCTTTATTTAACATTTAAAGCTTCCCATAAAGCTATCATGTGCTTGATTTCAATTTTTCTAGAATTAGTTATGATTTTTCAAAGTTTGCATCAGTAAATTGCCCTACAATTCGAGATGAAAACTTGGAAAGTTGGATATATGAGCTTTTGATCCATGTTTTAACCTCTAAATGAGTTTTTTATTTTTATTTTTTTGGGGTATGATATTGATGAAAATGATTTGAGAAAAATTTAAATGACTCTTGTGGGTAAAAATGATGGATTTTGGTGTCCATATGCATGTGCTACTAATGCCAAGCTTGCTCAAGTCATGTAATTGTGTATGGCTTGCTTTGATTGTTATGGTATGAGGTTTTTGGAGTGAGGGTATTACACTCCCAGATGGTGTTTTTATTAGTTTTGTAAATTAACATGTATAGAAACAAAGCTTAGGGATCCCATATTTATGGATAAACCTTAAGAATAGTTTTCCAATCAAAGATACTATTATCATGCAATGGTGGGAATATTCTATAATCTAGACTTGAAGCTTGTAATACCATAGATTTATAGCTTTGTCTCATGCTATTTCTAAGTCTCATGCCATACACTACTCAAGAATACAAGGAAATGGCATATAAAAAGTGAATATTTTTGCGTTGCGTAGGGGATGAAAATTCCATTCGATATCCCATGGATCATGTGAGCTCATGTATCACATTTAATTACATATATACAACTCAATTCCATCACCAAAAGTAGCCTAGAACTCATGCAAGAGAAAGGAACACATAAAATGCCATAGTGTAGCCTCAGCCAGAATTCCATATTTTCTGTCACAAAATTTGAAAAATCATAACTAATTCTAGAAAAATTGAAATATGTTATGTTATAACTTCGTGGAAAGCTCTAAGTGTTAAATTTACATAAAAATAATTTCAAGTCATGAACATAGCATCTAGACTACATTTGACATAAAAAAAGTACAAAGGTCTAACTGGCTACTGGTACTGATACAGATTTATGCTATAAATTTAAAAAATGTCCAATTAATTCTAAAAAAATCCAATCCATGTAAATGATAATAATCTAGAAAGATACCATGTTAAATAGAGGGAAAAAATAACTTTAGAATAGTCTAGGCACATCCAGACCTCAAAAAGTAATCAAATAATAACATAGGTATGACTGGATGCCTGATACTGGATAGAAACTTCAAAAATTTATATCTCCCTCTCTAGACATCCAAATGAGGTTCTTTCAATTGGTATAAGTCATTGGGAAGGTCTAGTTTCTCTTTGTAAAATTTTGTGGTAATTGGACATCATTTGCCCCATGAGTGATAGAGTTTCATTTCAAACCAGAATGAACGGTACACTAAACCAAAACTAGAAAAATTTCCAACTATTGAAAATTCATCAAATATTCTATAGACCTCTAAAAATTCTGCACTTTAGCTTCTCAAAAATCTCTCAACAAGGTCTAGATGCATGCCAAATTTTAGGCCAAGGAGAGCTCATTTGGACAAAAAGTGGTATACCTCATCAATATGGGTTAATTTTGCTCCATATGAGATACCAAATGTGTCCAAATGGTCTCCTTTGATGTTTGGAATCTCTTGGGCAAGTTTAAAAGCATGAATATGACTTATATAGACTGCCCAAATGGTTTTAAACATCATGCATCTTAATTTTGCCATTCCACTTCCATTACTACATAAAAATTCAATACTAGCTCTTACCATTCTATACCCCAAACATGTTATCTCAGACACTTGGCATCAAATTTCATTCATATAGCATACATTTGGATAATTACATATGTCCATATGATTACATAACAATTTCATCATGGGATTACATCATATGCCATTTGTATGGCTACAAGAGAAACATAACTAAGCCATTTCATACATTTTGATGTCAATCTCCTTTTCCTTGGCTTGGTGGCTTCCATTACCTTACTCAATTGATTCACCTAGCATGTTAAGACATTGGAGAGGAGGGGATGAGATTCAAAGAATTTCAATAGCTCATCTCCCTTTCAATCACATATAAAGTATGCAATACAAGCCTTGAAAATGCATGCATTTGCATACTGACATATGTGAGCATTCAAGAAACATCCTTGGCATATAAATATGTCATACATAACATATATAGGCTTGCCAAGTGAGTGGATTAGCCTCACCCATTTACTTGTAGATTTTGGACTTGCCTCACCCATTTTCTTTAAGAGGTTTTTGACTCAAACTTGCTATTGGGAGTCAACCTTACTCTTAGGAGACTCTTTATTTTGTCTTAACCAATTTCAAGGGTTCTTGGCTCATCCTCACTATGGCTAGACGGTTCTTGGCTTCTCCACACTCAAGAAAACTAAGACAAGCATATAAAATATCATTTGAATGCATAAAACATCACCATAGTACCATGGAATAAAAGCTCAAGCTAAAATATTTTTCATAGCTCAAAACATATATACACATATTCAAAGACAATGTAACGACACATTCATGCATGAGCGAAGGTGGAGAAAGCTACCTTGGTTGCAATCACACACTTTTCTTCTTGAATTTGCTCTCCCTTCCTCGGCCTCACATACATAAAGGTGTGGGATTAGTTTCTCTTAGCCTAAATACAATTTATGGAAGCCAATTAGGTTCATGGAGTTAATTCTAAGGCCACACATCTTCCTTAAACACTAACTTGGTCTATTAACCCCTTTATAGCTCTAAGAATGCACCTAATGAAGCAACACCCATCAAGTGAGTTCTAGGCTCCATTCTTTCCTTTCATAAATAATTCTTGACTTCTTTTAAGCCTTTTGGAGTCATCACATAATAAAACAAAGAGCCTAACTACATGTTGCTTCTTTAGGTCATATTATAGAACCTAAGACACCAATTCATTCTCTAGGCCTCCTAAATTTTTCTTAAGGTTTCTTCTCATTTTCATTCATCATATATGACTCAAAAATGGGTTTGAAAAAATTTAAAACTTTCCTTAGGTGTCCCATCCCTTTTAGGGCGAGACTATGTAGCATTTGGCCTTCATGGATGTTTGCTTTTTTTTTTCTTGACGCAGGATACATATGGGGAGACTTCTAGGGATCTTAGAAACTCATTTAAACATTCATTTAAGCCTAGAAAAAAATTACATCAAATCAGATTTTCAAGGGAGCTCATGAAACCCTAGGTTTGCTATCTTAAAAATCAATGGCTTTTACTTGGATTTCTTTGCATATTCTTACTCTCCTCCCTTAAATTCATAGAATTCACCCTTGGTTCTGCTCAAAATTCAAGCCCTCTTGCAGCTACATATATGGGGTGAAATAGGGAGAAGAAGGGGGGAGGAATAGCTACTATAGGATGAAGATTTTACCTTGTTTCCATAGCTTTTCTTGCTTGTTTTTTCACTTTCCTTGGCCTCCTCTCTTCAAATCCGAATTTTTTCCTCTGTTCTTCCCTCAAAATAGATCCAAAAACTTCAACAAAACCATAGAAAAGAAAGCTTAAGAGGAGAGGAACAAGTTTGGAAGAAAGAGGAGCATGAAATTCCTTACCTTTTTCTTGCTTTTTCTCCTCCTTTCTTCTCCTCCATGGTGTGCCTAAGAGAGCTAGTATTTTCTCTGGCTTTTGGGCAGAATAGGTCATGCAAATGAAGGGAGAGAAGAAACAAGACACTTAAAGAGTGTTCAAGAAGCTTCCATTTCTTTAAAATTCCAATTTTACCCTTCGTTCTTGGCATTTTCGTTTCTAAGTCATTTTAACTCCTTTTTGAGAACCATCTTTTCCATTATAAAACTTAGCTTCCCAATTTAGTAAAATGACTTTAGAATCAATCAAATTGGAGCTAAAACCTTCCTGAACAAATCTATCAAAGTTTGAGCTCACCGACATTAGAAAACATTTATCGGAGGGGTTTTAACTGTCTCACGGCTTCCCATAGTTTTTAGAGCCTCTGAGAACTCGAGGTTACTCAAAACTTTCATTTAAAAAGCCCTACTATGTGAAATTACAAAATTTATTCAAAATGATGAAAATGCCCTTATGTTTCGTCAACCTTTCGTTCAAATTCGTTTCTTTATTCTAACTCCATTTTTCTTTTTGTCTAAGCCTGGGATTCTCATTTTTAGAAGTCTAAAATGCTTCCCAAATTTTTTAGGACCTTAACTAAGTCATTTCAAAGGACTTGTTTTTGTATTCGGTAAATTTCATACGTTAACTAAGAAACCGGGTGTTACGTTTCTCGTGTTTTATCTTGTTTTTAGATAACCAGATATTACAAAGCTCTTATATTTTTGGTTCATTATCAGCAGAATGGATGTTGCATTTGGAAGTGAACATTAGTTTGTTACCACTGTTCACAAGGTAACATTCACATTCTCCCACTTGGTTTAGAATATCCTTGTTCATAATGAGTTCTTAGATTTAGAGGTTTATATTCCAAAGAAGAAACCAAATGCATGAATCATAGTGGTAGGTCCTTTATGAGTGAGTATTAACTTCCATGTTTTATAATGCACATCATTTCCTTAATCCACCATAACTTAATGAGAAAAACAACTCATATTTAATAAGCGCTTTGTTACAAATGATATAATATATATACATATATATGCATATATATAAAACCAAATATAGAACCAAGTCTAATTCTCACTACATCCTTAAACCTTGTTGTGCCTTTTGTTAAAGTATTAGCTATTGTAATATCTAGTTTTTCAAAAACTAAATTGAAACCAATAATATGATATGAGAAGACCCTAAAGCAAAGTAAACTAAGGTCAATTGAAGATAGGAAGCTAATTAGAGCATTTAGAAATGTGATTAGGAAACTAAGGATAGCCCAAAATTGGAACCATAATGACTAAACAGAGGGAACCGAAAGCCAGTTGCAAAACTATAATTTTGGGAAACTTTTTGAAAACTTAAAGGAAGTGGTTCAAAATGATAAAATTGAGCTCATTAGAGTTTTTAGAGGCTTAGAAAATCATAAGAACTATCGAAACGGTTAAAATCCTCTAGTATGCAATTTGGGTCATCAGTTAACTAAAATTTTGACTAGACAGTTTAGTAAGGTTTTAAATCCAATGTGATGACCCTAACTTTTAATAATGGTAATTAAGCTTAAACAAGTGGTTAATAATCATAAATCAAGGTTTAGCACTATTTAAATTAATCAATTTAGGAAAAAGTTAGGAAATTTAAACTTTAATATTATTAGAGTCATTAACCAAATATTTACAAACATTCATGTACATAAGAGAAACAAATCCCTAATTAAAAGTCTTTAAATCTATTACCCATTAATTTTCAACTCTCAAGAATCTCCTACCAGTGTTTCCAAGTCATCCTTTAATATTGCTATAGGAAAAACTAGGTTTTTAAGTTATTATGAGGAATTGAGTACCTTGGCTACGGCTAAATACCCTTCGTGCCGTGACCAATTGCTCTCTAGATCACCTGACACATTTTCACAAAATTTGCCATGGTGAATTACTTGCTGGATGACTTCCAGTT
This sequence comes from Erythrophleum ivorense, assembly GCA_026724425.1. NCBI lineage: Eukaryota > Viridiplantae > Streptophyta > Magnoliopsida > Fabales > Fabaceae > Erythrophleum > Erythrophleum ivorense. The sequence goes on from JAIUCV010000010.1 coordinate 15,044,873, forward strand.
TAGTCTCTCATATTTTGCCGCAACTGATGTAACATTCAATTTTCTGAAAACGAGAGAAAACGTGAGAAACGTAACATACGGTTTCTCCGTCAATGAACAAAACTCACTAGATATAAAAGGAAGTCCCCTGAAACGATGTAGATAAGGTCCTAAAAAAATTTGGGAAGCATTCTAGACTCCTAAAAATGAGAATCCCAAGCTTAGACGGAAAGAAAAACGGAGCTAGAATGAAGAAACAATTTCTTACAGAAAACTTATAAAACGTAATGGCATTTTCATAATTTTGAGCAAATTTTAGAATTCACACAGGAGAGCTTTTTTAAATGAAAGTTTTGAGTTCTCTGGGATTCTCAGAGGCCTTGAAAACCATGAAAAGCCCTGAGACAGCTAAAACCCCTCTGGTGGATATTTTTTAATGTCGGTTGACCTGAACTTTGACTAATCCGTTCGGGAAGGTTTTAGCTCTGATTTGAGTGATTCCAAAGGAATTTTACTAAATTGGGAACCTAAATTTCATAATAGAAAAGAAAGTTCTCAAAATAGAGCTAAAACAAAGTAGAAACAAAAATGCCAAAAATGAAGGGCAAAATTAGAATTTTTGAGAAAGTGGAAACTTCTTGAACACACTTTAAGTTTCTTATTTCTTTTCCCCTTCATATGCACGACCCATTCTGCCCAAAAACTAAAGAAAACATCAGCTCTCTTAGGTGCACCATGGAGGAGAAGAAAGGAGGAGAAAAAGTAGGGAAAATGTAAGGAATTTCATGGTTTTCCATGCTTTCCTCCATACAAACCTCCTCTCCTTCATTCTTCTTTGTTTCCTATAATTATAATGAAGTTTATAAATTTGTTTTAAGGGAAAAATTAAGGGGAAAATTCAGATTTGAAGAGAGGAGCTCAAAGAAGATAAGATTCAAGTGAGAAAAGCCATGAAAATAAAGTAATTTCTCTTCTTATGGTTGTCATCTTTGGTTCCCTTCTTCTCCATTTTGCCTAACATGAGGAATCCTAAAAGGAGTTGAGTTTTAGGCAGAACCAAGAATGAATCTAAGGAAAAAGGGTGTGGAGAGTAAGAATATGTAAAGAAATTCAAGAAAAGGCCATGGAATTTCAAGGTGCAAAACCTACGGTTTCAAGTGCACCTTGTAAAATTTGAGTTTGTATGATGATTCTTAGGCCTAAATAAGAGTTTAAATAAGCTCCGAAGATCTCTCAGAGGCTCTCCATATGCTTCTCCCATTGAGAAAACAAAGCAAAGTCTTTGGTTGCCAAAAACCTCCCTTGTCTCGGCCAAGAGAGGATAGTATAGCTAGGGAGAGTTCTAAATTTTTCTAAGCCCATTCTTGAGTCATATATGATGAATGAATATGAGAGGAAGCCTTGAGAGAAATTTAGAAACCATAGAAAGTAAGTAGGTGCTTTATGTTCCATATCATGACCTAAAGAAGCAACATGTAGCTAGGCTCTTGGTTTTAATTGTGTGATGACTCCAAGAGGCTTAAAAAGAGTCAAGAATCATATTTGAAAGGAGAGAATGGAGCCTAAAATTTATTTGAGGGGTGTTGCTTCATTGGGTGCAATTATGGAACCATAATGAGGATATAAGTCAAGCTAGTGTCTAAGCATGTGTGTAGCCTTAGAATTAATTCCATGAACATAATTGGCTTTCATAAATTATGTTTAGTCCAAGAGAAACCATCCCCACACTTTTGTGTGTGTGTGGCCGAAAGAGGGAGCCTTGATTCAAGAAGAAAAGTTTGTAATTGTATCCAAGGTAGCTCTCTCCACCTTCTCTCATGCATGATTGTTTACTTTACTTGTCTTTGAATGTGTGTATGTATATTTTTAAGCCATGAAAAATGTTCTAGCATGACTTTGATTCCATGGTACCATGATGTTATAATATGCTTCCATGTGATGTTTTTGATATGTGCTTGGGTTTGCTTGAGTGTGGTGAGGCCAAAAGCCCTTAGCTATGGTGAGGATGAGCCAAGAACCCTTAAGATTGGTTGAGATAAAGCAAAGAGTCTCCCAAAAGCAAGATGGGCTCCCAAGAGCATGGTTGAGTCTAAGAATCTCTTAAAGAATGGGTGACGTAAGTCCAAAATCCATAAGTAAATGGGTGAGGCCAATCCACTTGCTTGGCAAGCCTTTGTATGCCATGTATGACTTTCTCAAATGATGAAAATGCCTCTTGAATGTTTGCACATGTCAAGATGACTATACATGCATTTATGAGACTTGTTTTGCATTCATTATGTATGATTGAATGGGAGATGAGCTATTGGGATTCTTTGAATCTCATCCCCTCCTCTCCAATGTTCTAATATGCTAGGTGGATCAAGAGTGCAAGGTAATGGAAGCCAACTACCTTGAGGATGAGAGGATTACAACAAAGTGCTTGAATGTTGTTACTTTGAAACCATACAATTGGCAAATGATGTAATCCATGGATGTATATATATTATAATGTTATGAACACATGTAATTATGATATTATGCCATGTATGAATGAGAGAATATGTTATGTAGTTATTAGAATGTGAATTGGGTATATGATGGCAAATTAGCTTCATTGATAGTTTGATGGAATTATGCATATGTGTGGATGAAATGGCCAAAATGAGATGCATGGAGTTTGGGACCATTTGGGCAGCCTACACAAGTCCTAATTATACTTTTAGACTTGCCCAAAATGTGACGACCCTAACTTCTCATCATTGTTATTAAGGTTAAACATGTGATTAATAACCATAAAGCAGGGCTATGTGGCATTAAGACTAATTACATTATGAAAATATGGGAAAATTTGAACCTTAATATTATTAGAGTCATCAATCACATAATTACAAACACTTACATACCTCAGGGGGAATCAAACATTCATTTATGAGCCTTGATTCTATTACCTAACATTTCCAATTCACATTTATCTTCTATTAATGTTTTTAAATTATCCCTTAAGATTACCATATGAAAAACCAAGATTTCCTAGTCAATATAAGGGTTTTAGGACATTCGCCGTTGCCAATTTCCCCTTAGCCATGGCCAATTCCCATCAGCTTCACCTCTCGCATCGTTACTAATTTCACATGGCGCCGCGGTGAAGAAGCCTCCTGGAACTTATCTCGCTCGCCTCTGGATATTGGCTGCGGTCAATACCTCCTTTTGTCGCAGCCAATTCCTCTCTGGAATGCTTGGCTCATTTTCACAAAAGTTTGCCGTGGCCAATTCCCCACTTCACCATGGCGAATTTCCCTTTGGACGACCCCCAGTTTAGCCTCTCATATTTTGCCGTGGCTAATTCCACATTTGTCGCGCCCAATTGCTTTCTAGTACTCTCCCTAGGCAACTTCGCCACTATTAGCCGCGGCTAACAAAAATTTGGCCATGGCCAAATGCCTTCTGATCCTACTACTCTTAAAACCTTGCCTCATACTCTCCACTCTCCCTCCAATAACCCCCTAGGGTCACTCTACCTTAAATTATGCAATTCTAATGGTGTTTATGCACCTTATTTACCCAGCTATTCTACCATCACTATTTCAAAACTTAAGTATGAATTCATACTTGTCTAACTACCATATGTCAGCAATTTCACATATTGATATTAGCAGAAATTACATAAGCTTCCAACAATTAACATTCAAGCACACATTCCGTTAAGGTTCCATACATCACTGATTCAAATCAACAATCTAATATATCATAGGATTTCATTACTCAAATAGTCAATATATCATAGGTTCACTAGCCAAAATGAGTGTCAAGGTTCATACATCCATCAACAGCTAATGTAAAGCCTATTTCTCATTAATCACATTCCATGTTATCAAAATACAATCTCCTACACTTGGAAATACAGATACATAATAATGCTATACAAAGGTTAACAAAAATTTGCATCTACTCTATTCTACTCAGACCAAGTGTAGCTCCCCACACCAGGCCTCAGCTCATGGATGTTCATCCACTTGCTTACCCTTATCCTTACCCGAAAAACCTTCACCTGAAATGTTTAATCCCATAAAATAGGGTGAGATACGAATCTCAGTAACCAAGGCAATTCCATCATATATTCCAGTTTAATTAGCATACGTGCATAATTTCATATAAGTATCAGAAAAATATTAGTCATATCAGTAAATGAAACAATTAGGCTATCATGATTACTATCCCATACTAGCAATCATATTTTCACATGTTAAAGGCCATTAACACCGAAAGAGGCCCATCCATGGCACCTACTCCCCATTGAGCACAACCAGGGCTCAGTGCATCTGGGGTTTGATCATAACCCGGTGCCCGATCGAAGAACATGCACGGGTGGCAGCTGCACCACAGCTCCACCATGGATTCACAAGGTCCAATCACAATATAATGATAGCCAACTAATTCATTCAACATTCCAAATCATTCATGTACAGCAAAATATGAAATTAAAACAGCTATATGTATGGAATTAATATAAATTCGGTTACCTCACTTGTAGACAATTGCAACAGCCACCAATGGTACCAAAATCTCCCTATAATCATAGCATAATAGAATTACTACTTTAATTCATCATTAACAGTTACAATAAGTACTCAAAGAATTTAAAATGCTAATGACTACTTAGGAATCACTTACCCAGCCACTACAAGTCCCATATTCGGATTGATGTGTCCTCTACCAGAAGCCTCAATGTTTCACCCAAAATCCTAAGCAAATTCGTACAAAATTAATACCCATATTATAAATCAACTATGGGGGTCTCAAACTAGCAAAGAAAGCATCAAAATGAAGGGTTTATACTTACCTAATGTCAGCCCTAGCCTTAACCTACGAATTTCACCAAGAAAATCCCAAACAACCACATTTCAGATTTTTGGGTATAGTGGAAATACTCCAAATGAAAAACTAATCAAGCCAAATTAAAGAGGAAGAGAAGAGGATTAAGATATATAACAAGTACCTTGGCTGATTTTGAGCTTAGAGGTGAAAATGGTGGATTTATGTTAAGAACCCTAGAGCCTCCTTTGGACCTCTGAATTTTGAGATGTGTTTTTGTGTTTCAACAAATGGGATAGTGGCTGAAGCATTTAAGGTTTTAGTTGGATTTAAGTTGGGTCTAAGATGGGTCATTGGTTGCTCCAAGGTCCAACTCCATTCAGATTTTAGTTTTGTTGGTCTAACTCTTATGCATTGGGTTACTGAAATTCCATTGGGCCAGAATAAGTTTTAAAAGCTCAAAGGTTTTGGATTTGCACAAGGGTTATTGGGCTAATTATAAGAGCCTATACAAGGTGGATCTTGGGCCTCTATCACATTGAATTATATTGGGCCTGCACCTAGCTTATTGGGCCCCATTAGCCTCTTATCATGATCTCCTACATTAACTTGGGCTTAGATGAAATTTCTCTCCCAATTAAATCTCAAACCCATATTAATAATTTATCTTTCTAAAATTTTCATGTACTTAACTTACCCAATTATTCCATATTAATTATTCCTAATTAACTTAATCCATAATTAACACCTTAATTAAATTTTAGGGTGTTACACAAAAGGTGCTAAAACTAAAAGAAAGCCATTTGGACATTTTGGTATCCCATATGGAGCCAAAATTGACCATAATGGAACCCTATGTCACTTTTTGGCCAAATGAGTCCTTCTTGATCTAAGATTTGACATGCAATTAAAGTTTATTGAGAGATTTTTTGGAAGCTAAAGAATAGAATTTTTGGAGGTCTACAGAATATTTGATAAATTTTCAAAGTTGAAAAGTTTTTTGGTTTTGGTCATGTCACTATTTATACTGGTTCGAAAATGAAATCTGTCACACATGGCACAAATGATGTCTAATTGCTACAAACTTAGACATTCCCAGTGACTTGTGCCAACTGAAAGTACCTCATTTGGATGTCTAGAGAGGGAGATATGAATTTTCAAAAAATCTGTCCAATATCAAGAACTTCACCCAACCTCAGTTATTATTTGATTGAGTTTCAAGGTCTGGGCGTGCTTGAAAAGATCTAGAGTTATTTTTCCCCCTAGCTAAAATATACAGCTTTCCAAATTGGTATCATTTGCATGGATTGGATTGTTTTGGAATTAATTGGACATTTTTGAAATTTGCTGTAGAATTCTATAACAGCACTAGTGGACAGCCTGACCTTTGGACGATTTCACATGTCAAACGCCCTTTGTGATGGATGTTATAATCTGAAAATATTTTTATATGAAGTAGACATCTGTAGCTTTCTATAATGGCCAAGCATGCATGATTTTAATTTTTCTAAAATTAGTTATGATTTTCCAAATTTGTGGCAAAAAAGTGGAAAAATTTGGTCGAAATTAAATGTGTACATTTTATGCTTCTCTTCGAGTTCCTTGAGATGTAGGCCACTTTTAATGATGCAAATGAGTTTTATTCATGTAATTAAATATGAGAATGTGTTGTATGAGCTCACATGGTCCACATGATGCCGAATGGAATTTTTATACATGATGCAACGCAAGGAAATGTATTATTTTAATGGACCTTTCCCATTTCCTTCATGGAATGTGTCATATGAGCATGTAAATGTGATAAAAATGAGCTATAAATATATGGTGTTACAGCTAACTTTAATTTTCGCTGCAGCTAATTCCTTTTTATTTCCTTCCCTGGGAAACTTTGTCACTTTTGGTTGCGGCTAATTCCATTTTGGCTGCGACCAATGACCTTATGTTCCTAAAACTCTCAAATTTCATCCCATGCTCTCCAATTCTCCCTCTAGTAACACTCTAAGCCCACTTTCCCTTAATTTGTGGGGTTCTAATGACATTTATCTACTTAAGTTACCCTGTTAATCTAACATTACCCATTTCAAGATTTAAGTACTGATTCCTACTCATCAATCAACCAGTATATCAGCAAGTTTCATGTGACATTGATAAACAACCAGATTCATAAAAAACCAACCAAATCATTTAAATAGGAATCCCTATATGGTGCTATGCATTACCAGTTTAAATAATCATTTAAGTTAATACATGATTACATTTCCAAATAGTAAACCAAATCATTGGATCCATAAGTTTCCATATCAGATGTTGTAAATTCATACATCAGATTCTAGAATGTATAAGGCCTAGGTCCCTAATAGGTACGTAATAAGTTATCAAATACAAAACTCTTACACTTGGCAATATGATTACATGATGGTGCTATACAAATGAATAACAAAATTAATATCTATCCTAAGTTAGGTCAATCCAAGTGCATCTTCTCCACACATGGTTTCAGCTCATGGATGCTCATCCACTTGCTTACCCTTATCCTTACCAAAGAATCCTTCATCTGAAATGGTTAGCCCATGAAATAGGTTGAGATGTAAATCTCAGTAACCAAAGGCAAGTTTCATTCATATATTCTAATTTAATTTACATATATGTATGAATTAAAATGAGTATCAAAATTATATCAGTCATATCAGCAAATGAAATGATTAGGCTACTATGATTACTATCCCATATTAGTAATCACATTTTTCACATGTTAAAGGCCAATAACACTTGGAGAGGCCCGTCCACAGCACCCACTCCCCAATGAGCACAACCAGGGCTCAGTGCATATGATGTAACACCCCAAAAATTAATTAAGGTGTTAATCATGGATTTAGATTAATTAGGAATAATTAATATAGGATGATTAGGAAAGTTAAGTGAATGAGGATTTTAGAGAAATAAATTATTAATATGGGTTTAAGATTTCAATTAGATTAAAGCTTAATTTGGGCCCAAAATTAATTTGAATAAGCCATGGGTAAGGATTTATGGAGGCCCAATGATTTTAGGTGTAAGCCCAACTCCTTATCATGAGATTTAGGCCAAGAGAGATCACCTAGTAATAACCCAATCTGATTTAATGAAATGAAAGCCCAAGACCCAATTTACATGAGTCCTTAAGTTAGCCCAACACATATTATGAAGACCTAAACTAGATTGGCTCTTGAAATTTGGCCTAACCCAACTACAACTCTGAAGCCCAACTCATGAAATAAGGCCTAACAAGTATACAAAATCTGAACCCACAAAGAATTGGGCCATTGGGTTAGCACATCCCACTTCTAGCTTTAAATTTTCTGCAGCCCATCTCATCTAGCACCAGCCCACTTGAAATAATGAGCCTAATTGGACCTTGGGCTGATGGGTCAACCCACAACCCACTTGGGAACCAACACAAACACAACTAAACCCTAACCCTTTAGCCTCTCCCTCATTTTGAAGAGAGGAAATTCGGAGGTTTAAGGGAGGCTAGGGTTCTACCAACATGGAGGCTCCATTTTTGACTCCTAGAGGATGATTTAGCCAAGGTGAGTTATATATAACTTGACCCTCTCATCCTCCTCTTCATTTTGGTCTAATTAATTTCTGGGTTTGGGTATTTTCATCTTCTCCTCAAATCTGAAATTTGGTGTTGAGTGATTCCTTGCAAGATTTTCGGACTTAGAGGTTAGAGGGAGGATTAGGTAAGCTTTTCCCTTCCATTTTGTGTATCACATTGCTGGAAAATTCCCCTAAGGATGCGTTATCATAATGGGTTCTATTATTGTGTGAAATTACAAGGAGATAATGGTGGAAAACCCAATTTTTTGGGCTTGATGATTGAAATGCGAATTTTGGTGAGTCCATGGTGGATTTTCGGAGGTGAGGCTATGGCTATTGTTAAGTGAGTATATCCTTCCCATTTTGATGTATTTTCTGTTAGTTTGAGACCCCTATAGTTGACCTATGATATGGGCTTTAGTTTCATGTGAAATTACCCAGAAATTGGAGCGAACTATGGCAATTTTTGGTGTGGGAAAGTTGGAATCTGAAATTAAATTCCTTGGTAATTAGGTGAGTAACCTCTAGTCTATCATTAGTAGTTCAACTCTTTGGATATTTGATTGTGATTAGAAATAATGATAATTATGCTTGTTATAGGCTTGGTGTGCATTTGGATTATTATGGTAGCTAGGGGAGGAGTAATTGGCTTCATTGAGGAAACTGGGGTTATTCTTCACTTCCATGTATATGTTCATATTGATATGATATTGTTTGCACATATATGGTTTTGAAATATTAAATGATTAGTTGACTACTTGAATTGTTATTGTGATTGGACCTTGTGAGTCCATGGTGGAGCTATGGTGCGGTTGCCACCCGTGCATGTGTTTTGATCGAGCACTAGGTTGTGATCAAACCCCAGATGCACTGAGCCCTGGTTGTGCTCATTATGGAGTAGGTGTCGTGGACGGACCTCTCCCGGTGTTATTAGCCATTAACATGTTGTGTATGACTGCTGGTATGGGACAGTAGTTAATTGTAGTTCAACTAGTTCATTTGCAAATTGAATTGATGATTCTGGTATTGATGACATGAAATTACATTAGATTGATTAACTTGTACATATATATGGAATCTGCCCTTTTGTTACTTAGATTATATATCTCACCCCGTTGTGGGTTAACATTTTCAGGGACCAGACCTTTTAGTGGCAAGGAGACAATTTACGGGAGTTTGCTAAATGGTTTGGTAGCACATAGGTTTAGAAGCTTTGACAAAATGTATTGTAACTAAATTTGCTAGTTTTGTATCATTGTTGCATTGCATCATGAGTTGCCAAGTATAGGGATTGTATATGTAATTTGATTATCATGGGATTGAACATTTTGATTGAAATTGGCTAATAATGGATAAGTAATTCAATTTTATATGAACATTAAGCATTGACCCCATGCACCTGGTGACCATAATACATTTGCTGTCATTTACTCTTGAATTTGCTGATATAAGCTAGTTAGGCAAGTAGGAAATAGTATCTAAGTTTTGCAATGGTAATGGAGGGATTGATGGATAAATAGGATAGATAAATACCACTTGAGTCATATAAAATGAGAGAAAGTGGTCCTAGAGTGCTCCTAGGATGAGGGCTAGAGTGTGTGGGATGAAACTTGGGTAATGTAGTCACAGGAAGGAGTCTCGCCGCGTCAAAGAGGGCTTCGCCGCGGCCAAATGAGAGGCAGAGCCGAAGGGCGCCACGGCATAACCAATCCCGTCGCAGCGTAAGAGAAGAAAATTAGCCTGAGGAGTGACAATGGCGAGGAGCACCGCGGCTTGATAAATCACGTCACGGCGTAAAGTGGGAAAAATCTCTTTAGAGCTGACAGAATGGAAACGCGCCAAGGCGCAAAAATATTGTGCCGAGGCAGAGCTGACAGAATGGAAACGCGCCAAGGCGCAAAAATATTACACCGAGGCAGAGCTGACAGAATGGAAACGCTCTGAGGTGCAAAAATATTGCGCCGTGGCGAAGTTGACAGAATAGAAACTCGCCGAGGCACAAATATGTTGCGCCGAGGTGAGAATCGTGGGGTTGAGAAAAGTAGTTCCAGGAGGCATTTCCGCCACGGCGCAAGTCCCCAAACTCTTACTTTGAGCCTAGAAACCCCAATTTCTTCAATGGTAATGGTAAGAAATGATATAGGAACACTTGTGAGAGGTTATTGGGCATTGAAACTAATGGACGGATGAATCATAAACCCCTTATGATAGTAGGATTTCTTTTATGCAAATTTTGTTTTGTTTGTGGTGGTATGGTGATGACCCTAACATCAAGGTTCAAATTTTTCCATATTTTCACAATGTGATGAACTGTAACAACTCCAAACCTTGATAATTAATTATTAATCGTATATTTAACCATAGTTACAATGATAGGAAGGTAGGGTTGTCACATCTGGGGTCTGATCATAACCCGGTGCCTAATCGAAGCACATGCATAGGTGACAGTTGTATCACAGCTCCACCATAGACTCATAAGGTCTGAACACAATACAACAAATAACTAATTAATTCATTTAGTGTTTCAAATCTTTCATGTGTAGCAAATATAAAATTAAAGTAGACACATGCATCGAATTACATAATCCCTAGTTACCTCACTTGTAGCCAATTTGGAAAGCTAACGGCAATACTAAATCCTCCTATAATCACAACATCAGAAAATTACTACTCTAAGTCAGTCCATTACCATCCCCATTCATTAATTATGGCAACAACCTAGTAATCAAAGAATTAATCCATCAATAATTGCCTAAGGGACACTTACCCAACCACCAAGAGACTCAAATTTCGGATTTTGCCTTCCCTAGACCAAAAACTTCAAAATATCACCCTACATTATGATTATTTTTGCATAGAAATAGAGCCCATATCATAAGTCAGCTAATGGGTTCTCTAACTAGTAGAGAAAGCATCAAAATGAGGAGCTTATACTTACCTAACAACACCTTTAGCCTCAACTTACGAAATTTCACCATGAAAACACCAAATAAAAAGTTTCAGATTTTGGGTGTAGGTAAAATGCTCTAAATGAAACATTAATTAGGTCAAATTGAAGAGAAAGAGGAGAGAATTAAGTTATATAACAATTACCTTGGCTAAATCTTGGTCTAGATAGGGGAAATGGGGCCAAGAAGGTGGTGGAAACCCTAGCCTACAAGAGACCTCCCAATTTGCTTCTTATGTTTTGTTTTTCTGTAGAATAAGGGGTGGCCAAACTGATTTTAAGGTTTTAAATTGGGTTCTAAATAGGTTATAAGTAGACCCATCAGCCTAAAGACCTCTTGGGCTCCTACTTGTTGCTGGGTTAAGGTTTTTAATTTGTTAGGCCAACTGCAAGAGTTCAGATTTTTAGTTAAGTTGGGCTAAGTTTCAAGAGTCCATTTGGTTTGGGTCTACATAAAGGATTTTGGTCCAATTATAAGAGTTCTTGTAAATTAACTCTTGGGTCTCTATCTCCTTATACCAAATTGGGCCATTGCTATGTGGTCTCTCTTGCGCCAAGACTCACAATAGAAAGTTGGGTCTGCACCTAAGTTCATTGGGCTTTCATTGGTCTTTATCCATCATCTACTTAAATAAATTATGGGCCTAAATGAAGCTTCTATCCCAATTGAATCTTAAATCCCTATTAATAATTTATTTCTCTCTAAATTCCCATTGACATAGTTTGCCCAATTATTCCGTAATAATTATTCTTAATTATGTCTAACCCTTGATTAATACCTTAATTAAATTTTAATTAAATTTAAGGTGTTACACCATAAATTTGAAACAAAATATTTTTAATAAACTATAGGACCTAAATTTCATAATAGAAAAGATAATTCCCAAAAAGGAGTTGAAATGCTCTCAAATGGAGGAATTGAAGCGGAGGGGCATAATGAGCATTCAGAAAAATGTTGTAAAACACCTTTTTTCTCTTTATATTAGGCTAGCATGTCCATTAGCCCCTTAAAACTGACTTTCTCCATCTTTGAACAGAACCAAAATGTGGAAGAAGAGAAGAAGAAGAAGAAGGGAGGAAACCAAGGCATCCTAGGAAAGTAAACATAGAGTTTAGCTTTTCTTACCGTAAAGTTCTTCTCCTCTTTCTCCTCTTTCTTTCTATAGTTTTAATATTTTGAAATGTGAAATTTTGTGATTGGGTCAATAGAAGGAGGGAGGAATTTGGAGGAAGCATTGAGAGCATAAGAACCACCATTTGACAAAGAATTGAATAAGGTGTGATTCCATATGCATGGCTTATACCCTTTCTTGGTTTTCTAAGTTCTTTCTTATTCAGCCAACATTTGGAGTCTGTAGAGGGATTTGATTCTTAACTTAATTATGGTAATTTTGGAGATTTTAGAGTATGGAGATTAATATGGAACTAATAGAAACAACTAAAAGGCTATAGGTTGTAAGATTCTATACTTAGGGTTTTGATTGCACCTTAGGAAGTATGAAGCCTTAGAATGGTATTTCAAGCTATGCAAGAGTATAAATGAATTAAAAAGAAGCCAAGGAACTTCTATAGGTACCAATTTCCCTAAAGATGAAACAAAAACTCCATGGAGGCTTATTGTAAGGCATGTCCCAGCCTAGGGTAAGAAGTAATACCTAGGGGGTTTTTTTGATGATTCCAAGGTTATAAATGGTTTAGATGTGAATTATAAACACTAAAGGAATTATTAGTTTGAATTTAGAAACCTTATTTTAAAAGATGAAATTTTAGGGTTCAATATGGCCTAAAGAAGCAACTTGATGCTAAGCTCATTGAATTATGTATATGATAGCTCTAATGAGTTCTATTAGAGTCATATGACTCATGTTAAGTGAGATTTTGGAACCAAGAGATTGAATTATGGAAGTTTCTTCATTAAGTGTCCAAATGGACTATATATGTGCCTAAAACCCTAACTTATGTATGTAAGGCTAGTATGAGCATAAAAATGGTTCAATTGATTGTTTTATACTCTATTTGATGTGTCTAGGCTAAACAATTAAGAGCGTATTCAAGTATGATTAAGAATCCATGGATCCAAGAGAAGGAATCAAGGGAAATCAATGGAAAAATATGTGATAAGATAACTCTTCATCCATTCTTGCATATGTATGTTGGTTGCTTGACTGTCTTGGCTTGCTTATGTGTTATGTTCTCCATTTATATGTATTGTTGATGATTTGATGAATGTTTGATGGTTATATGCAATTGCATAGTATTTTCTTGCATATGGAATTAGTTTAGTGCTTGATGGATATGGTTATATCAAAAGTCCTTTAGAATGGGTGAGGTGAGGCCAAAAGTCCCTAGGTGCAGGTGAGACTAGACCAAAAGTCCTAAATTGTGGGTGACACTAAGTTAAAAGTCCTAAAAGAAGATGAGGCCAAACCAAAAAATCCCTAAATAATGGGTGAGACTGGACCAAAAGTTCATAAAGCATGAGATTGCTCTTAGTGGAGCAATGGGATCCCTTATGTATAAATATGATTATACATGAATGCTTTCTTTCCTTGACATGATGTATGCCATATGTGTGTGTTTGAATGGCAAATGACCTATTAGGATTCCTTGAATCTCATTCTTTTTCTAGTTTCCACTAATCATGTCTAGATAGCACTTATGGAGGCAAGAATGATGATCAAAAGACATAAGAGGGGCTACTTTGACAATAGCATGTATTTTAAGGCTTATTCTTGTACTTGTAGATATTGGTATGTATATTTTGATGTGTGAACATTGTAACAAACTCAAAAGTATGAGACTATGGTGTATAAATCATTTTTGGATGTAAACAAGTGAAATTTGACCCCTTGTGTTCCATATCATTCATGTGTAAAATGACAAGTTGTATAATGTTTGAGACATGATGAGTCAACCCTACATGTAATATTTATCATTTAAAATGTGCCCAAGCATAGCCATGGCATAGTATGGCTCACTTGAAACCATTTGGAATTAAAAATCCCAATCTTTGAGCCATACAATTTCAATGAACTAAAAGTAGACCAAATGAATGAATTTTGGGCTAAAACTTTGCAGTCATTTAGGACACATTGAGAGCTTTTCATAGAGCTAAAGATCATAATTTTTGGAGCTCTTTAGAATATTTTATGGATTTTCAAAGTTGGTTGAATTATGTGGTTTGGTCCCTGGTACTATTCATATTGTCCAGATATGATATTTCATGTATTTGAGGGGGCAAATGAGCTTCGATGCTCATGAAATTTTATAGGGATATATTTGGCATTATAAGCTTTCCATAGCCACCAAGTTTGTATGAATTAGAATGGTGTAGCAAAGGTTATGCATTTTTGAAGTTGTGGTATGATACATGAGCCTTACTATTCATATTCTGAGTCAGTTACTGTTCTATTGAATTTTCATGGTCTAAATGATCTTGTTTTCATTTGAAAGTTTTACAACATATAGGTCACATCTTGATTTTTCTGTAAACACCTAATTTGCATGAATTGATGTTATATAGTCCAAGATATGCATTTCTATTGCATGAATTAAAGTTATATAGTCTAAGATATGCATTTCTAAAGTTAGTGCAGATTTTATGCTTTATGCCATTTTGGGTCTATGAATATTTTCATGCTTTTGGTGTGTAAATCCTAACTTAATTTACTAAATCAAATTTGATTATGATAAATATGAATAAAGTAAAAGAAAGAATTGAAATTAGATCCCCTAGCTTATTTTCACATGTAAACGGATCGAGTTTTACCTTGAAAGTATGGTAACAGTTGCACACTTTCAGTTTAAAGCCTACAATTTATATATATATATATATGTGGGCTAAAAGGCTAGGTATGACAACTATCATCAACTTAGTGCTTTTAATGGTGACTTTATTTTAATTGACATGTTCCCATGACTAAGCACTTATATCAATGTGCTTACTTTGACTTTCACTATTATTATTCTTAGGTAGAAAAATCACAGCAGAGTTTTCATGATACATCCTCAATGGTCTAGATATAGAGTCCATAATTTTAAACCCTAAAATAAAGCCTTTATGCATATGCCATTTGAAGTCACTTAAAAACAAGACACGAACTAAGCTTACATGGTAGAAGTAGTAGTCAAAGTCTACTTCATACTTTTTTAAGATATGGCTTTGTCAACAAATATGAAAATGTAGCTAGATGTTGATTTTCATAAATAAATAAATCCAGTGAAATCCAAATTTAAGTAGCCAACTACCTTAAGTTTTTAATTTGTTTATATATTAGCATATAGTCTTTAGTACCCTTAAGGTATTTCATAACCTTTTTTGTACCTCTCCAATGATCTAAATCAAATTACTTTGATATCTACCTAACATTTTAACTATGAATGTAATGTTAGATTTTGTACAAACTTAAGCATACATAAAGCTTCCAATAGTAAAAGCATATGAAATGTTACACCTTTATTCCATCTCTAAATTGTTCTTTGGGAATTGGTTCAAATTGAACATGTCACCTTTAACAATTGGTGCTACACTGGTAAATTATCTTTCATCTTTAAAACCTTATTGATACTTCTTCTTGCAATAGATCCAAAATATATTGAGTTCTGTCTCTATGGATCTTAATGCCAATGATATAATATACCTCACCTATAGCTTTCATATCAAAATTTTAGAGAAAAATTGTTTGACCTCATATAATAGCCTTTTATCATTGATTATAAGGAACATATCATTCACATATAACACTAAGAAATGAATCTTACTCTTACTAACCTTTTAGTATATACATTAATCTATGATGTTCTTTACGAATCTAAATAATGAGATTACATAATCAAACTTAAAAAATACCATTAATAGAAGCCCTATTTCAATTCATATATGGATTTCTTAAACTTATACACCAAGTACTCATTGAGGTTATTTCATTTATACCTCCTCTTCTAGTTCCTGATTGAGGAATATTGTTTTCACATTTATCTGATGCAGTTCTAAGTCAAAATAGGCAACAAATGCTATTATCACATGAAAGGAAATTTTCTAAGATACAGGAAAGAACATCTCTATGTAATCAATTTCTTCATTTTGAATGAATCTTTTAGCCACGAGTCTTACCTTATATCTCTTGATATTGCCTGATAAGTCCTTTTTTGTCTTATAGATCTATTTGCATCCAATGGCCATTGAACCATTAAGCAACTTGACGAGATCCCAAACTTTGTTAAATGTCATAAAATCCCTCTCTTCCTTCATGGTAGTGTGCTATAGTTTAGATTCTCAACAATTGATGGCCTGTGAAAAAATCTTAGAGGCATTTTTAGCTTTTATATTATAGTTGTACTCTTGAAGTTACATGACATATTCACTAGAAATTGTTGACCTTCTGATCTTAATTGATCTTCTTGACGTTGAGTTAACATTCTTTAGAGAGCATATTTCTCAATTGGTTGCTTAGCACTCTCTAGCATTTAAAGTACTAACAACATAATAAATGAGAAAAATGAAACAATAAGGGAATTAATTAAAGTTGGTAATTAAGTTGTAATAGCAAAAAATTAAAATTAAGAATAATTAACTAGGATTTAAGTATTAAAAATTTAATCAAAGAAATTATTTAAAGTAATAAATTTGGAAACTTAAAATAATTAAAAATTTGGCTAATCCTAGTATAATTTTTTTTAAAAAAAAAGGGGTTAAATGAAAATTCAAGCTTGTAAATAACTTTGATGATTGTAACTTTGTACTCCACACTTAGGAGACCCATTTTTTAATCTTCCTAAAGCCACCTTTGTTATATTTATTTTATACTTCCTTCTTTACACTTGAGAATCCCAATTTTATAATTGCAATTGCTCGCTATGATATGTCACACAGTTGGACTGTGTGATTTTACATATCTTGTGTAATTTATTACACCTTACTATACAAATCTTTTTGCAGTGAAATTTATCTATTACATACATCAAGTGGACTTATGATACTCAAACATGGTTTTCTTATAATTCCAACTTAGAGTTCAAGCACAGAAAAGGAACTATTTGCTTACTTTAGCCATAATACATATAACAAAGCATAAAATTTAAAAATTTATAACTTGAATTACACAAATCTAATTGAGACAAATTAGATGTCATTTTAAAGTTTATGATATGAACATTTTACTATAAAAATATCATGTCAAAATCAATCCATTTGGTCTTTTAAGACATGCAAAAACCACAATTGTCACAGAGTAAACAACATCAATTCATATCAACTTTTATGTCAATTTTAGAAATTTGCCAAATTATTTACAATGCTAAAAAAATAACAAATTATGGCCATATAAGAATGCTCATTAAATTTTGACCCCAAATTCATTCATTAAGGTAGTTAAAGGCAAAGTGACATTTTATTACTAAAATGGTCAAAATTTTTGTTTGTAAAATGCACCAAATGAGCTTTAATATGCCACTTCTTGCCATGAGCAAATTTTTATTCATACATACATCAATTATAAATGGTTCATCACATGAAATTTGCTTTGTAACTGAAAATCACTATACCACTTGAAAATATGCATGTAAACTTAATGGATTTGCATACACTAAATCATGTTCCAATGTCTTATACATGCATTTATTAGTCATATCTTCATAATCTAATACTTTTGCATAAGTTAGCATTATATCACATTAAAATATGAATTTACATATTCATGTAGATAACACTGAGTCATAGACTAAACCCTTATTGAATTTGACTTTTTTTAGATCTTTTTCTCATCATCATCCTTGTTTTGCATTTTATCTGGTCATGGTTAGTAGGAGACAAGTTAACATTTATGCATGTTCCAATGTTATACATCTATCTAGTGGTTATACATTCATTTTGCACAAGTTAACATTACATTATTTAAAGTCCCACATCAGGTTGGAAGACCTTGGGCTAGGGCCTTATAGGTGGGAGAAGTACTCTCCCCACGTGGACGCGTTTTCTTAAGAGCTAATGGGAGAAGCCATCTTCCAAAAAAAAAAACCCGAAGCTTGTAATACCATATATTTCTAGCTCATATCATAACATTTATATGTCTTACATTCATAATTTCCATGAAGGAGCAAGAAAAGGGGTTAAAATGATACAATTTTCTTACGTTGCGTCGTATATAAAAATTTCATTCGATGTCACGTAGACCGTGTGAGCTCCTACTATACATTCTCATATTTAATTACATGAATAAAACTTATTTGGATCAAAAAATGAGGCCTACATCTCAAGATTCATGAAGGGAAGCTCAAAATATGCCTATCAATTTTCAGCCTGAATTGTCCCCTTTTCTGACCAAATTTTGGAAAATCATAATTAATTTTAGAAAAATAAAAATCATGCATTCTACATCATTTTGGAAAGCTACAGATGTCTACTTCACACTAAATATATGCCCAAACCATAACATCTATCGCAGAGGACGTTTGACATCCGAAAAGGTCCAAAGGTCAAACTGCCTCCTGATATTGTCACAGATTTCTGCAGCAAACTTTGAAAATGTCCAATTAATTTCAAAAAAATCCAATCTATGCAAATGATACCAATTGGAAAGCTGTAGATGTTGGTTAAAGGGGAAAAATATTTCTAGAGCAGCTCAAGCAACTCAGACCTCAAAGTTTAATAGAACAGTAACTCAGGTCAGGTAAAACTCCTGATACTGGATAGAATCTTCAAAATTTCATATCTCCCTCTCTAAACATCCAAATGAAGTGCTCCTAGTTGTCATCACTATTAATGTCTAGTTTTTTTGTATAAAATTTCGTGGCAATTGGACATCATTTGCACACTTTGTGACATATTTCATTTTTAGACAAAATGAATAGTGCAGTAGACCAAAATCAAAAAAATTTTAATTTTGAAAATTCATCAAATATTCTATGGATCTCCAAAAATTATGTTCTTTATCTTCCTAAAAGCCTCTCAACAAGCTCTAATTGCATGCAAAATCTTAGATCAAGAAGAGCTCATTTGGCCAAAAAGTGACATAATATATGCAAAGCAAGTCTTGAAAATGCATGCATGGATATCATGGAAGTCATGAACGTTCAAGAAGCAAACTTAGCATGTAAATAATTCATACAAGACATTCAAGAGTGTTTGGGTTGGCCTCACACTTTTCCTCATGGATTTTGGATTTGCCTCACCCATTCTTTAAGAGATTCTTGCACTCAACCATACTCTTGGGGGCCCACTTTGCTTTTGGGAGACTCTTTGCTTTGTCTTAACCAATCTCAAGGGTTCTTGGCTCATCCTTACCATGGTTAAGAGTTCTTGGCCTCTCCACACTCAAGCAAACTCAAATAAATATCATACATTCATTTGAAAACATAATATGTCATCATGAATCATGGCATATAAAATCATGCTATTATACCTTTCATGGATTGAAAATACACATCCACACATTTTAAGACAAGCTAAACGCACATCCATGCATGAGAGAAGGTGGAGAAAGCTACCTTGCACACAATCACACACTTGTTCTCTTGAAACTCCCTCCCTTGCTTTGGCCACACACCTACAAACTTGTGGAGATGGTTTCTCTTAGCCTAGATACAATTTATGGAAGCCAATTAGGTTCATGAAACAAATTCTAAGGCCACACAACTTGCTTAGACACTAGGTTATTCTATAAGCCCCATTATGGTCCATAAATACACCTAATGAAGCAACACCCCTCAAATAATTTCTAGGCTCCATTCTTTCCTTTCAAATATGATTCTTGACTCCTTTTAAGCCTCTTGGAGTCCTTACACAATTAAAACAAAGAGTCTATTATCATGTTGCTTCTTTAGGTCATAATATGGAACCTAAAGAACCAATTCACTTTCTATAGGTTCTAAATTTTTTCCAAGGCCTCCCTTCATATTCATTCATCAAATATGACTCAAGAATGGCCTTAGAAAATTTTAAAACTCTCCCTAGCTATAAGAACTCCCTTTGGCTGAGACATAAGGCAATTTTGGGCTTTATGGAGATTTCTTTGTTTTCTTGAAGGAGGAAGCATGTGGGGAGCATCTTAGGGATCTCAAGAACTCATTTAAACTCTTAATTAGACCTAAGAATCATCACACAAGATCAGATTTTACAAAGTGCACATAGAACCCTAGAATTTGCATCTTGAAATCTAATGGTTATTTTATTGTTTTCTTCGCATATTCTTGTTCTTCTCCCTCAAATACCTAAGATTCATGCTTGGTTGGCCTTGAAAATCAGATCCTCCTATGGCTCCTAGGGTTAGGCGAAATGGAGAGAAAGGAGGATGAAGACATCAACCATAGGATGAAATTTTACCTAGTTTCCTTGCTTATTTTTGCTTGAATATTTCTTTCTCCAAGCTTCCCTCTTCAAATCCGAAAATTCCCTTGAATTCTCCCTTGAATCAGATTTATAAACTCCATTTTAATCAAAGGAAACAAAGGAGAAGGGAGGAGAGGAGGTGTGGATGAAGAAAAACATGAAAAACAACCATGGAAACATACCTTAAGCTTGGATTTTCTTCTCTTCTTCTTCCTCCTTTGGTGTGCCTCTCTCCTAGGGTTTTTCTTCTGATTTGGGGCAGAATAATCTGAAGCTAAATGAGGGAGAGTGTGAGGCACTACCTATTTATAGGTAGGAAGAGTGACTTTTTCAAAAATTCTAATTTTGCCCTTTGTTCTTTGCATTTTCGTTTCTCCTTCGTTTTAGCTTCTTTTTTAGAACCATCTTTTTCATTATAAAATTTAGGTTTCCAATTTAATAAAATGCCTTTGGAATCACTCAAATTGGAGCTAAAACCTTCCCGAATGAATCTATTAAAGTTTAGGTACACTAACATTGAAAAACGTCCATCGGAGGGGATCTAATTGTCCCGGGGCTTCCCATGATTTTCAAGGCCTCTGAAAACCCCAAAGGACTCAAAATTTTCATTTAAAAAGCCCTCCTGTGTGAATTCCAAAAATTATTCAAAATTACGAAAATGCCATTATGTTTCGTAAGGTTTTTGTCAAAATTTGTTTCTTCATTCTAGCTCCATTTTTTCTTTCGTCTAAGGCTAGACTTCTCATTTTTAGGAGTCTAGAATGTTGCTTAAATTTTTTGGGACCTTAACTAATTCATTTCAGGGGACTTACTTTGAAAATGTGCCTGTTTTCGTCGTTTAATGAAAACCGGACATTACAGAGCTAATGGGAGAAGTCATCTAACGGGAACAATATCCATGAGGCTCTATAAGGTGATTGGTATCAGAACCAGCTAAGTCGCATGTGCAACCCGATGACGAGTTAGCCCCAAAGGGGGTGGATTGTAATGTCTCACATCAGGGAGGAAGACCTTGGGCTAAGGCCTTATAAGTGAAAGTAGTACTCTCCCTTCGTGGACGTGTTTTCTTGGGAGCTAATGGGAGAAGCTATCTTCTAGGAAGAACAAAACCCCAAAGCTAATGGGAGAAGCCATCTACTAGGGATAATATCCATGAGGCTCTCCAAGGTTTATGGTTGTAATATCTGGTTTTTATAAAAACGACGAAAATAGATATGTTTTAAAAGCGAGTCCTTTGAAATAAATTGGTCAAGGTCCAAAAAAATTAAAATAATGATCTAGATATTAAGTAATGAAATTAAGAGGCCAGAGATACCCTAAAACAGAGGCTATAATAACTAGACAAAAGTTATCAAAATTGTTATGTAACATAATGGCATTTTTGTAATTTTGGGTAAATTTTGGAATACTAATAGGAGGGCTTTTTAAATGGAAATTTTGAGTCCTTTGGGATTTTTGGAGGCCCTGAAAAACATGGGAAGCCCCGGAACAGTTAAAACTCCTCTGATGTACGTTTTCTAATGTCAATTGACTCGAACTTTGACCCTTTCGTTTGAGAAGGTTTTAACTCTAATTTGAGTAATTCCAAAGACATTTTATAAGATTGAGAACCTAAATTTTATGATGAAAATAATGGTTCTAAAAAAGGAGCTAAACTGAATTGGAAACAAAAATACCAAGATTAAAGGACATAATCAAAATTTTTGGAAACAATTTCTTAAACCTAGTTATATATACCCCATGCCCCACTTTTCTCTTTATTTGGATCATTTCATTTCTACCCTAAACTAGAGAAAGGACCAAGAGAGTGAGGTGCACAAGGGAGGAGAGAAAGGGAGAAGAAAAAGTAAGAGAAAGTTATGGATTTTCATGGTTTTTCTTAGTTTCTCCTTAGCAAACTTCTTCTCCTTCTTCTTCTCTTCTTTCCCATGGGTTTATTGAAGCTTTTGGATCTGTTTTGAGGTCATACCAAGAGGGGAATTTTTGAAAATTAAGAGAAGAAGCTAAGCAAAGAAGAGCAAGCAAAGAAAGCCAAGAAACTAAGGTAATTTGCTATGTTTCAAGCTTGTTCTTCCATTGCTTTTCTTTTGTGTTTTTTATCCCATATAAGACCAGCCATGAGGGGTTGAATTTCTAGCCAAACCAAGAGTGGATCTTAGTAAAATAAGAGAGATGAACAATAATATGTAAAGGAAATGATAAAATAACTATTAGATTTTAAGATAGCAAAGTTAGGGTTTCAAGTGCTCCACCGAAATTCTATTTTGATACAATAGTTCCTAGGCTAAAATGGATTTTTGGATGAGCTCCTAAAATTCTTAGAAAGCTTCTCACATACATCACCCATCAAGAAAATAAAACAAACTCTTTTGGTGTCTTCATGGACCATAGCCTTAGCCTAGAAAGGATGAAGCACCAAAGGGTAGTTTTAATTTATTCCAAGCTTGGTTGTGTCATATATGATGGGAAAGGATGAGAGGAAGTTATAGGCCGTGTCGTGCAACCCTCAAAATAAAATTAGGTTAAAAAATATGTAGTTAGTGGCACAACCTAGGTCATCTCCCTTGGAAATAGAATTCAATGTTCACTTAGGTTTTCTAAGTGTTAAGACTCTAAAAGTTTCCTAACTAAGTGGCGTTTGATTGACTTAAACTAATTAAAATAAAACCAAATTAAAATTCCTAACTGCTACCTAATTGTATGAATTACGGTTGATAATGGGCTTGTGACTAGCTTTAGATTCATCCCTTGGTATCCACTATCCTTCTCCTAATCCAATTGTAATTAATTCTGACCTAAGAGTCCCTATTTGTGTCCAATACATATTATCTTGAGTTACCACACAAGAATCAATGAACTAATAATTTAATGTTGAATTGAAACCTCAATCCCGCATCAAATCACTAACTCTTGTCATTAGGATCAATTAACGCTTGAATTGAATGATTAATTAATTAATTGACCTCTGAATTAACATCCTAGGATGTTTAATTAATCAATCAAACTTTAAGGAATCCTCAAATTAGACAATTAGGCACACCAATTCTCACAAGCATTTTATCAAACACCTTGATTGCACACTTGGAAAATGGTAGGAAAATGCAAAATTTAGTGTTTAATCTAATCAATTAATCAACAAAAAGGCTTCCTAATCAATGTCTAACTAGCCACTAATTACAATTACACAAATTTCCAATCCAATACAACTTAACCAAGCATGTACAAGAAAAAAGAAAAAGTGTAAGAAATTAAGGAAATCTTAGCCAAAATTCTAAGTTCTTCTCCATGGATTCAAGCTTCTCCAAGGTTTTCTTCCAAGATAATCACAAGATGGAGATTAGAGCTTCATTTGAATGGAGATGGAATAGGAATGGAGGAGACGAATAGAATGGCGTGGTCACTGGATGGAATGGATAAAGTGAATGGAATGGATGACAAGAGTGTGATGGCGTGATTTTGCATATGGAATGTGTGTATAACATGAATGCTCTTCTCACATGAATTTTTAATAATTTCACGTGCTGCCTCTCATTCTTCTCATTGCCCATAGCCACATGCATATATGTATAAGTATGGGCCCCACTTCAATTTATTTTATAATATTCCACATGAAACTCTCCTTTCATTCTACCCAAGCTTCATATATGTGTCTTGCTTCTCTCTTAGAAAAATACGTAGCTTATTCTTCTTCTTTCTTATTCATTCGTGTTGCTTCCTCTCTTTGTGCTACTTGTGCTTCTTCCCTTCACAGTCTCTTCCTCCTATAAACCCGTGGAACCATCAACTCGAGCTGCATGTTGCGTGGATGGTTTTGTTTTGCTCACGTGCTGCTCTCCATGCAAAACTCTTTTCCTTTGCCATGAGTTAAGATCATGTGCTTATTATTCTTACAAGCTCCCAGCTCCCAGCTCCCAGCTCATTTAACTCTTCCTTCACTCACTCTCTTATCCTGTCCGTAGCTTCTTATAACCCAAAGCTTGTGTTGCTTCCTTTGTTTCTACTTAAAAGCTCCTTCAGCTACTAGTCTTGTGCAGCCCATGTGTGCATGGATATGAATGAAGGAGCTGGATGTGGCTTCTTGTTCCTTCTCCTCCCTCCAAACCCATTGCAAAATTCATGTATTTCCCATGCTTCTTAATTCTGCTACTACTTTATGTAATTTCTCACATAAACTTTGTATGGTTTGGTGTCTTGTGTTTATATGGAGGGAGACCTAAATGTAACACCATACTTCTAGGACTCAATTCATACAATTCCCATGCCTCATCTTATGTTTATTCTATGGAAACAATATAGTGGCATAGGGAGTTATGAATAAAAATGCATTTCTCTACAGGTAAAAATTTTCTTTTGAAGTCCCGTAGGCCATATGAAAGCATCTATCACGTTCTCATACTTAAACACATGAATATAACTCATTTCCATCATCAAATTTGGCCTACAACTCGTGGAAAGCAAAGGAGCACATAAAATCTATGTTTGTATTTTCGGCCAGAATTTCCTCTTTTCTATCACAAACTTTGAAAAATCATAACTAAATCTAAAACAATAAAAAAAACATGCAATCTTGGTCATTCTAGAAAGCTTGGGACGTCTACTTCATGATAAAAATATGTACAAATCATAATATCCCACACACAGAGCATTTGACACACGAAATAGTCCGGAGGTTGGATTGGGTTCTGATGTTGTCATAGTTTACTGATATGAACTTCAAAAATATCCAATTAATTCCAAAAAAATCAAATCCATGTAAATGATACCAATATGGAAATTTGTGGATGTTAAATAGAGGGAAAAAATATCTCCAGATCAGTTCATCAAGCTCAGATCTCAGAAATTGATGGAACAGTACTTCTAGTCGGGCTAGGTTACTAATACTGGACAGAAACTTCAAAAATTCATATCTCCCTCTCTAGACCTCCAAATGAGGTGCTTCTAGTTGTCATGAGTCACTGTGATTATCTAGTTTCTATGTACAAAATTTTGTGGCAATTGGACATCATTTGAATTTTGAGTGACAGAAAACAATTTCGGACCAAATAAATAGTGCAGCAAACCAAAAATATGAATTTTGCCAACTTTGAAAAATCCTCAAATATTCTTTAGACCTCCAAAAATTATGATCTTTAGCTTCCCAGAAAGCTCTCAATGAGACATAATTGCATGCCAAATCTTAGATGAAGACTAACTCATTTGGCTAAAAAGTGATATAGGGTTCCATTATGGTCAAATTTGGCTCCATATGAGGTACCAAATTTGCCAAATGGCCTTCCCTTGGTTGTGGCACCTTTTGGGCAAGTCCAAAAGTACATTTGAGACTTAAGTGAGCTGTCCAAATGGTCCCAAATCTCATGCATCTCATTTTGGCCATTCAACCCACACTTATGCATACATTCATCAAAATCCCATATTGCACACCTTGGCCTTCCATACTCAAAATAAGTGCTATAGGTCATATATCATTTTCATACATCTAAACATCACATAATAGTATATTTACACATGTCTTATAGTTCATGGTACATATATAACATCATATATATTATGAACTATCATTATGGTTCCAAAATGGCTAAAATAACACATAGGCTTGTCAATCCTTGCTCTTCATGGTTGTTGGCTCCCTTCACTCATAATTGCTTGGTCCACCTAGCATGTTAGATCATTGGAGAGAAGGGGATGAGATTCAAAGAATCCCAATAGCTCATCTCCCATTCAATCACACATAATATGTGCAAAGCAAGCTTTACAAATACATGCATGGAGGAAATAAAAGCCATTGACATTTTAAAGCAAACTTGGTATGCGAACAACTCATACAAATCATTCAAGAGCTCACCAAGTGCTTGGAATGGCCTCACACTTCTCCTCATGGATTTTGGACTTACCTCACCCATTCATGAGCATTTTGGACTCAACCATACTCTTAGGAGCCCACTTTGCTTTTGGGAGACTCTTTGCTTTATCTCAACTAAGCTCGATGGTTTTTGGCTCATCCTCACCCAAGGGAAGAGTTCTTGGCCTCTCCACACTCAAGCAAACTCATACAAACATCATGGATTCATTTAAGACATAACATGGCATCAAGGATCATGACATGTAAAGGCATGCTAGCATACTTTCCAAAGCTTGAAAATACACATACACACATTCCAAAACAAGCTAGACATACATTCATGCATGAGAGAAGGTGGAGAGAGCTACCTTGTATACAAGCACACACTTTTTCCTTAGCTTTCAAGCCTCCTCTTTCGGCCATACACCCACAATTTGGTGGAGATGGTTTCTCTTAGCCTAGATACAATTTATGGGAGCCAATTAGGTTTATGAAACAAACTCTAAGGTCGTACAACTTGCTTAGATACTATATTGCTCTATAGGCTCCATTATGGTCCATAAATGCACCTAATGAAGCAACACTCCTCAAACAATTTCTAGGCTCCATTATTTCCTCTCAAATATGATTCTTGACTCCTTTTAAGCCTCTTGGAGTCATCATAAAATTAAAACAAAGAGCCTAACATCATGTTGCTTCTTTAGGTCATAATATGGAACCTAAGGCACCAAATCACTTTCTATGAGTTCTAAATTTTTTTCAAGGCCTCCCCTCATTTTCATTCATCAAATATGACTCAAGAATGGCCTTAGAAAAATTTAAAACTCTCCCTAGCTAGGAGAACCCATCTAGGTCCAGGCTATAAAGCATATTAGGTTCCATGGAGCTTTCTTTGTTTTCTCAAGGGAAGAAGCATATAGGGAGCCTCTGAGGGATCTTGGGAGCTCATTTAACTCTTACTTAGGCCTAGAAATCATCATACAAAATTAGATTTTATAAGGTGCAATTGAAACCCTAGAACTTGCATCTTGAAATCTAATGGTTATTTTGTTGTTTTCTTTGCATATTCTTATTCTTCTCCATCAAATACCTAAGAATCATGCTTGGTTGGGCTTGGAAATCAGATCCTCCTAGGGTTCTTGGTCTAGGTCGAAATGGAGAAGAAGTGGGGTGAAAGGTATCAACCATAGGATGCATTTTTACCTTGTTTCCTTGCTTAGTTTGGCTTGAATCTTTATTTCTCCAAGCTCCTCTCTTCAAATCCAAACTTTCCCTTGAATATCTCCCTTGAATCAGATTTATAAACCTCATTTTAATCCAAGGAAAGAAAGGAGAATGAAGGAGAGGTGGTGGAGGTGGAGAAAAGCAAGGAAAATTGCAATGAAAACATACCTTAAGCTTGGCTTTCTTCCTCCTTCTTCTTCCTCTCTTGGGCACCTCTCCCTTAGGGTTCTTCTTCTGATTTGGGGTTGGAAAATCTGAAGTGAAATGAGGGCAAGTGTGAGGTGCCACCTATATATAGCTATGGTAAAAGGACTTTTTAAAAATTCCCATTTTGTCCTTCATATTTTGCATTTTTGTTTCTCCTTCGTTTTAGCTCCTTTTTGAGAACCGTCTTTTCCATTACAAAGCTTAGGTGCTCAATTAAGAAAAATGCCTTTGGAATCACTTAAATTGGAGCTAAAATCTTCCCGAACAAATCAGTCAAAGTTCAGGTCAACTGACGTCAGAAAACGTCTACCGGAGAGGTTTTAACTGTCCCAGGGCTTTCCATGGTTTTTAGGGCCTCTAAAAACCCTGGAGAACTCAAAACTTTCATTTAAAAAGCCCTCCTATGTGAATTCCAAAAATTGCTCGAAATTATGAAAATGTCATTACGTTTTGTAAGCTTTTTGTGAGAAATTGTTTCTTCATTCTAGCTCTGTCTTTCTTTCCGTCTGAGCCTGGGGTTCTCATATTTAGGAGTCTAGAATGCTTCCCAAATTTTTTGAGACCTTAACTCCATCATCTTGGGGGACTTCTTTTTGTATCCGGTAAGTTTCATTCGTTAACGGAGAAACTGCACATTACATTTCTCACATTTCCTCTGGTTTTCAGGGAACCAGATGTTACACTAAATGTGTGCAGAGTAGTAGAAGCTACTTTGTGAGACAACCCAAGCCTTCTTCTTCGCATGTTTCTTCCCATTCTCCACGTCTATTTGCCTATGCTAAGAATCTCGTGGCTTTTATGCTTCTGAAGCTTACTGTCAGCTCGTTGCTTCCTTCACTCATTCTTTAATCACGTTGTGTGTCTCTGAGCTTCTGCTTTCCTCATTACTAACCTGCAGCTTCTTCTTCCCATTCATTACCATGAACCCGATGTATGTGGATGGTTGTGGCTTCATGCATGAGAATAAGCAAACTTAACGTATGGTTCTGGTGGGACCTCGTGCATGTGAAAAGAAAGGACTGAGCCATTATAATGAGCTTCAGTGAGAGTACGTGATGTTGAAACATGAGAATAAAAAGCGGCCTGATTTGGACTCCACCAAGAATGCCTCCCTTTGATGTATTCATTGCTTACACAAGAAGAGCCAGCTACCATTAATTCATCTTCATTTTAAATTCTTTTTCCCATTAAAATTTGCACAAGAAAATAAAATAAAATGAAGCAAAATAAAACAAAACAAAATATTAAGAAGGAAGAATTCATAAAGGAAATATTTCAATGAAATTTATGCATTAAAATTCAAAAAAATTTGTAAATAAAATTATAAAGTGCAAGCAATGGCCAATAAACTCAATTATCCACCTAATAAAGTCCATTAGACCTTATTTAATTATTAAAATGCTTAAGTTAGGAGAATTAAAATATATAAAAATCAGGCTTATCAGGAAGCCTTAAAAAAATTTTAGAAGTGATAGATAGTGAGATGTAGTTATAGGTTCCATATTATGACTTAGAGAAGCAACACTTAGCTAGGTTCCTTCAATTAATTGTGTGATGGCTCCAAGAGGCTTAAAAGGAGTCAAGAGTCATAAATGAATGGAAAGAATGGAGCTGAGATTATGTTTTCCCTAGGTTGCTTCATTAGGTGCATTGTGGAACCATAAATGAGCTATAAGAACAACCTAGCTATTGAAATGAATGAGTGGCTTTAAAAATTGTTCCAAGAGTGTAATTGGCTTCCATATTATGTGTCTAAGCCAAACAAATCAAGTTTCACCTTCTTGTAAGTGTGTGGCCGAAGGAGAAGAACCAAATTCAAGGAGAAAAGTGTGCAACTATAACCAAGGTAGCTCTCTCTTCCTTCTTTCATGCATTCGTGGATGTTTATATTGTCTTTGAATGTGTGTATGTTTTAAGCCATGAAAAATGTTTTAGCATATATCTATGTGCCATGGTACCATGATGTTATGTTATACACTTAAATGATACTTTGTGAACATGTTTTGGGTTTGCTTGAGTGTGGTAAAACCAAAAGTCCTTTAGCTAGGGTGAGGATGAGCCAAAAGTCTCCAAAAATGGGTGAGACAAAGCTAAAAGTCTCTAAAGAGTGAGGCTTAGTCAAGAACCCTTTAAGAGAATAGGTGAGGCAAGTCCAAAATCCCCCCTAAGAGAAGTGGGTGAGGCTAAACCATCTTCTTAGCAAACCTATGTATGTTTTGTATGACTTCTTGAGAGCTAAAAATGTTCCATGAATGATTATATGCTCTATGATATCCATGCATACATTTTTAGACTTGGATTTGCATTATTTATGTATGGTTGAAACGGAGAAGAGCTATTGGGATTCCTAGAATCTCATTCCTTTCTCCCCATTTGCCTAACATGAAGTGAACCAAGAAATCGGAGCCACCAAGCTTGAAAAAAAGAGATTGACAACAAAGCGTGTGATTTTGTCCATTTTCTAGCCATATGAATAGCATATGATGTAATCCAATGTTGTGTATAATGTATGAGCTTATGAACATATGTAATTATATGGATACTTGATGTATGTATGAGATTTGATGCCATATGAATGTTGTAGCAAGTTCTTGACATTGAATGGCAATATATAGCTTATGTATTCTTGTGTATACCTTAGGGTGTGAGAGTGAGTTTGTGAAATTTGGGTTTGTGCACCTTTAAGACATGTTTAATAGAACATTTTGGCACTTTCTTATGTGCTTAAGTTGTAATATCCAGTTTTTGTCAAACGATGAAAATAGGTACATTTTCAAAGCAAGTCCCCCAAAATAAATTAGTTAAGGCCTAAAAAATTTAAGTAACATTTTAGACTCCTAAAAATGAGAATTTCAGGCTCAGAAGGAAAGAAAAATGGAGCTAGAATGAAGAAACAAAATTGAACGAAAGGCTAACGAAACGTAATGGCATTTTCGTAATTTCGAGAAAATTTTGGAATTGACAGAGGAGGGCTTTTTAAATGAATGTATTGAGTTCTTCGGGATTCTCAGAGGCCCTAAAAACCATGGGAAGCCCCGGGACAGTTAAAACCCCTTTGGTGGACGTTTTCTAATATTAGTTGACCTGAACTTTGACGAATTCGTTCGGGAAGGTTTTAGCTCTGATTTGAGTTATTCCAAAGGCATTTTATTAAATTAAGGACCTAAATTTCATAATTGAAAAGATAGTTCTCAAAAAGGAGCTAAAATGAACTGAAAACAAAAATGCCAAGATGAAGGGATAAAATTAAAATTTTGAAAAGTGTTTCTTAAACCTATCTATATATAGGTCATGCCCCACCGCCTCATTCATTTAGCCACATTTGTTTCTACCTTAAACTAGAGGAGAGAGCTAGGGTTTGAGGCACACCAAAAGGAGAAGAAAGGAAGGAGAAAAATAAGGAAGAGGTATGGATTTTCTTGGTTTTTTCATGCTTTCCCTTTAGCAAACTTCTTCTCCTCCATTTCCTCTTCTTTCCTATGGCTTTATTGAAGCTCTTAGATCTATTTTGAGGGCAAAACAGAGGGGAAAATTCAGATTTGAAGAGAGGAGGCCAAGCAAAGTGAGAAACAAGCAAGAAGAAGCAAGAAAATAAGGTAAATCTTCATTCCTATGGTAGCTACTTATTCTCCCCTTCTCTCCTTGGTTTGTCCAACATAGGGAGCTTTAAGAAGGCTTGGATTTTAGGTAAAACCAAGGGTGAAACTTAGGAATTTAAGGGAGGAGAATAAAAATATGCAAAAAAAAAAAATAACAAAAGAACCATTAGAAATCAAGATAGCAAACCTAGGATTTCAAGTGTCCTTTTTCAAAATCTGATTTGATACAATAATTCCTAGGCCTAATTGAGTGTTTGGATGAGTTCCTAAAATCCCTAGAAGGCTCCCCATATACATCTTCTACTAAGAAAATAAAGTAAGCTCCATGGATGCCAAGATGATGCATAGGCTCAGCCAAGAGGGTTCCATGTATCTAGGGATAGTTTTAAATTTTTTCAAGCCCATTTTTTAGTCATATATGATGAATGAAAATGAGGGGAAACCTTGGAAAAAATTTAGGAAGCCTAGGGAATGAATTAGTGTCATAAGTTCCATAATATAACCTAAAGAAGTAACATGTAGTTAGGCTCCTTATTTTACTTGTGTGATGACTCCAAGAGGCTTCAAAGGAGTCAAGAATCATAAATGGAATGAAAGAATAGAGCCTAGAACTCAATTGATGGATGTTGCTTCATTATGTGCATTTTGGAACCATAAAAGGAGTTATGAGAACAAGTTAGTGTTTAAGGAAGATGTATGGCTTTAGGAATAATTCCAAGAACTTAATTGGCTTCCATATATTGTGTTTAGGCCAAGAGAAACTAATCCCACACTCTTGTGTGTGTGAGGCCGAGGGAGAAGACTCAAGGCTCAAAGAAAAAGTGTGCTTGTGTGGCAAAGGTAGCTCCCTCCTCTTTCTCTCATGCATGAATATATGCTTACCTTGTCTTTAAATATGTGTATGTGTATTTTAAGCCATAAAAAATGTTCTAGCACATGCCTTTGGTCCATGGTACCATAGTGTTGTAATATATTTTCAAATGTTGCTTAGTATGTTTGCTTGGGTTTGCTTGAGTGTGGTGAAGCCAAGAACCCTTAGCCATGGTGAGGATGAGCCAATAACTCTTAAAATTGGTTAAGACAAAGTAAAGAGTTTCCCAAGAGTATGATTAAGTCAAAATTTCTTAGAGAAAATGGGTGAGGCAAGCCCAAAATCTATAAGAGAATAGGTGAGGCTAATCCATTTACTTGGCAAGCCTATGTATGCTTTGTGTGACTTGTTCAAATGTTAAGAATACTTTTTGAATGATTACACATTCCATTATGCCTATGCATGCATTTTCAAGACTTGTATTTCATTCTTTATGTGTGATTGAAAGGGAGATGAGTTATTGGGATTCTTTGAATCTCATTCCCTCCTCTCCAATGTCTTAACATGCTAGGTGGACCACATGAGTAAGGTAATGGAAGCCATCAAGTTGGAAGATAAGATATTGACAACAATTTGCCTAGTTTTTCTTATTTCATAGCCATATGTATGGCAAGTGATGTAATCCTATGATGGATTTGTTATGTAATCATTTGAATATATGTAATTACCCAAATGTTTGATGTATGTATGAGTTTTAGGGCCAAATGAATGGTAATGTGCATTTTGGGTAGTGAATGGCAATGTAAAGCAAGTGTAATCTTGTGTATGGTATGGGGTAAGAGAGTGAGTTTTCAAATTCTGGGTTCATGCACCTTTGAGACAAGTTTAGAAGGTCATTTTGGTGCATTCCCATGTGCTCAAGTGGTCATGGTTGCCTTGGAGCTCACAATGGACCATTTGCACCCTTTGTAATGCCTAAAAGTGACCATTTCACAACCCAATATCAAGATATGAACAAATGAATGAATTTGCCTATGAAATTTGGTACACATATAGATCTTGTCTGGATCTTTTTGGGAAGTGAAAGAATAGTTTATTTGGAACTCTGTGGAATTAATTATGAATTTTCAAAGTTGGCATTTTTTTGCTGAACTAATGCAGACACTATTCATATAGTTAGTAACTTGGGCTGTGTCATTATAGAGCCAAATAATATCCAATGCTCATAAAATTTTATAATAATAAACTAGACATGATAAGATTTCCATGGCCACTAAGATCACCCCAATTGGACCTCTGAGTAGGGAGATATGAATTTTTGAAGTTGGAGGACGGTACTAGTAATGATAGTAGACCTCTGGTACTCTTCCATCACTTTCCGGTAGCTAGCAGCCCCAGTTGTGGTCTGGATATATTTTTACTATAGATTAGACATCTTTAGCTTTCTAGAATGCAAAGTATGTATGATTTTGATTTTTCTAGAATTAGTTATAATTTTTCAAAGTTTATGATAGTAACTTGGAATTTATGGCCAAGGCTGCACTTAGTGTTTTTATGTATTCCATCCACTTACACAAGTTCTAAGCCACTTATTGGGATGGTTATGAGTTGTAATTATGTAATTAAATATGAGAATGAGATGGATGACTTCACATGGTCCACGGGACATCGAATGGAAAAATTATCCACTACGCAACGCAAATTTATTCATTATTTTTAATGTCATTTTCTTGCTTTCTTGTGAGATGCATGGCATAAGGCATAGAAATAGCATGAGACAAGCTAGAAATTTATGGTGCTACACAAGTAGTCATGAATGTCTTAGAAGCTAATGTGGACCATTTGAGACCCTTAGAAGGCACAAAATTGGCCATTTTAGAACCCGATATCAAGATCTGACCAAATGAATGAATTTCCTCATGAAATTTGGCATGCATATAGATCGCATCCATAGATTTTTGGGAAGCCAAAGACTAGATTATTTGGAGCTCTATGAAATTAATTATAAATTTTCAAATTTACCAAATTTCAGCTGTTCTAGTATGGCTACTATTCATATAGTCAGTTTCTTCTCTTGTGTCATTTAAGGGTCAAATGGTGTTCAATACTCATGAAATTTTTGAGGCAACTAGACATGATAAGCTTTCTATGGCCACCAAGATGACACCAATTGGATTCTGAGCAAGGAGATATGAATTTTTAAAGTTTTGTCATAGTACCAGTAGTGCTAGGCGAGTTTGGTTACTATTCCATTGATTTCTAGTGGCTAGACATTCGTATTGTGGTTTGAATTTATTTTTAGATAAAATAGACATTTGTAGGTTTTTAGAATGGTATAGTCTGCTTGATTTTAATTTTTCTAGAATTAGTTATAATTTTCAAAGTTCATAACAAAAAGTTGGCACACTAACCTGAGGCTGCACATGTAATTTTTGTGTATATGGTCCATAAGCTCAAGTTTTTGGCCATTTCTTGAGATGATTTTGAGTTTTATTTATGTATTTAAATATGAGAATGAGATGAATGAGTTTATATGGTCCATGGGACACGAAATAAATATTTTATTTACAACGTAATGCAAAAATAATCTAATATTTTAATGCCATTTTCTGGAAAATGTGTGCTTGGTTAAGGAAATGCAAGTTATAATGGTATGAGATGAGGTAAATGAATATAGTTTTACATATTACATCAAAATACAAATTTACATATTCATGTAGATGACACTAGGTCATAGACTAAACCCTTGTTGAATTTGACCTTTTTTAGATCTTTGTCTCATCATCCTCCTTGTTTTGCATTTTACCTGGCCATAGTTAGTAGGAAGACAAAGGGTGAGATTCTAGGAAAAATCTCAGTAGTATCACTCTACCAATCCCAATATACACATGTGATTACTTAAATAAAGAGATACAAGCATGTATGGTTAAAAACATCATAGAACATCATAAAACATCATAACATAACCATCTCATATGGCTATATCATACATGCAGTTCGGCTTAGGCTTTTTCCTTTAGGCTAAGGGAGAACTACTACACTTAATCCCTCTACCACAGGCTTTTCCTTTAGGCTAAAGGAGAACTTCAACATTCAATCCCTATGCCACCTTTCCTTGAAGCCATAAGCCTGTGAAATATAACATTAAAACACAGCCAACTCAGAACATCTCATAAAACATAACCTTATAAGTAACCAATACACACAATGTAATCCAAACTCAAGCAAATCAACATGCATATAAGGGATTGAAGAGTAAGCTACCTGATACAAGCCAACAATCTTAACCAAAGAACTAATCCACTTTTTCTTTCTTTTTACTTTTCTCAGTTTTACACACACATAAGGTGTGATTGTTCTAGCTTGGCTTAAACACATCAATTAAGATGCAAAACAACTAATTAGGATCTATTCAATCTCATTCTATCTATATATGTGAAATTCCATTTATTGTGTCTCAAAGTGCCTCTTTTTCTTTGCTACACTTCATGTATCAATATATTCAATCTCATTCAATCTTAACCAATTACTTTGCGTGTCTCAAAGTGCCTCTTTCCATTTACTACACTTCATGTAGCAATTCCATCATTCATCTATCTCATCTTACTCACTTTTTATAGTTAAAAACAAGTCTAAAAACTTAGCCATATCACTTATTCCATTCTTAGGGCATATTAGGTTTCTATGGAACCATAATTTTAACATAATCAAATCTCATTTTTTTTCTCAAACCAATAGTTCATCCAGCCTTTATATCACTCATTTAAGCCTCTTATATCATCAACCCAAATTAAAAACTTCCCTAAATACTTTTTCCTCACCTTGGTCGAGACTCCACCATGTTGTCCCAATCTTGGGATTTTTTTTGTTCAAGAAGGAATCTGAGATCTTTAGGATATCCATGATTTATTTCTAATTCATTTATGGTAATATAGGAATCAAATAATCTTCCTAAGATTTTGAAGTATTCATGGCCCAACTAAAACCCTAGGTGAAGTTAACTTACATTATCTTGCTTTTTAGGTTAATTTCTTTGTACATTCTTATTCCTTACCATTCTAAACCCTTGATTGCATCAAGTTTTCGTCAAATACAAATATTCTCCCCTCTCTCTCTCTCTTGGTTGAAACTACACATAGCTAGGGTTCCAAAAATAACAAATTTTCCTAGCTTGAATGATACCTTGTTTTGATGCTCTTTTGATGGACATTCTTTTGGTATAATTGGTTTCCTCAAATGAGCTCTTTCACTCAAAGTGATAGCCATAAACTTCACCCTTGTTAGAAACCAACCCTACCATGAAAGATAGCATGATAAGTAGAGAAAATTTAATAACTAAAAAATAGCAAAATTTAGCATATTTTCTTATCTTTTTTGGCTTGCTTTCCCTTCTCTCTCCTCCCTCTTTCATGCCACCATGGAAGTCTTTTTAGAACTACCAAAGTTGGTTATGACATGAGGAAGAAGAAGAGACATGACTTATATATAAAAATCTAAGGTTTATGACTTTCCAAAAATGACCATTTGGCCCTTACACTTTAATTACTCCATTTGAACTCATCTTTTTGATCTTGTTAAAAACTAACTACTCCTCACCAAATTTTAGACTCTTTCTTCATTAAAAATATCTGCTTAAAGGTTACAGTGATTTAAAAAATAGTCTCGAATAGCTCAAACTAAAATCTTACCATTAAGAGTCCTAAACCATACACTGTTAGGGATTTAATTAAACTAACTCCATTTGGTTAATATGCTAACTTTATTTCATAATATTACGATGAGGAATATACATTTTTTAAGTCAATTCTCATGTTTTGTAAATCCCTAATTTTTTTTTGCTTTATGGTTAAATTAACTCTTTTACTCCTATAGTCATTTTTCATCTATTCTACCTTTTTAATATTGTTTTTCTAGATCACTCTACTTTATACATTATTTAACTTTTGCCTTTGCTTAAAAGTAAAAATTTAAGATCCACAATGGCTTAAAACAGCTCACTTACACCTATGCCATTAGTTACCTCAGTTTGCATGCAATTAGGGTTTTAATGATCGCCTTCAGCGGCAAGTTACCTCTCTGGATGCAGAATTGAAAAGTTTTATTGCCCATGGTTATATGGGTCCTATCTTTACTCAGTTCTTATTCTGTACTTCATTGGGACCATATCCTAGAGAATTCATTCCTAGAGAGCCTCGGTTTCCAAAACTAAATCTACCCAACATAAAACAATGGACTCCAGAACAGATGATCTGGTAGCCTTATTTAATCATATAATAATGAAAAATATCTTACTTTCTTAATAAAATACTAAATATTTAAATTCTTGATTTCCCTTGTTGCACTGTGAGAATTATTTCGGTTACCCTTGAATTAGATTTTCACTATTTCTAAGTCTCTTTTATCATCTAATTGAGTTTTTACTTCTCTCATCACTTATAACCTTTTCTCAAAGTCCAATTCAATA
The DNA here is from genome assembly GCA_026724425.1 of Erythrophleum ivorense. Classification (NCBI taxonomy): domain Eukaryota; kingdom Viridiplantae; phylum Streptophyta; class Magnoliopsida; order Fabales; family Fabaceae; genus Erythrophleum; species Erythrophleum ivorense. The sequence continues at coordinate 15,082,644 of JAIUCV010000010.1, forward strand.
TAAAAATACTGGATATTACATAATCACACATCTTAGCCCAAGTCTATGCTATCAAGTCAAACAAAGTGTGTTACAAATCACACAGGGTCGTGTAACCACTTCTCATTAATTTGTCCCTGTCACACCATATTATTTCTAGCATCAATTTCCTTTATCAAGGTGGGATTACACAAAGTAGCAAGGAAATCCCAAGAATTTTGCATTAAAATCATGACTTAATGGTGTTATGTAGGGGTGAGGATTCAGATTTCGATTCTTGAACCCTCGAAAACTTACCAACAACATATTCTAATTATTTTCCATTCATGCAAGTCATAAAAATCTTAAAAATTCACATGAATCACGGATCAAGAACTAAAAATCACAAATTCTCATGTTTTGCCTCGGGTTCCAAGGTAGCAGATTTAAAGGCAACTTTGAAAAATCATAACTAAATGTAAAAAATTCAAAATCACACAAACCATAGCTTTCTGGAAAAGCCCTAGATTTCAAGTTTACACAAAAATAATTCTGAGCCATGAATAAAGCATTAGAACCACGTTTGACAATGAAATGACCACAGAGGTCTGACTACCTTCTGATACTAATACAGTTTACTGTCATAAACTTAAAAAATATCCAATTAATTTCACAAAAATACAATCCATGCAAATGATACCAATCTAGAAAGTTATGGATGTTAGCAAGAGGATCAAAATCATTCCAACCCAGTTTAGGTTCATGCATACCCAAAAAATCAATCAAATAGTGCTTCGGGTCTAACTGTGTGCTTGATATTGGACAACAACTTCAAAAATTTATATCTCCCTCTCTAGACATCCAATTGAGGTGCTTCTAATTGACACAAGTCACTGGGAAGGTCTTATTTCTTCTTATAAAATTTCATAGCAATTAGAAATCGTTTGCCCCATGAATCACAGAATTTCATTTTAGGCCAAAATGAACAATACACTGACCAAAACCAGAAAAAATTTTCAACTTCAAAAATTCACCAAATATTTCATAGACCTTCAAAAATTTTGCACTTTAACTTCCCAAAGATCTTTAGATGAGCTCTACATTCATGCCAAATTTCATAAGGAAATTTTTCCATTTGGTAAGTTTGTGATATAGGGTTATGAAATGCCCCTTTTAAGCTTCATATGAGATCTCAAGGGGTCCATTTTTGCTTCTTCTCATTCTATGCCCGCATGAGCACGTGGGAAAGCATTAAAATACTCTATCAAACATGTTTCAAAAGGCTAATAACCCATATTCCATAATTCCACTCATTCAACCCAAGATATACACAAGATTACATATATGCTACTCTTACGATTCATTACCAAAACCATGCAATATCATTCATTTGGCTCTAGTTCTCATACATACATTAAGTATTCATATATTTACACATGTTTCAAAGGCTATACATTGTAATGTCCAATTTTCATTAAACGATGAAAATAGGCGTGTTTTCAAAGCAATTCCCTTGAAATGAATTACTTAAGGTCCCGAACCCAAAATGAATTAGTTAAGGTCCTGAAAAATTTGAGTAACATTCTAGACTCCTAAAAATGAGAATTCTAGGCTTAGACGAAAACAAAAACGGAGTGAAAACTTATGAAACGTAATGACAATTTTGTAATTTTGGAATTCACATAGGAGGGCTTTTAAATGAAAGTTTTGAGTTCTTTAAGGTTCTCAGAGGCCCTGAAAACTATGGGAAGCCCCAAGATAGTTAAATCTCTTTCGGTGGACGTTTTCCAATGTCAGTGTACCTGAACTTTGACAAATCCATTTAGGAAGGTTTTAGCTCTGATTTGAGCAATTCTAAAGGCATTTTACTAAACTAGGAACCTAAATTTTATAATGGAAAAGAAGGTACTCAAAAAAGAGCTAAAGCGAATTAAAAACGAAAATGCCAAGAACAAAGGGCAAAATTAGAATTTTTGAAAAATGTTTCTTCCTTCCCCTATAAATAGGTGGCGCCTCACTCTCACACTCACATAGCTTCATATTTTTTTGCCCAAATTCAAAGAAGAGAGCTAGGGTTTAGGCACACCAAAGGGAGAGAAGAAGAAGAAGAAATCAAAGGCTTAAGGTATGGAAATTTGGTAGTTTTTCATGCTTTATTCCATCCAAACCTCTTCTCCTCCATTTTTCTTTGTTTCCTTTTATTATAATGAAGTTTACAAATCTGTTTTAAGGGAGAAATTAAGGGAAAAATTCGCAATTGAAGGGAGGAGCTCAAAGAACACAAGATTCAAGTGAGAAAAAGGAAGAAAACAAGGTAATTTTTTCTTCTATGGTTGTTATCCCTTCCTCCTCTTCCTCTACCATTTCGCCCTACTTAAGAAACCCTAGGAGGGTTTAGTTTTTAGGCAGAACCAAGGGTGATTCTTCGGAAAAAGGGTGTGGAGATTAAGAATATGCAAAGAGAATTAACAAAAAATCATAGAAATTCAAGATACAATTTCTAGGGTTTCAAGTGTTCCTTCCAAAATTTGATGTGATCACATACTTTCCATGTCTAAATAAGTGTTTGAATGAGCTCCTAAGATCTCTAGAAGTCTCCCCATGTGCTTCTTCCCTTGAGCAAACAAAGCAAAGGCCATAGAGAGCAAAACCCTTTATTGTCTTGGCCTAAGGGTGTTAGCATAGCTAGGGAGAGTTTTAAATTTTTTTAAACCCATTTTTGAGTCATATATGATGAATAAATATGAGAGAAAGCCTTACAAAAAATTTAGAAACCATAGAAAGTGAGATGGTGCCTTATGTTCCATAATATGACCTAAAGAAGCAACATATAGCTAGGCCCTTTATTTTAATTGTGCGATGACTCCAAGAGGTTTAAAGGGAGTCAAGAATCATATTTGAAAGGAAATAATGGAGCTTAGAATTTATTTGAGGATTGTTGCTTCATTAGGTGCATTTTTGAACCATAAAAGGATTTATAGGTTAAGCTAGAGTCTAGGCAAGTTGTGTGGCCTTATAATTAATTCCATGAACTTAATTGGCTTCCACAAATTATGTTTAGGCCAAAAGAAATTATCTCCACACCTTTGTCTGTGTGTGGCCGAAGGAGGGAGCATTGATTCAAGAGAAAAAGTGTGAGTTGCTTCCAAGGTAGCTCACTCCACCTTCTCTCATGTATGATTATTTACTTTACTTGTCTTTGAATGTGTGTATATGTATTTTTAAGCCATGAAAAGTATTCTAGCATGACTTTTATTCCATGGTGCCATGATGTTACAATATGCTTTCATATGAAGTTTATGATATGTGCTTGGGTTTGCTTGAGTGTGGTGAGGTCAAGAACCCTTAGCCATAGTAAGGATGAGCCAAGAACCTTTAAAATTAGTTGAGACAAAGTAAAGAGTCTCCCAAAAGTGAGGTTGACTCCCAAAAGCATGGTTGAGTCCAAGAACCTTTTAAAGAATGGGTGAGGTCAGTCCAAAATCCACAAGTAAATGGGTGAGGCCAATCCACTTGCTTAGCAAGCCTTTGTATGCTATGTATGACTTTTTCAAATGCCAAGAATGCTTCTTGAATGATTGCACATGTCCATATGCCATGCATGCATTTGTAAGACATAGTTTTACATCTTTTATATATGATTGAATGGGAGATGAGCTATTGAGATTCCTTGAATCTCATTCCCTCCTTTCCAATGATCTAATATGCTAGGTGGACTAAGTGGGCAAGGTAATGGAAGCCAACCACCTTGAAGATGAGAAGATGACATTAAAGTGTTTGAATTTTTGCTACTTTAAGGCCATACAATTGGCAAATGATGTAATCAATGGATGTATATATACTATGATGTTATGAACATATGTAATTATGATAATATGTCATGTGTAAATGGGAAAAAGCATTATATGACCATTAGAATGCAATTTGAGTATGTTATGACAATGTGGCTTCTTGAATGGTTTTATGTAATTATGTATAAATGCAAGTGGCATAGCCAAAATGAAATACATGAGGTTTAGGACCCTTTAGGAAGCTCACACAAGTCCTAATTATGCTTTTAGACTTACCCAAGAGGTGCCAAACCCCAAGGAAAGCCATTTGGACATTTTGGTATCCTATATGGAGCCAAAATTGACCATATTGGAACCTGCATCATTTTTTGTCCAAATGAGCTCTTCTTAATCTGAGATTTGGCATGCAATTAGAGCTTGTTGAGATATTTTTAGAAAGCTAAGGAACAGGATTTTTAGAGGTCTAGAGAATATTTGATGAATTTTCAAAGTTGGGAAAAATTCTGGTTTTGGTCATGTTACTGTTCACTCAAGTCCAAAAATGAAATCTGTCACACAGGGCTCAAATGATATCCAATTGCCACAAAATTTTATACAGAGAAAAATAAAAATTACCAATGACTTGTGCCAACTAGATGCACCTCATTTTGGTGCCTAGAGAGGGAGATATGAATTTTCAAAATCTATCTAGTACTAGGCATTTCAACTGACCTCAGGTACTCTTTAATTAGGTTTCAACATCTGGGCATGCCTAAACTGGTCTAGACTTATTTTTTCCCTCTAGCTAACATCTATAGATTTCTATATTGGTATCATTTTCCTGGATTGGATTTTTGTGGAATTAATTGGACATTTTTTAGTTTTGTTGTAGAATTCTATGACAGCACTAGTGGACAGCCAGACCTTTGGACCATTTCTATTGTCAAACGTCTTCTGTGTTATGTTTCATGGAATGGAAGTATTTTTAACCAAAAGTAGACATGTGTAGCTTTCCATAATGGGCAAGAATTAATGATTTTGATTTTTCTAGAATTACTTATGATTTTCCAAATTTTGTAACAAAAAAGAGGAAATTCTGCCTGAAAATATAAGTATGAATTTTATGTATCTTGCTTTCCACGAGTTGTAGGGCACTTTTAATGATGGAAATAAATTGTATCCATGCAATTAAATATGAGAATATAATACATGAGTTCATATGGTCCACGTGACACCGAATGGGATTTTTATACGCGACGTAATGTTAAATAATGTATCATTTTAATGCCTTTTTCTTTGAATATTTACATGATTCTTGGAAATGTATTATTTAAAGGCATGAGATAAGCTAAGAAATTATGGTGTTACATTTTTTGTATCAGAGCAAAGGTTCAAGCTCTTAATGTGGGTTGTGACTTTTGTTTATGAGTTGCCTAAATGCATATGAGTTGTTTATGGATGAATTGAGTGTGTTGATGGTGGAAGTGTTCCCTTTTTCATGTTAAAGTTTGTTATGATGTTTTAGTAAGATGGTGAACACTAGAAGAGGTTGGCCCTCCAAAGAGGCTCACATAGATGATAGAGCTGAGCTTAGTGATCTAGTTGCTGGAGCCTTACAGTCCATTATGGCTCGCCTGAATCAGTAACAGGCTGTTATTATGTAGTTATAAGAACAGCTGTTGAGCGAGATAGTCAGGGCCCCACACCTACTCCTCCACAGCTAGCTCATCACTTAAATTGTCCTAAGCATTCAAGGGTGACTCACCCAGATCCATAACCACACATATAGATGGTTGCCCTTATTCCACACGCTCAGATGCCCCTAGCTCATGAGCAGCCTTCGACTAGAAAGATTATTACTTAGTTCAGAAAGTTCAGGGCACCCATCTTTGATGGTGAGATGAATTCAGATAAAGCCAAGGCCTGTATTATGCAGTTAGAAAAGATATTCAAGGTGATGGAGTGTAAGTCTAAGTAAAAAGCTAAGATGACTATTTTCCAGTTGTAGAAAGAGGCAGATTATTAGTGGAAGGGCATCGAGCCTATTTTGAGGGCGAGGAACCTTCCCATTACATGGGAGGCATTCCTATAGGTATTCCATGAAAAATACTTCTCCAGTTCAGTTAGGGATGAGAAAGAATTAGAATTTATTCTCCTGAAACAGACTGAGGGGATATCCATGGAACAGTATGTAGCAAAATTTGTAAAGCTCTCCCGATACTCCTCTTACTTACAGAGGCATGATGATGAGAGATAGAGAGTAGACAAATTAGAGAAAGGCTTACTCCCTAAGATCAGGGACCAGGTAGTGCCACAGAGAATCAAGCACTTTAACACCCTTGTTGAAGTATACAGAGTGATAGAGTCAAACCTCAAAATGATGTAGCCTAGCTCTAGTGCCAGACCACCCCTCCTTGAGCCCAAGAGAGCTAGAGAGGGATCACAGACTACAGTTACTAGCCAAAGAGGTAGGAGAGGCCAGTGGAGTTGAAGAGGAAAGAAAAGAAGGACTCAGTCCAGTAGAGGTAGCTTCACACCTATCATATGTCGCCAGTGTGGCAAGAACCATGGAACCAGACCGTGTTATGCAGGGTAGAATGTATGCTTCAGGTGTGGTAGGCTAGGACACATGGCCAGGATTGCACCTAGGCTCCTCCACAGGTTACATAGCAAAAGGAGATGGCTCATCCTCCCAGACCTCAGACCCAAGGTAGAGTCTTTGCCCTGTCATAGCAGGAGGCTAGCCGGTCCTCGAGTCTGATCCAAGGTACTATTAGAATAAATAATTTTTCTATAACTGCATTATTTAATTCGAGTGCTAGCCATTCTTTTATGTCATATGATTGTGCTAGGAGGTTGGGTCTAAGTATGTATACGTTATTATATGATTTACATGTATCTACCCTTATAGGAAACTGACCTATTACCTCCTATGCTTGTTTGAATTATGTGATCCAGTTTAATCACTGCCTTACCACCCTAGATTTGATTTGTATGCCCCTTATTGATATTGATGTGATTATTAGCATGAACTGGATGTCTGCAAACAACGCCACCCTAGATTGTAGCTACAGATGTATTACTTTACCTGAGCGTGGGACTGTACCTAGTATGAGGACTAAGTTATCTATCATGACCACCTCCCAAGTAGAGAGATCTCTAAAGCATGGTTGTCAGGGATACCTATTTTTTTTTTCAGTTCAGGCTAAGGCAGAAGAGAGTATAAATGAGATTCAAGTAGTGAGGGAGTTCCCAGAGGTATTTCCTAGAGAGATTAGCAAATTGCCCCTGAGAGAGAGGTAGAGTTTCCTATAGACATTATACTTGGGGCAAGTCCAGTGTCTAAGGCCCTATACAAAATGTCTCCTACCAAGCTAGTTGATAAGAGACAAATAGAAGAGCTCTTAGAGAAGGGTTTTATCACACCCAGTGTATCACCATGGGGAGCTTTAGTCTTATTTGTAAAGAAGAAAGACGGGAGCCTTAGGCTATGTATAAATTACCGGGAACTCAATAAGATAACTATTAAGAATAAGTACCCTCTCTCTCACATAGATGACCTCCTATATTAGTTAGTTAGCATGTCAGTATTTTTTAAGATAAACCTTAGGTCAGGATACCATCAGCTCAGAATAAAGGCTGAGGATATTCCCAAGACGGCGTTTAGAACTAGATATAGGCATTATGAATTTTTAGTTATGTCCTTTGAGTTGACAAATGCACCCATAGTGTTTATGGATTATATGAATAGAGTCTTCGGCCATATTTAGATAGATTTGTAGTAATCTTCATAGATGACATCATCATCTACTCGAAAAGTAGAGAGGAACATGAGCAGCACTTGAGATTAGCCTTAGAAACCCTCAAAGAGAGATAGTTGTATGCTAAACTTAGTAAATGTGAGTTTTGGCTCACTAAAGTTCAGTTTCTAGGTCACGTGATCTCCTAAGTAGGGGTTGCAGTAGATTCCCATAAGGTAGAGGCAGTGTTATAGTGGGAGAGACCTAGGACAGTAACAGAGATCAAGAGCTTCCTAGGTTTAGCAGGTTATTATAGGAGGTTCATTCAGGGCTTTTCTCAAATAGCGATGCCACTAACCCCACTTACTAGAAAGAATGTGCTATTTGTGTGGAATGAGAAATGTGAGAGTAGTTTTTAGGAATTGAAGCACGAGTTAACCACGACCCCAATTTTAGTACTCCCTGAGTCTAGAGAGACTTTTATAGTATACAATGATGCCTCAAAGGAAGGGTTAGGATGTGTGCTTATGCAGAAAGGCTGAGTGGTAGCTTATGCTTCTAGACAGTTGAAACCTCACGAAGAAAACTACCCCACACATGACCTAGAGTTAGCCACAGTGGCATTTGCTTTGAAAATATGAAGACAATACTTATACGAAGCAGCTATAGAAATTTACGGCGACCATAAGAGTCTTAAATATTTATTTGAATAGAAAGAATTGAATATGAGACAGCAGAGATGGTTAGAATTTTTGAAACACTATGATTTCACACTGAAATATCATCTTGGTAAGGCTAATGTGGTAGCTGATGCCCTAAGTAGAAAATCCATGCACATGGCCTGTATGATAATCCAAGAGCAGGAATTGATTGAGAGATTCAGAGATATAAGTCTCTCTTATGAGGTGTATTCGAGGAAACTATTAATGAGTGAAACCTGAATAGAAAGTGATCTGAGGGGTCAGATAAGAGAGGCCTAATAGATAGATGATTATGCAAGTAAGATTAGAGCCCAGATAGCCCAGGGTAACATTCAGGAATTCAATTTATCTGAGGATGACATAGTGAGATATAGGGATAGGCTGTATATGCTTAAAAATATAGAAATCAAAGAGATAATATTAGATGAGGCATATAAAAGTAAGTATACCATTCATCCATGCAGTAATAAAATGTATTAGGATTTAAAGAAAATGTTCTAGTGGTCTGAAATGAAAATAGACATAGCAGAATATGTCTCTTGATGTCTAGTATGTCAGAGAGTAAAAATAGAACACCAAAAACCAGCTGGGTTACTTCAACCCTTAGATATCCCATAGTGGAAATGGGATAGTATAACTATGGATTTTGTCATGGGCTTACCTAGGACATTATCGGGACATGATGAAATATGGGTAATAGTGGATAGATTAACAAAGTCAATATATTTTCTAGCTATGAAGCCACTTATACCCTATATAAGCTAGCCCAGCTGAACATAAAGGAGATAGTTAGATTACATGATATGCCTAGGAGCATAGTTTCAGATAGAGATTCCAAATTCACATCAAATTTTTAGAGATCATTACAGGATATTCTAGGTACCATACTCATACTTAACACAGCCTATTACCCCCAGATAAATGGACAGATGGAGAGAACCATCCAAACCCTAGAAGACATGCTGAGGGCATGTGTCTTAGAGATGAAAGGAAACCGGGATACATACTTACCTCTAGCAGAGTTTGCCTATGATAACAATTATCATGCAAGTATACAGATGGAACCGTATGAGGCATTATATGGAAGGAAGTGTAAGTCTTTGATGTGTTGGGTTGAGCTAGGAGAGCAGAGCCTTATAGGCCCAAAATTGGTGGACCAGACTTCTAGATAGATTGAGACAATTAGAAAGAAACTTCTAACGGCTCAGAATAGATAGAAAAGTTACGCAGACAAACATAGATGTCCGTTAGAGTTTGAGATTGGAGACCATATCTTCATTAGAGTGTCTCTAGTCGCAAGTGTAACACCATAAATTCTAGCTCATCTCATGCTTCTAAATGGCATAATATCATGAACTATATAGGTTTCCCATAGAAAAAGCAAGGAAAATAGAATTATTGTCACGTTACGTCAAATCTAAAAATTGCAATCCGTGTCATGTGGACCATGTGAGCTCATACTATACATCCTCATATTTAATTACATCAAAACAACTCATTTGCATTATAAAATCATGCCCTCAACTCATGGAAACCGAAATGGAACTCAAAATCACTAAGTGTATTTTCGGCTAGATTTGCTTCCTTTTTTGACCAAATTTTGGAAAATCATAATTAAATCTAGAAAAATAAAAATTATGAAATCTTGGTCATTTTGGAAAGCTTTGAATGTCTTCTTCATAATAAAAATATGTCCATATCATAAATCATCACAGAGGATGTTTGACATCCAAAATGGTCTAAAGGTTTGACTGAATTCTGGAACTATCACATAATTCTACAGAAAACTTTGAAAATGTCCAATTAATTCCAAGAACATCCAATCCATGAAAATGATACCATTATGAAAAGCTATGGATGTTAACTAGAGAGGAAAAGTATCTCTAGATCAGTTCATCAAGCTCAAACCTTGGAATTCAATGGAACAGTACTTCTGGTCGGGCAATTTTACTGATACTGGATAGAAATTTTAAAAAGTCATATCTCCCTCTCTAAACTTCCAAATGAGGTGATTCTAGTTGGCATGAGTTGCTGTGATTATCTAGTTTCTCTGTATAAAATTTCATGGCAATTGAATATCATTTGGACCTCGTGTGACAGAGTTTAATTTTGGACTAAATGAATAGTGTAACAAACCAGAAACTATAAAAATTGCCATTGAAAAATCACAAAATATTCTGTAGACCTCTAAAAATTATGATCTTTAGCTTTTCAAAAATCTCTCAATGAGACCTAATTGCATGCCAAATTTTAGATCAAGACTAACTCATTTGGACAAAAACTGATATAGGGTTCTATTATGGTCAAATTTGGCCCCATATGGGGTACCAAATTTGCCAAATAGCTTTTCCTTGGTCATGGCACCTTTTGGACAAGTCTAAAAGCACATTTAAGACTTGTGTGAGCTGCCCAAATAGTCACAAACCTTATGCATCTCATTTTGGCTATTTAACCCACACTTATGCACATTTCTATTAAACTTCTACATTGCACACTTTGGCATTACATACTCAAAATAAATGTTAGAGGTCATACATCATATTCATATATCTAGACATCACATAATAGCATATTCATACATGTCTCAAGGGTCATGGACCATTTACAACATCATATACATCATATGGTATAGTCATGGTCTTAAAGTGGCAAAAGCTAAACATATGATTGTCAATCTCCTTCCTTTAATGTTGTTGGCTCCCATTAGCATATCCACTTAGTTCACCTAGCATGTTAGATCATTGGAAAGGAGGGGATGAGATTCAAAGAATTCTAATAGCTCATCTCCTATTCAATCATACATAATATGTGCAAAGCAAGCTTTACAAATGCATGCATGGAGAAAATGGAAGTCATGGACATTTAAAAAGAAAACTTGGCATATGAACAAATCATATAAGACATTCATGAGCTCACCAAGTGTTTAGATTGGCCTCACACTTCTCCTCATGGATTTTGGATTTGCCTCACCCATTCTTTAAGAGCTTTGGACTCAACCATACTCTTGGGAGACCACTTTACTTTTGGGAGACTCTTTACTTTGTCTCAACTAAGCTCAATGGTTCTTGGCTCCTCCTCACCAAAGGGAAGAGTTCTTAGCCTTTCCACACTCTAGCAAACTCATACAAAAATCATGTATTCATTTGAAAACATAACATGGCATCAAGAATTATGGCATATAAAGGTATTCTAGCATACTTTTCATAACTTGACAAGACACATACACACATTCTAAAACAAGCTAAACACACATCCATGCATGAGAGAAGGTAGAGAGAGCTACCTTGCACACAATCATACACTTTTTCCTTAGATTTCAAGCCTCTTCTTTCAGCCACCCACCCACAAATTGGTGGAGATGGTTTTTCTTGGCCTAGATACAATTTATGGGAGCCAACTAGGTTCATGAAACACATTCTAAGGCTACATAACTTATTGAAACACTAGATTGCTCTATAGGTTCCATTATGGTCCATAATTGCACCTAATGAAGCAACACCCCTCAAATGATTTCTAGGCCTCATTCTTTCCTTTCAAATATGATTCTTGACTCCTTTTAAGCCTCTTGGAGTCATTACACTATGAAAACAAAAGGCCTAGCATCATGTTGCTTCTTTAGGTCATAATATGGAACCTAAGGTACTAAATCACTTTCCATGAGTTCTAAATTTTTTCCAAGGCCTCCCCTCATTTTCATTCATCAAATATGACTCAAGAATGGCCTTAGAAAAATTTAAAACTCTTCTCCACACATAGAACCCTCCTTGGCTGAGACTATGAGCATTCTTAGGCCACTTGGAGTTCTCTTGGTTTTCTTGAAGGAGGAAGCTTGTGGGGAGCATCTTAGATCTCTCAAGAACTTATTGATACTCTTAATTAAACTTAGGAAGTATCACATAAGTTCAGAATTTGAAAGGTGCAGTAGAAATCCTAGGTTTTGCATCTTGAATCCTAATGGCTATTTCATGGTTTTCTTTGCATATTCTTATTCCTCTCCATCAAATACCTAAGATTCATGCTTGGTTGGGCTTGAAAATCATATCTTCCTAGGGCTCTTAGTGTAAGTCAAAATGGAGAAGAAAGGAACATCAACATAGCTACCATAGAATGCATTTTTACCTTGTTTCCTTGGTTAGTTTAGCTTGAATCTTGCTTTCTCCAAGCTCTTCTATTCAAATCCGAAAATTCCCCTCTGTTCTTCCTTCAAAACAGCCCTCAAAACTTCAGAAAAATCATGGAGAAGAAGAAGGAAAGAGGGGAGAAGAGATTGGTGGAGAGAAAGCATAAAAAATAATTAAATTTTCATACCTAAATGCTTGAATTTTTCCTCCTTCTTCTCTTCCCTTGGTGCGCCACTCTCCTAGGGTTTTGCTTTTGGTTTAGGGCTGGTAAATCTGAAGTGAAATGAGGGAGAGTACGAGGCGCCACCTATATATAGTTAGGGCAAAAGGACTTTTTCAAAAATTTTAATTTTGCCCTTCATATTTTTCATTTTTGTTTCTCCTTCGTTTTAGCTCCTTTTTGAGAACCTTCTTTTCCATTATAACATTTAGGTTCCCAATTTAATAAAATGCCTTTGGAATCACTCAATTTGGAGTTAAAACTTTATCGAACAAACTAGTCAAAGTTCGGGTCAACTGACATTGGAAAACGTCAACCAAAGGGGTTTTAATTGTCCCGAAACTTTCCATGGTTTTCAGGGCCTCTAAGAACCCCGAAGAACTTAAAACTTTCATTTAAAAAGACCCCTTGTGTGAATTCCAAAATTTGCTCAAAATTATGAAAATGCCATTACGTTTCGTGGGCTTTTTGTAAGAAATTATTTCTTTATTCTAGCTCTATTTTTCCTTCTGTTTGAGCTTGGGATTCTCATTTTTAGGAGTTTAGACTGCTTCCCAAATTTTTTGGGACCTTAACTACATCATTTTGGGGGACTTCCTTTTGTATCTAGTAAGTTTCATTTGTTGATAGAGAAACTACACGTTATGTTTCTTATGTTTCCTCTGATTTTCAGAGAACTGGATATTACAGCAAGGATAGGTCAATCCATCAAAAGTAAAAAGCTTAGTCCAAAGTACATAGGTCCTTTTCAGATTCTTGAAAAAGTAGGACCTGTGGCCTATAGACTAGCCCTTCCCCCAAATTTGAGCAAGTACATAATGTATTCCACGTTTCATAGCTTAAAAAGTACCAGCTTAACCCCTCACATGTCATAGAATATGAGAATGTGCAGTTACAGGATGATCTATCATATATAGTGTCACCAGATTGGATTGTGGGCATTAGACTCAAGCAGTTATGGAATAAGACGATATCGCTGGTGAAAGTGGTTTGGAAGGGGTTATCTCCCGAAGAAGCTACCTGGGAGCTAAAGGATGACATGAGAAAGAAACATCTAGAACTCTTCCCATGGGGTATGTTATTTAAATTTTGAGGACAAAATTTTTAATGGGGGGAGAATTGTAATGTCTAATTTTCATTAAATGACAAAAACAGGCACGTTTTCAAAGCAAGTCCCCTGAAATGAATTAGTTAAGTTTCTAAAAAATTTGAGTAACATTTTAGACTCCTAAAAATGATAATTGTAGGCTCAGGCGGAAAGAAAAATAAAGTGAAAAACTTACGAAACATAATGGCATTCACATAGGAGGACTTTTTAAATGAAAGTTTTAAGTTCTTCAGGGTTCTCAGAGGCCTTAAAAACTATGGGAAGCCCTGGGAAAGTTAAATTCCCCCATGTGGACATTTTCTAATGTTAGTGTGCCTAAACTTTGATAGATCTGTTTGGGAAGGTTTTAGCTCCGATTTGAGTGATTCTAAAGGAATTTTACTAAATTAGGAACTTGAATTTTATAATGAAAAAGACAGTTCTAAAAAAAGAGCTAAAATAAATTAGAAATGAAAATGCTAAGAACAAAGGGCAAAATGAAAATTTTTGAAAAGTGTTTCTTCCTTCCCCTATAAATAGGTGGCGCCTCACCCTCACACTCACACTCACATAGCTTCATATTTTTCTGCCTAAATTCAGAAAAGAGAGCTAGGGTTTAGGCACACCAAAGGGAGAGAAGAAAAAGGAGAAATTAAAGCCTTAAGGTATAGAAATTTGGTAGTTTCATGCTTTCTTCCATCCAAATCTCTTCTCCTCCATTTTACTTTGTTTCCTTTGATTATAATGAAGTTTACAAATCTGTTTTAAGGGAGAAATTAAGGGAAAAATTCGGATTTGAAGGGAGGAGCTCAAAGAACACAAGATTCAAGTGAAAAAAGGCAAGAAAACAAGGTAATTTCTTCTTCCATGGTTGCTATCCCTTCCTCCTCTTCCTCTACCATTTCGCCCCACCAAAGGAACCCTAAGAGGGTTTAGTTTTTAGGCAGAACCAAGGGTGATTCATAGGAAAAAGGGTGTGGAGATTAAGAATATGTAAAGAAAATTAATAAAAAACCTTAGAAATTCAAAATACAATTTCTAGGGTTTTAAGTGTTCCTTCCAAAATCTGATATGATCTCTTAATTTCTATGTGTAAATAAGTGTTTGAATGAGCTCCTAAGATCCCTAGAAGTCTCTCCATGTGGTTCTCTCCTTGAGAAAACAAAGCAAAGTCCATGGAGAGCAAAACCCTTCATTGTCTAGCCCTAAGGGTGTTAGCATAGCTAGGGAGAGTTTTAAATTTTTCTAAGCCTATTTTTGAATCATATAAGATAAATAAATATGAGAGGAAGTCTTGGAAAAAATTTAGAAACCATAGAAAGTGAAATGGTACCTTATGTTCCATAATATGACCTAAAGAAGCAACATATTGCTAGGCCCTTTATTTTAATTGTATGATGACTCCAAGAGGTTTAAAAGGAGTCAAGAATCATATTTGAAAGGAAAGAATAGAGCCTAGAATTTATTTGAGGGGTGTTGCTTCATTAGATGCATTTTTGAACCATAAAAAGGTTTATAGGTTAAGATAGAGTCTAAGCAAGTTGTGTAGCCTTAGAATTAATTCCATGAACTTAATTGACTTTCATAAATTGTGTTTAGACTAAGAGAAATTACCCCTACACCTTTGTGTGTATGTGGCCAAAGGAGGGAGCATTGATTCAAGAGAAAAAGTGTGTAGCTCACTCCACCTTCTCTCATGCATGATTGTTTTCTTTACTTGTCTTTGAATGTGTGTATGTGTATTTTTAAGCCATGAAAAGTATTCTGGCATGACTTTTATTCCATGGTGCCATGATGTTACAATATGCTTTCATATGATGTTTATGATATGTGCTTTGGTTTGCTTGAATGTGGTGAGGTCAAAAACCCTTAGCCATGGTGAGGATGGGCCAAGAATCCTTAAGATTAGTTGAGACAAAGTAAAGAGTCTCCCAAAAGTGAGGTTGACTCCCAAAAGCATGGTTGAGTCTAGGAATTTCTTAAAGAATGGGTAAGGCAAGTCCAAAATCTACAAGTAAATAGGTGAGGCCAATCCACTTGCTTGGTAAGCCTTTGTATGCTATGTATGACTTTTTCAAATGCCAAGAATGCTTCTTGAATGATTGCATATGTCCATATGCCATGCATGCATTTATAAGACATAGTTTTGCATCTTTTATGTATGATTGAATGGGAGATGAGCTATTGGGATTCCTTGAATCTCATTCCCTCCTCCCCAATGATCTAACATGCTAGGTGGACCAAGTAGACAAGGTAATGGAAGCCAACCACTTTGAAGATGAGAAGATGACATTAAAGTGTTTGAATTTTTGCTACTTTAAGGCTATACAATTGGCAAATGATGTAATCAATGGATGTATATGTACTATGATGTCATGAACATACGTAATTATGATAATATGTCATGTGTAAATGGGAGAAAGCATTATGTGACCATTAGAATGCAATTTGAGTATGTTATGGCAATGTGGCTTCTTGAATGGTTTTATGTAGTTGTGTATAAATGCAAGTGCGATAGCCAAAATGAAATGCATGAGATTTAAGACCCTTTGAGAAGCTCATACAAGTCCTAATTATACTTTTAGACTTGCCCAAGAGGTGCCAAACCCCAAGGAAAGCTATTTGGACATTTTGGTATCCTATATAGAGCCAAAATTGACCATATTGGAACCTTATATCACTTTTATCCAAATGAGCTCTTCTTCATCTAAGATTTGGCATGAAATTAGAGCTTGTTGAGAGCTTTTTGAAAAGCTAAAGAACAAATTTTTTGGAGATCCAGAGAATATTTGACTAATTTTCAAAGTTGGCAAAAATTCTGGTTTTGGTCATGCTATTGTTCACTCAAGTCCGAAAATGATATCTATCACACACGACTCAAATGATGTCCAATTGCCACAAAATTCTATACAGAGAAGCTAGACATTACCAGGGACTTGTATAGAAGAACCTCATTTGGATGCCTAGAGAGGAGATATGAATTTTCAAAAAATCTATCTAGTACTAGGCACTTTAACTGACCTTAGGTATTGTTTGATTAGGTTTTGAGGTCTGGGTGTGCCTGAACTGGTATGAAGTTATTTTTTCCCTCTAGATAACATCCATAGATTTCCAAATTGGTATCATTTCCATGTATTAGATTTTTGTGAAATTAATTGGACATTTTTAAAATTTGCTGTAGAATTCTGTGATAGCACTAGTGGATAACTAGACCTCTAGACAAATTTGATTGTCAAACGTCTTCTTTGTTGTGTTTCATTGTCTGGAAGTATTTTTAGACTAAATTATACATGTGTAGCTTTATAGAATGGCCAATAATTCATGATTTAAATTTTTTTAGAATTTGCTATGATTTTCCAAATTTTGTGATAGAAAAAAAGAAATTCTGCCAGAAAATGCAAGTATGAATTTTATGTATCTTCTTGCTTTCCATGAGTTTTAAGGCACTTTTAATGATGGAAATGAGTTGTATCCATGTAATTAAATATGAGAATGTAATACATGAGTTCACATGGTCCACGTGACACCGAATGAAATTTTTATATGCGACATAACGCTAAATAATGTATTATTTTAATGCCTTTTTCTTTGAATATTTACATGATTCTTGGAAATGTATTATTTAAAGGCATGAGATAAGCTAAGAAATTAAGGTGTTACATACATCATCTACATCTTCATATTGCATTCCTTGACATCATCATAGTTACAAAGAGGACAAAAAACACATTTTCTTGTCAATCTCCTTTCTTTAAGCTTGGTGGTTTCCATTCCTTTACTCATTTAGTCCACCTAGACATTTTAGGGTGATAGAGAGGGAGGAATGAGATTTTAAGAATCCCAATAGCTCATCTTTATTTCAAACACACATACTTGATACAAGTTTCAAGTCTAGATGCATGTATGCCAACATGAAATTCTCAATCATATGTAGAGTATTCTCTTCATTCATAAGGGCATAGATAACATACATAAGCTTACCAAAGCATTGGTTTAGCCTCACCCACTCTCTTTGAGACCTTTGGACTTGCCTCACCCATTTTCAAGGGACTTTTGACTAAGCCTCACTCTTGGTAGAGACTTTTGGTTTTATCTCACCTAACATTAAGGACTTTTAGCTCATCCTCACCCTAACTAAAGGACTTTTGGCTTCACCAAGATCAAGTAAACCAAAGGCATTTATCAAGCATCATTTTAATACATAAGCAAAGCATCAAGATACCATGACATGTGAATGCTTGCTAGAAACATATTTCATGACTTTAAACATACACACACACATTCAAGACAAGAAAAACACTCAAGCATGTATGAAAGAAGGAGGATGGAGCTATCTTGCTTGCAATGACACACTTTAACTCTTAGAAATGGTTCCTCTCCCTTGGCTAAGAACCCACAAGTAGATGGAACTTGCTTCCTTTGGCCTAAATACATCATATGGGAGCCAATTATACTCTTGGAACAATTTCTAAAGCTATACATTCATTTTAAGAGTTAGATTGTTCCTATGGCTCATTTATGGTTCCAAAATGTACCTAATGAAGCAACATATATAATTCAAGCTCTTGGCTCCCTTCTTTCCTTCCATTATGGTTCTTGACTCCATTTAAACCTCTTGGAGTCATCACACAATCACAATGAGGAGCCTAACTACATGTTGCTTCTTTAGGTCATAATATGGAACCTATGCTACCATTTCATTTCCTAGGCTTTCTAAAATTTTTTCAAGGCTTCCTCTCATCTTCTCCCATCATATATGACACAAAACCAAGCTTCGATGAATTTAAAACTATCCCTAGGTATTGGTTTTGCCCTAGGCCAAAATAAGCTTCAATAATGAAAATCAATGAGCTTCCTTTGTTTTTTTGATGGGAGATGCATGTGGGGAGGTCTCTAAGGGTCTTAGGAGCTCATACAAACACTTGCGTTAGCCTAGCGACTCTTGTATAAAATCAAATTTTTGGTTATGTTCTTGAATCTCTAGCAATTTCATCTTGCAATTTAATGGTTCTTACTTTGTTCTCTTTGCATAATCTTGATTCCCATACCTTAATCCACGTGATTCATTCTTGGTTCTGCCCAAAATTCAATCCTTCTTGGCTATTCTCTCTTTGGCCAAAACTCACACTAAAAAAAAACAAGAAGGAAGAAGCATGAAAGATAACAAAGTTACCTTGGTTTCTAAATTCTCTTAAGTGCTTTTCTAAGTGGTGAACTCCTTTTTTCCAAACTCCAATCTTTCTCCTCTATACCAGACCCAAAACATCACCATATCACACACAAAAACCATAGGAAGGAAGGCAATGAGGAGGTGAGCAACTTTAAAGAAGGAAGAAGCTTGAATTTCCTTAAATTTTCATACCTTTTTGCCTTGTTTCTCTTCTTCCTTGAAGCTTCTTCTTATGCATGAATGGCTGGTTAATCAGATTGGGAAAGAGCCATGTGCTATATGGAGGGGAGGAATCACTTTAATAACTTTTTTTTAGTCTCTTTTCTTGGCCTTTTCAGTTTAGGCTTATTTCAACTCCTTTTCAAAATCCGTCTTTTCCATCATACTCTCTAACTTATAAAATGCCTTTGGAAGTACTCAAATTGATTTAAAATCATTCCAAACCATTCGGTCAAAGTTTCAGTTAATTGACGATCGAAATTGCTCACCAAAGGGATTTCAACTGTTCTAGGGATTCTCATGGTTTTCAGGGCCTCTGAAAACCTCGAAAAGCTCAAATTTTTTATTTAAAAAGTCCTCATGTGAGTTTTCTAAATTTTTCAAAAATTACAAAAATGCCCTACTTTTTTCAACAAATTTTCTGAGCTCTTCTGGCATTGGTTTTTAGGCATCTTAAACCTTAAATCCTTATTTTCTAATATTTAAAATTTTATCATAATTTTAGTTGGCCACAAATCCTTCTATTCCAGGAACTTCCTTTTATATCTGGCCCATTTCTAACATTTACGGAGAAACCGAACATCGCATTTTTCATGTTTATGGAGGGACCAGATGTTACAGTCCCCACAACATGCCTATTGTAAACCATACCAAGGCACCTTCCATATTACGTCACAAATGGCTTAGAGAGTTATTTTCAGAAATTTTAAACTTTTAGCAGTGTGAATGATCGAAACATAATGCCAAAATAACTCATTAATGGCCAAATAAATCATATGAGCTTGCCAAATGTAGTAACCATCCTCAACACATTTGTTCAACTATAAATAACATAATTGGTAGCTCAAAAATAGGCTACAAGCCATATTCCATAAAATCACATCACAACACACATCATACCATAGGTTTGCATATTTTCTGCTAAACCAAGTGAGCTCAAACTTGGTCAAATGGGCCATATGAGTCTACCAACCCTTTCTTCTATTCATAATATAACTAATCACATCAAGAGCACCACAATTCATCATGCAAATCTCGGGTTTGAAGCCATTTTCCTTAAAACAAATTTGCTTGCCTCTGGTCCTAGGGACAGGTTATTAACATAAATTTTGGAAAATTATAATTAATTCTAAAAAAATTGAAATCAAGCAAATGATAGCTTCATGAAAAGCCCTAAATGTCAACCATAGGGTAAAAATCATTCCAGACTATAAAAATATCAAATGGACCACAAATGATAATAGAATAGTACCAAAGGTCCAGCTGCCAAGTTTGCTGTTATAGGTTTCTAATATAAACTTCAACAATTCGTAACTAATTTTAGAAAAATCAAAATCCATCAAACATACCATTCTAGAAATCTATGGATGTCTTTGACTAAAAATAGTTCTAGATCAAGGAAATGGCATCTAACCTACAAAAATTGATGGAATATTACTAGAGGTTTGTCTGCATTACTAGTATTGACCACCAACTTCAAAAATTCATATCTCCCTCAATATAAATCCAAATGAGGTGTTCTCAAGTGCTAAAGAAGTTTATCATTCGTTGTTTATGACTATAAAATTTCATGGGCATTAGATATCACTTGGCCCTCAAATGATATAGGAGAAAAAATTGACCATATGAACAGTGCATATACCAAATCTAAAAAAATTTCACAACTTTGGAAATTCATAATTTATTCTTTAGAGCTCTAAATAATGTGGTTCTTAGTTCAAAAAAATTCTCTAGATGAAACCTATATTCATACCAAATTTCGTGGGAAAATTCATCCATTTGGTCAGTTTTGGGTATGAGGTGCAAAAGTGGCACTTTTAATGTTTCAAATGGTTCATTAAGGTGTCAAATTATCTTCTAGATCATCCATGGCCACTTAAGCATGTCCAAAACCACATTCATAGCCTAACGAGACATCCATTTGGTTCAAAACCTCATGGAGCTCATTTTCACTATGCTACTTGCTATTATACACATGAAAACCATACACATAAAGGGGTCTTGAGTGACAAAAATCCATACATTCATTCATTTGGTTCCATAATTGATACATACATGATGTCTACATACTTTTAAACATGTTCAAGAGTCTACCTTACATATACATCACATAGATACATAATCTGACATTCAAATGCTATTCAATAGCCTATTTTTCTCTTTCATTGTCAAGGCATCATGCTCTAAGGTATTTGGCTTCCATCTTTGGTCTCCTTAGCTCACCTAAACATGAGTAAGCATATGGAAGGGGAAGAGTGAGATTCAAAGAATCTCAATAGCTCTTAACCCTTTCAAACATATATAATGGATGCAATCCAAGTCAAAAAATGCATGCATGTCTTTTAGGCTAGTCATGATATAAATAATTTTCCATGTTCAAGAAACTCATACACATCATACATAGGCTCTTAAGGGCATTGGTTTAGCCTCACCCATTTTTTTTTGGGACTTTTGGACTTGCCTCACCCATTTTCAGAGGACTTTTGACTTAGTGTAACGACCCTAATTCTTAATTACAGTGATTATGCTTAATTGAGTGGTTAATAATTATAAATTAAGGCCCGAAGTTAATACAATTAATTACATTAGGAAAATAGTGGGGAAATTTGAACATTAATATCATTAGGGTCATTAGCTAAACAATCACAACTAATCAAATGCATAAGTGATCATAATTATCATTTAAGGCCTTTGATTCATCTTGCTATTGATTTCAACTTACAAAAACCTCTCATAGATATTCCTAAGTCATTACACAACATTATCATAGCAAATCTCAATGTCTCTAAGTTGAAAATAGGAGTTTAGGAATCTTCATTACAACTAAGTTGACTACTCCAACTCAAAACTGAAATTTTGCATCTTTTGCCACAACTTAAGATTTTTGCACCATGACAAAGTTGCTCTCGGGTTCAACTTCTCACATTTTCGCAAATTGCCAAGGTGAGTTAGTGTAACACCATAATTTCCTAGCTTATTTCATGTCTTTAAATACCACATTTCCAAATCATAAAAATTCTCAAAGAAAAGGCATTAAAATAATGATTATTTTGGCATTGCGTCATGTATAAAAATTTCATTTGGCGTCACGTGGACCATGTGAGCTCATACAATACATTCCCATATTTAATTACATGGATACAACTCATTTCTATCATGAAAAGTGGCCTACACCTCATGGAATTCAAAGGGAAGCTCAAAATACTCATATATTTTTTGCCATAATTTGCACATTTTTTAACCCAACTTTGGAAAATCATAACTAATTCTAGAAAAATTGAAATCATGCATTCTTGGCCATTCTGGAAAGTCAACATGTCTACTTTAGACTAAAAATATGTCTAGACTATAACATCCAAGATAGAAGACGTTTGACATGCGAAATGGTCCAAAGGTCAAACTGTCATCTGATGTTGTCACAGAATTCTGCAGCAAGCTTCAAAAATGTCTAATTAATTTCAAAAAAATCAATCCATGCAAATAATACCAATCAAGAAAGCTGTGGATGTTCTCTAGAGGGAAAAAATAACTTTAGACCAGCTCAGCATGCCTAGGTCTCAAAAACTAATGGAACAGTCATAGAGGTTGGCTGGAATTCCTGATATTGGATAGAATTTTTAAAAATTCATATCTCCCTCTCTAGACATCCAAACGAGGTGCATCTAGTTGTCACAAGTCACAGTGAATGTCTAGTTTTTTTGTATAAAATTTCATAGCAATTGGACATCATTTGAGTCATATGTGACAAATTTCATTTTTGGACCAAATGAAGAGTGTAGCAGACCAAAATCAGAAAAATTGCCAACTTTGGAAATTCATCAAATATTCTATAGACCTCTAAAAATTTGGTCTTTAGCTTTCCAAAAAGCTCTCAACAAGCTCTAATTGCGTGCCAAATCTCAGATCAAGAAGATCTCATTTGGCTAAAAAGGAACATAGGGTTCTATTATGATTAATTTTGACTCCATATAGGGTACCAAAATGACCAAATGGCTTTCCTTTGGTTTTGGCATCTTTTGGGAAAGTCTAAAAGCGTATTTAGGACTTGTGTGAGCTACCCAAATGGTCCCAAACCTCATGCATCTCATTTTGGCCATTTATCCACACATATGCAAAATTCTACAATGTCATTCATGAAGCTACATTGTCCATATATACTCATCTTACATTCCATCATTTACATAGCATACTCTTTCATTTCTACATCATATAATATCATAATTACATATGTCCCAAGGGCCAAAGACCATTTACAACAATAATATACATCATTAAGCATCATTATGGCTTTAAAAGGCAAAAGCTAGGCATATTGGTGTCAATCTCTCCTCTTCAAGGTGGTTGGCTTCCATTACCTTGTCCACTTAGCCACCTAGCATATTAGATCATTGGATCTCATTCAATCATACATAACATATGCAAAGCAAGTCTTGAAACATGCACGGATATAATACAAATCATGAACGTTCAAGAAGCAAGCTTGGCATGTGAATAAGTCATACAAGACATTCAAAAGCTTGCCAAGTGGATGGATTTGCCACACCCTTTTTTCTCATGGATTTTGGGCTTGCCTCACCCATTCTTTAAGAGATTCTTAGACTCAACTATTCTCTTGGGAGCCCACTTTGCTTTGGGGAGGCTCTTTCCTTTATCTCAACCAATCTCAAGAGTTCTTGGCTCATCCTCATCATGGTTAAGAGTTCTTGGCCTCTCCACACTCAAGCAAACTCAAAGAAACATCATAACATCATTTTGAAACATAATATGTCATCATGAAATCATGGCATATAGAATCATCCTAGCATACTTTTCATGGCTTGAAAATACACATACATACATTCTAAGACAAGCTAAACACACATCCAAGCATGAGAGAAGGTGGAGAGAGCTACCTTGCTTGCATTCACACACTTTTTCCTTGAGTCTTGAATCTTCTCCCTTGACCTCACACACCCAAGAAGGTGGAGATCACTTCTCTTGGCCTAGACACCTTATATGGAAGTTAATTATACTCTTGAATCAAATTCTAAGGCCACACAATCACTAAAAAGGTTAGGTGACTCATAAGGCTCTTTTATGGTTCCGTAATGCACTTAATGACGCAACCTTTGGGAAACATCATCTTGGCTCCATTCTCTCCATCTATTTATAATTCTTGACTCCATTTAAACCTCTTGGAGTCATCACACAATCAAATCAAGGAGCCTAGCTAGGTGTTGCTTCTTTAAGCCATATTATGGAACATATTAGGTCATCTCACTATCTATGGTTTCTAAATCTTTTTCAAGTCTTCCTTTCATATTCTCCCATCACACATGATACAAAACTAAGCTTGGAAAGAATTAAAACACTCCCTAGGTGCATGAACTCTCCTTGGGCGAAGCTATGCTT
The DNA here is from genome assembly GCA_026724425.1 of Erythrophleum ivorense. Lineage (NCBI taxonomy): Eukaryota > Viridiplantae > Streptophyta > Magnoliopsida > Fabales > Fabaceae > Erythrophleum > Erythrophleum ivorense. The sequence continues at coordinate 15,107,021 of JAIUCV010000010.1, forward strand.
CCATATGGCATGAATGGAGTTATTTTAATTTCTTTGATGGGAGAAGCATATGGGAGGCTCTCTTGGTGTGTTAGGAACCCATATATACTCTTAGACAACTTAAATTACTACTAGGAAGCTTCACCTTAGCCTAGGTGCAACTAATTCCCTAAGTTCTATAGCTTGCATTCCAAAGCTCCCTTTTCAATTCTACTTGTATATTCTTATTCCTCACATTCCAAAACCTTTGGTTCCATTAAGAATACATAAAGAAAAGCTCTCCTCCTCACTTTCTCTCTCTAGACCTAAGCTTAAATGGCTTAGAAACACAAGATTTTGCAAAGGTTTCAAGTGAAGTCTTACCTTAAAACGGAGCTCTCTTCGTGTAGATTATTTTCCATCGATTGATTTCTTGAAAAGAGTTCCTTTTTGGCTTGGGTTAGACTTGAATCTTCAAGTTTTCAAGAAAAGAAAACCACTATCAGAGAGCTCTTAAAGAGAAGAACAACTTTCCTAACTAGCGTGGGATAAAACAGGGCCGTTTACATTGGAAAATATCTACTGGAGGGGCTTTAGCTGTCTCGGACCTTCTCATGGTTTTCAGGGCCTCTGAGAACCCTGGGGAACTCAAAAATTTCATTTAAAAGGCCTTCATGTGAGAATTTCAAATTTTTCTCAAAATGACAAAAATGCCCTTACGTTTCGTCAACTTTTCATTACAATTTATTTCTTCCTTCTAGCTCAATTTTTCTTTCCTTTTGAGCCTGAGATTCTCATTTTTAGGAGTCTAGAATGCTTCCCAAATTTTTTAGGACCTTAACTACATCATTTCAGAGGACTTCCTTTTCTATTCGGTGAATTTTGTTCGTTTACGAAGAAATCGTACGTTACTTTTCTCACGTTTTCTCTCATTTTTAGAAAATCGAATGTTACATTTCTCCCCCTTAAATAAATTTTGTCCTCAAAATTTGGGTACACTTTCTTTTACTCTTTTTATTTTCTGGCTAACTACTCTTTTTTTCCCTTCTTCTTGGCTTTATACACTTTTCTTAGCGGTTTCATTCTTTTGAATTTTCTTTCAGCCAGGGAACTTTTATTACTAGCTCTTAATAAGAGCTTTATTGTTATAAAATACTAGCTAGTTCTTTCTCATAAGGGAAAGAAATTTTTGACTCTGGAGGCCTATCCTAGGAGAGCTTACTAAACATATCGGGTTAATGTTAACCTGTTCTCAGGGATTAATGTTTCTTTCAGTGGACTCATTTATATATCTTAGGAGGTAATTTATTTTATATCACATCTCTCGTATCCTCTCTCAATGGCTCCTCATAACGTCTCATCATCTTTCCTAATCATTACAACCATCGGAGGTTTTTGTCTGTTTATTTACTTATTTACATGTATCATCCATTACTTATCTCTGTGTTCTTCCTTACTAGCCCATCCCATGATTACAATTCACATTCCTTCTGTCATAGGGATCACATTTCAATTACTTACTGGGATTATAACTCCTTTGAGGAGTTTCAACTTTCAATGATCCTCGCTTCTCTATTTACTACTACTTCTATCTCTGTAGGCCGGGACTTTTTCTCACTTTCTTTGCTCACTTATAGTGGCATTTTGTAGTCCTTCATTTCAATACTGATAGGCCTAACATGCGAGTCTCATACTAGCATTGAAGAGCTATTACCATTGACCACTGCTGAACTCTGATGGGATGCTAGCTATTCTCACAATTTTGCTCACTAGAAATATACTTTACCACTTACCTCATTTAAACTGCATCTGACCCTTTTCTGTATACACAAGCTAGCATGTGGGGATTTTTCTATCCCTTGGTCAGGGCAATTGTTTGCTGGGTAGTGGTTCATCTGACTCTAACTTTAGAAAGCTAATTTCTTGCTTTCCTCATCCCATGCATTATGCTCATCTCTAGTGAGATCTAGTCAGTGGTTTAACTGTCTGAGTAAAGCCTTCATATCTCTGTGGCAAAGGTCTACTAAACTCAGGAGGTCTCTAGTCTCTAAGATAAAAGCTAGCTGAAATTGTACTAGTCTCTAAGACTAACTGCTTTGTAAAAACTATCTCAGGCTGTGTAACACCATCATTTCTAGCTCATACTCATCATACCTTACATGCTCATGTGAGGTGTAGGAAGAATAAGATGAGATCTTCCTCATTGGGATCATACACTTTCTCACATGGCATCATGGTTAAAAATTCACTTTAGTGTCACATGGACCGTGTGAGCTCATTCTATGCATCCTCATATTTAATTGCACCATTACAACTCATTTCAATCCCAAAAACATCATTTAACCCATGGAAACTAAAAAGGGATATGAGACATGAATATTCATTTTCGGCCATACTTGGCCTCATTTCTGGGCAAAGTTTGGAAAATCACAACTAAATATAGAAAAATCAAAAACATGAAATCTTGGTCATTCTGGAAAGCTTAGGATGTCTACTTCATACTAAAAATATGTAGAAGTCCTAAGATCCCACACAAAAAGCATTTGACACACGAAATCATCTGGAGGTCGGAGTGGGTCCTGCTACTGTCACAATTTACTGATATGAACTTCAAAAATGTCTAACTAATTCCACAAAAATCCAATGCATGAAAATGATAATATGGAAAGATGTAGATGTTAACTAGAGAAGAAAAATATCTCTAGATCATTTCATCAAGCCAAACTCCTAGAAATTGATGGAACAGTACCTTTGGTCAGGCAAGATGACTGATACTGGGCAGAAATTTCGAAAATGCATATCTTCCTCTCTAGACCTCCAAATGAGGTGCTTCCAATTGCTACAATTTAATGTGACTGTCTACTTTCTGCCTATAAAATTTCGTAGCCATTGCACCACGTTTACCCCTCAGATGACATAATTCCACAACTAACCAAATGAACAGTGCTGATATGAATTCGAATTTCTGATACCAACTTTGAGAAATCATAGAAAATTATATAGACCTCCAAATGACCTGATCTTTGGCTTCCCAACCTCTAAATAAGGTATAGTCACATGCTAAATTTCAAGGCAAGGAGAGGTCATTTGGTCAGACTTGGACATCATGGGCAAAGGGACCACTTTCTTGTGTTAAAAGGGGGCTATTGGGGTCCAACTTTGCTTCTCCTACCACTAAAACTCTATGAGCACGTGGGAAAGCATCAACATTGGCTATTAAACATGGCTCAAATGTCTAACAACCTAGATTTGCAAAACTCACTCTCCCACACCAACACATACACCATGCACATAATGCCAAGATCTTACTATTCATATCGAAACTTGCTACATCATCCACTATAAGTTCAATTCTCATACATATACATTAAGTACATCTATTTACAAGTATTCATATGTGCTACATCATGTACATCATTAGATTACATCTCTTAACTTAACTACAAAATGGTGTCAACATGACTCTTTTACAATTTCTTTGCCAATCTTCTAGCTTCAAGCTTGGTGGCTCCCATCTCTTGTCTCACTTGTTCCACCTAGCATGTTAGGATGGTGGAGAGGGGAAGTGAGATTCAAAGAATCTCAATAGCTCATCTCTCATTCAATCATACATAAAGCATGTAAACAAGTCTCATAAATGTATGCATGGACATATTAGCATGTGAAATCATCATAAAAACATTTTCAACATTTGAGTACTCTATACATAACATACAAGAGCTTGCCAAGCAAGTGGATTAGCCTCACCCATTCACTTATGGATTTTGGACTTGCCTCATCCATTCTTAAGAGGTTCTTGGACTCAACCTTACTCTTGGGAGTTAACCTCACTTTTAGGAGACTCTTTACTTTGTTTCAACCAACTTTAGGGTTCTTGATTTATCCTCACCATGGCTAGGGGGTTGTTGGCTTTTCCACACTTAAGCAAAGCCAAGCAATCACATAAAACATCATTGAAATTCATAAGACATCATCATGCTAGCATACTTTTCATGGTGTAAAACACACACACATACATATAAGACAAGGTAAGCGCACATCTATGCATGAGAGAAGGTGGAGAGAGCTACCTTATCGGCTAATATAAGCTTTTCCCTTTCAATTTATCTCCTTCCTTGTTGATTTCACAATCACCACTAGATGGGAGTGCTTCTCTTGAGCTTAGACACATAAGAAGCATGGAATTACTCTCTTAACACTTTATTCATGAAGAGAAACTAGGGTTTCTCTCTCTAAAATTCTACTAACTCTCCTTCCTCTCTCAAGCTCTCAAGAAAGGAAAGCAAGGAGGAGGGAGTGTAGAGATATGAGTTTTGGTCTTCTTCAAGAGGGGTTTTCCTTTCTCCCTCTTCTGGACCAAGCTCAAAACCCAACTACTTCCATAACCAAAACCATAAGAAGAGAGGGTAAGGAGAGAAGAACAATATTCTAAGAGAAAAGCCATGCAAATCTTACCTTTTTCTTGTTCTTCCTTCCTCCTCTAGGTTTCTCTCTTTCTCTTCCACCATTTTCTCTGCCTTAGAGGGAGCTTAAGTCGATTAAAAGAAGAAAGAAGGGGTTGGAATGTTTTAATAAGTAAAATTCTCTTTTTTCACGCTTTTTTGGACAAACCCTCGTTATAGCGAGGCATAACCCTCGCTACAGCGAACTCGTATCAGTCCCAGCCCCCTGCCTTCGTTACGACGTGTGCTACGGCGAGCAACACCCTAGTTTTTGTATGGGGTGCCCGCACTTGCTATAGCTAGAAGCATTCTCGCTATAGCTAGAAGGCACTCTCGCTATAGCTAGACCATTTCTCGCTATAGCGAATAGGTACATTCGCTATGCCTAGGCTGTAGCTAGTAGACTTAGAAAATTTTTAGCCTTTCAAAAATTTTTAGCTTTTCCTTTTTTTTTCTTCTTTTCTTCTTTCCTTTTTTCCTGGTTGTTACAAGTTGTTATCTCACTAGAGAACTATCATGTTGTGGCTAGGGCTCTTTGTAACTCTATGGGATCTATTGTGACCCTTGGGTCTACTGTGACCTCTCAGAGCCCTGCTAAGGTCTACTATAACCCGTTATGCTATGCTAGGATCTACTGTGATCATCTTTAAGAGACGTCAAAGCCTAAGATTACTGTATCTGACAGTAAAATACATGCTCACTAAGTCCGGTTACCATCGCTTATAATAGTTAAGGCTAAGCTCAGAAGTACATCATGCTCTTCATGCGAAGTGGGTTCTGTGTCATTTCATTCTCTAGGATCCTGTCATACTGATACTAGGGAGCATTTAATTTTTTCACTCATCGCTCCTCATAGGATCCTTAGATTCCCACTTCAACCCTTTTTTGCTAGGGCTTTCTTTTCTTACTCTATTGGCTTACTTACTTTACGTGTACTCATTCTAATCTTCCTCTCATATTCTGTAGTTACTAACTATGCCCATGTTCTACTTTTAAGTGATTTGGTATTAGGGCATCTCACACTCTGAGTATGGTTAACATGTCAGGCAGGATAGAGGCTATGCACTAGTCCCTATTCATTTTATTTACATATACTATTAAGGACTCAAGCTATACATACTAAACTCATGCTATCTGAATCTGAACATTCTCTACTAGGGATTCCTCTCTGTATGCTTTTTCTCATCATTATGATATTACTAGAATCCCTTTACCATTCTTTTTTGGCTTATCTCGTCATTTTACTAACTAGAATACTTTTTGATTATTGAGACACTTTAATGATTGATGCCATCATTTGCTACGCACTCAAATCACATTACTACTAGGTTGGTCAGACCCAATATCATGTAACCCTTATTGCAAGCAAACCATAACATCAAACACCAATACACAAGCGCCTCATGACTGAGCTCAAAGCCACTATCACCTGTATATTACAAGTTTCCTAATAATCTAAAGTATTCCTCTCTTACTTTCTTTATCTGTCCTATTCTCGTAAAGTGTTCAAGAAAAATAAGATTCTTCCTCTATTTCATCTCGAGATCTCTCTGTATTGCCTAACTATTTTTTTTTGGGTGCTATCATGCTAGAAGAGCATCTATGCCAAGGACAAGTGTACTTTTTTTTTAGTACTCAAGCACATTAACGTCATATCTATTCTCAATCTAGTATGTCCTCGGCTTGAATACTGTTATATCTTCTCTTTTTACGTTTCTTATCCTCTTACTTAAGTAAAATGATGTTCTACTACTAGCTACTTCTACTATTAGTTTTGGTTTCTTTTAGACTCAAGAACACCTGTATTTTCCCAGGGTTCCTCTACTTATTCACTTTCTATAACATTAAAGGGGTCTACTTTTCACTCATACTCTTACTTTACTTTTAACTAGACCATCCCTCAGTATGCAAAATTGTGTTTCATATAATCCCAGGAATTTCATTCTATGGCGCTCTCAGCTTACCCTCTTTCTCTACATAATACAAGACTTACCTTTTGAGGCGGTCTTTAGCTCCCTCAAGCTTCCCTAAGGGTACTAAGGCACTAACTGTCTGTCTCAGCTTATTTCTACATTTGGATCAGAGCTGGCTTTCTCTTTGTTCAATCTTTTTAGCCTTATCCCGAGGAGCACAGTATACTATTCTAGGGTTTTACTAACCCCATCCAAGATACATTATGACCAGTAGTATCTTTTCTGTAGCTAGTTTCTCAGCTCTTCCTCGCTTCCTTTATTACTATACTTTATGACTCAGGGGGTCTATCTAAGGGAATTTACTAACCACTACTGAGTGGTTCCCTCAACTTAGAATGTCTCATCTTTCCTTTCTTGATCCAGGGAGAACTTTTACTGAGCCTTTTATTCACATATCTTACCTAGACGATGCTACTGGTCATCTCCTCCAGGCTTTAGCTTATGCTCAGCCTAGGCTAGCCATCTCATTAGACCTATAGCTTACTAACTATCCTTATTCTTTCCTGAGTCTCTATTACTGGGCTACTCATACTTACATCTAGGGGTTACCTATGAGGTACACCTTTCTAGACCACTCACTATATGCCTCACTATTGGTAATTTTATCTTACATTATTTTGAGGCTACAATACATTCTATCATTTAGTGTCTCATAGGGTAGCATCCTAGGTTAGAGTCAATGCCTTAAAGGTGGATCTCAACAACCTCATTATTCCTGTGTCTAACTTCCTCTGTGTTGAGCTCTTTCCTCAATCTCAACTACTAGGCCCACGAATTTCTTACTAATTTTTCATAACTATTCATTACTCTCTTTCTCTACTCATGCTAGGGGTTCCTACTTTTTATGGGTTATCTGACCCTTTATCAATTCTTTTCTCAAGTTGGCCTGAATATGACCAACAAGGCATTCATGGTGCCATTCGTCATGACTAACATGTCATTTGTCATGGCTAATCAGTCTCGGGTTCACCCTAGTTTTCCCATCTGAGTATTGGTCGCAGCTAAGCAACTAATTAGTCGTGGCTAACGGCCTCTGATAGGCTTACTTTTCTGGGGATTGGATTTTCATCTTTAGCTACCAACCCAAGCCTCATTGCCTGTATCTCTAGCCCATTATCAAGCTAGAGGGTTCCACCTCTTGCTTCATTCGTGCATAGCTAATTATTACCTCTAGGCTATCAGGGCTCTAAAAGGTGTAGCTTGTAACTCAAACTCCTAACTTAAGGGAATTAACCTTTCAAGCTCTAATACTTATCTAGAAATTTAAGTGTTGTGGCTAGAGGATAACTCTTTTTCTCATTTCTCTCTGAATTTGTCCTGTGTAGCTGCAGTCTCATCTTATACCGCACTACATCCTACTTGTCTCTGCATTACACGAGACACCTCGGAATGGTCTGAGTATGACTACCAAGGAGAATTAAGCCTCACATACTCTTTTTAGCAAGCCTCTTCCTATCAACAAGATCATTTTTCATCGTTATATCTAGGGCTTGCCACTAATCCCAGTGAGCTATTATATCTCATCAAGCTCTAGCAGTGGGATCCCCTAACTTTGCTTAAGCTTAGCTTTGCTCAAGCTACTCTAGAGGCCACTCATTCTTGGTGTCCACTAACTACTTCAAGACCATTCTACAACTTACTCATCATGAATAAAGCCACAACCAATCTTCACACACCCAAAATGTCTCATATAAGGCTATACCTATCAATTCAAGCCTTTACATAGCCCTTTACATAACTCTATTACCACATCCTCAAGCCAAATCCAATCCGAGAGAGCCTAGAACTTTGCTCTGATACTAATAAATGTAACACCATAATTTTCTAGCTTATTTCATGCCTTTAAATACCACATTTCCAAGAATCATAAAAATTCTTAAAGAAAAGGCATTAAAATAATGATTATTTTGGTGTTGCATCGTGTATAAAAATTTTGTTCGGCGTCATGTGGACCATGTGAGCTCATTCAATACATTCCCATATTTAATTACATGGATACAACTCATTTCTATCATGAAAAGTGGGCTACACCTCATGGAATTCAAAGGGAAGCTCAAAATACTCATATATATTTTTGGCTAGAATTTGCACATTTTCTGACCCAATTTTGGAAAATCATAACTAATTCTAGAAAAATTGAAATCATGAATTCTTGCCCATTCTGGAAATTTCAACATGTCTACTTTAGAATAAAAATATTTTCATATCATAACATCCAACACAGAGGACGTTTGACATGTGAAATTGTCCAGAGGTCAAACTGTCATATGATGCTATAACATAATTCTGCAGCAAATTTCAAAAATGTCTAATTAATTCTCAAAAAATCCAATGCATGCAAATGATACTAATCAAGAAACCTATGGATGTCAGCTATAGGGAAAAAATAACTCTAGACTAGCTCAGCCACGGCCAGGCCTCAAAAATTGATGGAACAGTAACAGAGGTCGGCTAGAATTCCTGATACTAGACAGAATCTTTAAAAAATTCATATCTCCCTCTTTAGACATCTAAATGAGGTGCTTCTGGTTGACACAAGTCACTGTGAATGTCTAACTTCTCTGTATAAAATTTCATGGTAATTGGACATCATTTGAGTCCTATGTGACAAATTTCATTTTCGGATCAAATGAATAGTGTAGCATACCAAAATTAGAAAAATTGCCAACTTTGGAAATTCATCAAATATTCTATAGAGCTCCAAAAATTTGGTCTTTAGCTTTCCAAAAAGCTCTCAACAAGCTCTAATTTCATGTCAAATCTCAGATCAAGAAGAGCTCATTTGGCTAAAAAGGAATATAGGGTTCTATTATGGTTAATTTTGACTCCATATAGGGTACCAAAATGACCAAATGGCTTTCCTTTGGTTTTTGCACATTTTGGGCAAGTCTAAAAGCATATGTAGGACTTGTGTGAGCTGCCCAAATTGTCCCAAACCTCATGCATCTAATTTTGGCCATTTCATCCACACATATGCAAAATTCTGCAATGTCATTCATGAAGCTACATTGTCCATATATACTCATCTTACATTCCATCATTTACATAGCATACTCTTTCATTTTTACATCATATAATATCATAATTACATATGTCCCAAGGGCCAAAGACCATCTACAGCAATAATATACATCATTAAGGCTTTAAAAGGCAAAAGCTAGGCATATTGGTGTCAATCTTTCCTCTTCAAGGTGGTAAGTTTCCATTACCTTGTCCACTTGGTCCACCTAGCATATTAGATCATTGGAAAGGAGGGGATGAGATTCAAATAATCCCAGTAGCTCATCTCCCATTCAATCACACATAACATATGCAAAGCAAGTCTTGAAAATGCATGCATGGATATAATACAAATCATGAATGTTCAAGAAGCAAGCTTGGCATGTGAATAAGTCATACAAGACATTCAAAAGCTTGCCAAGTAGATGGATTTGCCACACCCTTTTTCCTCATGGATTTTGTACTTGCCTCACCCATTCTTTAAGAGATTCTTGGACTCAACTATTCTCTTGAGAGCCCACTTTGCTTTTAGGAGGCTCTTTGCTTTGTCTCAACTAATCTCAAGGGTTCTTGGCTCATCCTCACCATGGTTAGAAGTTCTTGGCCTTTCCACACTCAAGCAAACTCAAAGAAACATCATAACATCATTTTGAAACATAATATGTCATCATGAAATCATGGCATACAGAATCATCCTAGCATACTTTTCATGGCTTGAAAATACACATACATACATTCTAAGACAAGCTAAACACATATCCAAGCATGAGAGAAGGTGGAGATCACTTCTCTTGGCCTAGACACCTTATATGGAAGTTAATTATACTCTTGAATCAAATTCTAAGGCCACACAATCACTAAAAAGGTTAGGTGACTCATAAGGCTCTTTTATGGTTCCGTAATGCACTTAATGACGCAACCTTTGGGAAACATCATCTTGGCTCCATTCTCTCCATCTATTTATAATTCTTGACTCCATTTAAACCTCTTGGAGTCATCACACAATCAAATCAAGGAGCCTAGCTAGGTGTTGCTTCTTTAAGCCATATTATGGAACATATTAGGTCATCTCACTATCTATGGTTTCTAAATCTTTTTCAAGTCTTCCTTTCATATTCTCCCATCACACATGATACAAAACTAAGCTTGGAAAGAATTAAAACACTCCCTAGGTGCATGAACTCTCCTTGGGCGAAGCTATGCTTCCATATGGCATGAATGGAGTTATTTTAATTTCTTTGATGGGAGAAGCATATGGGAGGCTCTCTTGGTGTCTTAGGAACCCATATATACTCTTAGAAAACTTAAATTACTACTAGGAAGCTTCACCTTAGCCTAGGTGCAACTAATTCCCTAAGTTCTATAGCTTGCATTCTAAAGCTCCCTTTTCAATTCTACTTGTATATTCTTATTCCTCACATTCCAAAACCTTTGGTTCCATTAAGAATACATAAAGAAAAGCTCTCCTCCTCACTTTCTCTCTCTAGACCTAAGCTTAAATGGCTTAGAAACACAAGATTTTGTAAGGGTTTCAAGTGAAGTCTTACCTTAAAATGAAGCTCTCTTCGCATAGATTATTTTTCACCGATTGATTTCTTGAAAAGATTTCCTTTTTGGCTTGGGTTAGACCTGAATCTTCAAGTTTTCAAGAAAAGAAAACCACCATTAGAGAGCTCTTAGAGAGAGGAACAACTTTCCTAACTGGCGCGGGATGAAACGGGGCCATTTACTTACCTAAACGGAAGGTTAAACTTCTTCTCTCTCCCTCCTCTTAATGTCACACCAGTGCTGCTCCTTTTTCTGCAAATGGAAGTTTGAAGAAGGTGATGAGGTGTAATCTTACTTAAGAAGAGTCTTTTACAATTTTTTAAAATGACCATTTTGCCCCCATGCACTTATTTACTCCGTTTAGGCTCATTTTAACTCCTTTTTTAGAACCGTATTTTTCATCATAAAATTTAGGTTCCCAATCAAATAAAATAACTTTGGAATCACTCAAATCGGAGCTAAAACCTTCATGAACAGATCAGTGAAAGTTCAGGTCAACTAACATTAGAAAATATCTACTAGAGGGGCTTTAGCTGTCTCAGGCCTTCCCATGGTTTTCAGGGCCTCTGAGAACCTTGGGGAACTCAAAAATTTCATTTAAAAAGCCCTCATATGAGAATTCCAAAATTTTCTCAAAATGACAAAAATGCCCTTACGTTTCATCAACTTTTCGTTACAATTTATTTCTTCCTTCTACCTCTGTTTTTCTTTCCATCTGAGCCTGGGATTCTCATTTTTAGGAGTCTAGAATGCTTCCCAAATTTTTTAGGACCTTAACTACATCATTTTGGAGGACTTCCTTTTGTATTCGGTGAATTTTGTTCGTTTATGGAGAAATCGTGCGTTACATTTTTCATGTTTTCTCTCATTTTCAGAAAATCAGATGTTACAGTTTGATTGGCCTATATAGTGCCGTAGCTGAAAGACACCTTAGAACCTTCTATAGAAAATTTCCCAATTCGAGCCACGGTGGACTATATTTGCACCGTGGTGAAACTAACTACTTAAACACTCATCACCTGATTTCCTCGACTTACGCCATAGTGAGGTTGCTCTTTGTTACTCTCTCTGGGCAGTTTTTTCATTTTGCATCATGGTGAGACACCTCATGCCTCAGCGCTCCTCCCTTCTGTCACTCTCCTGGCTATGACTCAACTTTTCTTGGCTGTGTCATGACCTTTTTCTGCACCAATTCAGCCTAAGTTTCATCCTATACAATCCAACTCTCCCTCTAACAACACTCCAAGGCCACTCTACTCCAATTCGTGGGGCTCTAATAGCTTTTATCTGTCTAATTTACCCAACTTATTTATTATTACCAATTCAAGACTTAAGTGTTAATTTCTACTCATCTAACTACCATATATCAGCAAGTTCATGGATTAATGATGGAAGATTCATAAACTACCAACAATTATCATTCAAATATATCTATTAAAGGTTCCATGCATCACTAGTTTAAATCAACAACTAATGTATCACATAATTAGAGTCCCTATGCTTGGCAATACATGATGCAAAGTGGTAGTATTATAACAAAAAAAATAATGCTAGAATACCTACTATACAATCCATTTAAACGAGGCATTTAAGCCTATATGCTACTAAACCATCATGATAAGCTTCCATTAACTTCCCCTTACTATTAAGAGATTTGGTCCCTGAAAATGTTAGCCCACAATGGGGGTGAGATATACAATCTCAGTAATAAGAGGCAAATTCCATATACATGTGCAAATTAATCAATATAATGCATTTTCATATCATCAAATGCTAAAATCATCAATTCAATTAGCAAATAAACTAGTTGAGCTTCAAGTAACTACTGTCCCATACCAACAATCATATCAAACATGTTAAAGGCTAATAACATTAGGAAAGGCCTATCCACAATACTAACTCCCCAACGAGCACAACCTGGGCTCAGTGCATATAAAGGTCTTATCACAATCCAGTGCCCGATAGAAGTACGATACACAGGTGGCAGCCGCACCACAGCTCCACCATAGACTCACAAGGTCTAATCATAACACAATTCAAGTAGTTAACTAATCATTTAGCATTTCAAAATAATACATGTATAGCAAATACCAGATTAACATGAATATATACATGGAATTAGAAAATGAACCCTAGTTACCTCAATGAAACCACTTACTCTTTCTCTAGCTACCACCATGATCCAAAGCACACCAAGCTTAAGATAAGTATAATTATCATCATTTAACTATCATTAGCAAGGAATTTCCTATCTAAAAAGTCATGTCACACAACTTCAAAATAAAACAAGGTTAAATTAAAATTTATAGTTAGTGGCACAACCTAAGTCATCTCCCTTAGAAAAGATTTCAATGTTTTAATTAAGTTTTCTAAATGTAAAAGAACTTTAAAAGCTACCTAACTAAAGGGGGGTTTAATTAAATCTAATTAGCCTAAATTTAAATTAAATTAAAATCCTAAGTACTTCCTAAATGCATGAACTAAGAGGCAAATAATGGACTTGTGATTAGCTTTGGATTTGTCCCTTGGTATCCACTATCCTTATCCTAATTCAATTGTAATTGGTTTTGGTCTAAGAGTTCCTAATTATGTTCATGCAAATTATCTTGAGTTATGATGCAAGATTCAAGAGATTAATTGTAACACCATACTTTTAAGATTCAATTCATGCAATTTCCATGCCTCATCTCATATAATTTCTATGAGGAGTAATATAATGGCATAGGGGCTATGTCTCAAGATGCATTTCTATACAGTAAAATTTTTCTTTCAAAGTCCTGTGGGCCATATGGACTTATGCATCGCATTCTCATATTTAATTACATAGATACAATTCATTTCCATCACTAAAAGTGTCCTACAACTCGTGGAAAGCAAAGGGAAGCATAAAATACCTATATGCATTTTTGGCCAGAATTTTCCACTTCTGTCACAAAATTTGAAAAATCATAACTAATTCTAGAAAAATCAAAATCATGAATTTTTGGTCATTTTGGAAAGCTACATATGTATAATTTATTGAAAAATATGTATAGACATGAAATGCCACATAGAAGACGTTTGACATTCAAAAATATGCAGAGGTCTGGCTATCTACTGTACTATCACAGGTTTCTGCTGTAAAATTCAAAAATGTCCAATTAATTTTAGAAACATCCAATCCATGCAAATGATACCAATCTGGAAAGCTTCAGATGTTAGCTAGAGGGAAAAAATAACTCCAAGCCAGTTCAGGCATGTACATGCATCAAAAACTAATTAAACAATACCTAAGGTCAGCTTGAGCACCTGATACTAGACAGAATCTTGAAAAATTCATATCTCCCTCTCTAGATATTAAAATAGGGTGCTTCTAGTTGGCATAAGTCACTGAGAATGTCTAATTTCTCTCTATAAATTTTTGTGGCAATTGGTCATCATTTGGGCCCTGAGTGATAGAAATCATTTTTCGGACCAATGTGAACAGTAACATGACCAAAACCAAATTTTTTCTCAAATTTGGAAATTCATCAAATATTCTCTAGAACTCCAAAAATTCTGTTATTTATCTTCCTAAAAATCACTCAACAAGCTCTAAATGCATGCAAAATCTTAGATCAAGAAGAGCTCATTTGGATAAAAAGTGGTATAGGGTGCCAAAGTGGTCAATTTTTGCTCCATATGGGATACCAAAATGTCCAAATAGCTTCCTTTGAAGTTTGGCTCCTCTTGGACAAGTCTAAAAGTATGAATGTGACTTGTATGAGCTGCCCAAGTGGTCCTAAACTTCATGCATCTCAATTTGGCCATTTCACTTGCACTTATACACTAATGCATTAAACTTTTAAGAAGCAAAATTTGCCATTACATATTCAATATACATTGTAATAGTCACATAACATAATCTCTCATTTTTATATCACATATATACATAATCATACATGTTCAATAGGCCATGGGTCTTATACAATAATAAATTATATTAATTATCATTCATAAAGCCTTAAAGTAGCCAAATCAATGCACTTTAGTGTCAATCTTTCATTTCTCATGTGGTTGGCTTCCATTCCCTTGCTCTCTTAGTCCACCTAGCATGTTAGAATATTGGAGAGGAGGGGATGAGATTTAAAGAATCCCAATAGCTCATCTCCCATTCAATCATACATGAAGGATGCAAAACAAGTCTTACAAATGCATACACGGATATATTTCATAACATAAACATTCAAGAAGCATTCTTAGCATGTGAGTGAGTCATACAAGGCATTCATAAGCTTGCTAAGTAAGTGGATTAGCCTCACCCATTCATTTGTAGATTTTGGACTTGCCTCACCCATTCTTTAAGAGGTTTTTGGACTCAACCTTGCTCTTGGGAGTCAACCTCACTTTTGGGAGACTCTTTACTTTATCTCACCCAATCTTAAGGGTTCTTGGCTCATCCTCACCATGGCTAAGGGTTCTTGGCCTCACCACACTTAAGCAAACCCAAGCACACATGATAAACATCATATGAAAGCATATTGTAACATCATGGCACCATGGAATAAAAGTCATGCTAGAATACTTTTCATGGCTTAAAAATACACATACACACATTCAAAGACAAGTAAAGCAAATAATCATGCATGAGAGAAGGTGAAGTGAGCTATTTTGGAAGGAACTACACACTTTTTCTCTTGAATCAATACTCCCTCCTTTGGCCACATACCCACAAAGGTGTGGGGATAATTCCTCTTAGCCTAAACATAATTTATGGAAGTCAATTAAGTTCATGGAATTAATTCTAAGGCCACACATCTTGCTTAGACCCTAACTTGACCTATAAACCCCTTTATGGTTCCAAGAATGCACCTAATGAAGCAATACTGATCAAATAAATTCTAGGCCCCATTCTTTCCTTTCATATATGATTTTTGCTTCCTTTTAAGCCTCTTGGAGTCATCACATAATTAAAATAAAGAGCCTAACTATATGTTGCTTCTTTAGGTCATATTATGGGACATATAAGGCCAACTCACTTTCTATGATTTCTAAATTTTTTCCAAGGTCTCACCTCATCTTCATTCATCATATATAACTCAAAAATAGGCTTGGAACAAATTAAAACTATCCCTAGGTACACAAACCCATTTAGGCCGAGGTTAAGGAGCAAATTAGTCTTCTTGGATTTTGGTTTGTTTTCTTGATGGAGAAAGCACATGGGGAGACTTCTAGGGATCTTCCAAGCTCATTTAAACTCTCATTTCAACATAGAATTCAAGGTATCAAATCAGATTTTGCAAGAAACATATGAAACCCTAGAATTTGTATCTTGAATTTTCATGGTTATTTGTTAATTCTCTTTGCATATTCTTAATCTCCACACCCTTTTTTCTAAGAATCACCCTTGGTTCTACCTAAAAACTAAGCCCTCCTAGGACTTCTTGAGTGGGACAAACCATAGGGAGAAGGGAAGAAAAGGGTAGCAACCATAGAAGGAGAAATTATCTTATTTTTGTGGCTTTTGTCACTTGAATCTTGTCTTCTTTAGGCTCCTCTCTTCAAATCTAAAATTTTCCCTTAATTTCTCCCTTAAAATAGATTCATATACTTCAATTTAATCATAAGAAAGAAAGGGGAATGGAGAAGGAGAGGTTTGGAAAGGAGGAAGCAAAAAAAACTATAAAATTTCCATACCTTTTAACTTGAATTTCTCCTCCTCTTCTTCTTCCTTTTTTTCACCTCATCCCCTAAGGTTTTCTTTGGTTTATAGGTAGAGCTTGGTAGACCAAAATAAAGGGGAGGAAGGGCACATCATATATATAGGTGGGAGGAAGAAACACTTTTCAAAAATTTCCATTTTGCCCTTCATTCTTGACATTTTTGTTTTTAGTTCGTTTTAGCTCCTTTTTGAGAATCGTCTTTTCCATTATAAAATTTAGGTTTCCAATTTAGTAAAATGTCTTTGGAATCACTCAAATTGGAGCTAAAACCTTCTCGAATAAATCAGTCAAAGTTTGGATTAACTGACGTTGAAAAAAGTCCACCGGATGGGTTTTAGCTATCCCGGGGCTTCCGTGGTTTTTAGTGCCCCTAAAAACCCTGGAGAACTCAAAACTTTCATTTAAAAAGCCCTCCTATAAAAATTCCAAAATTTGCTCAAAATGACGAAAATGTCCTTACGTTTCGTCATAAATCGTTTCTTTATTCTAGCTCTATTTTTCTTTCCATTTGAGTCTGGGATTCTCATTTTTAGGAGTCTAGAATGCTTCCTAAATTTTTTAGGACCTTAACTACATCATTTCAGGGGACTTCCTTTTGTATATGGTAAATTTTGTTTGTTTACGAAGAAATCATATGTTACATTTCTCATGTTTTCAGAAAACTGGATGTTACATTAATTATTTAATATTGGATTGAAACCTCAACTCCACATCTAATTATTAACTATTGTTATTAGGATCAATAGACACTTAAATTTGAGTAATTAATTGATTAATTAGCCTTTGAAGTAATATCCTAGGATGTTCAATTAACCAATTAAACTCTAAGGAATCTTTAAATTAAACAATTAAGAACACAATTTCACTTATGCATTTCATCAAACACCTTGACTGCATACATGGAAAATTAAAGGAAAGTAAAAAATCCAGCAATAATATTAATAAATTAAACATCAAATTGTCTCCTAATTAGTGTCTAACTAGCCACTAATTATAAACTACACCATTCTCAGTTAATTACAAGCTCAACCAAGCAAATAAAATAACAAAAAATTGATGTAGATAGAGAGAAAATAAAATAGAAATTCTTAGCCTAAAGTTCCCTTGCTAATCTTTTAGATTCCAGCTTTAACCATAGTCTTCATCTAAGCTAGCCATAAGATGGAATTAAGCTCTCATGGAATGATGATTGATGGAGGAGTAGAGTGGAGGTAGCTATGGATGGGTGAAGTGCGAGTGAATGGAGTGAATAATGGAATAGATAAGATGCTCGAATGAAGCCTGGACTCCTCAGTTTTAACTATTACCCCCTATATGTTAATGATCACATGTCCTTTCATTTACTCTCTCACGTGTTTTGGAGCTGCCAAGTCTTTTAATACCCATTCCCTCTAATCACGTGCTTCATTTATATACTTAATTCCCTTCACGTGTTACTCTCTTGATTCAGCCTTCCTAAACTCATGGCTTGTTATTCCTTCCCACATCAACTTCTCATGCATATTGATTTGGTCTCATGAAAGTGAATGGTATGAGTTGTCCCTTGCTTCTTCATCTGCTTGTTATTCTCTTGTCTAAGTAATGATCATGTACTTTTTTTATTCTTAATGAATTGGTGTTTTCCTACATTCAGCTTCTTGGATATAGAATCTAACGCCCAACCTCCATATTCTACCCATGTGTGTATCATGTTTTTTGGCCTTCCAAAACTTGAACCACCTCTCTACTACCTTACGTGCTTCTTCTTCATGTGAATGATGTGTTATTTGTGTATGAAAAGTGTGCATGTGTGTGTCATAGAGAGTGGACTAGATGACTTGAACAAAATAAGCTACGTGGAGATGCTACTTTCTTAAGTGTAAACCCAAAGCTGTGAGCTGGACGTGTGGCTTCATAATTGAGTGCCAATATGGTTAGAGAGCTTGTGTATTACATGGGAAGTGTGTGCATATGGTAGAAGTGTGACTCGTGAGTGTTTCCAGGTGAAGTACTATGTGTTTGCGACCTACCCCATGAGAGATGTGCTGCAAATGGATGGATGTGTTCATGTTAGTGAAGTCCTTAACTTGTGTTGCCTCTTTTAAACCCGAGTGTGTAACATGTGCATGTTGGGCTAGAGTGTGTTGCTATGTTACATGGGTGGGCTACTACTATGTAACATCCAATTTTTTGAAAATGAGAGAAAACATGAGAAACATAATGTACAATTTTTTCGTCAATGAACGAAATCCACCGGATACAAAAGGAAGTCCCCCGAAATGAGATAGTTAAGGTCCCAAAAAATTTGGGAAGCATTCTAGAATCCTAAAAATGAGAATCCCAAGCTCAGACGGAAAGAAAAATGGAGCTAGAATGAAGAAACAATTTTTTTACGAAACGTAATGGCATTTTTGTAATTTTAAGCAAATTTTGGAATTCACAAAGCAAGGGAGGGAATGTCAAGAGAAAAAGTGTGTGATTGTGTGCAAGGTAGCTCTCTCCACCTTCTCTCATGCATGGATGTGTGCTTAGCTTGTCTTTGAATGTGTGTATGTGTATTTTTAAGCCATGAAAAGGGTTTTAGCATGACTTTGAACCCATAGTGCCATGATGTTATAATATGCTTTCATATGATGTTTATGATGTGTGCTTAGGTTTGCTTGAGTGTGGTGAGGCCAAGAACCCTTAGCCATGGTGAGGATGAGCTAAGAACCTTTGAGATTAGTTGAGACAAAGCAAAGAGTCTCCCAAAAGCAAGATGGGCTCCCAAGAGTATAGTTGAGTCCAAGAATCTCTTAAAGAATGGGTGAGGCAAGTTCAATACCCACAAGAACTTGGGTGAGGCCAATCCACTTGCTTGGCAAGCCTTTGTGTGCTATGGATGACTTTCTGAAATGGTGAAAATGATTCTTGAATGTTGCACATGTCCACATGCCATGCATGCATTTGTAAGACTTATTTTGCATCCATTATGTATGATAGAATGGGAGATGAGCTATTGGAATTCTTTGAATCTCATCCCCTCCTCTCCGATGTTCTAACATACTAGGTAGACCAAGAGAGCAAGGTAATGGAAGCTAACCGCCATGAGGATGAGAGGATGACAATAAAGTGCTTAAATTTTGTTACTTTGAAACCATACAATTGGCAAATGATGTAATCCATGGATATATACATATTATGATGTCATGGACACATGTAATTATGATAATATGTCATGTATAAATGAGAGAATATATTATGTAGCCATTAGAATGTAAATTGAGTATGTGATGGCAAACTAGCTTCATTGATGGTTTGATGGAAATGTGTATAAGTGTAGATGAAATGACCAAAATGAGATGCATGAGGTTTGGGACCATTTGGGTAGCTTACATAAGTCTTAAATATGCTTTTAGAATTACCCAAAAGGTGCTAAAACCAAAGGAAATCCAATTGGTCAATTTGGTACCTCACATGGAGCCAAAAATGACCATAATAATATCTTATATCACTTTTTAGCCAAATGAGCTCTTCTTGATCTAAGAGTTGGCATGATATTAGAGCTTGTTGAGAGCTTTATGGGAAGCTAAAGAACATGATTTTCAGAGGTCTACAGAATATTTGATGAATTTTCAAAGTTGGCAAATTTTCTGATTTTGGTCTGCTGCACTATTCATTTGGTCCGAAAATGAAATCTATCACACAGGGCCCAATGATGTCCAATTGCCACAAAATTTTATACAAAGAAACTAGAAATTCATAGTAATTTGTGACCACTAGAAGAACCTCATTTGGATGTCTAAAGAGGGATATATGAATTTTTAAAGATTCTATCCAGTACCAGAAATTCTAGCCGACCTCTATTACTGTTCCATCAATTTTCGAGTTTGGAGTTATTTTTCATTTGGATGTCTAAAGAGGGATATATGAATTTTTAAAGATTCTATCCAGTACCAGAAATTTTTGATCTAATTTGGAGTTATTTTTTTTCCTCTAGCTAACATCCATATCTTTCCAGATTGGTATCATTTTCATGGATTGGATTTTTGTGAAATTAATTAGATATTTTTTAAATTTGCTACAGAATTCTGTGGCAGCATCAGGAGGTAGTCTAACCTCTGAACCTTTTAGAATGTCAAACATCCTTTGTGATGGATGTTATGGTGTGAAAATATTTTTATATGAAGTAGACATATGTAGCTTTCCAAAATGACTAAGAATGTATGATTTCAATTTTTTTAGAATTAGTTATGATTTTCCGAAATTTGGTCAGAAAAGAGCCAAATCTGGCCAAAAATGGATATGAATATTTCATGCTTCTCTTTGTGATTCTTGAGGTGTAAGACACTTTTAATGATGCAAATGAGTTGTATTCATATAATTAAATATGGGGATGTGATGTTTGAGCTCATATGGTTCACATGACATCAAATAGAATTTGTATACGTGACGTGACGCTAAAAAATGCATTAAAACAATGCCATTTTCTTGTCTCTTGTATGAATTGCTTGATATGAGGCATAGATGTAGTATGAAATGAGTTAGAAATATATGGTGTTACATTTATTGGTATCAGAGCAAAGTTCTAGGCACTCTTAGATTGGATTTGGCTTAAGGATGTAGCGATAGGGCTATGTAAAGGCTTGAATGCATAGGTAGAGCCTTATATGAGACATTTTGAGTGTGTAAAGATATCTTGTGGCTTTGTTCATGATGAGTGAGTTATAGGATGGTCTTATAGTAGCTAGTGGACACTGGGAAAGAGTGGCCTCTAGAATAGCTTAAGCAGAGTTCAGTGATCCGATGGTTAGAGTTTGATGAGATGTGATAGCTCGCAGGGATCAGTGGCAAGCCCTAGATATAAACGATGAGAAATGATCTCATTGATATGAAGAGGCTTGCTAGAGAGAGAGTGTGAGGCCTAATTCTCCTTGGTAGTCATACTCAGACCATTCCGAGATATCCTGCTTAATGCAGAGACAAGTAGTGATGCAGCGTAGTATGAGATAAGACTGTGGCTGCACAAGACCAGTTTAGAAGGGAAATAAGAAAGAGAATTACCCCCTAGCCATAACACCCAAATGTCTTGATAAGTATTAGAGCCTGAAAGGTTAATTCCCTCAGGCTAGGAGTTTGAGTTACAAGCTACACCTTAGAGCCCGGCAGCCCAGAGATGACAATTAGTTATGAATAAGTAAAGCAAGAGATAGAACCCTCTAGCTTGATGATGGGCTAGATATAAAGACCATAGGGCTCGGGATGGTGGCTAAAGAAGAAAATCTAATCCCTGGAAAAGTAAGCCAATTAGAGGTCGTTAGCTGTGGCCAATTAGTTGCTTAGCCACGACCAATTATTCCATGGAAGCAGTAAGGCAATCCAAAGAGTTCCTTGCCGCAGCCAATTAAGAAGTTAGCTACGGCCAATACTCAGACAAGAAAACTAGGGTGAATCCGAGACTGGTTAGTCGCAGTGAATGATATGTTAGATGTGGCGAATGGCACCATGAATGCCTTATTAGTCATATTCAGGCCAACTTGAGAAAGGAGTTGATAAGGGGTTAGACAACCCACAGAGAGTAGGAACTCTTAGTATAAGTAGAGAAAATAGTAATGAATAGTCATGGAAGGTTAGTAAGAAATCTGTGGGCCTAGTAGTTAAGACTGAGAAAAGAGCTCAGCATAGAGAAAGTTAGACATAGGGATGATAAGGTTGTTGAGACCCATATTTAAGGTGTTAACTCTAACCTAGGGTGTTACCCTATGAGACACTGAATGATAGAATGCTAATGTAGCACTCAAATAACGTAAGATAAGACTACTAACAGTAAAGTATATAGTGAGTGGCCTAGAAAGGTGTACCTCATAAGTGACACCTATAGGTAAGTATGAGTAACCTAGTAACAGAGACTCAAAAAACAATGAGAATAATTAGTAAACTACAGATCCTATAAGATGACTAGCCTAGGCTGAGCATAAGCTAACACCTGGAGGAGATGACCAGTAGCATCGTTCCAGGTGAGATATGTAAATGAAAGGCTCAGTAAAAGTTCTCCCTGGATCGAGAACTGAAAGACGAAACATTCTAAGTTGGGGAAACCACCCAGTAGTGGTTAGCAAATTCCTCTAGACAGACCCCCTGAGTCATAAAGTATAATAATAAAGAAAGCAAGAAAGAGCTAAGAAACTAACTACAGAAAAGATGCCCTTGCTTTAGTCATGATTAGATGAGTAAGCTAAGCCCAGAAAGATATATAGATAGAGGTCTGATAGTTAGTTAGATGAGCTCTCTAATACGAGAATGATTTAGGGTTAAGGCACGTGAGTGATTAGAGCACCCAGTAGAGCATAAGTTTTCAGTAAGATAGAATCTAGATATTGAAAGTACATGTTCTGGATTGGGTTAGCAGAACCCTAAAAATAATGCATTGTGCTCTGGGGATGAGGCTAAAGAAGTTAAACAGAGAGAAAGCCTAGCTTTGATCTGAAGGAAGAAATAAATTGAGACAGTTGGTGCCTTAATACCCTCTAGGAAGCTCGAAGGAGCTAGAGATCGCCTAAGAAGGCGAGCCTTATTTTATGTAGAGAAAGAATATAAGCTGAAAGCGTCATAGAATGAAATTCCTAGGATTATATGAAATAAAATATTTCTTACCCAGGGATGGTCTAGCTAAGAGCAGAGTAAGAGTGTGAATGAAAAATAGACCCCCTTGCTGTTACAGAGAGTAAATAAATGGAGGAACCCCAAAAAAATACAGGTGCTCTTGAGCATAGGAAAAACCTGAACTGGCAACAGAAACAACCAGTAGTAAAACATCCTTTTACCTAAGTAAGAGGATAAGAAAAGTTAAAAAAGAAGATATGATAGTGTTCAAGCTGAGGACATATTAGATTGAGAATAAATACTCAGTTAATATGCTTGAGTACTTAAGAAAGCACATCTGTCCTTGGCATAGATGCCCTTCTAGCATGATAGCACCCAAAGTAAAAATAGTTGGGCAATATAGAGAAATCTCGGGATGAAATAGAGGAAGAATCCTATTTTTCCCGAGCACTCTATGAGAATAGGGCAGATAGAGAAAAGTAAGTGAAGAATACTTTAGATTATTAGGAAACTTGCAATATACAAGCGATAGTGGCTTTGAGCTCAGTCATGAGGTGCCTATGTATTAGTGTTTGATGTTATGGTTTACTTGTAACAAAGGCTATATGATATTAGGTCTGGCCAACCTAGTAGTAATGTGGCTTAAGTGCATAGTAAATGATGACATCAATCACCAAAGTGTCCCGATAATCAAAAAGTATCCTAGTTAGTTGAAGAATGAGATGAGTTATAAAAGAGAAGTAAAGGGATTCCAGTAATATCAAAATGATGAGAAAAAGCATGCAGAAAGGAATCCCTAGTAAAGAATCTTTAGACCTAGATAGCATGAGTTCAGTATGTATGATTTGAGTCCCTTATAGTATATGTAAATGAAATAAATAGAGACCACTGCATAGCCTCTCTCCTGCTAGAGATGTTAACCACACTCAGAGTGTGATATGCCCTAGTGCCAAAGCACTTAAAAGAAAAATGTAGGCATAGTTAGAAATTACAGGATATGAGAGGAAAGATAGCTGAGTACAGTTAAAGTAAGTAAGTTAATAAAGTAAGAAAAGAAAGCCCACGTAAAAAAGGGTTGAAGTGGGAATCTGAGGATCCTATGAGGAGCAATAAGTGAAAAATTTAAAATGCTCCTTAGTATCAGTATGATAGGATCCTAGAGAATTAGATGACATAGAACCCACTTTGCACAAAGAGCATGATGTATCTCTGAGTTTAGCCTCAGCTATTATAAGCATTGGTTACTGGACTTAGTGAGCATGTATTTTACTGTCAGATATAGCGATCTTAGGCTTTGACGTCTCCCAGAGATGGATCACAATAGATCCCAGCATAGCACAACAAGTTGTAATAGACCCTAGCAAGGCTCTAAGAGGTCGCAGTAGACCCAGGGATCATAGCAGATCCCACAGGGTTACAGAAAGCCCTAGCCACAGCATGATAGTTCTTTGGTGAGATGACAGCCTAAGATAGTTTTACAGCACAGTTAGTCTCAGAGACCAGTACAGTTTTAGCTGGCCTTTATCTTAGAGACTATAGATCTCCTGAGTCTAGTAAACCGTTGCCATAGAGATATGAAGGCTCTATTCAGATGGTTAGACCACTGACTAGCTCTCTTTAGAGATGAGCATAGTGTATAGGATAAGGAAAGCAAGAAAGTAGCTTTTCAAAGCTAAAGCCAGATAAACCACTACCCAACAAATAGTAGCCCTGAACGAGGGATAGAGAGATCCCTGCATGCTAGCTTATGTATTCAGAAAAGGGTCAAGTGTAGTTTTTATATGAGATAAGTGGTATAGTATGTCTCTAATAAGTAAAACTGTGAGAATAGGTACCATCCCACTAGAGCTTAGCAGTAGTCAGTGGTAGTAGCTCTTCGCTGCTAGTATGAGATACATGTGTTAAGCCTATTAGTGCTGAAAATGAGGGACTATAAAATGTCACTATAAGAGACCAAAGAAAGTGAGAAAAGCGTACAGAGATAGATGTAGTAGTAAATAGAAAAACTATGATCATTAAAAGCAGAAACTCCTTAAAGGAGTTGTAATCCCAGTAAGTGACTGAGATGTGAGCCTATGATAGAAAGAAATATGAATTATAATTATAGGATGAGCTAGTAATAAAGAATGCAAAGATGAACAGTGGAGGGTATATGTAAATAAGTAAATAGATAGAAAAAAACCTCTGATGGCTATAATGATCAGAAAAGATAATGAGCCATTATGAGAAGCCATTAAGAGAGGGTACAGGAGATGTGATATGAAATAAGTTACCTCCCAAGATATGTAAATGAGTCCATTGAAAGAAACATTAATCCCTTCGAATGGGTTAACATTAACCGATATGATTAGTAAGCTCTCCTAGGATAGGCCTCCAAAGTTAGAAATTTCTTTCCCTTATGAAAAGAATTAGCTAGTACATTATAGTAGTAGAGCTCTCATTAGGCTAGTATGAAAATTCCCTGGTTGAGAGAAAATTCGAACAAGTGAAATCACTGAGAAAAGGGCATAAAGCCAGGAAGAAGGAAAATAAAAGAGCCAGAGAAAGTATAACCCAAATTTTAAGAATGAAATTTATTTAAGGGGGAAGATATGTAACATCCGGTTTTCTGAAAACGAGAGAAAACATGAGAAATATAATGTATAGTTTCTCTGTCAATGAACGAAATCCACTGGATACAAAAGGAAGTCCCCTGAAATGAGATAGTTAAGGTCTCAAAAAATTTGGAAAGCATTTTAGACTCCTAAAAATGAGAATCCCATGCTCAGATGGAAAGAAAAACAGAGCTAGAATGAAGAAACAATTTTTTACGAAAAGCTTACGAAACGTTATGGCATTTTCGTAATTTTGAGCAAATTTTGGAATTCACATAGGATGCTTTTTAAATAAAATTTTTGAGTTCCACAGGGTTCTCAGAGGCCCTAAAAACCATAGGAAGGCTCGGGACAACTAAAGCCCCTCTGGTGGATGTTTTCCAATATTAGTGTTCCTAAACCTTAACGGATTCGTTTAGAAAGGTTTTAGCTCCAATTTGAGTGATTCCAAAGGCATTTTACTAAATTGGGAACCTAAATTTCATAAGGAAAAGATGGTTCTCAAAAAGGAGCTAAAACAAAGAAGAAACAAAAATGCCAAGAACGATGGGCAAAATGGGAATTTTTAAAAAGTGTAACTTCCTCCCACCTATATATATGATGCACCCTTCTTCTCCCTTCATGTTGCATGACCAACTTTTGCCCAAAACCAGAGGAAAACCCTAGGGAGAATGGCACATAAGAGGAAGGCAAAGAGGAGGAGAAATCAAAGACTTAAGGTATGAAAATTTAGTAGTTTTTTATGCTCTTTCTCTTCCAAACCCCTTCTCCTTCATTCTCCTTTATTTCCTATGATTATAATTAAGTATATGGATCTGTTTTAAAGGAGAAATGGGGGGGAGAATTCGGATTTGAAGAGAGGAGCTCAAAGAACACAAGATCCAAGTGAGAAAAAGCAAGAAAACAAGGTAATTTCTCTTCCTATGGTTGTCATCTTTGGTTCCCTCCTCCTCCATTTCGCCTAACATGAGAAAACCATAGGAGGACTTGATTTTTAAGTAGAACCAAGGGTGAATCTAAGGAAAAAGGATGTGGAGATTAAGAATATGCAAAGGGAATCAACAAAAAACCATTAGATTTCATAATCTCAAATCAAATAAGTCATATCTTGCTCAAATCGATAAATAGAGATGAGGTTATAGTTAAAGCTGTTAGTAGAAAACCAAAATAACTAGTTATAGTGGGCATGAAGAGGCTAAATGAAATATGTTCTTTTTATACATATGTTTAAAAAGCACTTCCTTAAGTTTCCATTTTTGAAAGAAAGATAGGAAGATAAGCAAAAATACCACTTGCAAAATACAATTGAAAGTTTTTATTCATCAATCAATCATTATAAACGAACAAGAATATAGTGACATAGGTAAGAAATCCATTTATCATCTGTCACATCTACCCATCCTATGATTCCAAATCAATAGATTCATTGAGAAACTCTTGAGTTGAGTAAACTAATATAATAAAAAAGATTTTATTATATTAAAATGGAATAAGAACTTTGTTGTGTAAGCTGTGTTCAGGGGGGAGTTATTGTCTATCATTGGCCTCTATGGTAGAATCAGTCGGGGGCCTCACGCCAACACTATAATTTTCATGATTCTTTTATGATCCTATTTCGGATTCCCTTGTTGGACAAAAGGTCCATTTATATACAATAGTTCTAGGGTTTCAATTGTACCTTGTAAAATCTGATTTTGTATGATGATTCCTAAGCCTAAATAAGAGTTTAAATGAGCTCCTAAGATCCCTAAGAGGCTCCCCATATGCTTCTTCCCTTGAGAAAATAAAGCAAACTCCAAGGAGCTCCATTTCCTCCATAGCCTCGGCCAAGCAAGGATAGCATAGCTAGGGGGAGTTTTAAAATTTTCTAAGCCCATTCTTGAGTCATATATGTTGAATGAAAATGAGGGGAGGCTTTAGAAAAAATTTAGAACTCATAGAAAGTGACTTGGTGCTTTAGGTTCCATATTATGACCTAAAGAAGAAACATGTAGTTAAACTCTTTGTTTTAATTGTGTGATGACTCCAAGAGGCTTAAAAGGAGTCAAGAATCATATTTGAAAGGAAAGAATGGAGCCTAAAATTTATTTGAGGGGTGTTGCTTCATTAGGTGCATTTATGGACCATAATAGGATTTATAAAAAACCTAGTGTCTAAGCAAGTTGTGTGACCTTAGAAATTATTTTATGAACCTAATTGGCTTCCATAAATTGTGTTTAGTGTCATACCTCACTATATGACACCTCTCCAACTACGGATGCCTTATATAGAACTTAGAAGAGCCATTGGAAATCTGAACTGATGAAAATTTTCTTTTCTTTTCTTTTTCATTAAAGAGCTTCCTCATACAATCTTACTATTCATTTGGTCATTCCCAAAATATTATCCAACTTTGAAAACAAGCAATTAATTATAGAAAAATCGTATGAGGTCTGTTCAAGGCTTTAAATCAAGCTCTCTAAGTCCTTTACAAGGGAAAAATACTTACTCAACAGAATACATATGAATTCGTTTAAAAATGTTCTTACAAAAATCGGATGATTTTTACCCCTCCTTTAACATATTATTATATTTATATTGATTTGTCCTTACATGAGTGCATGTATCTTTGCATTCTAGGCACGCTAGTCATATTCTCTTTACTTAAGAGTCGAGTATATACATGGCTTTCTATTACATACCTGAGTACCTTACAACACCATACAAGAATTCAAGATACTTAATTACATGACCAAAATATGATACATAAGAGTAAGGTCCTCGGTTTATGCCTCCACATAATTATAGAAAAATCGTATGAGGTCGGTTCAAGGTCCTAGGTTATGTTTGGTGTGAGATTATAAAATCTCAGTAGTAGTAAACCAATCTCATTCATAAGCAAGCATATAAATACATAGCATAAGGTCAATCAAGGTGCCATATATCACGTAGCAATACAAGAAATTTTATACGAGGCCAAGCACAATCCAAGCATACACGTCTCATCTTATAGCATAAATGACAACTTGATATAGCATAACACTCATCATTATACAAGCATACAAGCTTAAAGAAAGAGAAAGCAAATTTTCAAAGTTGGCAAATTTTCTGATTTTGGTCTGCTACATTATTCATTTGGTCCGAAAATGAAATCTGTCACATAGGGCCCAAATGATGTCCAATTGCCACAAAATTTTATACAAAGAAACTAAACATTCACAGTGATTTGTGACAACTGAAAGCACCTAATTTGGATGTCTAAAGAGGGAGATATGAATTTTAAAAATTCTGTCCAGTACTAGGAATTCCAACCGACCTCTATTATTGTTGCATCGATTTTCGAGGTCTGGCCAGGCCTGAATTGGTCTAGAGTTATTTTTCCCTTCTAGCTAACATCCACAACTTTCTAGATTGGTATCATTTGCATGGAGGGTATTTTTGTGGAATTAATTGGACATTTTTGAACTTTGTTGTAGAATTTTGTGATAGCAACCTCTAGACCTTTTCGAATATCAAACGTCCTCTGTGATGGATGTTATGGTCTGGACATATTTTTATTATTAATTAGACATTTGTAGCTTTCCAAAATGACCAAGAATGTATAATTTTGATTTTTCTAGAATTAGTTATGATTTTTCAAAAATTTCGTCAGAAAAGAGCCAAATTTGGGCGAAAATGGATATGAATATTTCATGCTTCTCTTTGTGATTCTTGAGGTGTAGGCCACTTTTATTGATGAAAATGAGTTGTATTTATGTAATTAAATATAGGGATGTGATGTTTGAGCTCATATGATTCATGTGACATCGAATGGAATTTTTATACATGACGTAACACTAAGAAATGCATTAAAACAATGCCATTTTCTTGCCTCTTGTATGAATTGCTTGATGTGAGACATAGATATAGTATGAAATGAGCTAGAAATATATGATGTTACATATTGTCCACAGCTTCTTCATGTGAGTGAGGTGAGCTGACCCATGTCTTGATGGAGTGCAATTGAGAGCTTAAGTGAATGGAGTGTAGCTGTGCGTGAGGAGAGTTTGCTATGTGTTAACCTTTTTGGCCACGTGAATGAGCTGCTTCTTCATCCTTTATTGCACATGTGATTTATTCCTCCAATTCCAATTTTATTTGCCCAACAAAAAGTACACTTAAGGCCTAACTCTTCTCCTTCTCTTCTTCAAATCAATTTCTCATTCAAGTTCCAATTGCCCATTGAAAATCTGCACAATTAATAGAGAATATTCAATAGGAAAAATTTACAAAATTATTTAACAAAATTTATGCATTAAAAACCAATAATTTGCAAATTAATTCCTAAGATGCAACCATGGATAATAAAATCAAATCTCATCTAATTAAATTCATTAAGCCATAATTCATCATTAAAAAGTCCAAAATAAGGAGGATTATTATATATAAGAATAGCATTTATTAAATTCCCTTACACTTAAACCTTTGCACTCCTAGGCAAAACTCAAGATCAAAAGTAAGGTTAGTGGAATGGCAAGTGAAGAATGAAAATGGAAAAGAAAAGTGTAAAAAGCACAAGTTAAGGAATGGTCCCAACTCTTCAACACTTCAACAATCAAAGTTAACTTCACTTGCATCAAGAAAGCAAATTCCATAGCAATTTTATTTGAAAAGAATGAATAAAAAATGCATAGTTCTTCACTTAGGACAAGTGTTTTCTCTTAACTCTCAAATGGTCAAGGCAATGTGTGTCACTCAAGTTCCACCTATCAAAATCTCACTACCATAGGCTTGTCAAGCTTTTAAATCTCTGCCACCCATGTCAAATGCAAGGCACAAATCAAAAGGACTTTATTAAAAGTTATAATGGGGTTAGGGGATGAATTGAATGGATATACAAGAACAAGGAAAAACAAATAACAAATGGATACCTTAGAATCTCAAAAGCAATTAATGGAAACCTATGATAGTGTAGAAAGTGCATTTCAAGGCCTTATTTCCAACTAGTAAAACAACTACAAACTCAACTCAAAACACTTCTTTCTTTTGATTTTCAATTACTTTTCCCCTTTTTTTCATTTTTATTTTGCTTTTCTATCTCTTCTTTTCTTTCCATTTTTTTTCTTTTGAACATTTTCCTTAACCTTTAACAGCCTAAATGATGTAAAGCACATATTCACCTATCCTAATTAGATGTAATGCTTGTTGAAATCCATAAGGAATATTAAAACAAGGTGGGAAATATTTTTTTACTTTTCATGACTATGGGCTCAACAAGAAAATAAACAATGTCCAAAATGGCTAAACAATGGATAAAATGCATATAAGATTGGCTTTTTGGTTCACTAGCTATAAAAGAAATGATTGCCCTTGTTTCTTATAAAATAGTACTATAGTATGAACTACAACACCTCCACTCAATCTGTTTCATACTAGAGTGAGATTAATGACCTTATGCTAGTCCTTGGTAATAGTGATCATACAATGCGAGCATGCATTAATCCTATCTCCATACTAATGGCCTCTGGCCCAAAAACATATGGCATTTAGCTAATTCATCATAATCATCAAGTAAATAATCTTTCTTGGATATTCAATGCAAGGGTTATATCACATCGACAACATTTGAGCATATGTTCAAAAGCATCACATAGCATCATAAAACATCTCACTTAAGTTTACAATGACCTTAATACATGCATATCATTTTCATTGCATAAGAGCAAAATCATGATTTCATCAACATTTTTCCCACAATTTAACTTATTAAATCACCAACTCAATGAATATTTTTCCCAAATACTTGAAGTGTAAGGTAAAGCATTTTATAAATATGATTGTAATTCCTTCTTTGATTACCCATTTTTAATGAAATTTTTTTATAGCAAATGATTCTAATTAATTTATGTCTAGTTACCTTTCCTTTTTTAAGCGTTCCTTTATGGTATAAATTCTTTATTTATGTGTCCACTAAACCTATTATAACGTAGTGGATTAAGAAATATGGCAAAAATAAATTACTATTAATACATATTGTTAAAAGTTTAGTAATAGGGGAGTAGGTAATTATAAGTATAGACTATAAAATATTACTAGGGATTTAAGCTAAACTACCCAAAAAGATATCCCTAGATAACATAAAAAGAATTGTTAGTCTCCCATCCATAAAAAGAAAAATGTAATTGTAACGATTGTAATTTCCAAACAATGAAATGAACCATATAAAAGCAAGTCTATTGAAATGAGCTAACAAATACCCATGAAAATTTAGGTAGAGTCCTAGGCTCTTGAAAATGATAATTTTAGGCTCAGATGGAAAGAAAAATGGAGCTAGTATGGAGAGACGAAATTGTTACAAAATTTGATGAAACATAATGGCATTTTCATAAATAAGTCCAACTCTTTGGATTGCCCAGGGTTCTTAGAGGCCCTGGAAACCATGGAAAGGCCCATGTCCAGTAAAGTCCTTCCGATGTACTTTTTCCAATAGCAGTGAGTCTAAACTTTAATGAATTTGTTTGGGAAGCTTTTAACTCCAATTTGAGTGATTCCAAAGGTATTTTATTAAATTAGGAATCTAAATTTTATGATGGAAAAGATAGTTCTCAAAAAGGAGCTTAAATGAAGCTTAAACGAAAAGCCATTACAAAAGGGGAAAAATTGGAATTTTTCTTAAGAAAATAAGCTTTTTCAACTCCCTTTAAAGCTTACATTTCTTCTTCACTCTTCTCCATGATTCTATTCTGCCCAAAAACCAAAAAAACCTCAAGGGTGCGAAGTGCACAAGAGAAGAGGAAAGAGAGAAGAAACCAAGGCAAGAAAGGTAGTAAATTCATAGAATTTCATGCTCCTTTCTCTTTCAGTCTTGCTTTTTTCCTTCCATGCTTTCTTTCTATGATTTTCTTGAGATGATTCATTTTGTTTTTGGTCCAGAACATAATGGAGGAGTTCAAATTGCTTGAGAGAAAGCAAACCAAGGAGAAAAAGTATTGAAACTAAGCTAGAATCTAAGGTGATTTCTTATTTTGTAGCTTCTCCTTGTCGCTCTTCTTTAGATGCTTGTTCGTCCTCATACAGAACAATAAGAGGGGAGGGAGTTTTGTTCAAAAACAAGAGAGGAACTAGGATTTTAGACTATGAGGAAGAGGAATATGGCAAGAAATTTCAAGAAAAATCAATATAAATTAAGATAAGAATGTGTGGTGTTTTTGAGAGAATCATAAAATCTAATTTTATGTGAGTGTTTCCTTGGCTATTTAAGTGTTCCTTTGAGCTCCTAAAACCCTTAGAAACCTCCATAATTGGCTCTCCCATCAAAGAAAAATTTGAAACTCCAAGAACCTCTTCTATGGGGCTTATCTCGACCTAACTAGTTCAATAGGCTAGGGAGTGTTTTAATTTGTTCTAGTCTTGGTTTGGGACTTTATATGATGTTAGAAGATGGGAGGAATCATTGGAAAAAATTTAGGAGCCATAGATTGGGAGATAGGACAGTGGTATCTATAATGGTGCTTTGTGAAGTAATTTAATTCTAAGCTTGTGCAAATGATTGTGTGAGGGATCCAAGGACTTTGAATGAGACCAAGAGGCCTAGAAATGGAAAGAAATGGGAGCCTAGAGCTTGAATTATGAAGGTTGCTTCAATAGGCCATTTATGGAACCATCAGGCCACTTATGGAATTAAGTGTGCATTTAAGAATATAATTAGTGTCTTGGCTTCCTTCAAGTGCATAATTGTGTGTTAATTGTGATGTTTGAGTCAAGAGAACTCTACTCTTCTTAGGTGCTCTTCTGTAATCGAGAAAGGGAAGGAACAAACCAAGTAAAGCTTGCATCAAATTAAAGGTAGCTCTCCACCTCATTCTCCTTGCATTCTTGTGTGTATGTATGTCCTTATGTGCATATATGTGTCTATGTGATGCTTTGAGATTGCATCGGTAGCAATGCGTATTCTTGATTGGCTTTGGTTTGGTTGTGGAAATGGCTCATAAGGGTGAGGTGATGCCAAAAGTCCCTTAATGATGGTAAAGAGATGCTAGAAGTCTTAAGACATGGGTGAGACTAGGCCAAAAGTCTTTTGAATGAGTACGGCCAAGTCAAAAGTCCCTAGGCCTAGACCTATCCAAAAGTCCTAGAAATGAGGTGAGAAAAAACCAAAAGTCTTTAGAGCTTCTTGATGGCTTGATTGTGAAAGTGTAGCATGAAAATCTTAAAATTGTTCACTCATGATCCAAGTACTAGAAAAGGAAAGAAATGGGAGCCTAGAGCTTGAATTGTGAAGGTTGCTTCAATAGGCCATTTATGGAACCATCAGGCCACTTATGGAATCAAGTGTGCATTTAAGAATATAATTAGTGTCTTGGCCTCCTTCAAGTGCATAATTGTGTGTTAATTGTGATGTTTAGGTCAAGAGAACTCTACTCCTCCTAGGTGCTCTTCTGTAATCGAGAAAGGGAAGGAACAAACCAAGTAAAGCTTGCATCAAATTAAAGGTAGCTCTCCACCTCATTCTCCTTGCATTCTTGTGTGTATTTATGTCCTTATGTGCATATATGTGTCTATGTGACTTGAGAACATACCACTTGATGTTTTGAGATTGCATTGGTACCAATGTGTATTCTTGATTGGCTTTGGTTGTGCAAAATGGCTCATAAGGGTGAGTTGATGCCAAAAGTCCCTTAATGATGGTAAAAAGATGCCAAAAGTATTAAGGCATGGGTGAGACTAGGCCAAAAGTCTTTTGGATGAGTGAGACCAAGTCAAAAGTCCCTAGGCCTAGACATATCCAAAAGTCCTAAAAATGGGGTGAGAAAAAACTGAAAGTCTCTAGAGCTTCTTGATGGCTTGATTGTGAAAGTGTGGCATGAAAATCTTAAAATTGTTCACTTATGATCCAAGTAGCTTGTTTACTTGTACACTTGATGTATGTATGCCTTGAATGTGTGTGTTAAGGGGTGTGTAAGCTATTGAGATTCTAGGAATCTCACCCTCTTCCCCTTTTCCTTTTGAAATGTTTAGGTGGTACCCAAGGACCAAGAAATGTAAGCCAAGAATCTTGAAGAATTGTATTTTGTCTAATATATCATCTTACTTGTAGTTGAATGTCAAAGTAAGCTTGTACATATTATCTTTGTGATGTAAGACCATGGACAAATGTAAAATGATGTATGGATGTTATGTAGACTATATGTGACCTTAAATCAATGTAAAGTAGATTTTGAATATTTGAATGCTTACTTTAATACATGTATTCTTGAATGTGGGATAACAAATTTAAGATGCATAGGCTTTTGGACCACTTGGGCAGTTCACACAAGTCACAATTATGCTTTTAAACTTGACCAAGAGGTGCCAAACACTAAAAGGAGCCATTTGGATCAAAGAGTTTCATTATGAGAAGCAAAAATGACCATATTGGTGGGCTATATCAATTTTTGTCCGAATGAGCTCTCCTTGATTTGAAATTTGGCATGCATCTAGAATTTGTTAAGAGATTTTTGAGAAGCTAAAGTGTAGAATATTTGGAGCTCTATGGAATTTTTGGCAAATATTTGAAGTTGAAAATTTTTTTGGTTTTGGTCAGAGTTACTGTTCATATAGTCCAAAATGAAACTCCATCACTCATGGGGAAAATGAAGTCCCATTGCTATGAAATTTTATAAAAAGAAACTAGACCTTCCTAGTGACTTGTGCTAATTAAAAGTACCTCATTTGGATGTCTAGAGAGGGAGATATTAATTTTTGAAATTGCTATTCTATTCCAAGCGCATCTCTAGACCCGCATTACTATTTGATTAAATTTGTGGCTCTGAATGCTCTTGGATTGGTCTAAAACTATTTTTTTCCTCTAGTTAACATCTGTAGCTTTCCAAATTAGTATAGATTGCATAGATTGGATTTTTATGAAATTAATTATCAATTTCCAAAATTTATATTAGTAAGTTATATTAGATTTTTGGGTAACTCCACCTCCCTACCTTTTCTATTGTCAAACATAGTCCAGATGAGATTTTTATGGCTGGAAATTATTTTTTGTGTAAATTTGACATCTAGAGCTATTTAGAAAGCTATAATTTATATGATTTTGATTTTTTTTACATTTAGTTATGATTTTTCAAAGTTGCCCCTAAAATCTGCCATATGCTATCTGTAAGATTAATTGAAAATTTTGGGGTTTTTGAGTTGAAAACCATGGATTGCTTGATATTTTGAATTGATTGTGATTTGTCCCAATGATTTATGACTAGAGAATATTGTTGGATAATCCACGGGACCCATGTAACATGAGTTGAGAAAAATTAACCCCATCATAATGTGATAAAATGCATGAAAATGTGGTTTTTTCTTAATAATTTCCTATGAACATGCACATAATTATCTTGAATGAGAGGATATAATGAGAGAAATATAAGGTATGACATCAATGGTCTAGGTCTCTATTCATGGAAATGAAGAGGGCATCCCTCACACAGGGAATGAAAGAGTCTCCTCTCCCACTGCTATGAATATGATTGGAATTGCATGAACCATTTCACTGCATGAGATGATTCTAGTGTTGTGGATGACAAATGTCCATCCCCGTATTAGGAACTAGATTCACTCGCCTTGGAGTTTTAGAGTCATGTTGTAAATAGACATCTAAAAAAATATAAATCATAAAGGAATGAGAAATAATTTTTTCAATAACATAAATAGGATTAATATAATATAATAATTATGAAAAAAATGTCAAGTATCAATTTAATAAACAACAAACAATATAAACAAAATACTCTACAGAGAATAATTGATTTACAGAACAACATAAATAGAGAATAATATATTATTTATGTAATATTCAATAAAATACAAAAATAACAAAAATGAATGATAGCAGAGAACTTAATGTGATTACATATATAGAGAATATCATTCAAATTTCAAAGTTTCTCTCATATTAATAAAAACATGATTTAAATACAAATAGTAAGACATTAGCAGGTTCAGAATTTACATGCCATAAGTAATTAAACATACATAAGATAAAGAAAATGTAATAGACAATAAACATTAGTGAGTGTAATACCATATTAAGATAGCATAAGTTCTACATCATAATATGCCTATAATATCATTTTTCATATATTTAGCACTTTCAACAACAAAAAATACTGTCATGAAAGGTTAAAATGATTCATTTATGATTAAATGAGTCATTTCAATTTACCAAACTTATCTTCAATCCTTAATACACTTGTTCATATAGAAACATCACAAAAAGAAGCATGGAATTTGAGTTTGAGCCATGCACATCAAGATAGCACAATATGCAACCATTATCATAGCTTTCATAATTCTGCTACCAATTTCATAAATTCATAACTTGAGTTATAAATTTCCAAATCATTCAAACTAGGACTCCATGGAAAGATCAAGACGTGATCTATATGCTATAAAAATTTCAGATCAAAATAATATGATTTAGTTCATGAAATTTGAATGGAATAGTACCACTATTAGAATTTTGCTTTGAAAATTTATATCTTAAGCTACAAAGCTCCAAATTGAGTGATCTCAATGGTTATGGAAAGCTTATGATGCCAAATTTATGCCTGTAAAGTTTCATGAGCATTGGATGTCATTGAGCCCTCAAATATCAGAAAACTAGAACTAACCAGATGAACAATGCATAGGCAATTTCTGAATAATTTGACCAACTTTGAAAAATCATAAGAAATTCTATAGAGCTCTAAAAATTGTATTCTTTAACTATATGAAAAGCTGTAAATGAGATGTAAATTCTTACTAAACTTCATGCCAAAATTCATCCATTTAGTCTAGTTTTAATTTAGGGTAAGATTATGGCTCAAAATAGTGCACAAATGGTTTCCAGTGATTCAAAATGACTTCTCACATGCATTGTGACCATTTGAACACAACAAAAACCTCAAATACAACATATAGAAGCATCATATCAGATCTAAAACATCATAGAACTCAAAACCACTCTCTCACTTGGCTTTATACATACACTTTACAAGCCACTTACATGTCAAAAATCTATGTTCTCATACAATTGGCTCTAAATATGATACATTCATCATAATGTCATATTTTTACACATGAGTGAAGAGTGACATCTCATATATAACATATACAATTATACTTTGATATCAAATTACATCAAATTCTATTCTATTCTTGGCGTTTTTGCTTATTAACAAGATGGAAATCACCAAGAAAATCTTTGTGAAGAAGACTAAGGAGGTCATTAGCACTACCAGCTGTGGTGTAAAATCATTGCCTATACTCCCCTAGGCTTTGAAACCATTCTTAGAGAGTGCCAGTGAACCTGGTGGTAAAATCAGTGACAGTTACTTTAAGATTGGCATCTAAACGAGTCATTTAAAAATCAATCCATGCTAAAAATTCATGCAACTTGTCTCTCCATTTATCAGGAGGTGTTTCATCAAAAGTAAACCATGGTCCAGAGGTTGGATGAGCTTAGGCTTGAGCATGGTCTAGAAAAGTTATATAATATGATTGGTGTTCAGCATGATCATCATATTTAATATTAGACTCATCATACTCTTCAACATGGGTAGTGTTTACTATATAAGAGGTTGGATATTTTATAGGTTCATCATCATCAGAACTAGGGGGTTCAAGACCAATTACCTGAGACTGGTCAGAGTCTGTATCAGAAGGATAGGTATTATTATGGATGATAAAGCAATTGTTCCAGAAGGTTTGGTAGGCTCTGTTTGAGCTTGTTTGTTTTTCTGGGTATGATTAAGGTAAGGAGATTGGGTGTCCTTTGGAGAAGACGGTGGACTATGAATCTGTAAAAGTTTTACAGGAGGATGCTCTGGAGGTTTGGTCCAAGAAGGTGAAACTTCCTATTGTGAAGGAAAATGAGGTGGCCTTTGAGGAGGACAAATGTTTCTGGATTGCTGAGCTTGAAGTTGAAGTGGCAGTTGTCTGGATTAAAGCCGTCTAAGTTGAGTTAGACTAAGATAGTCTTCTTTCTTCCTGAAGACTTCATAGTTCATTTTAAAGCATTTGGAATAGTCAGCTTCTTGTGGATAAGGTGAGTATGAGGGTGTAGGATATGGGTTATAGGATGGCATGAAGGGTGAAGGAAAATGTTCATATATACTCCTAGATTGGTCTCTAGCTATGTCTTTTTCAATCTAATCAATCTGGAATTTTACTTGTCTAAGCTCTTATTCCTTTTGGGAAAAGGCTGGACCCATATATCCATGAGCGATAAAGCTTTTGAGTTCTGCATCCAAAGAGGTAACCTGCTGTTGAAAGCGATCATATAATTCTTGGACATGAGAAGAAAGTCCATCAAGTCGAGAATTAGTATGAGCCATCTGACTATAAAGATTCTCAAGACAAGAGTCAATTTGTTGAAGAACCTTATGTTGAGCCATAGCATTATAAGTATGCTAGTTAAAAACTTCTTCAGTTTGTGAGACTGGTTTTATGGCATCGCTGGATGAAACTTCTGGAGGTACAGAGTATGTATTGTATGTAACATTTATTTCAGGGTTAGTTCTTCTTTCCATAGCAAGGAATTCTGAATCATAGGTTTTTAATGCAGAGGAGAACATTATACAGGGAACAGGTGGAGGTTGTATCTATATAGGAATAATGGGTTCTGGTTCTGAAGGTGGAGAAGGAAGAAGGTCATCATGACCTAATTCCTTAAGTAGATCATAAAAACTTTTAGGCCTAGGCCTTGGAGACTTAATGCCTACCCATCTGGGTTTTGGTGGGTGGTTATAATCATCTAAACTGGTGCTAGGCTTATGGTGAGAACAATGGCCAGATTTTTAAGATGGTTTAGGTGGTTGTTTCTTCCAGTATGTGGCACAGGAATCACGGGGTCACCACTCATTATCTTCTAGTCTTTCCCAGTTTTCAAGGTCATAACATCCACAATCAGGGTCGCACATGGATGGATCACAATCCCAAAGGAAGTGTCCATTTATTTTTGCAACATAGGAATAAGACCTATTTAGATGAAATCCATAGATAAGAATTAGACCTTTCTTTTATTTCTGGGTGACCACAGGGGTAATCATCATGGAATGATTTAGTAACCAAGAAGTAGAGGTCATAGCTTCTTCAGATCCAGGTCTCTTAAATATAGATTTAACAGTTCCATCAAAGAGTGTTTTAAGAATAGGAGGAGCAGAAGTATGGAAAGTCTTCTGTCCACATAGAACTCTTTTTCATAATTTGTAACCCATTCAAGAGGCATTAGTTAAAGCAAATCTTCTTTAGGAATCTGTTTAAGGATCTGGATAATGGTTGTATTATCTGGTTTGTCAGACACCATATACAGAACATCATCAGTAGTGTTTTAAAAATGGAGATTAACTGAATGGTTCTACAGACAATAGATCATCTAATGGTGAACGGTAGCTAGGACAGTATCTGCAACTTGTTCAACACCAATGATCTGAACTTGTACCTTTAGTCTGATAGAAAAAGTAGGATCTGACAATTTTAGGTTGAAATTTGGCACGATGGTCAAGATCACACTTCCACCATTTCGATTGGCAAAGGTAGCTCTAATCAAAACATTTTAAAGGAGGTATGTGAGGTATTAAGGAAGGAGACATAGGCTATAGCCATAATCCTTTTTCTTCCATGAAGGGTGAGGACTAATCTTATGGCTTCAAGATGGAGATGAGTATATCCTTAGTAGATCTAGTAGGAAATAAAGCTAGAAGGTATTTCCAAAGTAACATACTGCTTAGCTTGGGTTGACTAAAGCCCACACTGATCAAGTTTAGTACCTTGGACAATTTCTTTGACCGGAGGATTTTTAGGGGAAAAGAGGTGCCGAATGGACCTGGTAAAGGACCAATTTTGATGGTAGAGTTGGTAAGGATTGAGAAAAGGGGTGATAGATTCCTCTAAGTGGGATTCTTTAAGAATATGGATAATTTTTATAAGGTTATCTATTTTAGAAGAAAACTTATAGGCAAGGTGATTACCTTTCTTCAAATGTTCTTCCCCCAATAGTTTCTATTACACAGGATCCTCAATAGAGGCAAGTGTAAAGACAAGATAATTGTAAGAGATTTGCTACTAAAAGATTTCAGAAGATAAGGAACGAAGATATGAGAAAACTAAAAATTTATTCAAACTTTGTTTACAAGGGGGTTGGAGTCTTAAAGGAGTTCTGCCTTGCTAAGACTTCGTGACGCTTCTTATATAGAAGGTCAGGAGACACACAACAAATTAGATTTTCAAACTTTTACAAAAGTAGATACATACTGACCGATAAAATTTTGTTAAAGTGGCCTTTACAGACTGGAAGATAAGGAGACTCATATGCTGAATAGTAAACACTCATAATTATACAATAAGACAGGACATGAGCTGGCTAGATAAGCTTCAGGTGGTAGGATAAGTATTATCCTTTTTTGATGGGCTTATGAGATGGCGATAGATTAGGGTCCTCATCAGAGTCAGTGGCATCAGGGTCTTTTGGTGACTTCTTGAAACAGGTAGCGAACCATTCTTCAAATTCTCTAAGTGCAACTGGTTCGTAGGGGTCCTATAAGTCTTGCATAAGTGTGTTAGGAGGTGGTTGAATTGATAAAGAAGAAGCTCTAGGGTCTTGTGAACTGGTTCCTATGAGAAAGTTAACCATCTGGGCTGGAGTCCATTGTTCTATATTGGGAAGGTTCAACTTTAGAAATTGAGGTTCTCCGGGGATGAATTCTCTAGGGTATGGTCCCAATAAAGTATAGAATATGAACTTGTCATCCCTAAAATTATTAATTTCACATAAAAATAATTTTAAGGCTTTTAAGGCACCAAATGATTGTTTTGGCCAGTTTAAAAATGTGTTTCATTCATATACATGATTTTGAGTAAGGAGTATGTTTTGCTTGTTGACCCAGTAAGGATGATGGAGGATGAAAATGCTAGACACCTATTGATTTGCCATGGATATCTTCCAAAAATTATAAAGTTGGATGAGTCTGTTGAGTTCATTGTGCCACCATGGCAATGGAGAGAACCATTCTAATAGGGTCCATAAATTGGAACCCCTATTTTCTGAAGTAGTGAGGTACTGAAAAATCATCAGAGGTGGAAAAGCTATAGCACCAGAATAGAGAGCAATGAGTGCCCATAGATACTAAAGGGCATCATCAGTTACTTGGTCAGTGATTTGAAGCAGAATCAGGAAGGGTGTTTGGATAAGGTTGAAGGCAAGAGGGATGACATTATATGGAGCATTTTTAAGGCACCTGTGGAGGTAGTAGAACAAGGATTTTTGAGCAAGATTTTGGACTTTTGCTAGAGTGGTTGGCTATGGTTCTCTAGGAGAAAAATCCTTTTTTAAGCTATGGAAGGGTAATGAATAGTACAACCAGGGATTGAATGAGCCATGTGGATGAGAGGAACAGGCTTGGTAGAGGTGATAAGACTAAAATTTTTGGAAGGTCTGGAAAGGAAATTAACTAGGATGTGGTGGCATCCTTTGATGTGTTTAACATTAAATTTATGGCGGGAAAACCAGGCTTTATAGCGCATCAGTTGCTTATTCGGTAGCACTTTCTTGTTAGACTTTAAAATTTTAGGGAAAGAAGAGTTATCCATCTGTACAGTAAAATCATATGAGCATAGGTGGAAATTGAACTTCTCGATCCCTCTTTTGACAATAAGAATCTCTTTGTAGATTGCATGATAATATTTTTTAGAGTCTTTGAATTGTCCGCTAGCATGGCCATAGTAATATTTCTTTCCATTAATCTCTTCTAAGAGGACAGTGCCCTAGTAGTCTTCACTGGCATCTGTCTGAAGGATTCTTTTACCTTTATCAGGAATCTTTAAAGGCAAAGGCACTTGAGAGATTTTTTTGAGGTGTCGAACTGCAGTCTGAGCAGGTTCCAAGGAAGGGGGTCCTTTCTGAGAGTTTTTGGATAGTTGGCTTGTATGATTAGACATTTTTGGAATAAAGTCTCTAATAAGGTTAATCACATTGAGAAATTGTTAAATTTCTTTTATGGAAAGATCTTTATCTAGAAATGTAAGCAATTCTTGGGCTATGTGCAGACCAGGTTAATAATGTCCATCTGAGATATGCATGCCAAGGAATTCTATCTG
Source organism: Erythrophleum ivorense (assembly GCA_026724425.1). Taxonomy (NCBI): domain Eukaryota; kingdom Viridiplantae; phylum Streptophyta; class Magnoliopsida; order Fabales; family Fabaceae; genus Erythrophleum; species Erythrophleum ivorense. Next base: position 15,149,854 of record JAIUCV010000010.1, read on the forward strand.
GGCTTAGCCTAATTGACTCTTTTTGGATGAAAGCAATATCCTTTGTTTTTGCATAAGGACAAAATACTGTTGAAGAAGTTGTTTATGGTCTACTTCATTTTTTTTAGAAAAGCAGAATGTCATCTATGTAGATCAAGACACTATAGAGGATGAGCTCAAAGATCTTTGTCATAACCTTTTGAAATAGTCATGGAGCAACCTTTAAACTAAATGGCATGACAGTCCATTGGTATTGGGCATTAGGGGTGCAAAAGCTATCTTGTGCCTCTTTGCTAGATCAATTCCAAGTTGCCAGAAGCTTGCCTTGAGATCAAACTAAGAGAAAACTTTAGCTTCTTTAAGCAAATTGAGTTGAGAATTGATCTTTGGTAATGGAAATATGTCATCTTGTAAAAACATGTTGAAAGACTTGTAATCAATAAATAATCTCTTTTTGCCACATTTCTATTCTACACGTTTTTCTACATAAAATACTTGGCAAGCCTAATCTAATCTTGTTGGTTCAATAAGATCTCGTTGGAGGAAGGCTTCTATTCCTTGCTCCATAAGAGTTTCCTAAACAAGGTTAGACATAAAGTGGGGGAGGATGAGATTTAAAGAATTTCAATAGCTCATTTACCCTTTGAAGCATGCATATATGGCATGTTATCATGTCAAAAAAGGCAAGCATGCATAATATGCTTCAAAATATCAAACATAATCACATTTTCAAAGTCATATGGATTCACCAAGGTCAATAATAAGCTCTAGGTCTTTTGGTCTAGCCTTACCCATTTTAAGGACTTTCGACTTAGCTTTTACTTATTTCATGAGACTTTTGGCCTTGCCTTACCCTTGCCTAGGGACTTTGCCCTCACCTCACCTAATTCAAGAGATTTTTTGCATAACCTTGCCCATCAAAAGCCATCTCACATTCAAAATACAACTCAAGAAGCATAATGGTACCAAAGTATCAAAACAATAGCTACAGGCATGTTTCATAATTCAAATATACGTACAAGTAATTAATGACAATCAAAAAACCAAGAAATACATACAAGAATGGATGAAGAGTTACCTTGAGTCAAGAAGCACAATTCCCTTCCTTAGTTTCTAGCTCCTTGGTTCGGCCTCACACACACCTAGGAGAGGCTTGCTTTGCTTAGCCTAAACACATCAAATAAGACACATATGCATCAATAGAACTATCTCTAGTCTCATACAAACTCTACACAAGCTAATTCTAGCCTCACATAAGGCTTACACAAGCTAATTCTAGCTTCTGGCATGAATTTGGTTCCATACAAGGACACAATGAAGCAATACATATAACTTATCACCTTGGCTCTAATTTCTCACTCAATCTAAGTCATATGACTTCATTTAAACTTATTAGAGTAATCATAAACTCATTTCAAAGAGCCAAGCATCAAGTTGCTTTATAATGCCTTAAAGAACTCCAAACTTTCAACTTTCAAAATATGGTTTCTAAATTTGAACTAATGGTTTCTTTGGTGTTTATGATTCATTTTTAGACCATTTCTATCATTGGAATAAAGAAAAAATCCCCTAGGTACAAGAACCACTCCTTAGCTGAGACATACATAAAGATAGAAACCCTTGCAGTTTTGTTAATTTTTCTGGGGAATTTGCCACTTGTGAAGCTTCCTAGATGTCTTGAGGACTTAAACATACTCTTACATAAACTAAATCATCACTAGAAAGCTTCATAAATCCCTAAGTACAATCAAAACCATAATTTCCATAACTTGTTATCTATAACCTCTTTTTGAGTTCTATTGCTTCCATATAATTCCTTAGGCTTCAAAACCCCAATTTCTATCAAGTTTAGATCAAAATCAATTCTCTTACATGGTGTTCTAATTTTGGACAAAATAGTGAAGCAAGAGAAAGCCAAGAAGAAGCAAGTTATCCATGGTAAAACATACTTTTTCTTAAAGCTTGTCAAGAGTACTTTCTTAAGCTTTCAAGACTTTCTCCAAACTCCTTCTTCCCTCTATTGAACTAGCCATGAAACATCTTTTAGAACATCAAAACCATAAAAAGAGAGAGGAAGAAGAGGAGAAGAACTTTAGTGAAGGGAAGAGCATGAAAAAGTGACCAATTCTTAAACCACGAGCTTTTAGATCAGTTGGAAGGGGTTGTTCCAGCTTAACCAAGGGTCTCGAGTTCAAGCCTTAAGAATGCAGCAGCATAAGTGGCCAGGGGTACCCACCCTTGTAGTGCTGACCCACCCCGATCCAGATTAGTCTGGGCCCTCGTTGAAGTCCTCACAGCTCAAGTAAAGGCAGGCCTAGGATACCGGATGTGCAAGTGAAAAAAAGTTACCAATTCTTACCCTTTTTAAACTTGTTTTCTTCTCCCTTGTTCCCATTTCTTGTGTACCACTCAAGATTGCCCTTGGTTCTATCTTTGGCCCAAAGAATGTTGGTTAAGAGAAGAGAAAGAAGGTGGGTCGTGATTTAAGAAGGGTGGAGGGGTATATTATAACAATTTTAAAATTCCAACTATGTCCTTGAACTTTGTTTTCCCTATTTGAGCTCATTTCAAATCTTTTTTGAGAACCATATTTTCTATCATAAAATTTAGGTCCTTTAATTCATAAAATATTTTTGGTTTCACCCAAATTAGATTTAAAACCTTACTAAATGATTCAATCAAAATTTTGCCCAATCGACACTCTAAAATGTAAATTGGAAGGGTTTTGACCATTCTAGGGGTTCCTATGGTTTTTAGGGCATCTGAGAATCCCAAGAAACTCAATTTTCCCATTTAATGATCCCTCCTTTGAGTTTGGCCATTTTAACTCCAGTTTTAGGCTAACAATAGGTTCTAATCCACATTTTAAGATGTTCTAATTAACATCCTGATCCCATTTAAACTTAATTTGCCTTGCTGTAGGGCGTTCTCATACTAGTTTATTGGGTTCAGTTCAATTTCTAAATTACGAGCTATTACATCTCGAGTCAATCTAAACACATTCAAAATCCTAAGAGTAGGCTGACCATTTTATTTCCTTTAGCAAATTACTCATTTGGGTAGCCAAGGAAAAAAGAAAAATGCAGTGGAGAGGAGAGGGGCAAGGTTTTTCTCCTTCCGAGCTTCAATATGCATAGAAAACATGAGTTTTGGCCAAGGTGAGTGAAGGGAAACTTGCTTTACTCATCTTTCTCTATGTTTTGAATCAAACAACTTGTCATTTTGAGATTTTTTATCAAACCCTAGGTGCTAGGAATTGGGGATTTTGATGCTTCCTTGTAATATTTTCAAAGTTTAGAGTCAGTGAAACTATAAGGTAAGTGTTTGCCTTCATTTTGTAGTATAAACTTGCTCAAATTTCATGTTATAAATTAACTTTGGTATATGGTTGGATGTGTGTGCAAAAATTTAAGTTTTAGGAATGGCCCATGGTATGTTCTAGGTTGTTATGGCTCAAATTAGTCCATTTAGCCTTTAGATGTATGGGTAAGTGTTTCCTCTTCTTTTGTAAAGTATGTGCTAAATTTTTGTCATTTGGATTGATTTTTAGTGCATGGTTGTCACATGTGCGAAAATAGAGATGTTAGCAGTGACCCACTATGAGTTCTTGGTGTTTTGACTTTAAATTGGTGTAATGGACTCTTTAGAAAGTTGGGTAAGTTATTTTTAATGGATTCTTAATGAAATTGATCTATGGGTATGAAGCTCTTTTACTAATGATGGTTAATAATGGTAACAATCCTTGTCTTAGGCTTGGTGGGCCTTTTGAAACATGTGGTTGACTAGAGGAAGAGTAATTGGACTTCATTGAGGTAATCGAGGTTTTTTTCTAATTCCATGTATATGTTCATTTTAATCTTATATTTGCCGCACATGTATAATTTTGAAACGTTAAATGATTAGTTGGCTACTTGAATTGTTATTTTTGGGACCATGAGTGAGTCATTGGTGGAGCTGTGGTGCGACTGCCACCCATGCATTGTCCTTTGATTGGGCACCAAGTTGTGATTAGACTCGTAAATACACCGAGTCATGAGCATGCTTAATAAGGAATTGGCGCCATGGGTGGGCCTTTCCCTTTATTATTGACTATTAACATATTGTATGTGATTGCTAGTATTGGATAATAGTCACTAGTAGTTTAACTAATTCATTTGCTAATGATATTAATGTTTTGGTATGTTTTTCTATATAAATACATTCTATTGATTAATCTGTACATATATATGGAATTTGCTTCTTGTTATTGAGATTGTATATCTTACCCTAGTTGTAGGCTAACATTTTTAGGGAATGAACCTCTTAGTAGCAAAGGAAAGCTAATGGAAATGTATCATAGCTAGCTTTTACTAACTCGTTCATGCAATATACAAAGATAAAAACAAAGTTCATATTCACACATAAGTTTTTTAACACCGAAATTGGGACGTTTATGGGTCATTTTGGGCTATAGAGATCCAACCTTGATTATTTCCTTTTTTTAACTCATTTTTATCATAAAAAAGTTTGTTCATACTCAGTTTATGGTGCACAACTCATGGAATCCCTTAAAACACCATTGGACCCGAAGTGACAGCAAAGGTTTCAAAATTTGCATGAATTTTGAAAATTTATAACTTGAGCTATTCAACTATAAATCATGCAAATTAGGTGTCTACAGAAAGCTTAGGATGTGAACTAAATATTGTAAACTTTTCAGGTGAAATTGAATTTATTTGCCTAATCAAATGCAATGGAATAGTAATATAGGTCAGAAATGGAGGCATGTAGTAGACTTAAAATTTGAAATTACATATCTTGCTCTACACAACTCCAAATTGGGTGCTCTTAATGGCCATAGAAAGCTTAAGATGAGGCCTAAAATTTCAAGAGTATTAGAGTTCATTTGACCCAAGAAAACTATTGCATATAAGATATTGCTACAGTGTTTAGGCATAATTAGACCTTTAACTTCAAAAATTCATAACTTCAACTATACAACTCCTTTTATCCAAATTTAATGGCCCTAGAAAGCTTATAATGTCAAATATATGTTTAGAAACTTTCATGAGCATTGGACTTCATTTGATCCTTGAGAAACCCAAAACACTAAACCTGTTTTGTGTGAATAGTACCAGGGCATAAATGAAGTATCTATCCAACTTTGGAAATTTGTAAAATATTCTATATAATTCCAAAAATTATGATTCTTAGCTTGACAAAAATCTCTAGGAGGGTTCTAAATACATGCTAAATCTTAGGCTTAAACTAGATCATTTATGCCACTTTTGATATAGGAGTTGTTTATAGAATGTTTGTTACCATTTTAGGTACCAATTTGGACCATTTGATGTCCAATTGGTTTTCTTCCACTTTGAGCATATCTCTTTCATTCTAAATGGCTTTTCTAAGCATTTCATATCATTCCAAAATGGGTGGATGAAAATTTGACCCTTGGATACCTACTTATACATACTGATATCATCAGGGGGTGCAAGACTGAGAATTCCATTGTCTTACCCTCTACCATTCATAATGCACCATGCATTCTAAGTGCATACAAACATATTCTAAAGGGAAAGGAGGAGTTATTTGATCAACTTCCTTTCCCTTTTTAGAAGTAATAGGAAAGCAATCTGGACAAAAGTAATTTGGGTGATGTTCACACTTATCCCTTAGTCCTCAAGGGATAGGTTCTATACCTTGTCTCTTTAATACAAAATAATCCATTATGGTTTCCTAATTAAAGTTAACAGAATCCTTTTCCAAGTATGCTTGGACTATCAGCCTCTCTTCTTCTGAGTGTTCTCTTATCACGGCCTCTTAGGATTAATGATTTTTTTGATCTTTTTAGAAAACCTTTTAATCAAAGAACTTTTTTCAAAATTGTTTCCTATTTAATACTTTCTGTTGCACAAGATCCTTATAAGAGGCAAGTGTAGAGCATACTTATACTAAATAGGATAATCGTAAGAGATTTACCTATAAAAAATTTTAGAAGATGAAGATACTTAAAAAGAAACCATAAGAGAAACTAAGAACTTTTATTTTTACAAACTTGGTTACAAGACTCCTCTTGAGAACATTAGAGGAAAGGCACGCTTCTTATAGTTGGAGGCTAGAGCTTACAAAAAAACAACTTTTACACTAGTGGGAGACAGCAATACAGACACACCTTTAATGAAGCGACTTTTACCAACTATAAAGATAAGCATCATATGAAAGTAAAAGGATAATAATGATATAATAGGATAAGGAGTAGCCTGGCTAAGGATTGGCTTTATCCTTTCTTGATTGGTTAATATGAAGGTGACAGATTAGGGTCATCATCTAAGTTATCTGTGGCATTTGGATTAGTTATTGATTTTCCAAAGTGGGTGAACAACCATTCTTCAAGTTTATCAATATCACTAGGCTCATTAGGATCTTGGGAATCCTACATGTGAACATCTTGAGGATATGCTAAAAGAGCCTAAGTTGTTAATGCTAAATAAGACAGTGAACTAGATCCTTTTAAGAAATTAGCCATTTGAGTTAGAGTCCATATCTTGATTTTAGGTAGGTTCACTTCTGGTAGTCTAGGTTCTCCAAGAATAAATTCATCATGATAAGGTCCTAATGAAGTATAGAAGATAAACCTATTTTCATGATAATTGTTAATTTCACATAAAAATGATTTACAAGCTTTAAGACATCACTTGACTGTGTTCCAATCATATGGATAATTCCTTATGAGGAGCATGTTTTGCCCGTTTCTCCAATAAGGACAATGGATGATAAAGATGCTAGAAACTTTTTGATTTGCTTTAGGGTTATTCCATAAATTGTGATTCATGATAATCTTATGAGTTCCTGACGCCACCAATATACTGAAGAGAACCACTTAAGAAGGGTCTAGAGATTGGAATCTTTATTTTCTTCTTATGTTATAAACTGGTAGATGAAAAGAGGAGGGAATTCTATGGCCCTTGAAAAAAGAATATTAAGAGTGCATAGATACCAAAGAGCATCTTCAGTGATGTGAGTGCGAATTGTAATATTCAGTCTCTTTAGAACTAGACTAAAACCAAGCAGATTATAAAAGAGGACACCATAATGAAATGATTAGAGGCTAAACAAGAGTAGAATAATAATCTAGACATTTAGAAATAAGACTACAAAGCTAATGATAGTCCAAAATCAAAGTGAAAGTGGCTAAACGAAGAAGTTGAAAATATAGTGGCATTTTAATAATTTTGGGTAACTTTTTGAAAACTCAAAGGAGGGAGCTTTAAATGATAAAATTGAGTTTTTGAAGGTTCTCATATGCTCAAAAATACCATAGGAAGCCTTAAAATGGTTAAAACCCATTCATCATACGATTTAGGACGTCAGTTGACCTGAACTTTAACTGGATGGTCCGATAAGGTTTTAAATCTAATTTGGGTGAAACCAAAGATATTTTATAAATTAGATGAGCTAAATTTTCATATTGAAAAAATAGTTCTAAAAAAAGAGCTAAAACAATTGAAAATAGGAAAAATGAAGTTGAAAGGAAAAACGAGAATTATAAAAAATGTTATAACTTAACCCCTTCCTTCTAAAACCTGTCTAGCACAACCCAAATCCCTCAAAATAGAACCTAAACCATTGAACCATAGGAGAGAGGTGTACCATAAGAAGGAGAAAGAAGAAAGAAAATCAACCAAGAAAAGGTAAGGATTTTGGTACTTTTTCATGCTTCTTCCTTCACTAAATTGATTTTCCTCTTCAAGCCCTTTCTCCTCATGGTTTTAGCTTCCTAAGAGGAGGATTTTTGTGGCTGAACTTGTGGAAGAAGGAAAAGACTTGAGGAAACCAAGCTTTACACCAAATTCTTCTATTGAAAACTTCGAGATGATGTATGGAACAAGGTGCAAAGTTGGCTTCTCCTTATCTTCTCTCTCCCTCTCAAATTCGTCCACCCTAGGGCCTAAGAAGTGTGAGGATGTTTTAGATGATAACAAGGTAGAATCAAGGGTTTTAAGAGTGTGAGGAGTTGAATTATGAATTAGAATCAAGAAAGGAGCATTAGAAAGCAAAGTCAAAAAGTTAGAGTTTTAATTGCACCTTGAGAGTTTTGGAACTTTAAAAGGATAACCCAAGTCATATTTAAACATGTCTAGAGTTTAGAGAAACCAAGGAATTAAAATGTGTATCAAATCCCAAGAGAAAGTAGCAAAACTCTAAGTTGCCCTATCTTGAGTACCAATTGAGCCAAGGAGTGGAAGAAGCACCTAAGGAGTGTTTCTTTGAGTTCTAATGAATTTAGAAACTTAGATATGATGAATAAAGAATTATGGAAGCATTGGATTGAATTTAGGAGCCTTAGAATGGAAGTTGAAATTTTAAGGACTTAAATGAGGTTAATGAAGCAAGTTAGTTCCAAACCCATCAACCAAGTATGTAATGATTCAAATGAGTCTCTTGAGAGTTCTAAGACTTGTAGAAGGCAAGTGTTTGGGGTTAAGAAAGCAAGAACCAAAGGTTGCTTCATAATAGACCTAAACTTGACATAATTGATACCTTGAGTGCTAATGAGATTAAATAAGAGTTATGAAGTCTAAAATGAGTTTTATGGGATTAATTTTCCTTATGATTGTTCCATATAGGTCAAGCTAACCCAAACTCACTGATATATAGGTGTCAAGATAAAGAAAGTAAGGAAAAAGGAAGCTTATACGTGGGATTGCGGTATCTCCAAGTCCTTAAAGTCACAAGGTAGCTTTATCTCCCTCTCTTGCATACATTTGAATGTTTGAATGAGTTATAATACTTGTATGTGTTGTTGTTTGATGCATTCATGATGTATATTTTAACATAAGTTCCATATTGAGCTATATGAGTAAGAATGATATATATTTTGTCTCCTAGCTCCCCTAAAGCATGGAATCGAGCATAGTAGCTCTTCCTTGGCCATCGAGTTGAGAAAAGTTGAGCCTAGCAAGGTTATGATGATGCTATGGCTAAGAAAAGAATGAGTTTTCATGTTTTATGACATATTGATTCATATAAGGCATGAACATTGCATTCTTGCACCACATGTATGGCATACATTCATGACATTCTTGTATGTATTGAATTAGTTAAGATTAGCTACTGAGATTCTTCCAAATCTCATCCTCCATGCTCCCATTAACCATTTCAAGTTCTCCAAGCTAAGGTCAAGTTCAGGAGAGATCATAGATAGTAGGAAATTATGTATTAGAATCCCATCTTGTACTAGAATTTATGTATATGTATGCATATGACACTTTACATGTACCATGATACACTCATGATGTATATGATAATGCTACTTCATGTTTTATTATGGAACCATGTATAAAAGTATGAGAATGTGGATGTAAAACAAGTTATAATAATGTATGAGTGTTATGATGACATATGGCTATGTTGATTCTAATAGGAATGTATGTATTCTTGTATGTCAAAGGGTTAAATTTTGATCCACTTATTTTGGAATAATATGGAATGGTTAGGATGGAAGAAATATGTTCAAAGTGAAAGAAACCCAATTGGACACCAAATGGTCCAAATCGGTAACTAAAATGATCTCAAATTTGCTATAAACAATTCTTATGTCAAAAGTGGCTTAGATGATCTAGTTTGAGTCTAAGATTTGGCATACATTTAGGCACCTCCTAGAGCATTTTGTGATACTAATAACATAATTTTTAGAGTTGTATAGAATATTCGACAAATTTCCAAAGTTACACATGCTTTACATTGCTATCCAAGGTTCAAAAACTACATTATCATTCATATGGCATCAAACCTTATACATACATAAAATATATGAGTAAATACGTGTGTTCAAATGATCATACAACATTTCCATCATAGTATTACATCATATGCCATGTGTATGGCTACAAAAGGAGTAATTCTAGGCAATTCAAGACACTTTGATGTCAATCTCTTATCTTCCAACTTGGTGGCTTCCATTACCTTGTTCATTTGCTCCACCTAGCATGTTAAGACATTGGAGAAGAGGGAATGAAATTCAAAGAATTCTAATAGCTCATCTCCCTTTCAATCACACAAAAAGAATGCAATACAAGTCTTCAAGATGCATGCATGGGCATAATGGAATGTGTAATCATTTAAAAAGCATTCTTAGCGTTTGAACAAGTCACATAAAGCATACATAGGCTTGCCAAGTAAGTGGATTAACCTCACCATTCTCTTGTGGATTTTGGACTTGCTTCACCCATTTTCTCTAGAAGGTTTTGATTTAACCTTACTATTGGGAAACTATTTGCTTTGTCTCAACCAATTCTAAGGGTTCTTGGCTCATCCTCACCATGGCTAAGGGTTTTTGGTTTCACCACATTCAAGCAAACCCAAGCACACATACTAGGCATCATTTGAGAACATATTACAATATCATGGTACCATGGAACAAAAGCATATGCTAGAACACTTTTCATGACTTAAAACACACATACACATATTCAAAAATAAGGTAAGCACATATTCATGCATGAGAGCTACCTTTGCTATACAAGCACACTTTTTCTCTTAGAGTTATGCTCCTTTTCTCAGCCACACACTCACAATGATGTGAGGTTTGTTTCTCTTGGCCTTAAAATAGAGCTCTCTTCGCATAGATTATTTTCCACCGATTGATTTCTTGAAAAAAGTTCCTTTTTGGCTTGGGTTAAACCTAAATCTAAACAGAAGCTTGAACTTCTTCTCTCTCTTCCCTCTTAATGTCACACATGGCTGCTCGATTTTCTGCAAATGGAAGCTTTGAGAAGGTGATAAGGTGTAATCTTACTTAAGAAGCCTCTTTTATAATTTTTCAAAATGACCATTTTGCCCCTACACTCTTGTTTGCTCCGTTTAAGCTCATTTTAACTCTTTTTTTATAACCTTATTTTCCATCATAAAATTTAGGTCCTCTAATTCATAAAATGCCTTTGGTTTTATCCAAATTGGATTTAAAACCCTCTCGAACAAACTAGTCAAAGTTCGAGTCAACTGATGCTTTGAAACGTAAACCAGAGGGGTTTAAACCATTCTAGGGGTTCTTATAGTTTTTAGGGCCTCTGAGAACCCTGGAAAACTCATTTTTACCATTTAAAAATCTCTCCTTTGAGTATTTTAAAAAGTTCTCAAAATTATGAAAATGCCATTATGTTTCGTTGCATTTTCGTTAAATTCCATTTAGTTATTCTGACTTCGGTTTCAGGGCACCTTTGACCTTGGATCCTCATTATTTAAATTCTAGAATATTATTCTAATTTTTTTGGACCTCAACTCCTTCTCTTTGGGGGACTTTCTTTTGTATCTAGTGAGTTTTGTACGTTTACAAAGAAATCGAACGTTACGTTTCTTGCATTTTCTCATGTTCTCAAAGAACTGGATATTACACCCTTCCTTTTCCTCTAGCTTTCCTCCTCAATTTCAAATTTTCTCCCTCTGGTCTGAGCTTAAAATAGACCCAATTGCATCAACAAATCCATAGAAAGAGATAGATAGAAGAAGAAGAAGAAAAGGAGGTCTGCTAAAGAAAGGACTAGAAAATTTCATGGAATTCCCACATTTTCTTAGCTTTTTCTTCCTCCAAATTCCCTTACTCTTGTGCATCTTTCTCTCTAAGTCTCTTCTCTAGTTTTTGGGCTGAATTAAGTCAATCAAGAAGGAGGACAAGTGGGACGCATAAATAAAGAACCTTTAAAAAGCAATTTGTTCTAAAAAATTCCATCATGTCCCTTCGTCGTGGCATTTTTGTTTTTAGTTTGTTTTAGCTCCTCTTTGAGAACTATTTTTTCATCATAAAAGTTGGGTTCTCAATCTTATAAAATGCCTTTAGAATAACTCAATTTGGAGCTAAAACCTTTCCAAACGAATTGATCAAAGTTCGAGCTCACTGCCATTGGAAACGTATATTGGAGTGGCTTTAAATGTCTAGGACTTTCCCATGGTTTTTAGAACCTATGAGAATCCCAGATAGCTCAAATTTTGTATTTAAAAAACCGTCTTATGAGTATTCTAAAAATTGCCCAGAATTATGAAAATGTCATTACATTTTGTTGCATTTTCATTAAAATATGTCTGGCCATCCTAGCTTCGGTTTCAGGGCACCCTTGGACTTGAATTATCATTATTTGAGATTTAGAATATTATTCTAATTTTATTGGATCTCAAAACATTCTATTTGGAAGACTTTCTTTTTATATCCAGTGAATTTTGTATGCTTATAGAGAAACCGTATGTTATGTTTCTCACATTTTCTCATATTTTCAAGGAGTTGGATATTACAATATACATGGCCCTAAATAGTCATATATTGCCATTCTCATACTTTTACACATGGTTCCATCATAAAACATAGAATACCATCATCATATACATCATAAGCCCATAAAGATATAAGAATTGTTATATGGATATGTACATCATAGTTTAATATAAAAAAGAGTATTATTACATCTTTTCATAACATCTATGCCTTCTCATGGTCTTGACTTTTGCTTGGTGACCCTGAAATGGTTAGTGAGAGCATAGGGGGTGAGATTTAGGAGAATCTCAATAGCTAATCTCAACCAAATCAATGCATACATGAATGTATGTCATGCATATGGTGCAAGAACGCAGTGTTCATACTTTATATGAATCAAATGCATTATAAAAACATGAAAACTCATTCCTTTCATAGCCATGGCTTTATCATAAACTTGTTAGGCTTCACTTCTCTTTACTCAGGGGCTAGGGAAAAGCTACTATGCTCAATTCTAAGTTTTAGAGGAGCTAAGAGCTGAAACATATATCATTCTCATTCATATAGCTTAATATAGAGCTTATACTTAAACATACATCATGAATGCATCAAGCAACAATACATACAAGCATTACAACTCATTCAAACATTCAAATGTATGCAAGAGAGGGAGATAAAGCTACCTTGTGACTCTAAGAACTTGAAGATACCACAATCCCATTTATAAGCTTCCTTTTTCCTTACTTTTTTTAGTTGGACACCCACAAATGAGTGAGTTTGGGTTAGCTTAACTTACATGGAACAACCATATGGCAAATTAATCCCATAGAACTCATTTTAGGCTTTATAACTCTTACTTAATCTCATTAGGGCTTGAGGTATCAATTATGTCTAATCTAGGTCCATTATGATGCAACCTTTGATTCTTGCTTTTCTAAACCCTAACTCTTCCTTTCTATGAGTCTTATAACTCTTAAGAGACTTATTTAAATCATTACATACTTAGTTAGAAAGCTTTCGAACTAACTTGCTCTATTAGCATCATTTAGGCCTTTAAAATTTCAACTTCCATTTTAGGACTCCTAAATTCAATCCAATGCTTCCATAATTCCTTATTCATCATATTTAAGTCTTTAAATCCATTGGAACTCAAAGAATCACTCCCTAGGTATCCATTCTCTCCTTAGGCGAACCATATGTATATAAGAAGTTTTATGGAGTTTTGCTACTTTCTCTTAGGAATTTGATAATATTCTTATTCCTTAGTTTTTTTAGAGTCTATACATGATTAAATATGGCTTGGGTTATCTTCGAAAAGTTCTAAAATTCTCAAGGTGCAATTGAAACCTTAACTTTTCTATTTTTCTTCCTAATACTTTTTTCTTAATTCTAATTGCATTTTCTAACTTTCCATACCTTAAAACCTTTGTTGCTAATATGTTTTGATCAAAATTATTCTCCTTTCACCTTCCCCTTGGTTAGGTTGAACATACACAAGAAGAAAGAACTAAGAAGAAGCAAGTTTTAGCCATGAATGTTTACCTTTTCTTAAAGCTTAACAAGAGAGAAATTTGATGCTACAAATTGTTTCGTCAAATCTTCACCTTCTTCCCAAAGTTCAACCACAAACTTACTCCTTTCAAGAAGCTAAAACTATTAACAAAAAAAAGCTTTGAGAGGAGAAGAAGTTTGGTGAAAAAAATCTCATGAAAAAGTGGCTAAAATCTTACCTTTCTTGCCTTTTCTTTCTTCTTCTTTCTCCCCTCTTTTGGCATGCCCTTGGTTCTGCTTTAGAGTGTCTTAGGTCAATTTGGAGGTGGCAGGAAAGGGATGACTTAATTTAAGAAGGAAAGAAGATATTTTAAACATTTTCTTAAATTCCCGTTACGTTTAGCAACTTTGACCACTTCATTTTGGCTCATTTTAAATCCATTTTAAGAACCGTCTTTTCCATATAAAATGTAGGTTCTCTAATTCATAAAATGCCTTTGGTTTCTGTAATCCAGTTTCGTTAAACGACAAAAATAGACACATTTACAAAGCAAGTCCCTCAAAATAAATTAGTTACGGTCCCAAAAAATTTAAGTAGCATTCTAAACTCCTAAAAATAAGAATCCCAAGCTCAGATGGAAAGAAAAATAGAGCTAGAATAAAGAAACAAAATTTAACAAAAAAATTATGAAATGTAATGGTATTTTCATAATTTTATGCAAATTTTGGAATTCACATAGGAGGGCTTTTTAAATAAAATTTTTGAGTTCTTCAGGATTCTCAGAGGCCCTGAAAACCATGAAAAGCTCTGGGACAGTTAAAACCCCTCAAGTGGATGTTTTCCAATGACGGTGGGCCCGAATTTTGATAGATTCGTTTAGGAAGATTTTAGCTCCTATTTGAGTGATTCGAAAGGCATCTTACTAAATTGGAATCCTAAATTTCATAATGGAAGAAGACAATTCTCAAAAGAGAGTTAAAACGAATTGGAAACAAAATTGCCAAGACAAAAGGGTAAAATTAGAATTTTCTAAAAGTCTTTCTTGAACTCCACCTATATATATAGGGCGCCCCACATCTCCACTCACTTAGCCACATATGTTTCTACCCTAAACTAGAGAAAAACCCTAAGGAGTGAGGCACACAAGAGGGAGAGGAAGAGAAGGAAAAAATCTAAGGCAAAAGGTATGGGTTTTTGGTTGTTTTTTATGAATTTTTCTTTAGCAAATCTCTTTTTCTCCATTTTCCTTTCTTTCCTATGGTTATATTGAAGTTTATGGATCTTTTTTGAGGGAAGAACAGAGAAGAAAATTCGGATTTGAAGAGAGAAGGCCAAAGAAAGGAAGATTTAAGCAAGAAAACAAAAAAAATAAGGTAAATCTTCCATCCCATGGTAGCTACTCATCCTCCCTCTTCTTCCTTGGTTTGTCCAACATGAGAAGCTACAAGAAAGCTTGGATTTTGGGCATAACCAAGGGTGAATCTTAGGAAAAAGAGTGTGGAGAATAAGAATATGCAAAGAGAATTAACAAATAACCATGAAAATTCAAGATAGCAAATCTAGGGTTTCAAGTGTTCCATGTAAAATCTGATTTGATACCTTAATTCCTAGGTCTAAATAAGTGTTTAAATGAGTTTTTAAGATCCCTAAGAGGCTCCCCATATGCATCTTCCATTAAGAAAACAAAGCAAAGCCCATATGTGCCAAAACCAAGAATAGTCTCAACCTAGATGAGTTAGGGTACCTAAGGAGAGTTTTAAATTTTTTTAAACCCATTTTTGAGTTATATATGATGAATGAAAATGAGGGGAAATCTTAGGAAAAATTTAGGAGGCCTAGAGAATGAATTAGTGTCTTAGGTTCTATAATATGACCTAAAGAAGTAACATATAGTTAAGCTCTTTGTTTTAATTATGTGATGACTCCAAGTGACTTAAAAGGAGTCAAGAATCATAAATGAAAGGAAAGAATGGAGCCTAGAACTCACTTGATGGGTGTTGCTTCATTAGGTGCATTCTTGGAACCATAAAAGGGTTAATAGACCAAGTTAGTGTTTAAGGAAGATGTGTGGCCTTAGAATTAATTCCATGAACCTAATTGGCTTCCATAAATTGTGGTTAGGCTAAGAGAAACCAATCACACACCCTTGTGTGTGTGAGGCCGAGGAAGGGAGAGCAAATTCAAGGAGAAAAATGTGTGGTTGTGTGACACCTTAACCTCTAGCTCATACCCAACGTGCCCTCTAGCCTATATGGGCGGTGCGGAACTCATAAGGGAGACTCTTTCCTCTACCTTATGCTTACTCTCTCCATGGCACTATGTGTGGGTAGAGCTCCACTTAGAAGTAATATGGACCGGTTGAGCTCTCTCTATCCTTCCTCATGCTCAATTACTCTTTTGAGACTTATTTCAATCCCTACTATATGCTTCAAACTCATGGAAAGCAAAAAGGGATTAGAGACATGCATTTTCGCTATGGGCAGATTTTGCTTCATCTCTGGGCTAACTTTGGAAATTCATAACTAAATGCAGAAACATCGTATCTGCATGATCTGGATCATTCTAGAAATTTTGAGACGTCTACTTCATGCTAAAAATACTTAGAAGTCTCAATCTCTCACTCATTCTGCGTTTGACATCGAAATAGTTCACTGGTCAGAGGGGACTTCTTTGCTGTCACAGTTTACTGATATGGACTTTGAAAATGTCTAACTAATTCCACAAAAATCCAATGCTCATAAACTCTATCTCTATGGAAATATGTGGATGTTAGCTAGAGGAAAAAAATATCTCCATATCAGTCCACCAAGCCAATTCCCCGGAAACCGATGAAACAGTACCTCGGGTCTGGTTGGGGGTCTGATTCTGGGCAGGAACTTCGAAATTGCATAACTTCCTCTCTGGACCTCTAAATGAAGTGCTTCTAGTTCCTACAAGTCACTGTGACCATCTAGTTTCTGTGTATAAAATTTCGTAGCCATTGGACTACGTTTGCCCCTCGGATGACATGATTCAAATGAACAGTGATTTTCTGAAATCCGAATTTCTGATGTCAACTTTGAATGCTCATAGAAAATGCTATAGACCTCTAAATGACATGAACTCTAGCTTCCTAGAAAGCTCTAAACATACTCTAGTTCCATGTCAAATCTCATGGCTAGAAGAGGTCATATGGCTATTCTATGACATCCTGTGCAAAATGGCCCTTTCTTGGCCAAAAGTGTGGCTAATGGGGTCCAATCCTAGTTTTTCTACTTCTATGACTCCTTGAGCACATGAGAAAGCATCTATGGGAGCCATCAATCATGCCTCAAGTGTCTACTAACTTGGATTGGGAAAACTCACTACCCCATGCCCACTTATGCACCCATATAATCTATAGTACTTTGAGCATTTCATATCAAAAGCTACCTCTTTATTCATCATAAGACTCATTCT
The DNA here is from genome assembly GCA_026724425.1 of Erythrophleum ivorense. Classification (NCBI taxonomy): domain Eukaryota; kingdom Viridiplantae; phylum Streptophyta; class Magnoliopsida; order Fabales; family Fabaceae; genus Erythrophleum; species Erythrophleum ivorense. The sequence goes on from JAIUCV010000010.1 coordinate 15,166,989, forward strand.
CATACATTCATCATTCATATATACATTGTCTTACAAAAGCTATAATTGTACATCATATACATCATTGCTTTACATTTCTCATGTACAATGTATTACAAAAAGCCTTTACACTCTTCTTCCTTTCTATCCCTAGCTTCATGCTTGGCGGTGGTTGCTCCCATCTCTAATCTCACTCGGTCCACCTGGCATGGTTGGATGGTGGAGAGGGAGGGTGAGATTCGGAGAATCTCAGTAGTTCAACTCTCATTCCAACATACATATATTGCATGCAACAAGTCTCATTATGCATGTATGGCATGTTAGCATATAAAACATGATGAAAAACATTTAAAACATGTGAAATGGCCATGGATAACATTCATGAGCTCGCTGAGTACTTGGATCGGCCTCACCCCCTCCCTTATGGCTTTTGGATTTGCCTTCCCATACTTTTAGAGGTACTTAGACTCACCCTTACTCTTTGGGAGTCAACCTCATTTTTGGGAGACATGGCTCAACCAACTTAGGGCTTCGGCTCATCCTCACCTTGGCTATAGGGTTATTGGCTTTCCCATTTCCTCAAGCAAACCAATCAAGCATTTAAAACATCATCTCAATCATATCACATAATCATGCTAACACACTTCTCATAGCTCATCTCATTCATACACACAAGCAAGACAATGTAAACACACAATTATGCATGAGAGAAAGTGGAGAGAACTACCTTTGTTGGCTATCTACTACTTGCTCTGTCAATGGTCTCCTCCCTTGTTGATTTCACAACAACTTCTAGATGGGAGAGTTCCCTCTTGAGCCTAACCACACAAAAGCATGGAATTAATACCTTACTACTCAATTCTTAAGCTAGGGATTACTTCTAATCAGCTCTACTGAGCTTCTCACTCTAGGTTTTTCCTTCTCCTAGGGTCCATGAGCTATCCCTCTCTTTTCTCAACTCTTAAGAAAGGGGAAAAGCAAGAAAGAGAAGACTATCTACTTCTAATCTCTCTCAAGAATGGTTTCCCACTCTATCTCCTCTGAACCAGACTCAACCCTAACCATTTCTGTCATCTAAACCGTAGGAAAGAGGGGAAAAAGGAAAGAAGGCAGCTTACTAAGAGGAAGACATGAAAACTCTCACCTTTCTTGTGCTTTCCTCTTCTCTTCAGCTTCTCTCTCTCTCCTCCGCCCTTTGCTCTCTCCTAAGACCAGTTTGAGTCGGTTAGAAGAAGAAAGAAGAGATTTGGAAGCTTTTAAAAAGTCAAATTCTCTTTTTCTCGCTTTTCTGGAACGCTCTCGCTATAGCGAGTTAGTGCCCTCGCTACGGCGAGCTCGTGTCTGTTCCAGACTTCTGCCTTCGCTATGGCTTCGCTACGGCGAGATCGTGTCTATTCTCGACCTTCGCTATGGCGTCGCTATGGCGAGATCGTGTCTGTTCCAGACCTCTGCCTTCGCTATGGCGTCGCTACAGCGAGCAACTCCCTGGTCTCTATATGGAATGCCATACTCGCTATAGCTAGGAACATACTCGCTACGGCGAAGAGGCATTCTCGCTATGGCGATTCCATATCTCGCTATGGCGAGAAGACTTAGAAAATTCTCAGCTGTTCGAAAATTTTCCAGCTTCTCTTTCCCTTTTCCTTTTCTCATTTTCTTTTCTATTTTCTTTTTCTGGGTTGTTACAGGTTGCACTAAAGGTAGCTCAATCCTCCTTCTCTCATGCATGAATGTATACTTGACTTATCTTTGAATGCGTGTATGTATGTTTTAAGTTATGAAAAGTGTTCTAGTATGAACTCTTATTCCATGGTACCATGATGATGTATTATGTCTTCAAATGATGTTTATGATATTTGCTTGGGTTTGTTTGATTATGAAGAAGCCAAAAACTCTTAGCTATGGTTAGGATGAGCCACGAACCCTTAGAAATGGTTGAGACAAAGTAAAGTGTCTCTCAAAAGTAAGGTTGAACTAAAACTTTCTTGAGAAAATGGGTGAGGCAAGTCCAAAATTCATGAGTGAATAGGTGAGGCTAATCTACTTACTTATCAAGCTTATGGATGCTTTATATGATTTACTTACATGCCAAAATTGCTTCTTGAATGACCACGTCATCCATCATGCTCATACATACATTTTCAAGACTTATTTTTCATTCTTTATGTATGATTGAAAGGGAGATAAGCTATCGGGATTCTTTGAATCTCATTCCCTCCTTTCTAATGTTCTAACATGCTAGGTGGACTAAGTGGACAAGGTAATGGGAGCCAATAACTTTGAAGATAAGAAAATGACAACAATTTGCATAGATTTTTCTTCTTTATGGCCATATGAGTGGCAAATGTTATAATCTATTATTGTATATGTCCTATGATATTATGAACATATATAATTATACCAATGTATCATGTACAAATGAGATTTAAGGTTATATGTATGGAAATGTGCATTTTGGACATGGAATGGCAAAACTAGCATTATGTAAATTTATGTATGGCATGGCGTGAGAGTATGAGTTTCAAAATTTTGGGTTTGTGCACCTTTAAGACAAGTTTAAAATGTCATTTTGGTACAATCCTATATGCTCAATTTGTAATATCCGGTCCCTCGAAAATGCAAGAAAATGTAAGAAAATGCAAGAAACGTAACATACGATTTCTCCGTCAACGTACAAAATTCACTGGATACAAAAGGGAGTCTCCTAAATAGAGTAAGTTGATGTCCAATAAAATTAGAATAATATTCTAAATCGCAAATAATGATGAGTCAAGGTCAGAGGTGCCCTAAAATTGGGGCCAAAATATATGAAAAAAAAGGGGATCAGAAAAAGGTCTCAAAGAGTCTCCGAAGTCAAGTATGAAAGAGCCAGGGACTAAAATGAAAAGAAAAGTTATATGCGGGGCAAAATGTATAAATTTTCTGAAAGTTCAGGGGACTTTAGTTTCACCCTCTATTCGTGACTTTAGGCATGAATATCAAAAAATCGGGCAAGAATCTTAGAAATCCATGACCTACGGTTAAACTCAGTTTGATGAGACGGGTCCAATGATGCCACGTTGTCCAGATGGCTGGGCGGGATTCGTTCCGGGATCTGGTTAGCTTGATCAGTAGCTATAAGTAAAATAGAACAAAGAAGTTGTAATAACTATAGAAAAAGAAATAGTTAAAGGGCTAAGAAACCCTGAAGAAGTTTTAAGGACAAAATTGCAATAAATGAAAATTTTATAGCACAATCATAATACAGAATAATGAAAATTACACCTATAAACTCGGGTGTCCGATTGACACCGAAATTTATGAGGATTAAGTTTAAAGGCCCCTGATCCATGTCTGAGGCTCAGTATGGCCAGAAAGTAAAGGAAATAATATTTATAAATTTTAGAAAGCCTAAAGGTATGTATTGTACCGTAAAACCTTAATCGGGTCTGGACACCGATTTTTAGACTACCGTAAGGCCTAATAGCCGATTCTAAAGGCCCAAAAGAGAAGAGAAGATATAATTAGGGTTTTAAAGAAGATGAAATCCAAATATAAATATAAAATGAAAAGGGAAGAAGAAAAGGATTTTAGTTATTTTAAAGAATTAACCATGGTTAAGTTAGAAACTAACTATGGTTGAGTTAAAAGTTGATCATGGTTGAGTTAAGGAAATTAACCATGGTTACTATCCATAACTTAAGGGCTAAGAAAAGGTGTCCAAGTGTGTGGCCAAGAATTTTTGGAAGAAGATATTTGGTTATGAAATTAAAAAATTAAAAGAAAAAAAGAAATGGAAGATTAAAATTTGATCTTAAAAATGTTGATCCAAGGGTCCAAATTTAGTATAATCATTTAACTTCATTTAAATTCATCTCCTTCACCTCCATTCCAACAATTTCACGCCACACACAAGGGAGAAGAAGAGAAAAACGTGAAGAGAGAGAGAGAGGGAGAAAAAATGGAAGAAGAAGTGAAATCAAGCAAAACTACCACCATTCTTCACTAAATTTCTTCATCTTCTTCATCCTCCAACCATTTTCTCCAAAGGGCAACTGCATCTTCATCTTTTCTTCAAGGTTGAATGTTGCTCTAAGTAGGAAGAGAAGGGATGTTAGTGTGAGAAAAGCAAAGGAAGCAAGGATTAAGCTTAAAGAGTAAGTTTTCTCTACCTTGCACTTGAAAATCACATGTTTTAAGTTAGTTTTGTTAAACCCTAAGTATGAGTCATTTTTGGACAGCATATGGATCATTAGAAATTAAGTTTATATGTTGAATATGAAGGCCTAGGAATGGAGTTTATATATTGGCTATGGAGGCCATATGAGCTCACCCATTTTGTTGTATGCTAGAACCTTGAAAAACACAAAGATTGTAATTTTTGGGGAAATGGAAATGTTAGGGAGATGCTGTCCGAATTTTTCTAAAATTTTTATGATGTTTTCTTAATGTCTTAAAGTCATGTATACCAAATTTCAAGCCCTAAAACATAAAGGAAGAGGCTATGGAATTTTTAGAACCAAAGAAACTCACTTTTGGGCCTAAAACAGAGCTAGATTATGTTATGACCAAAACGTATTGTTGGGGCTGGAATTTGATAATTTTATCCTTTCCAATGGATTCAAAAGGGTGTTTTTAGCTAGGAATACCTATAGGAAAGTGTAACATCCGGTCCCTCTATAAACGTGAGAAATGCAATGTTCAGTTTCTCTATAAACGTCAGAAATGGGCCAAATATAAAAGGAAGTCTTCGAAATAGAAGGAATTGAGGCCAACTAAAATTATGATAAAATTTTAAATATTAGAAAATGAGTATTTAGATACCCAAAAACTAGAGCCAGAAGAGATCAGAAAATTTGCCAAAGGAAGTAGGGGTATTTTTGTAATTTTTGAAAAATTTTGAAAACTCACAGGAAGGCTTTTTAAATGAAAATTTGAGCTTTCCAGGGTTCTCAGAGGCCCTGAATACCATGGGAACCCCTATAATAGTTGAAACCCATCTGGTGAGCGATTTCAGCTATTAGTTGACTGAAACTTTGACTGAATGGTTCAGAATGGTTTTAGATCCTTTTTGAGTGATTCCAAAGGCAATTATTATGATTAAGAACCGAAGGAATATGATGGAAAAGATGGATTTTGAAAAGGAGTTGAAATGAGACCAAACAGACAAACCATGGATTAGGGACTAAAATGAAAAGTTAAAAAAGTATGTTAACTTTACCCTTTTTCTTTTAAAATCACGTCCAGCCCTTCTCCTTCCTCTCCACCGACGTTTTTCTGGTCTGAAACAGATTTGAAAGTGGCGCACCAAGGGAAGAGAAGGAGGAGGAAAAATTCAAGTATTTAAGTATGGAAATTTGCTTGTTTTTCATGCTTTCTCTCTACCAATCTCTTCTCCTCTTTTTCGCTCTTCTTCTCCATGATTTTTCTAAAATTTTGAGGGCTGTTTTGAAGGCAGAACAGAGGGAAAATTTCGAAAATCAAGTAAGGAGGCCAAGGAAGGCAAAGAGCAAGCAAAGAAAAGCAAGAAAACAAGGTAAAACTTTCATTCTTTGATAGTTTCTCCCTCCCCCTTCCTCTTGCACGAAATTGGGCACCATGAGCCCAATTCTTAGGGGCTATTTTCTGCCCAATTCATGGAGGGATTAGAGGTTTTAGGTGGCAAGGATTAAGAATAAACTAATAGAATCAAGAAAGGAGCATTAGGAACAAGATGGAATCATTAGGGATCCAAATGCTCCTTTGCAAATCTGATTTTATATGAATTTTTTTTGGCTTAATTAAATGTTAAAACATGCTTCTAAGATCCCTAAGAGGCTCCCCACATGCTTCCTCCTTCAAGAAAACAAAGAGAACTCCATGGAAGGCCAATGCACCCATAGTCTCGGCCTAAGCAAGTTCACCTGGCTAGGGAGAGTTTCAAATTTTTCTAAGGCCATTTTTGAGTCATATGTGGTGAATGAATATAAGAAGAGGCCTTGGAAAAAATTTAGAACTCAAGGAAAGTGAATTTGGGTCATAAGTTCCATATTATGACCTAAAGAAGCAACATGGTACTAGGCCCTTTGTTTTAATGGTGTGGTGGCTCCAAGAGGTTTAAAAGGAGTCAAGAATCATAATTGAGAGGAAAGAATGAGGCCTAGAAGTTATTTGAGGAGTGTTGCTTCATTAGGCACCATTATGGACCATAATGAAGCCTATAGAGTAATCTAGGACTTAAGCAAATTGTATAGCTTTAGAATATGTTTCATGAACCTAATTAGCTCCCTTAAATCATGTCTAGGCTAAGAGAAACCATCTCCACCAAATTGTGGGTGTATAGCTGAGGCAAAGGAGGGAAATCCAAGGAGAAAAGTGTGTAGATTGGTACAAGGTAGCTCTCTCCACCTTCTCTTATGCATGGATGTGTGTTTAGTTTGTTTTAGAATATGTGTATGTATATTTTCAAGCTAAGAAAAGTATGTTAGCATGCCTTTATATTCCATGATCTTTGATGCCATGTTATGTTTTAAATGAATCTATGATGTTTATGAGTTTGCTTGGGTGAGGAGAGGCCAAGAACTCTTTCCTTTGGTAAGGATGAGCTAAGAACCCTTGAGTTTGGTTGAGACATAGTAAAGAGTCTCCCAAAAGTAAAGTGGGCTCCCAAGAGTATGGTTGAGTCCAAAGCTCTTAAAGAATGGGTGAGGCAAGTCCAAAATCCATGAGGAGAAGTGTGAGGCCAATCCAAACACTTAGGGAACTCTTGAATGTCTTGTATGATTGATTCACATGCCAAGGTTGCTTTGAAAATATCTATGACTTCCATTTTTCCATACATGCATTTGAAAAGCTTGCTTTGTACATATTATGTGTGATTGAATGGGAGATGAGCTATTAGAATTCTTTGAATCTCATCCCCTCCTCTCCAATGATTTAACATGCTAGGTGGACTAAGCAATTATGGTGAAGGGAGCCAACAACGATGAAAAAGAGAGATTGACAAGCTTATGCCTTGTTTTGTCCATTTTGGAACCATAATGATGGTTCATGATGTATATGAGGTTGTAAATGTACTATGAACATTGAGACACGTGTAAATACCATATTATGTGATGTTTAGATGTATGATTATGATATATGACCACTAGCCTATGTTTTGAGTATGTAAGGCTATAGAATGAGAATTTAAAGTTTGATGAATATGTGTATAAGTGAGGGTTGAATGGCCAAAATGAGATGCATGAGGTTTGGGACCATTTGGGTAGCTCACATAAGTCTTAAATATGCTTTTAGACTTGCCCAAAAGGTGCCAACACTAAGGGAAGACCATTTGGCAAGTTTGGTACCTCATATGGAGCCAAATTTGACCATTATGGAACCCTATGTGACTTTTTGGCCAAATGAGTTAGTCTTAGTCTGAAATTTGACATAATATTAGGTCTCAATAAGAGCTTTTTGAAAAGCTAAAGATCATAATTTTTGGAGATTTACAGAATATTTGATGATTTTTCAAAATTGGAAAATTTTAGGGATTTGGTCTGCTGCACTATTCAATTGGTCCAAAATTGTTTTCTATCATTTGAGATCCAAATGATGTCCAATTGCCATGAAATTTTATACAAAGAAACTAGGCAATCACAGTGACTTGTGCCAATTAGAAGCACCTATTTGGAGGTCTAGAGAGGAAGATATGAATTTTTGAAATTTCTATCCAGCATCAGTAGCTTTGCTCGACCAGAAGTACTGTTCCATCGAATTTTAAGACCTGGGCTAGATAAACTGGTCTAGAGATATTTTTCCTCTCTATTTGACATCCATAGCTTTCCATATTGGTATCATTTGCATGGATTGAATTTTTGTAGAATTAATTGGACATTTTTGAAGTTCATATCAGTAAATTGTGATAGCATCAGGACCCAATCCGACCTCTGGACAATTTTGCGTGTCAAACGCTCTGTGTGTGGGATGTTATGACTTGTAAATATTTGTTTCATGAAGTAGACATCCCAAGCTTTCTAGAATGACCAAGAAGTTTTCGATTTTTCTAGATTTAGTTATGATTTTCCAAAGTTTGCCCAGAAAGGAGGCCAATTCTGGCCAAGAATGAAACCTCCTTTTCCACCTTCCAATTCGGTTTCCATGAGTTGTAGGCATATTTTTGTGATACAAATGAGTTGTAATGATGTAATTAAATATGAGGATGTATAGCATGAGCTCACACGGTCCACATGACAGTGAATGAAATTTTTAGTCATGACGCGATGCAAGAAAGTGTGTTATTTTCAATGAAATTTCTCACTTCCTTCTTCCTATATATCACCTGAGCATGTAAATGATGATGAATGTGAGCTAGAAATTATGATGTTACAGAAAGCCCCTAAAACTCATGGAATAAAATTTCTAAATTTTGGCCAAGAAATGCGTATTATTCGGCCATAGTGAATTGGAAGGGAAGGGGTTGAATTTTTCCAATTCCAATAGTCCCATTAAGTTTAAAAAGGGCTATATTACTCTAGGATTTTGGGTCTATATGTTGATTGTAATGAATTATCATTATGATTATAGGGTTTAATAATTATTTGGAAACTCTAAGAGCAAGTGAACCGAGTCCTAAAGCTTGAGGAGCCAGATTGCTAAGGTAGTAGTTTTCCTTTCTCTTTCTTTAAGCTTATATGTTTATATAATGATGAGTGTTATGTTATATCAAGTTGTCATTTATGCTTTAAGATGAGACATGTATGCTTAGATTGTGCTTGGCCTTGTATAAAATTCCTTGCATTACTATGTGGTATGTGGCACCTTGATTGGCCTTATGCTATGTATTTACATACTTACTTATGAATGAGATTGGTTTACTACTACTGAGATTTTATAATCTCACACCAAATATAACCTATGTTAGGTCCAAGCTCAGGCAAAGAAAGGGCAAAAGGTGTGGAGGCATAAACTGAGGACCTTACTTTTATGTATCACATTTTGGTCATGTAATTAAGTATCTTAGATTCTTGTATGTATGATTTATGGTATGGTATTGTAAGGTTCTCAGGTATGTAATAGAGAGCCATGTATATACTTGACTCTTAAGTAAAGAGAATATAACTAGTGTGCCTAGAATGCAAAGATACATGCACTTATGTAAGAACAAATCAATATAAATATAATAATACGTTAAATGTGGGGTAAAAATCATCCGATTTTTGTAAGGACATTTTTATACGAATTCATATGTATTTTGCTGAGTAAGTATTTTTCCCTTGTAAAAAATTTAAAGAGCTTGAATTAGAGCCTTAAACCAGCCTCATACAATTTTTCTATAATTAATTGCTTGTTTTCAAAGTTAGACAATATTTTGGGAATGACCAAATGAATAGTAAAATTGTATGAGGAAATGGAACAAAAAAAAGGGGAAGAAAATTTTCATCAATTCAGATTTCCAGTGGCTTTTCTAAGTTCTATATGAGGCATCTGTAGTAGGAGAGTTGTTATATAATGAGGTGTGACACAAGTGGCCACACAAGCTTGGGAAGCAAAATTGGACACTTTGATGCTAGTTGAGACCAAAAAAATGACCAAACTGGAATCCTATAACACAAACTAACCAAATGGATGAATCTTCCCATGAAATTTGGCAGACATGTAGAGCTCATTAAGAGTTTTTTTGAAAGCTAAAGTGTAGAAAAATCAGAGTTTTACAGAATTAATTATGAATTTTCAATGTTGAGATTTTTCTGCTATTCTGGTGCATATACTGTTCATATAGTTAGTTTTGTATTCTGTCTCATCTGAGGAACCAATAGTGTCTAATGCTTGTGAAATTTTACAAAGATAAACTAGAGGTTATAAGCTTTTTGTGGACAACAAGATCACTTCATTTGGAAGTCTGAGTAGAGAGTTATGAATTTTTGAAGTTTAATGTCAGTACCAGTAGTGCCACTTGACCTCCAATATTGTTCCATCATGATTCATTTCCTAAATGAACTTGGCGTGGTCTAGAGATATTTTTTCCTTAGATTTAACATCTATAGCTTCTTAAATTGACCTAATTTACATGATTTAGACTTTTTTAGAATTAGTTATGAATTTTCAAAGTTTATGATAGTAACTTGTGATAGTAGCCCAGACAACTAAGATCTTGAGTGCTTTTCGAATGTCAAATTATTTGTAGCATAAAGTACACATCTGTAGCTTTCCAGAATGTAAAGAATGCATGATTTCAATTTTTTTAGAATTAGTTATGATTTTTCAAATTTTGTAGCAGAAAACATGAAATTTTGGTTGAGGTTACACTATAGAATTTTATGTGTTTCTTGCACTTGCATGAGTTCTAGGCCACTTTTGGTGATGGAATTGAATTGTATCTATGTAATTAAATATGAAAATGTGATACATGAGCTCACATGGTCCACAAGTGTAACACCATAATTTTTTAACTCATTTCATACTATCTCCATGTTTCATGCCATGAATTTCATGAAGGAAGTAGGAATAATCAATTAAAATAATGCATTTTTTAACGTCGTATCGCGTACGAAAATTTCATTTGGTGTCACATTCTCATATTATTACATAAATGCAACTCATTTGCATCACCAAAAGTGCCCTACAACCCTTGGAAACCAAAAGGAAGCATAAAATACATATACATATTTTTGGCTAGAATTTCCTCACTTCTATCACAAAATTTAGAAAATCATAATTAATTCTATAAAAAATAAAATCATGTATTCTTGGCTATTCTTAAAATTTATACATGTCTACTTTATGATAAAAATATGTCAGACCATAACATTTAACACAAAAGACGTTTGACATTCAAAAAGGTCCAGAGGTCTGGTGTCCCCTAGTACTGTCATAACTTTCTGTAATAAATTTTAAAAATATCCAATTAATTACAAAAAAATAAAATCCATGCAAATGATACCAATTTAGAAATATGTGGATGTTAGCTGGAAGTAAAAAATAACTCCAGACTAGTTTAGGCATGCCCAAGTATCGAAAATCAATCAAACAGTAACGGAGGTTAGTTTGGGTGCCTGATACTGGACATAATCTTTAAAAATTCATATATCCCTCTCTAGACATCCAATTGGGGTGCTTCTAGTTGGTACAAGTCACTAAGAATGTCTAATGTTTTACCTATAAAATTTTGTGGCTATTGGACATCATTTGAGCCTTGAGTGATAGAAATTATTTTTAAACCAAGTGAACAGTATATTAGACCAAAATCAGAATTTTTTTTAACTTTGAAAATTCATCAAATATTCTCTAGAACTCTAAAAATTCTGTTCTTTAGCTTCTCAAAAAGCTCTCAACAAGTTCTAATGGCATGCCAATTTTCAAATCAAGAAAAGCTCATTTAGACAAAAAGTGACGTAAGGTTCCAATATGGTCAATTTTGGCTTCATATAAGATACCAAAGTGTCCAAATGTTCTCTCTTAATGTTTGGCACCTCTTAAACAAGTCTAAAAGCATGATTATAACTTACATGAGTTACCCAAATGGTCCTAAACCCTATGCATCTCATTTTGGCCATTCCACTTCCATTTGTATATAATTACATAAAACCATCCAAGAAGCTAATTTGCCATAACATACTCATTTTACATTCTAATTGTCACACATTATCATCTCTTATTTATACATTACATACTAACATAATTATATATGTTCAAGTAGTCATAGGTCATATGCAATAATGGCGCACATCAATTGTCATCCATAAGGCTTTAAAGTTACAAAGTCTAGGCATTTTGATGTCAAGCTCTCATGTCTCATGTGGTTGGCTTCCATTTCTTTACTCTCTTGGTCCACTTAGCATGTTAGAATCTTGGAGAGAAAGGAATGAGATTCAAAGAATCCCAATAGCTCATCTCCCTTTCAATCACACATGAAGTATGCAAAACCAATCTTGAAAATGCATGCAAGGGCATATTTCATAACATGAATATTCAAGAAGTAATCCTAGCATTTGAGAAAGTCATATATAACATACATAGGCTTGTCAAGTATGTGGATTAGCCTCACCTATTTACTTGTAGATTTTGGACTTGCCTCACCCATTCTTTAAGAGGTTCTTAGACTCAACCATGCTTTTGGGAGTCCACCTCACTTTTGGAAGACTTTTTACTTTGTCTCAACCAATCTTAAGAGTTCTTAGCTCATCCTCACCATGGCTAAGGGTTCTTGGCCTCACCACAATCAAGCAAACCCAAGCAAGCATAACAAACATCATGGTACCATAGCATATGAAATCATGCTAGAATACTTTTCATGGCTTAAAAACACACATACACACATTCAAAAACAAGCCAAGAATACATTCATACATGAGAGAAGGAAGAGTGAGCTACCTTGGATGCAACCACAAACTTTTTCTCTTAAATTTCCTTTCCTTTCTTCGGCCTCACACACACAAAGGTGTGGGAATGATTTCTCTTGGTCTAAACACAATTTACGAAAGCTAATTAGGTTCATGAAATTAATTCTAAGGCCATACAACTTACTTAAACTCTAGCTTAACCTATAAACCCCTTTATAGTTCCAAGAATGCACCTAATGAAGCAACGTCTATCAAATAAATTCTAGGCTCCATTCTTTTCTTTCAAATATAATTCTTGACTCCTTTTAAATCTCTTAGAGTCATCACACAATTACAATAGAGAGCCTAACTACATGTTAGTTCTTTAGGTCATATTATGGAACATAAAGTACCACCTCATTCTTTAGGCTTCTTAAATTTTTTCCAAGGCTTCCCCTCATATTCATTCATCATATATGACTCAAAAACAGACTTAGAAAAATTTAAAACTCTCCCTAGGTATATGGAACTCACTTGGTCGAACCTATGGAGGAATTTGGCCTTCATGGATTTTGCTTTGTTTTCTTGATGGAGGAAGCATATGGGGAGACTTCTAGAGATCTTAGGAGCTCATTCAAACACTTATTTAGGCATAAGAATTAAGAGATCAAATTAGATTTTGTGAAGAACACTTGAAACCTTAAAATTTTCATCTTGAATTTTCATGGTTATTTGTTAATTCTCTTTGCATATTCTTAATCTCCACACTCTTTTTCCTAAGAATCACCCTTGGTTCTGCCTAAAAACCAAGTCCTCCTAGGTCTTCTTAAGTGGGGCAAAACATAGGAAGAAGGGAGGCAAGGGGGTAGCAACCATGAAAGAAGAAATTATCTTATTTTTCTCACTTGAATCTTGTCTTCTTTGGGCTCCTCTCTTCAAATCTGAATTTTTTCCTTAATTTCTCCCTTAAAACAGATTTATAAACTCCATTATAATCATAGGAAACAAAGGAGAATGGAGGAGAAGAGGTTTGGAAGAAAGAAAGCATGAAAAACTATTAAAATTTCTTACCTTCAAGCCTTGATTTCTCTTCTCCTTCTTTTTCCCTTGGTGCGCCACTCTCCTAGAGTTTCTTCTCTGGTTTGGGGCATAAAAATATGAGACAAAATGGATGGGAGAGTGGGGTGCCTCATATATATATGTGGAGGAGAATGGCTTTTTCAAACATTCCCATTTTACCTTTCGTTTTTGGCATTTTCGTTTCTAATTTATTTTAGCTCCTTTTTTAGAACGTCTTTTCCATTATAAAATTTAGGTTCCCAATTTAGTACCTTCAGAATCACTCAAATCAGAGTTAAAACCTTTCCAAACGAATCTATCAAAGTTCAGGTACACCGACATTAAAAAAGATCCACTAGAGGGATTTAACTGTCCCAGGGCTTCCCATAATTTTTAAGGCCTTTGAGAACCTTGGAGAACTCAAAATTTTCATTTAAAAAGCCTTCCTGTGTGAATTCCAAGATTTGCTCAAATTTACGAAAATGCCATTATGTTTCGTAAGTTTTCTATCAAAATTCGTTTCTCTATTCTAGCTCTAGTTTTCTTTCCATCTGAGCCTGGGATTCTTATTTTTAGGAGTCTAGAATGTTACTCAAATTTTTCAGGACCTTAGCTAATTCATTTCAGGCGACTTGCTTTGAAAATGTGCCTGTTTCATCGTTTAACTAAAACTGACGTTACAACGGGACACCGAATGAAAAATTTATACACTACGCAATGCAAAAATACTCATTATTTGAATGTCACTTTCCTTACTTCTTTATGAAATACATGATGTTAGACATAGAGATAGCATGAGATAAGCTAGAAAGTTATGGTGTTACAGTTTCACCCAAATTGGATTTAAAATCTTATGAACCATCCTGTTAAAGTTTCAATTAATCGACGATCTAAAATGTACACCAGAAGGGTTTTAGCCATTCTAAGGGTTCTTGTGATTTTTAAGGCCTTTGAGAACCATGGAAAACTTAATTTTCCTATTTAAAACCCTCTCCTTTGAGTTTAAAAAAAGTTGCCTAAAATTATGAATATGTCATTGTGTTTTAGATAATTTTATTTAGCTATTTTGGCTTCGGTTTCAGGGCACCTTTAGCTTTGTATCCTTATTTCTAGATATCTAGATTATTATTCTAATTTTATTTAACCTCAATAATTTCATTCTAGGGTTTTCTTTTGTAATCTCATCGGTTTCTATCCTATTCTAGAGAGACCGAATATTATATTTCTCTCCCCTTAAAAAAATTTCGTCCTTAAAATTTAGTGATATAAACATTACCATTCTTTTCTTATACTTTTTTCTAGCTAGTCTTTCCATTCCCTTTGCCTAACTTAATTTTCTTAGAGGCTAGGCTCTTTTAGCCTCTTCTTGCCAGGGAATTAACATTGCTAGCTATGTTGCATATGATTCTTTTTCTCTAGGTTATTTTTATATAGCATATGACTTATTCTTGTTATGAGGGGAACTAACTTCTGATACTAAAACATATTCTAATAACTTTAGCTTATTATTGGGGGAGCTTATTATTTTGTATCTGATTGGTTTTATCCAAGTCCATAAAGGTTCAATTTTCTTGACTTACTTGCATATATGATTAGAGATGCTTTATTAGTATCAAATCTTTAATTCTTAATTGTCCTGGTTTCTTTGCTTACTATAATACTTGCCTTTTTAGTCCTAAACTTTGCTTTACTTTCTTTATCTACTTGAGAGTAAGTACTATTCAGTTTCTCAATTTTATACTTGACTAACATGACTCTTAACTTTTCATGCTAGCATTGATGAATGATTACCGCTGACTAATATTGTATTCCTATATGATACTAACTACTCATATTCTCAGCTACTGGAGACATGGTCTACTACGTACCCTATAAAAAAAAATTACATTTGATCCCTTTCTAAATATATAACACTGGCATAAAGGGATTTTTCTCTACCTTGGTCAGGTTTGATAACTGTTGGGTAGTGGTCTATCTAATTATAACTCTGGAAAGCTACTTCTTGCTTTCCTTATCCTACATATTGTACTCATCTATCAAAGAAGTCTAGTCAGTGGCCTGACTGTCTGAGTTTAGCCCTAATATCTTTATAGTAATAGTCTATCAGATCTAGGAAATCTCTAGTCTCTGAGACGAAAATTGTCTAAAACTGTATTAGTCTATGAGACTAAATTAATCTATAAAAACTATCCTAGGCCATCATCTCCCAAGAGAACTGCTATATTATAATTGGGGGCTCTTTGTAACTTTGTGAGATCTATTGCAATCCCTGGGTTTACTGTGACCTCTTAGAGCCCTGTTAGGGTTTACTGCAACTTGCTATACTATACTAGGATTTACTATGATCCATCTCTGGGAGGTTTTAGAGTCTAAGATTGTAACACCATCATTCCTAACTCATACCCATCATCCCTTGCATTCTCATATGAGATATAGAAAGAATAAGTGAGATCTTCCTCATTGGATTCATACACTTTCTTAGTATTGTGTCATGGTTAAAAATTTATCGCGGTGTCACATGGACCGTGTGAGCTCATGCTATGCATCTTCATATTTAATTGCACCATTACAACTCATTTCAATCCCAAAAACATGCTTTAAACACATGGAAACCAAAAAGAGATATGGGACATGTATATTCATTTTCGGCCAGACTTGGCCTCATTTCTGGGCAAACTTTGGAAAATCACAACTAAATCTAGAAAAATTAAAAACATGTAATCTTGGTCATTATAGAAATATTAGGATGTCTACTTCATGCTAAAAATATGTACAAGTCATAACATCCCCAACACAGGACGTTTGACATGCGAATTGGTCTGGAGGTTGGATTGGTCCGGATGTTGTCACAGTTTACTGATATGAACTTCAAAAATGTCCAACTAATTCCACAAAAATCCAATGTATTTAAATGATAAAAATATGGAAATATGTGGATATTAAATAGAGATAAAAAATATCTCCAGATCAGTTCATCAAGCCAAGCTCTCAGAAATCGATGGAACAGTACTTCTGGTCAGGTAAGATGAGTAATACTGGGCAGAAACTTCAAAAATTCATATCTTCCCCTCTAGACCTCAAAATGAGTTTGTTCTAGTTGCTACAAGTCACTATAAATGTCTAGTTTCTACCTATAAAATTTCGTAGCCATTGGACTACGTTTTCCCCTCGGATAACACAATTATACAACTGACCAAATGAACAGTGCTGATGTAAATCCAAAATTCTGATACCAAATTTGAAAAATTATAGAAAATTCCACAGACCTCCAAATGACCTAATCTTTGGCTTTCCAAAAAGATATAGAAAGATCTAGTCACATGCCAAATTTCAAGGCAAGAAGAGGCCATTTGGTCATACTTTGACATAAGGGGGCAAAGTGCCAATTTCTTTTGTTAAAAGAGGGCTCCAAGAGTTCAAATTTGTTTCTCCTACTCCTAAGGCTCTATGAGCACATGGGAAAGCATCAACATAGGCTATTAAACATGGCTCAAATTTCTAACAATCCAGATTTGCAAAACTCACTCTCCCACACTAACACATACACCATGTACATAATGCCAAGATCTTACTATTCATACCGAAAACTTGCTACATCATGCACTATAGTTCTAATTCTCATACATATACAATAAGTACATCTATTTACAAGTATTCATAAGTGCACACCTAATGTACATCATTCAATTACATCTCTTAACAACAAAGCAGTGACAAAATGGTTATTTTACAAATCCTTTACTGATTCCTCTAGTTTCAAGCTTGGTGGCTCCCATGTCTTTGTTCACTTGGTCCACCTAGCATGTTAGGATAATGGAGAGGAGGGGATGAGATTCAAAGAATCCCAATAGCTCATCTCTCATTCAATCATACATAATATGTGCAAAGCAAGCTTCTCAAATGCATGTATGGAAAAGTGGAAGTCATGGACACTTTAAAAACAACCTTGGCATGTGAATCAGTCATACAAGATATTTAAGGGTTCACCAAGTGTTTGGATTGGCCTCACACTTCTCCTCATGGATTTTGGACTTGCCTCACCCACTCTTGAGCACTTTGGACTCAACCATACTTTTGGGAGACCCTTTGCTTTATCTCAACTAAGTTCGAGGGTTCTTGGCTCATCCTCACCCAAAGGAAGAGTTCTTGGCCTTTCCACACTCAAGCAAACTCATACAAACATCGTTGATTCATTTAGCACATAACTTAGCATCAAGGATCATGACATGTAAAGGCATGCTAGCATACTTTTCATAGCTTGAAAATACACATACACACATTCTAGAATAAGCTAAACATACATTCATGCATGAGAGAAAGGGGGAGAGAGCTACCTTATAGGCTAACACAAGCCTTCCCTTTCAATTTGTCTTCTCCCTTCTTGATTTCACAATCACAACTAGATGAGAGTGCTCCTCTTGAGCCTAGACACACAAAGAGTATGAGATTACTCTCTCATAACTCAACACTTATTCACAAAGCTAGAGGTTTCTTTATAGCAAACCCTACTAGGCATATAAGAAACTAGGGGTTTCTTCCTCTCTCTAGAAGTTCACTAACTATCCTTCCTCTCTCAAGCTCTTAAGAAAGGAAAACAAAGAAGAAGAAGTGAAGATATATGAGTTTCTTGCTCATTCTTAACTAGAACAGAGCTTCCTTACTCAACAACCCATGGGAAGGAAGCTTAGAAGGAGAAGAATAAAATCAAGAAGAAGAAGCATGAAGAGCTTTGAAAGTTCTTACCTTTCTTCCTTAGCTTCCCTTCTTTCTCTCTTAGTTTCTCCTAGTTTCCCTCTTTCTCTCAAGCCTTTTTTTCTGTGCTTGGATGAAGCTTAGGTCGGTTAAAGGAGAAAGGAGGAGTTTGGATGTTTTAAAAAGTCAAATTCTCTTTTTTCACGTTTTTTCAAACTAACCCTCGCTATAGCGAGGCATAACCCTCGCTACGGCGAGCACGTATCAATCCCAGATCCCTGCCTTCGCTAAAACGCGCTACGGCGAGTAGCTCCCTAGTTTTTGTATGAGATGCCTGTACTCGCTATAGCTAGAAGCATTCTCACTATAGCTAGAAGGCACTCTCGCTATAGCTAGACTATTTCTCGCTATAGCGAATAGGTACATTTGCTATAGCTAGGTCATTTCTCGCTATAGCTAGCAAACTTAGAAAATTTTTAGCCTTTCAAAAATTTTTTAGCTTTTTTTTTTTTCTGGTTGTTACAAAGATCACTGTATCTATAAATAAAATGCATACTCACTAAGTATGGCAACTATTGCTCATAATCTCCAAGGCTAAACTCAAATGTTGACTATGCTTTTCATATGAAGTGGGTTTTGTATCATTTGCTTCTCTGTTGATCCTATAGTAATAATACTCAGGAATATTTTTGGTTTTCATGTGCTACTCCCTATGGGATCATCAAGTTCCCACTTTTAGCTTTTTCATCATGCGTTCTTTCTTCATACTTACTAGCTTGGGTTACTTTACTTTCTTTGGTTGATGTACAAAATAGGCTTACATTTTACATATATTCATTCAATCTTTTCTTTCCTATCCTGCAATTTTTTACTATGCCCGTGCTTTTCACTCAAGTGCTTTTAGCACTAGGGCATCTCACACCTTAAGTATGCCTAATATCTCTTACAGGATAGGTACTATATACTAGTCCCTTTTCATTTCATTCAACTATATCATAAAGGACTCATACTACACATGCTAAACTTGTGTTGTTTAGTTTTTAAAGTCCTAATCCTACAAGCACGTTCTCTTTACATCATTTATACTGGGGAATCATTCCTAATATTTTTTCTTATAGTTCCAGAATTACTGAAATCCCTTAGCTTATTTTTCTTTAGCTTATTCTTTAACTTAACTAACTAGGAGACTCTTTGATTCTTGGGATGCTCTTTATGGTTGATGCCATTATTTGTTATGTGCTTAAGTTACATTACTATTGAGTTGGCCAAACTTCATATCATGTAACTATTGTTACAAGGAAACCATAACATCAATCACTAATATATAGGTGCATCATGACCAAGCTCAAACCACTATCACTAGTATATTACAAGTTTCCCAACAATCTAAAATATCCTTTTGTTACTTCTCTATATCTTTCTTTATATCATATGGCACTCAGGGAAGAAAGGAAACTCTTCTTCTAATCTCTTACATAATTTATTGTTCTATTCTAAGGTCATTTTATATTTCTCAGTTATCTTTACTTAGGACATTACATCATATCTTATAGACAACTACACTAAGGACAATAGTGCTTTCTAATGCACTCATTTATGTTACCTTTTTACTTGTCCTCAATTTATTATGTCCTCGACTTTGACATTGTCACATGTTTTTTGGGTTCACCTTTGCTTACTTACTTTCTATAAAAATTAAGGAGGTCTAATTCATCTTATTCTCATCCTTTATTCTTAACTAGACCATTCCCCTTGGGAAAAGCTTATTTCATATGAACCCTAGGGCTTGTCTTCCTTAAAAATTTTGAGCTTATACAACTATATTTTTCTATCTCTTGGAACTCACCACTTAGGTAACTTTCAACTTTTTTCTAGCTTCCCTAGGAGCATGGAAGCACTAGCTACTTGCTTTACCTTTTCTCTGCATTTTGATAAGGAACTAGGTTCTCTTTTTGCTTAGATTTTCTATTTTCATTTTTAAGAGCATAGTTTACTAATTTTAGGGTTTAACTAACTCGATTCAGGTCACATATCCTCAATGTCATGAATCTACTTCTACTTTACTAACGACTTTATGCTCCACTGAGTATACTAACTACTCATGTACTTTTACATTGCACCAATCTCATATTAGGCAAGCTTATCAACTAAGTGTTAAATTCTTGTCTGTCTGTTATTACTATGCTTATTCTATTAACTCTCCTTTAGTCACTACTAAAATGAGGGTATCTCTTTCTATGTACTAGTTTCTCAACTCTTCCTCATTTTCCCATATTTCTGTAATTACTAAATTAAGGGTTTATCCCTTGGAGAGTCACTAAGCATTAACTGAGTAGTCCTCCATCTCATTACATCTTATTTTCTTCTTATCAAATTAGGG
Organism: Erythrophleum ivorense; assembly: GCA_026724425.1. NCBI lineage: Eukaryota > Viridiplantae > Streptophyta > Magnoliopsida > Fabales > Fabaceae > Erythrophleum > Erythrophleum ivorense. The sequence goes on from JAIUCV010000010.1 coordinate 15,187,359, forward strand.
AAAACCTTCATCTAGTTATCTTTCTGAACTACCTTTTCTTTAGATTAAGGTTTTCTTTTCTACTCATCTCACCTTGCATGTGAAACTTTACTTATTGCTTATCTTAGGCTTTAACTTATAACTCAGCCTAAGGCATTTGTCTCACTAAGACTGTAACTTACTATGGATCTGGCTAGTTCATGTAAGCTTACTGTATACTATTACTAGACTCTCTCAGACTTTCCTTTTTAATCTTTTTCCCTTTTCTTTATTGTACCAATAACAGTTCATTTCTTAGATTAGCTTAAAGATGCCCAACTAGGTCTCCTATTCTAAAATATACTCTATTAACTAACATGCCTATTTTGACTACATTATCCAAGCCTCAACTGTCTCTATATTCAACCCACCATCGAGGCTAAACAATTTTACATTTTGCGTTACTCCTTCATTAGCCAGATGGTGAATTGGGGTTGTCAAGGCTCTATGGAGCAATGCCTGTAGGTTATGGCTTGGCAAAATAACTTTCTAGATTTTCTAATTCATCTCAACATCTAGGTGTCATGGCTAGGGGAGTAACTCTCTCATTCTCCCCCTTAAACTCATTTCCTTCGTAGTTGTAGTTTTACTTCATATTATGTTGTATTATTGCCTATCTCTACATCAAGCAAAACATCTCAGAATGGTCTAAATATGGTGATCAAGGAGGATTAGGCCTTTCATTTTCCCTCTAAGCAAGCCTCTCTTGCAGTAGCATAATGACCTTTTGTTGCTACTATATCATGGCTTGTTACTGATCCAGGCGAGCTACCATGACCTGTAGGGCTTCAGCCATAAGATCAATTGGCTCTGCTCTAGAAACTCTAGAGGCCTACCTCTTCTAGTGTTCACCATCTCATCTAATACCATTCCAATATAACTTGACATAAAACATATGCCACATTTTAGCATTCAATTCATTTGTATAAGTCATACATAACTGGAAATTCACATCCTTAAGCCATAACCAATACTAAAATGCCTGAATCATTGCTCTAATACCAACTTAAATGTCAAACTTAGCTTTTACTAGCTCATTCATGCAATATATGAATATAAAAATAAATTTCATATTCACAGATAAGTTTTTTAACACCGAAATCGGGTTGTTTATAGGTCATTTTGGACTATAGGGATCCAAACTTGATTCTTTCCTTTTATTAACTCATTTTTATCATAAAAAAGTTTTTTCATAATCAATTTATGGTATACAACTCGTGGAATCCCTTAAAACACCATTGGCATGAAGTGACAGCAAAGGTTTCAAAATCTGCACTAAATTTGAAAATTCATAACTTGGGCTATACAACTCCAAATCATGCAAATTAGGTGTCTATAGAAAAATTAGGATGTAAAATACATGATTTTAAAATTTTAGATGAAATTGAATTCATTTTCCTAGTCAAATGTAATGGAGCAGTAATAGAGGTTAGAAATAGAGGCATGTAACATACCTAAATTTTGAAATTGCATATCTTGAGCAACACAACACCAAATTGGGTGCTCTCAGTGGCCACAAAAATATCAAGATGAGAACTAATTTTTGTAAAATTTTCAAGAGCATCAAAGTTCACTTGGCCTAAGAAAGCTATTGCATATCAAAGACTACTATAGTGTTTAGGCATAGTTAGACCTTCAACTTTAAGAATTCATAACTTCCTTTATATAACTCCTTTTTATGAAAACTCAATGGCTTAGAATGCTTATAATGTCATCTATTGGCTTGTAAAATTTCATGAGTATTGGATTTCATGTGGTCCCTAAAAGCCTAAAAAAATAAACCTATTTTGTGTAAATAGTACTAAGGCATCAATGAAGTTTCTGTCCAACTTTGGAAATTTGTAAAATATTTTGTACAACTCCAAAAGTTATAGTTCTTATCTTGACAAAAAGCTATAGGAGGGTTCTAAATGCATGCCAAATATTAGGTTCAAACTAGATTATTTAGGCCACTTTTGATATAAGAGTTGTTTATGAAAAGTTTATGACCATTTTAGATACCAATTTGGACCATTCGATGTCCAATTGGTTTCCTTCCACTTTGAGCACATTTCTTTCATCCTAAATGGCCTTTCTAACCATTTCATATCATTTCAAAATGGGTGGATCAAAATTTGACCTTTGGACACCTACTTATACATACATGCATCGTACCGATACCATCAGGGGGTGCAAGACCAAGAATTCCATTATCTCACCCTTTGAAGATCTTCTTCCAAGAGATACCACTCATATTGCACCATGAGTTTCGGTGCATACAAGTTTTCAATAAGTTGTTTGAAATTACAAAAATTCCACTACATTTTTGGATAATTTTATTTAGCTATCCTAGCTTTAGTTTTAGTACACCTTTAGCTTTATATCCTTATTTTTATATGTCTAGATTATTATTATAATTTTATTTAGTCTTTAGTCATTTCATTCTAGGGTCTTTTTCTGTAATCTCATCGATTTTGATCTAGTTCTTAGGGGATTGGATATTACAAAATCTACTGTAGTGGCTTAGTAATGTATAGGCTTGAATGCCCTATTTAAATTGGTTTTGTATAGTAGATATTCTAGCACTACTTATTATGTTATATAATTGCCACACTATTTCATGTATTGCCAAGTATAGGGATTGATTTCATAATTTAGGATATCATGGAATTGGTACTTGTGATTGTATTTGGCCATTATTAATGAGTACCTTGGAATTATACAACTCTTAAATAGTTAATGTTGTGGTATTAATGTTTGAGTTGTTGGCATAAAATGTTTGAAATGTGCTTTTATTACCTTGATCTTATGGGAAGTGAAATGTTTCATGTAACAAATGTAATTTCTATAAAATAACAAAATGAGTTGTATAAAGGCAAGTCCTCTTAAATGAGCTAAATAATGTCCCAAAAAAGTCCTAAGCTCCTAAAAATGATAATTCTAGGTTTAGACAAAAAGAAAAAAAAGAGCTAGGATGAAAAAACAAATTGTGACAAAAACTAACGAAATGTAATGGCATTTTTGTAAATAAATGTGACTTTTAGAAAAACACACAGGAGGGCTTTTAAATGAAAAATTTGAATTGCCCATGGTTCTCAAAGGCCCCAAAAACCATGGGAAGCCCTGGGACCAGTAAAGCCTCTCTAGTGTACACTTTCTAATGTCAGTGAGCTTGAACTTTGATGGATTTGTTCGGGAAGATTTTAACTCCAATTTGAGTGATTCCATAGGCATTTTATTAAATTAGGAACCTAAATCTCACTTTTCCATTGATTTTGCATAAAAAATGGTTCATACATCATTCATACATGCTATTACATTTGCTCATTGGTTTATAACTTAAAAATAATATGTACATGAGTATTTTGACATTCTTACACACTTTAAGATTACATAAGCTACATCATTGTCAAAATAATGCTATTCATGCTTCATTGCCTCCATTCCTTGGCTCTTAAGTTCCACCTAAGCCATATGAGATAGGAAAAGGATAAGGTGAGATTCATGAAATCTCAATAGCTCTTTTCCCTTTCAATCACACATAAAGAATGCAAATCCAAATCTAAAAATGCATGCATGGACATCATGGCTTTCATAATCATTCATAGAACATTTTTAGCATTCAAGAAATCATATAAAACATACATAGGCTTGCCAAGCAAGTGGTTTAGCCTCACCCATTCTCTTCAAAGATTTTGGACTTGTCTCACCCTTTTTCTTAAAGGCTTCTAACTAAGTCTTGCTCTTGGGAGACTCTTGGCTTTATCTTAACCATTCTTGAGGGTTCTTGGCTCATCCTCACCATTACTAAAGGGTTCTTGGCTTCACCACTCTCAAGCAAACCAAAGCAAGTTTACAAAGTCTCATTTAAAGACATAATGTAACATTATGGTACCATGGTATATAAATGCATGCTAAAACATTTCTCATGGCTCAAAACATGCATACACACATTTAAGACAAGGTAAACATCCACTCATGCATGAGAGAAAGAAGAGAAAGCTACCTTGCATACAAGAACACACTTTAATCTCTTGAAATTCTTCCTCTTCCTCAGCCAAAAATCCATAAAAAGGTAAAACTTGATTTCTTTGGCCTAAACACATGAAATGGGATCCAATTATGCTCTTGGAACACTCACTAAATCTGCACACACACTAGAAGCACTTAGTTGCCCATATGGTTCAATTATGGTTCTATAAAGCACCTAATGAAGCAACCTTGGGAATTTATGATTTTGGCTCTATTCTCCCCCTTAATCTATGACTCTTGACTCCATTTGGACTCCTTGAAGTCATCACATATTTATTTTAAGGAGCCTAGCTAGGTCTTGCTTCATTATGCTACAATATGGAACCTATGGCTCCATCTCATTATCCATGACTTCTAAAAATTTTCTAAGGCTTCCTCTCATGCTTTTCCCATCATATATGATACAAAAAATAAGCTTGGAAAAAAGGTAAAACAATCCCTTGGTGCTTCATCTCCCTTTGGCCAAATCTATGCTCACCTTGGCACCAATGGAGTTTGTCTTGCTTTCCTTGATAGGAGATGCATGTAGGAAGCTCTCTAAGGATCTTAGGAGCTTATACAAACACTTACTTTGGCCTAGGGACTCTTGTATCAAAACAGAATTTTAGTTATGTTCTTGAATCCCTAGCCTTTCTACCTTTCATTTTCATAATTCTTTGTTTGTTTCCTTTGTACATTCTTATTTTCCACACCTCAATTCACATAATTCATCTTTGGTTCTGCCCAAAATCACTCTCCCCTTGGCTGTCCACATGAAGGACGAAAAGCACATAAGAAGAACAAGAAAAGGGAAGCATGGAAACTAAGAATTTTACCTTGAATTCAAGCCTGTCTTGAATGCTTTTCCCTTTGCTTGGACTCTTCTCTCCAAACTCAAAAATTCCCCCTCTATTCTGGGCTCAAAATAGAACCAATTCATATGCTAAAGCTATGGGAAGAAAGAGGGGAAGAAGAAAAATCAAATTGCTAAAGGGAAGAGCTTGAATTTCTACACTTTCTTACATTTTTCTTGAATCTTTCCCCTTCACTTTCCTCCATGCTTAGATGCCCCTTTCAGCTGGTCTTCCTTATGTTCTTGGGAAGAAAGAAGGTTGGTCATATGAGGGAAAGAAGAAGGGTGTGTATTTAAAGGTGCTTCTTGAACCTTCATTTTGAAAATTTCCAATTTTGTCTTTCGTTTTAACATTTTTGTTTCTAATTCGTTTTAGCTCCTTTTTTAAAACCTTCTTTTCTATCATAAAATTTAGGTTCTCGATCTTATAAAATACTTTTAGAATCACTCAATTTAGAGCTAAAACCTTCTCGAATGAATCGATCAAAGTTCGAGCTCACCACTATTAGAAAACGTATACCGGAGGGGTTTTAACTGTCTTGGGGCTTTTTATGGTTTTCAGGGCCTCTAAGAACCCTATAGAACTCAAATTTTCCATTTAAAAATCCTTCCTATAAGTATTCTAAAAATTTCTTGAAATTATAAAAATGCCATTACGTTTCATTGTATTTTTGTTAAAATTTGTTTAGCTATTCTAGCTTCGGTTTCAAGGCACCTCTAGCCTTGAATTACCATTATTTGAGGTCTAGAATATTATTCTAATTTTATTGGACCTCAAATTACTCTATCTAGGTGACTTTCTTTTGTATCCAATGAATTTCGTACATTTACGGAGAAACTGTACATTACATTTCTCACTACATTTCTCACGTCTTCTCTTATTTTCGAGGAGCTGAATATTACACAAGTGGTTTGAGGATATTAGGTGGTGTATTGAGTGGTTTGAGTTGCCATTTGAGCTTATATTCCATCCCTTTATTGTCATAAATGAATTTTATGCTAACATGATATGCATTTTGACTAGTGTGATTAGCTTTTAAATCCTTGGGCTATGTAAAGTCATTGGATGGAGATTATAAAAATGTAAACCCTTTTAAACCCTTGCCTTTTAGCCATAAAAGATCCTAGGATTGATCTTAAAGTAGTAGCAACTTGCTCATTCACTCATTTAAAAGTTTGGGTGCAGTAAGTTTTCAAGTCGCAACCAAAATAAGCTAATAGTGTTCTAGTAGTTATTTTGACTGCAGCACAAAATCATCCAGAAGCTAATTTGGTCATAGTGCAAGTATTTTGGTAGTGACACAAAAAGTTGGTCATGGCACAAATCGTATATGTGTGGAAAAATTGATCTAAACTCGAGTTTAGTCATGGCGTAAGTCCTTTAAGTCGCAGCATAAGCATAGAATTTAGCTTTTACCCCCAGTTTAGCTATTAATTCTTAATTTTCACTATGGTAGTGATGAGTAATAACTTTTAGTCTAACATATATAAGTTTTTAGGCTTCTTGGAGGTATTTTGGTTGAGAAAAAATTGTTAATGAGAATTTTGAATTCCTAGGAATAATAATTCTGTTGTACAACTTGATGGTGAATGCTGATTATTTAAAGATTCAAATTTCTTTGTATTTTCATCCATTGTTAACTCATTAATCAAATTAGACCTTAAGTGCACTTGATTAAGAACACAAGTGTACTTAATTAGCTTAGGAAATAGTTATGGTTGTTACACTGTGGGGATCCAAATTTGGTTCTTTCTTTTCCATTATTCATATTTATCATAAACAAAATTGTTTCAACTCATTAGATAAGAATTTATGCATAGGAAAGCCTAGAATTACGTATGACTCAACGTGGCCCAATTTCACATAAGCTACTCTAATTTTGAAAATTTATAACACGGGCTACATAACTTCAATTCATGCAAATTAAATGTTTATGGAAAGCTTATGATGTGATCTACATGCTACAAAAATTTCAAGTGCATTTGAGTCCATTTAAGTCTCTAAAAACCATGAAGTGCAGTATTAGACCAACATAACTAGACCCCAAAATTAAAAAATGTATAACTTAGGCTTCATAACTAATTTATATAATCTCAGTGGCCATGGGAAGCTTATAATATTAACTTTATGTCTCTAAAATTTCATGAGCAACAAAGTTCATTAAGCCCCTCAAAGACACGAAACCAAAACTAGGTAGTATGAACGGGACCAAAGATCAAATTGCATAATTTTTTAAATTTTAAAAATTCGTGAAATATTTTATAGAGTTCCAAAAAATTCTCATTCTTAACTTATTAGAAAGCTCTATTAAGGGCCTGAATTCATGCTAAATTTTAAACTCAAATTAGGTCATTTGGGTCATTTTTGACATAGGAATAATTTAGGTTCTTTTTAAGACCATTGTTGGATTCAAAATGGACCAATTGGTGTCCAAATGGGATTCTTCTACTTTGAGCAAATTTCAATCTTCATAGGCATGCAATCCATGTGATCAAATATACAAAATATGGCAATCCAACACCTAAATTACACATAGGCTTCATGGCATTACACAAGCCAAGTTAGGCACTAATAGCCATTTTATACATCCAAAATACTAGTATACATATTCTCATGCTCATACACATGTTTCCAACATGAACATGGAATAACTACATCATTATACATTATAAGCCATTTAAGATACACATGGATGTCATACTAATACATTCATTACATTTTGGCACATATAATGCTTCTAATACATCATTTGTAATACCATATCAAGATAGCCTTTAATTTGCATCATAAAAGGCCTATAGTATCCATTTTCATAAAATGATCACCTTTAGCAATAGAAATTACCATTATTAAAAATCAAAATAATTCATCTTTGGCTAAATGAACCATATAGGTTTACCAAACTTATTTCCATCCATCACACACTTGTTCAATCAGAAACATCACAATTTGAAGCTTAAATTTTAGGTTGGAGGCATGCTTCTCAAATTGAACATCACACTTGCATTTTTCACATGTTCCAGATTTTGATGCAAATTTTGAAAATTCATAACTAATTCTAGAAACTTCCAAATCATGCAAATTAGGACTTTCTAGAAATTTCAAGATATATCTAGTTGTCGTAAAAATTTCAAATAAAAAAATATCATTTAACCTACAAAAATCAATGGAACAATAATTGGGTCAAAAATTTTAAACAGTAACAGACCTAGAACTTAATAAATTTACATCTCTGTCTACATAGATCCAAATTAAGTGCTCTTGGTGGCTATGGAAAGCTTATAATGCCAAATATATGTTTGTAAACTTTCATGAGTATTGGACCTCATTTGTCCCCTCAAAAACCCAAAAAACACTAGATTGACTAAAGGAACAATACCATTAATAGTTTCTGCATAATTTGGACAACTTTCAAAAATGATAATAAATTCTCTAGAACTCTAAAAATTCTGTTCTTTCATTTTTTGAAAAGCTTAGGATGAGATCTAAATGCTTGCCAAATGTCATGCCAAAATTTGTCCATTTGGTCTAGTTTTGGTTTAGGGCAAGATTATAATTCAAAATGGTCTCATTATATCATCAAATGGTTTAAAATAGCTTCTCACATGAACCATGACCATTTGAGCATGTCCAAAAGCTTAAGAACAACATATAAAAGCATCATAACAGGCTCATATTATTGTGGAACTTAAAACCATCATTCCACTTGTTCGTATACACAAGTAGACCTGATCATGGGCCAGAAAGCTTGCCTGGCTCAAAAAAAATGAATATGAGCACACACAAAAAAAGCTCAATAAAAAACAAACCTGTTTTAAGAAAGCCCGAATATAAAACAGGGCCAAGCTTGGGCTTTTTTAAAAGCCCGACCCAAGCTTGAGCTCACCAAGTATTATAATTATTATATATATATATTATTAATAAATAACATCATTAGAAAATTTATTTATAATTATAGATATAAGTAAAAAAGAATTATATATTATATATGATTATTATTTTTGTTACTATTACTTGTTGCATAATATATTATTAAGAATAAATTATAATTCAAATAAAATAAATTATTAATCAGTAATATTATTATTTTGAGAGGTTTTACTATCTTATATATATATATATATATATTTCAAGTTATTTAAATTTTTTATAATATTTTTTTGAGCTATTTAGTATTTAAAATAAGAAAAAAGTAAGTTTAACAAGTAATAAAATAAATATATCTAACATTTAAAATTTTAAAAATTATTTTCTTAAAAAAAGGTTGGGTCTAGTCGACCCGGGCTGGGCCAGGCCTGTTTTTAATTAGGCTTGAGCCTAGCCCAAGCTCAGGAATTTTTTTTATGAGCCCGACCCATTATACACAAGCATATCAAGACTCAAGGGTGTCAAGAACTTGTATTCTCATACATTTAGCTCCATATCCATTATATACAACATATTCATATACTTTTACATATGATTAAAGGTGTACATCTCATAAATATCATATACCTACATACTTTAACATTAAATTATATCATATTATCAAAGTATCATCATTCCTGCTCCTTGGCTTCAATTCCTTGCTCCATGAGACTCACCTAGACATGGTTAGACATAAAGTGGGGAAGAGTGAGATTCAAAGAATTCCAATAGCTCACTCACCCTTTCAAATATACATATATGGCACATTTTCATGTCAAAAATGTAACGTCTGATTTTTCGTAAAACAACGAAATGAGTCTGTTTTCAAAGCAAGTTCCCTAAGATGAGTGATTCAAGGCCAAATAAAATTGGGAGAAAATTTTAAATGGAAATTTTGAGTTGCCCAGGGTTCTCAGAGGCCCCAAAAACCATGGGAAGCCCCGGGACTGGTAAAGCCCCTCTGGTGTACTCTTTCCGACGTCAGTTGACCCAAACTTTGACCGATTCGTTCGGAAAGGTTTTAGCTCCGATTTGAGTTATTCCAAAGGCATTTTATTAAATTGGGAACCTATTTGTTATGATGGAAAAGACAGTTCTCAAAAAGAAGCTAAAACGAAGGAGAAACAAAAATGCAAAGTATGAAAGGGCAAAAATAGAATTTAAGTGTTAAAGGAAGCTTCCAAACTCTTTTTATAAGTCACGTTCTTCCTCTCCTTCATTAAACCAACTTGCTTCTGCCCATTTTCAGAGAGAAACTCCAGCTTCTTAGGTGCACAAGAGAAGGAGGATTTTGGAGGAAGAAATTCAAGAAAAAGGTAAGAAACTTTAAGAAATTCCATATCTTCCTTCTTGAAACTTGCTCCCCTCCTCTCAAACTTTCTTTCTATGGTTTTAATGGAGAGTTTGGTGCTGTTTTGGGGCAGAACAGAGAGGGAAATTTCAAAAATTGAGGGAGCAAGCAAAGAAAAGCAAGAAAACAAGGTAAAACTTCCATTCTTTGGTAGTTTCTTCCTCCCCCTCCCTCTTGCACGAATTTGGCCACCATGAGCCTAAGCCTTATGGGCTATTTTCTGTCCAATTCATGGAGGGATTAGATGTTTTAGGTGGCAAAGATTAAGAATAAACTAATAGAATCAAGAAAGGGGCATTAGGAAACAAGATGGAACCATTAGGGATCCAAATGCTCCTTTGCAAATCTGATTTAACATGAATGTTTTTAGGCTTAAATGAATGCTTAAATGTGCTCCTAAGATCCCTAAGAGGTCCCCCATATGCCTCTTCCTCCATGAAAACAAACAAAACCCCATTGAAAGTTATGAACCTAGAAGTTGGAAAAGTGTAGAGCACTTAAGGGGATTGTAAAAACTGATTTAATCTATAAGTTCCCTTGGCTATTTAAGTGTTCCCTTGACCTCCTACAACTCTTAACAACCTCCCTAAATGGTTCCTCCATTAAGGAAAAATCAAGAAGCCATTAAATCCCATTTATGCTCTAGGTTTCGGCCAAGTAGGGATGGCATAGTTAGGGAGAGTTTTAAATTTTTCCAAGCCCATTTTTGAGTCATATATGATGCATGAATGTGAGAGGAAGCTTTGGGAAAAATTTAGGAAGCTTAGAGAATGAGTTAGTGCTTTAGGTTCCATATTGTCACCTAAAGAAGCAACAAGATCTTAGGCCCTTTGTTTTAATGATGTGATGACTCCAAGAGGCTTAAAATGAGTCAAGAATCATATTTGAAAAGAAAGGATGAGGCCTAGAAGTCATTTGAGGGGTGTTGCTTCATTAGGTGCTTGTATGGACCATAATGAGGTTTATAGGATAACCTAGTGTCTAAGCAAGTGGTGTAACCTTAGAAATTATTTCATGAACCTAATTAGCTTCCTTAAATCATGTCTAGGCCAAGAGGAACCTTCCCCACACTTTTGTGGGTGTGTAGCCGAAAAGAGGAGCTTAAATTCAAAGGGAAAAGTGTGTGAATTTGTACAAGGTAGCTCTCTCCACCTTCTCTCATGCATGGATGTGTGTTTAGCTTGTTTTATGATGTGTGTATGTGTATTTTTAGCTATGAAAAGTATGCTAGCATGCTCTTATATACCATGACTCTTGATGCCACATTATGCTTTCAAATGAACATATGATGTGTGATTGAGCTTGCTTGAGTGTGGAGAGGCCAAGAACTCTTCCCCATGGTGAGGATGAGCCAAAAACCCTTGAGCTTGGTTGAGACAAAGTAAAGAGTCTCCCAAAAGCAAAGTGGACTCCCAAAGAGTGTGGTTGAGTCTAAAGATTTCAAAGAATGGGTGAGGCAAGTCCAAATACCATGGAGAGAAGTATGAGGCCAATCCAAATACTTGGTGAGCTCTTGAATGCCTTGTATGATGTGTTTCTATGCCAAGCTTGATTTTAAATGTTCATGACTTCCATTTTTTCCACACATGCATTAATAGAACTTGCTTGCATATATTATGTGTGATGGAGTGGGAGATGAGCTATTTGAGATTCTTGAATCTCACTCCCTCCTCTTAAATGTCCTAATATGCTAGGTGGACCAAGTGGACATGGCAATGGGAGCCAATCACATTGAAGGAAGAAGATGGCCACCCTTATGCTTGATTTTTGTGTTTTTGACTCATAATGAGACTTCATGATGTATATTATGATTGTAAATAGTTTATGACCCCTTGGACAAATGTAAAAATAGTATTACGTGATAAATAAATGAATGAGTATTGTGTATGTATTCTAGATCATAAAGTGAGTATTTATGCCAATGTATGCAATTGAGAAAAGCTTGGTGTAATGTGTATGAGTGAGGGTGAGGAGGCCAAAATGAGATGCAAATGATTTGTGACCATTTGGGCAGCTCCCACAAGTCTTAAATATGCTTTTAAACTTGCCCAAAAGGTGCCAAGACTAACGGAAATCCATTTGGCAATTTTGGTACCCAATATGGAGCCAAAATTGACCATAATGGAACTCTATGCCATTTTTTGGCCAAATGAGTTAGTCTTGCCCTGAAACTTGGCATGTAATTAGGTCTCATTAAGAGCTTTTTGGGAAGCTAAAGATCGTAATTTTTGGAGACCTATAGAATATTTGATGAATTTTCAAAGTTGGGATTTTTCATGGATTCTGGTATGGGTACTGTTTATACTGGCAGTTTAGAATTCTGTGTCACCTGATGGCCAAATGGTGTCCAATGCTTATGAAATTTTATATGTATAAACTAGAGGTCATAATATTTCTGTGACCATCGAGATCACCTCATTTGGAGGTCTATAGAGGAAGATATACATTTTCGAAATTTCTGCCAAGTATCAGTCATCTTGCCTGACCTGAGGTACTGTTCCATCGATTTCTGAGAGTTTGGCTTGATGAACTGATCTGGAGATATTTTTCCTCTCTATTTGACATCCACATATTTCCATATTGATATCATTTGCATACATTGGATTTTTTTGGAATTAGTTAGACATTTTTGAAATTCATATCAGTAAATTGTGACAGTAGCAGGACCCACTCCGACCTCTAGATGATTTCGCGTGTCAAACGCTTTGTGTGTGGGATTTTAAGGCTTCTACATATTTTTATATGAATTAGACATACTAAGCTTTCCAGAATGACTGAGATCACATGTTTTCAAGTTTTCTAGATTTAGTTGTGATTTTCTAAACTTTGCCCAGAAATGAGGCCAAGCCTGGCCGAAAATGAACATGCATGTTTCATATTCCTTTTTGGTTTCCATGGGCTAAAAGCATATTTTTGGGATTGAAATGAGTTGTAATGGTGCAATTAAATATGAGAATACATAGCATAAGTTCACACGGTCCATGTGACACCGAAATGAATTTTTAACCATGACACTATGTAAGAAAGTGTATGAATCTAATGAGGAAGATCTCACTTTATTCTTCTTATACCTCATATGAGAATGTAAGGCATGATGGGTATGAGTTAGAAATGATAGTGTTACAAAAAATGCAAGCATGCTACAAATGCTTCTAGGAGACATACATAATCACATTTTCAAGTCACATGAAGTTATTCCAATTCAAACATGAGCTCTAGGGACTTTTGGTCTAACCTCACCCAATTCTTTGGGACTTTTGGATTAGCCTCATCCATTTTTAGGGACTTTTGACTTAGGCTCACTCACTCTTAAGACTTTTGGCTTTGTCTCACCCATTCTTAGGGACTTTTGGCTTCTCCTCACCCACTCTAAAGGACTTTTAGCACCTTACTCATTAAGAGCCATACACATTTCATTTAAGAAATATAATGGTACCAAAGTATTAAATTAATAGCTATAAGTATATTTCATAATTCAAACATACATACAAGCATCCAATGATAATCAAACAATCAAGTAATGCATACAAGAATTGATGGGGAGCTACTTCGAGTTAAGAAGCATAAACTTTTTCCTTGAACTTTACTTCTCCTTCTCGACCTCACACACACACACACACCTAGGAAGAGCTTGATTTACTTGGTCTAGATACATCAAACAAGAGACAAGCACATCATTGGAACTAATTCTAACTTCACATAAACTCTGCATAACATATTCTAACTTATGGTGTGCCCATAGTTCCATATAAGTGCATAATGAAGCAACTCATATAATTTATGATCTTGGCTCTAATTTCTGCCTCAACTAAGTCATATGACTCCATTTAAACTTATTAGAGTCATCATAAACTCAATTCAAAGAGCCAAACACCAAGTTGTTTCTTTATGCCTCAAATGGTACCTAAACTTCTATCTTTCAAACTATGGTTTCTAAATTCAATTCAATGGTTCCTTTAGTGTTTATCATTCATATCTAGACCATTCCTATTGTAACATCCAATTTTCTGAAAATGTGAGAAAGCTAAGGTATGGTTTCTCCGTCAACGAACAAAACTCACCGAATATAGAAGGAAGTCCCCCGAAACGATATAGTTAAGGTCCCAAAAAATTTGGGAAGCATTCTAGACTCTTAAAAATGAGAATCCCAAGCTCAAATAGAAAGAAAAATAGAGCTAGAATAAAGAAACAATTTCTGTAGAAAAACTTACGAAAAAATAATGGCATTTTCGTAATTTTGAGCAAATTTTGGAATTCATATAGAAGGGTTTCTAAAATGAAAATTTTGAGTTCCCTAGGGTTCTCAAAGGCCCTAAAATCCATGAGAAGGCTCGAGACTGCTAAAGCCCCTTCGGTGGACATTTTCCAATATCAGTGTACCTGAACTTTGACAGATTCGTTCGGGAAGGTTTTAACTCTGATTTGAGTGATTCCAAAGGTATTTTACTAAATTGGGAACCTAAATTTTATGATGGAAAAGACGGTTACCAAAAAGGAGCTAAAACAAAGGAAAAACGAAAATACCAAGAATGAAGGGCAAAATGAGAATTTTTAAAAAGTGTAACTTCCTCCCACCTATATATATGATGTGCCTTCTTCTCCCTTCATGTTGCATGACCAAGTTGTAACACTATACTTCTAGGACTCAATTCATACAATTCCTATGCCTCATCTTATGTTTATTCTATGGAAACAATATAGTGGCATAGGGAGTTATGAATAAAAATACATTTCTCTACAGGTAAAATTTTTCTTTTGGAGTCCCATAGGCCATATGAAATCATCTATCCCGTTCTCATACTTAAACACATGAATATAACTCATTTCCATCATCAAATTTGGCCTACAACTCGTGGAAAGCAAAGGAGCACATAATGTTTGTATTTTCGGCCAGAATTTTCTCTTTTCAGTCACAAACTTTGAAAAATCATAACTAAATTTAGAAAAATAAAAAACATGCAATCTTGGTCATTATGGAAATATTGGGATGTCTAATTCATGATAAAAATATGTACAAGTCATAACATCCTACACACAGAGTGTTTGACATGCGAAATATTCTGGAGGTCGGACTGGGTCCTGATGCTGTCACAGTTTATTGATATGAACTTCAAAAATGTCCAATTAATTCCACAAAAATCCAATTCATGTACCAATTTGGAAAGATGTGGATGTTAACTAGAGGAAAAAAATATCTCCAGATCAGTTCATCAAGCCCAGATCTTAGAAATTGATGGAACAGTACTTCTGGTTGGGCTAGGTTACTGATACTGGACAGAAACTTCAAAAATTCATATCTCCCTCCCTAGACCTCCAAATCAGGTGCTTCTAATTGGCATGAGTCACTGTGATTATCTAGTTTCCTTGTATAAAATTTCGTGGTAATGGGACATCATTTGAGCCTTATGTGACAGAAAACAATTTTCGGAACCAAATGAATAGTGCAAAAAACCAGAAACCATGAAAATTGCCAACTTTGAAAAATCATCAAATATTTTGTAGACCTCCAAAAATTATGATCTTTAGCTTTCATAAATCTCTCAATGAGACCTAATTTCATGCCAGATTTTAGACCAAGAATAACTCATTTGGCCAAAAAGTGATATAGGGTTCCATATTGGTCAATTTTGGCTCCATATGAGGTACCAAAATTGCCATATAGCCTTCCCTTGGTTGTGGCACCTTTTGGGCAAGTCCAAAAGTACATTTGAGACTTAAGTGAGCTGCCTAAATGGTCCCAAATCTCATGCATCTCATTTTGGCCATTCAACCTACACTTATGCATACATTCATCAAAATCCCATATTGCACACCTTGGCCTTCCATACTCAAAATAAGTGCTATAGGTCATATATCATTTTTATACATCTAAACATCACATAATAGTATATTTACATATATCTTATGGTTCATAGTACATATATAACATCATATACATTATGAACTATCATTATGGTTCTAAAATGGGTAAAATAACACATAGGCTTGTCAATCCTTGCTCTTCATGGTTATTGGTTCCCTTCATAATTACTTAGTCCACCTAGTATGTTAGATCATTGGAGAGGAGGGTATGAGATTCAAAGAATCCTAATAGCTCATCTCCCATTCAATCACACATAATATGTGCAAAGCAAGCTTTACAAATGCATGCATGGAGGAAATAAAAGCCATGGACATTTTAAAGCAAACTTGGCATGTGAACAACTCGTACAAATCATTCAAGAGCTCACCAAGTGTTTGGAATGGCCTCACACTTCTCTTCATGGATTTTGGACTTACCTCACCCATTCATGAGCATTTTGGACTCAACCATACTCTTGGGAGGCCACTTTGCTTTTGGGAGACTCTTTGCTTTGTCTCAACCAAGCTCGAGGGTTCTTGGCTCATCCTCACCCAAGGGAAGAGTTCTTGGCCTCTCCACACTCAAGTAAACTCATACAAACATCATGCACTCATTAGAAAACATAACATGGCATCAAGGATCATAGCATGTAAAGGAATGCTAGCATACTTTTCATAGCTTGAAATTATACATACACACATTCTAAAACAAGATAAACACACATCCATGCATGAGAGAAGATGGAGAGAGCTACCTTGCACACAATCACGCACTTTTTCCTTTGGATTCAAGCCTCCCCTTTCGGCCACACACCCACAAATTGGTGGAGATGATTTCTCTTGGCCTAGATACAATTTATGGAAGCCAATTAGGTTCATGAAACAAACTCTAAGGTCATACAACTTGCTTAGATACTAGATTGCCCTATAGGCTCCATTATGGTCCATAAATGCACTTAATGAAGCAACACCCCTCAAACAATTTCTAGGCTCCATTCTTTCCTCTCAAATATGATTCTTGACTCCTTTTAAGACTCTTGGAGTCATCACACAATTAAAACAAAGAGCCTAACATCATGTTGCTTCTTTAGGTCATAATATGGAACCTAAGGCACCAAATCACTTTCTATGAGTTCTAAATTTTTTCGAACGCCTCCCCTCATTTTCATTCATCAAGTATGACTCAAGAATGACCTTAGAAAAATTTAAAACTCTCCCTAGCTAGGAGAACCCATCTAGGTCGAGGCTATGAAGCATATTGGGTTCCATGGAGCTTTCTTTGTTTTCTCAAGGGGAGAAGCATATGGGGAGCCTCTTAGGGATCTTGGGAGCTCATTTAAACTCTTACTTAGGCCTAGGAATCATCATACAAAATTAGATTTTACAAGGTGCAATTGAAACCCTAGAACTTGCATCTTGAAATCTAATAGTTATTTTGTTGTTTTCTTTGCATATTCTTATTCCTCTCCATCAAATACCTAAGAATCATGCTTGGTTGGGCTTGGAAATCATATCCTCCCAGGGTTCTTAGTCTAGGTCGAAATGGAGAAGAAGTGGGGTGAAAGGTATCAACCATAGGATGCATTTTTACCTTGTTTCCTTGCTTAGTTTGGCTTGAATCTTGATTTCTCCAAGCTCCTCTCTTCAAATCCGAACTTTCCCTTGAATATCTCCCTTGAATCAGATTTATAAACCTCATTTTAATCCAAGGAAATAAAGGAGAATGAAGGAGAGGTGGTGGAGGTGGAGAAAAGCAAGGAAAATTACCATGAAAACATACCTTAAGCTTGGCTTTCTTCCTCCTTCTTCTTCCTCTCTTGGGCACCTCTCCCTTAGGGTTCTTCTTCTGATTTGGGGCTGGAAAATCTGAAGTGAAATGAGGGCAAGTGTGAGGCACCACCTATATATAGCTATGGTAAAAGGACTTTTTCAAAAATTCTCATTTTGCCCTTCATACTTTGCATTTTTGTTTCTTCTTCGTTTTAGCTCTTTTTTGAGAGCCGTCTTTTCCATTACAAAGCTTAGGTCCTCAATTAAGAAAAATGCCTTTGGAATCACTCAAATTGGAGTTAAAACCTTCCCGAACGAATCAGTCAAAGTTTGGGTCAACTAACATTAGAAAACGTCCACCGGAGGGGTTTTAACTGTCCCAAGGCTTTCCATGGTTTTTAGGGCCTCTGAAAACCCCAGAGAACTCAAAACTTTCATTTAAAAAGCCCTCCTGTGTGAATTCCAAAAAATTGCCAGAATTTACGAAATGCCATTACGTTTCGTAGGCTTTTCATAAGAAATTATTTCTTCATTCTAGCTCCATTTTTCTTTCTGTTTGAGCCTGGGATTCTCATATTTAAGAGTCTAGAATACTTCCCAAATTTTTTTAGGGCCTTAACTCCATCATCTTGGGGGACTTCCTTTTGTATCCGGTAAGTTTCATTCGTTAACGGAGAAATTGCACATTACGTTTTTCACATTTTCTCTAATTTTCAGAGAACCAGATGTTACACAAGTTCTGCCCAAATCCAAAGAAAAACCCTAGGAAGAGTGGCACACAAGAGGAAGGCAAAGAGGAGGAGAAATCAAAGGCTTAAGGCATGGAAATTTAGTAGTTTTTCATGCTTTTTCTCTTTCAAACCTCTTCTCCTTCATTCTCCTTTATTTCCTATGATTATAATGAAGTATATGGATCTGTTTTAAAGGAAAAATTGAGGAGAAAATTTGGGTTTGAAGAGAGAAGCTCAAAGAACACAAGATTCAAGTGAGAAAAAGTAAAAAAAATAAGGTAATTTCTCTTCCTATGGTTGCTACCTTTGGTTCCTCTCCTCCTCCATTTCACCTAACATGAGAAACCCTAGGAGGACTTGATTTTTAGATAGAACCAAAGGTGAATCTAAGGAAAAAGGGTGTGGAGATTAAGAATATGCAAAGAAAATTAACAAAAAACCATTAGATCTCAAGATGCACGTTCTAGGGTTTCCATTGCACCTTGTAAAGTCTAATTTTGTATGATGATTCTTAGGCTTAAATAAGAGTTTAAATGAGCTCCTAAGATCCCTAAGAGGCTCCCCACATGCATCTCCCATTGAGAAAACAAAGCAAGGTCCATGGGGAGCAAAAACCTCCATTGTCTCAGCCTAAGGGAGATAGCATAACTAGGAAGAGTTTTAAATTTTTCCAAACCCATTTTTGAGTCATATATGATGAATGAAAATAAGGGGAGGCCTTGGAAAAATTTAAAACCTATAGAAAGTGAGTTAGTGCTTTATGTTCCATATTATGACCTAAAGAAGTAACATGTAGTTAGGCTCTTTATTTTAATTGTGTGATGACTCCAAAAGGCTTAAAAAGAGTCAAGAATCATATTTGAAAGGAAAGAATGGAGCCTAAAATTTATTTGAGGGGTGTTGCTTCATTAGTTGCATTTATGGACCATAATAGGGTTTATAGAACAACCTAGTATCTAAACAAGTTGTGTGGCCTTAGAATTTGTTTCATGAACCTAATTGGCTTTCATAAATTGTGTTTAGGCCAAGAGAAAACATCCCCACACTTGTGTGTGTGTGTGTAGCTGAAAAAAGGAGCTTGCCTTTAAGGGAAAAGTGTGTACTTGTATCCAAGGTAGCTCTCTCCACCTTCTCTCATGTATGGATGTGTGCTTAGCTTATCTTAGAATGTGTGTATGTGTATTTTCAAGCCATGAAACGTATGCTAACATGATTTTAATATGTCATGACTTCATGATGATATATTATGTTTCTAAATGATGTTATGATATATGCTTGGGTTTGCATAAGTGTGGTGAGGCCAAGAACCCTTAGCTATGGTGAGGATGAGATAAGAACCCTTAAGATTGGTTAAGACAAAGTAAAGAGTCTCCTAAAAGCAAAGTGGGCTCCCAAGAGCATGGTTGAGTCCAAGAATCTTTTAAAGAATGGGTGAGGCAAGTCCAATATCCATAACAAATTGGATGAGGTCAATTCACTTACTTGGTAAGCCTTTGTATGCTATATATGACTTTCTCAAATGATGAAAATGTTTCTTGAATGTTTGCATATATCAACA
This sequence comes from Erythrophleum ivorense, assembly GCA_026724425.1. Lineage (NCBI taxonomy): Eukaryota > Viridiplantae > Streptophyta > Magnoliopsida > Fabales > Fabaceae > Erythrophleum > Erythrophleum ivorense. The sequence continues at coordinate 15,207,378 of JAIUCV010000010.1, forward strand.
TGACCATACATGCATTTATGAGACTTGTTTGCATCCATTATGTATGATTGAATGGGAGATGAGCTATTGGGATTCTTTGAATCTCATTCCCTCCTCTCCAATATTCTAATATGCTAGGTGGACCAAGAGAGCAAGGTAATGGAAGCCAACCACCTTGAGGATGAGATGATGGCAACAAAGTGCTTGAATTTTGTTACTTTGAAACCATACAATTAGCCAATGATGTAATCCATGGATGTATATGTATCATGATGTCATGAATACATGTAATTATGACAATATGTCATGTATGAATGAGAGAATATGTTATGTATTCATTAGAATGTGAATTGAGTATATGATGGCAAACTAGCTTCATTGATGGTTTGATGAAAATGTGTATAAGTATGGATGAAATGACCAAAATGAGATGCATGGAGTTTGAGACCATTTGGGCAGATCACACAAGTCTCAATTATGCTTTTATACTTGCCCAAAAGGTGCCAAACCCTAAGGAAAGTCATTTGGTCATTTTGGTATCCCATATGGAGTTAAAATTGACCTCCTATGTTACTTTTTAGCCAAATGAGCTCTTCTTGATAAGAGATTTGGCATGCAATTAGAACTTGTTGAGAGCTTTTTGGGAAGCTAAAGAAAAGAATTTTTGGAGGTCTAGAGAATATTTGATGAATTTTCAAAGTTCAAAATTTTTTGATTTTGGTCTGATGCACTGTTCACTCAAGTCCGAAAGTAAAATCTGTCACACATGCCCAAATGATGTTCAATTACCACAAAATTTTATACAAAGAAACTAGACATTCCTAGTGACTCGTTCCAACTAGAAGCACCTCATTTGGATGTCTAGAGAGGGAGATATGAATTTTTGAAGAATCTATCTAGTATCAGGAATTCCAGCTGACCTCTGTTATTGTTTGATTAGATTTTAAGGTCTAGGCATACCTGAACTAGTCTAGAGTTATTTTTCTCCTCTAGATAACATCCATAGCTTTCAAAATTGGTATCATTTTCATGGATTGAAGTCTTTTGGAATTAATTGGACATTTTTTAAGTTTGCTGCAGAAATCTATGATAGCACCAGTGGACAGCTTGACCTAGCCTTATGAGTCACCTAACTTGATTCAAGAGTATAATTAGCTTCCATGTGATATGTTTAGGCCAAGAGGAATGATCTCCACCTTCTTAGGTGTGTGAGGTCAAGGGAGAGGATTCAAGAAACAAGGAAAAAGTGTGTAAATGCAAGTATGGTAGTTCTCTCCACCTTTTCTTGTGCATAGATGTGCGCTTACATTGTCTTGAATGTGTGTATGTATATTTTAAACTATGAAAAGTATTCTAGCATGATTTTTGTAACGTTCCATTTTTCGTTAAATGACAGAAACAGGCACGTTTTCAAAGCAAGTCCCCTGAAATGAATTAGTTAAGGTTCCAAAAAATTTGAGTAACATTCTAGATTCCTAAGAATGAGAATCCTATCCACAGATAGAAGGAAAAATGGAGCTAGAATGGAGAAACAAATTTTGATGGAAATCTTACAAAATGTAATGGCATTTTCATAAATTTGAGTAATTTTTGGAATTCACATAGGAAGGCTTTTTAAATAAAATTTTTGAGTCTCCAGGGTTCTCAAAAGCCCTAAAAACCATAGGAAACCCCAGGACAGTTAAAGCCCCTCTGGTGGATGTTTTCTAACGTCAGTGTACTCAAACTTCCCCTTATCTTTACCCAAAGAGCCTTCACCTGAAAGTATGATCCCATGAAATGGGGTGAGATGCGACTCTCAATAACCAAGGGAATTTCCATTCATAATATCCAATTTAATTAACATATATGCATGAATCAAAATCAACATCAGAATCATACCAGTCATATCAACAAAGGAAATGGTTAGGCTACTATGATTACCATCCCATACTAGCAATCATAATTTCACATGTTAAAGGCCAATCACACCGAAAAAGGCCCGTCTATGGCGCTCACTCCCCAATGAGCATAACCAGGGCTCAATACATCTGGGGTTTGATCATAACTCGGTGCTCGATCGAAGCACATGCATGGGTTGCAGCCGCACCACAGCTCCACCATGGACTCACAAGGTCCAAACACAATACAATAGATAGCCAACCAATTCATTTAGCATTTCAAATCATTCATGTACAGCAAATATGAAATTAAAGCAGATATATGCATATAATTAATATAGTCCCGATTACCTCACTTGTAGATAATTTGCAAAAGCCACCAGTGGTGCAAAATTCTTCCCACACTACAAAGTCCCAAAATTCGGAATGGAGGTGTCCTCTACCAGAAACTTCAATATATCACCCTAAATCCTAAGCAAATTCATGAAAAATTAATACCCATACTATAATCCAATCATTGGGGTCTCAAACTAGCAAAAATACCTCAAAAAGAAGAGTTTATACTTACCTAATTTCAGCCCTAGCCTCAACCTACGAAATTTCACCATGGAAACATCAAATGACAAGTTTCAAATTTTGGGTGTGGGTGAAAATACTCCAAATGAAAAACTAATTAGGCCAAAATAAAGAGAAAGAGAAGGGGATTAAGTTATACAACTATTACCTTGGCTGAATCTTGCTTTAGAAATGGGAAATGGTGGATTTCTTGCCCCAAACCTTAGCCTCCCTTCAAACCTCCAAATTTCCCTTTTGTGTTTTTGTGTTCTGCAGAATGAGGGGTGGCTAGGTTAGCTTTTAGGGTTTAAGTTGGGTTTTCTATGGGTTATGAGCTGCTCCAAGTATCCAACTCCAAATGTGCTTTAAATTTAAGCTTTGTTGGGCCAGCTTCATGTGTTGGGCTGCTGGGTTTTAATTGGGTTAGGCCAAGTTTAAAGAGCTCAAAAGATTTGAGTCTGCACAAAGGTTGTTAGGCCAATTATAAGAGCCTATAAAAGGTAGATCCTGGGCCTCTATCACATTGAATTAGATTGGGTTTGCACCTAACTCATTGGGCCTCCATTAGCCTCTTATCATGATCTCCTATATTAATTTGGGCCTAGATGAAGTTTTTATCCCAATTAAATCTCAAACTTATATTAATAATTTATTTCTCCAAAATTTCTATTCACTTAACTTACCCAATTATTCCATATTAATTATTCTTAATTAACCTAAACCCATGATTAATACCTTAATTAATTTTGGGGTATTACATAACACCTAGAGGTAAGTATGAGTAACCTAGTGACTGAGGCTCAGAAGAGAAGAGAATGATGATAGTTTAGAAAGCCCTAGGCTATCATGAGCTTATGAGTTAATAAGGCTTATATAAGCTACAGGTCTAATAAGATGGCTAGCCCAGGCTAAGCATAAGCTAAGGCCTAGAAGATGACCAATAGCATCGTTCCAGGTAAAATATGTAAATGAAAGGCTCAATGAAAGTTCTCCCTGGATTGAGAAAAGGAAGATAAGACATTCTGAGTCGAGGAGACCACTCAATAGTGGTTAGCAAATTCCCCTAGATAGACCCCCTGAGTCGTAAAGTACAACGATAAGGGAAGCGAGGAAAAATTGAGAAACTAGCTATAAAAGAGATGCCCTTGCTTTAGTAATAACTAAATGAGTAAGTTGACCTAGAAAGGTAAATAGATAGGGGTTTAATAGTTAATTAGATGAGCTCCCTAATATGAGAATGATATAGGGTTAAGGCACATGAGTGATTAGAGCACCCAGTAGAGCATAAGCTTCCAATAAGGTAGAATTCGGATATAGAGAGTATGTGTCCTAGATTGGGTTAGTAAAACCCTAGAAATAGTACAATGTGCTCCTGGGGATGAGGTTAAAGAGATTAAATAGAGAGAAAGTCCAGCTTTGGTCTAAATATAGAAATAAGCTGAGATAAATAGTTAGTGGCTTAGTACCCTCAGGTAAGCTCGAGGGAGCTAAGGACCGCCTTGGAAAGCAAGTCTTATATGATACAAAGAAAGAATGTAAGCCAAGAGCACCATAGAATGAAGCTCTTGGGATTACATGAAATAGAAATTTTCTTACCGGGGGATGGTCTAGTTAAGAGTAAAGCTAGAGTATAAGAGAAAGTAGGCCCCCTTGATGTTATAGAGCGTGAATAAGTAGAGAAATGCCAGGAAAATGCAAGTGCTCTTGAGTGTAAAGAAACCTGAACTGGCAATAGAAATAGCCAGTAGTAACACATCCTTTTACCTAAGTAAAAGGATAGTAAAGGTAAAAGAAGAAAACATATGACAGTGTTCAAGCTAAGGACATACTAGATTAAGAATAAATATTAAGTTAACGTGCTTGAGTACCTAAGAAAGCACACTTGTCCTTGGCATAGATGCCCTTCTAGCATGATAGTGCCTGAAGTAAAGAACAATCGGGCAATATAAAGTGACCTCGGGATGAAGTAGAGGAAGAATCCTATTTTCCTTGAGTATCCTACGAGAATAAGGCAAATAAAGAAAAGTATGAAAGGAATACTTTAGATTGTTGGAAAACTTGTAATATACTAGTGATAGTGGCTCTGAGCTCAGTTATGAGGTGCCCATGTATTGGTGTTTGATGTTATGATTTGCTTGCAATAATGGTTACATGATATTAGGCCTGATCAACCTAATAGTAATGTGACTTGAGTGCATAGCAAATGATGAAATCAATTACCAAAGTGTCCCAATAATCAAAAAGTATCCTAGTTAGTTAAAGAATGAGATAAGTCAGGAAAGATAGGTAAAGGGATTCCAGGAACACTAAAACAATAAGAAAAGCATACAGAAAGGAATCCCCAACAGAAAATGTTCAGATTTAGTGTGCATAGCTTGAGTCCCTTATAGTATATGTAAATGAAATGAATAGGGACCAGTGCATAGCCTCTCTCTTGCTAGAGATGTTAGCCGCACTCAGTATGTGAAATGCCCTAGTGCTAAGGCACTCAACAGTAAAATGTAGGCATAGTTAGAAACTACAGGATATGAAAGGAAGGTTAAAATGAGTATACGTAAAGTAAGTAAGACGATAGAGTAAGAAAAGAAAGCCCAAGTAAAAAGGGGCTAAAGTGGGAACCTAAGGATCTTATGAGGAGTAATGAACGAAAATTATGATGCTCCGGAGTATCAGTATGACAGGATCCTAGAGAATCAAATGACACAGAAACCACTTCGCACAAAGAGCATAATGCACTTATGAGTTTAGCCTCAGCTATTATGGGCGATAGTTACCAGACTTGGTGAGCATATATTTTACTGTTAGATACAGTAAACTTAGGCTTTGACGTCTCCCAAAGATGGATTGCAATAGATCCTAGCATAGCATAGTGGGTTACAGTAGACCCTAGCAGGGCTCTGAGAGGTCGTAGTAGATCGAGGAGTCATAATAGATCCTACAGAGTTACAGAAATCCCTAGTCATAACATGACAGTTCTCTGGTGAGATGACGGTCTGAGATAGTGTTTATAGAGCAGTTAGTCTCAGAGACCAATATAGTTTTAGCTAGCCTTTATCTCAGAGACTAGAGATCTTCTGAGTCTAGTAGACTGTTACCATAGAGATATGAAGACTTTACTCAGACAGTTATACCACTGACTAGCTCTTTTGATGGATGAGCATAGTGTATGGGATGAGAAAAGTAAGAAATTAGCTTTCCAAAGTTAGAACCAGATGAACCACTACCTAGTAGATAGTAGCTCTGACCAAGGGATAGAGAAATCTTCGCATACTAGCTTATGTATTCAAAAAGGGGTTAGGTGCAGTTTTTACATGAGGTAAGTGGTACAGTATATCTCCAATGAGCAAAACTGTGAGAATAGCTAACATCTCACCAGAATTCAACAGTAATTAGTGATAGTAGAGCTTTGATGCCAGTATAAGACACATATGTTAGGCCTACTAGTGGTAAAATGAGGGACTATAAAATGTCACTATAAGTGAGTAAAGAAAGTGAGGTAAAGTCCCAACCTATAGAGATAGATTTACTAGTAAACAAAGAAACTAAGACTATTAAAGGTAGAAACTCCTCAAAGGAGCTGTAATCCTAGTAAGTAATTGAGATATAAGGCCTGTAATAGAAAGAATTGTAAATTGTAATCATGGGATGAGCTAATAAGAAAGAGCATAGAGATGAACAGTGGAAGTACATGTGACAAGTAAACAGACAGACAGAAACCCTTGATGGCTATAATGTTCAGAAAAGATAATGAAATGTTATGAAAAGCCATTGAGAGAGAACACAAGAGATTTGATATGAAGTAAGTTACCTCCTGAGATGTGTAAATTGTAACATCATAATTTCTAGCTCATCTTATGCCTTTTAATAACTCATGTTCATGAATCATGTGAGTTTCCCATGAAAAAGGCAAGGAAATACTGATTATTTTCGCGTTGTGTCGTATATAAAAATTACATTCAGTGTCACGTGGGCCGTGTGAGCTCATACAATACATTCTCATATTTAATGACATGAATGCAACTCCTTGGGATCATAAAATGTGGCTTACAACTCATGGAATTCAAAGGAAAGCTCAAAATACTCATGTATATTTTCGGCCAGAAATTTGTCTCTTTTCTAACTAAACTTTGAAAATTCATAACTAATTCTTGAAAAATAGAAATCATGTATTCTTGGCCATTCTGGAAAGCTACAGATGTCTATTACATAATAAAAATATTTTCAGACCATAACATCCACCACAGAGGATGTTTGACATCCAAAATGGTCCAGAGGTCAAACTACCTCTTGGTGCTGTCACAGATTTCTACAGCAAATTTTGAAAATGTCCAATTAATTCCAAAAAAATCCAATCCATACAAATAATACCAATCTATAAATTTGTGGATGTTAAATAGAGGGAAAAAATAACTCTAGACCAGTTCAAATAGCCTAGCCCTCGGAATTCAAAGGAATAGTAACAGAGGTTGGTTGAAATCCCTGATACTAGATAGAATCTTCAAAAATTTATATCTCCCTCTATAGATATCAAAATGAGGTGCTTCTAGTTGTCACAAGTCACTGTGAATGTATAATTTTTCCATGTAAAAGTTCATGACAATTAGAAATCATTTGAACCCTGTGTGATAGATTTCATTTTCAGACCAAATGAATAGTGTAGCAGACCAAAATCAAAAAATTTGCCAACTTTAGAAATTCATCAAATATTCTATATACCTCCAAAAGTTATGTTCTTTAGTTTCCCAAAAATATTTCAAGAAGGTCTAATTTCATGCCAAATCTCAGATCAAGAAGAACTCATTTGGCTAAAAAGTGATATAGGGTTTAGTTATGGTCAATTTTGGGTCCATATGAGGTACCAAAGTAACCAAATGGCTTTCCTTAGGGTTTGGCACCTTTTGGGCAAGTCTAAAAGCATGATTAAGACTTTTGTAAGCTGCCCAAATGGTCCCAAACTCCATGCATCTCATTTTGACCATTTCATCCACACATATGCATAATTCTATCAAACCATTCACGAAGCTAATTTGCCATCATATACTCAATTCACATTCTAGTGGCTTCATAACATATTCTCTCATTCATACATGGCACAATATCATAATTAGATGTGCTTAAGAGGTCCAAGACCATATACATCATTAGATTATAACATTTGACATAATTATGGCCTTAAAGTGACAAAACTCAAGCACTTGGTTGTCAAACTCTTTCCTTCAAGGTGGTTGGCTTCCATTACCTTGTCCACTGGGTCCACCTAACATGTGAGATCATTGGAGAGGAGGGAATGAGATTCAAAGAATTCCAATAGCTCATCTCCCATTCAATCATACATAATGGATGCAAACAAATCTTATAAATGCATGTATGGTCATGTGAACATGTTCAAACATTCAAGAGACATTTTCATCATTCGAGAAATTCATACATAGCATACAAAGGCTTGCCAAGCAAGTGGATTGGCTTCACCCAATTTCTTGTGGATATTGGACTTGCCTCACCTATTCTTTAAGAGATTCTTGGACTCAACCATACTCTTGGGAGCCCATCTTGATTTTGGGAGACTCTTTGCTTTGTCTCAACCAATCTCAAAGATTCTTAGCTCATCCTCACCATGGCTAAGGGTTCTTGGCTTCACCACACTCAAGCAAACCCAAGCACACATAAAAAACATTAAATAAGAGCATATTGTAACATCATGGCACCATGGAATTGAAGTCATGCTAGAACACTTTTCATGGCTTAACAATGCACATACATACATTCTACGATAAGCTAAGCACACATCCATGCACGAGAGAAGGTGGAGAGAGCTACCTTGCAATCACACACTTTTTCTCTTGAAATTCCCTCCCTTGCTTTGGCCACGCACCCGCAAAAGTGTGGAAAAGATTTCTCTTGGCCTAAACACAATTTATGAAAGCCAATTAGGTTCATGAAACAATTTCTAAGGTCACACAACTTGCTTAGACACTAAGTTATTCTATAAACCCTATTATGGTCCATAAATGTACCTAATGAGGCAACACCCCTCAAATAAATTCTAGACTCCATTCTTTCCTTTCAAATATGATTCTTGATTCCTTTTAAGGCTCTTGGTGTCATCACATAATTAAAACAAAGAAGCTAACTACATGTTGCTTCTTTAGGTCATAATATGGAACCTAAAGCACCAACTCACTTTCTATGAGTTCTAAATTTTTTCCAAGGCCTCCCCTCATTTTCATTCATCATATATGACTCAAGAATGAGCTTAGAAAAATTTAAAACTCTCCCTAGCTATGCTATCCTTGCTTGACCAAGGCTATAGAGGAAATGGAGCTCCTTAGAGTTTGCTTTGTTTTATGAAGGGAAGAAGCATATGGGGAGCCTCTTAGGAATCTTAGGAGCCCATTTAAACTCTTATTTAGGCCTAAGAATCATCATACAAAATCAGATTTTATAAGGTGCAATTGAAACCCTAGAACTTGCATCTTGAAATCTAATAGTTTTTTGTTGATTCCCTTTGCATATTTTTAATCTCCACACCCTTTTTCCTTAGATTCACCCTTGGTTTTGCCTAAAAATCAAGTCATCCTAGGGTTTTCTCTTGTTAGGTGAAATGGAGGATGAGGGAACCAAAGATGATACCCATAGGAAGAGAAATTACCTTGTTTTCTTGCTTTTTCTCACTTGAATCTTGTGTTCTTTGAGCTCTTCTAGTCAAATCCGACTTTTCCCCTCAATTTATCCTTTAAAATAGATCCATATAATTCATTATAATTATAAGAAATAAAAGAGAATGAAGGAGAAGAGGTTTGGAAAAGAAAAATCATGAAAAACCATGAAATCCATACCTTTCTACCTTGAATTTCTCCTCCTTTTCTTCCTCCTCTTGTGCGCCTCATCCCCTAGGGTTTTTCTCTAGTTTTGGGCAAAACATGGTCATGCATAATGAAGGGAGAAGAAGGGCACATCATATATATAGGTGGAAGGAAGTTACACTTTTCAAAAATTATTATTTTGCCCTTCGTTCTTGTCATTTTTGTTTTCCCTTCGTTTTAGCTCCTTTTTTAGAACCATATTTTCCATTATGAAATTTAGATTCCCAATTTAGTAAAATGCCTTTGAAATCACTCAAATCGGAGTTAAAATCTTCCCAAATGAATCCGTCAAAGTTCGGGTACACCGACGTTGGAAAACATCCACCGGAAGAAATTTAACTATCCCGGGGCTTTCCATAGTTTTCAAGGTCTCTGAGAACCCAGAGAACTCAAAACTTTCATTTAAAAAGCTCTCCTGTGTGAATTCTAAAATTTGCTCAAAATTACGAAAATGCCATTACATTTTGTAAGCTTTTCATAAGAAATTGTTTCTTCATTCTAGCTCTATTTTTCTTTCCGTCTAAGCCTGGGATTCTCATTTTTAGGAGTCTAGAATACTTTTCAAATTTTTTGGGACCTTAACTATCTTATTTTAGGGGACTTCTTTTTGTATCTGGTGAATTTTGTTCATTTCCAGAGAAAGCGTACATTATGTTTCTCACATTTTCTCTTATTTTTAGAGAATTGGATGTTACATAAATGAGTCCACTGAAAGAAACGTTAATCCCTGTGAATAGGTTAAGATTAACCCGATATGATTAGTAAGCTCTCCCAGGATAGGCCTCCAGAGTTAGAAATTTCTTTTCCTTATGAGAAGAACTAACTAGTACACTATAATAATAAAACCCTTACTAAGGGCTAGTAACAAAAAATCCCCTGGCCGAGAAAAACTCAAAGAGAACGAAATCACTAAGAAAAACGTATAGAGCCTGGAAGAAGGGAAAGGAAAGAGTAGTTAGCCAGAAAAGAAAAGAGTAAGAGAAAAGTATACCCTAAAATTTTAAGGGTGAGATTTATTTAAGGGGGGAGAAATGTAATATCTAGTTCTCTAAAAATGAGAGAAAATGTGAGAAACGTAACATACAGTTTTTCCATAAACAAATGAAATTCATCGAATACAAAAGGAAGTCCCCTGAAATGACTTAGTTAAAGTCCCAAAAAATTTGGGAAGCATTCTAGACTCCTAAAAATAAGAATCTCAGGCTTAGATGGAAAGAAAAAAAGGACCTAGAATGAAGAAATAAATTATGAAGAAAGGTTGATGAAACATAAGGGTATTTTTGTCATTTTAAGCAAATTTTGAAATTTTCACAGGAGGACTTTTTAAATGAGAGTTTTGAGTTCTCCAGGGTTCTCAAGAGCACTAAAAAACCATGGGAAGCCCTGAGACAGCTAAAGCCCCTCTGGTGGATTTTTTCAATGTCAGTTGACCTAAATTTTGACTGATCTGTTCGAGAAGGTTTTAGCTCCGATTTGAGTGATTCCAAAGGCATTTTACTAAATTAGGAATCTAAATTTTATAATGAAAAAAAAGGTTCTCAAAAAGGAGATAAAACAAACTAGAAACAAAAATGCCAAAAACGAAAGACAAAATGAGAATTTTTGAAAAGTGTTTCTTCCTCCCACTTATATATATGATGCGCCCTTCCTCCTCGTTCATTTTGGTCTATCAAGCTCTGCCCAAAAACTAGAGAAAACCCTAGGGGATGAGGCACACCAAAGGAAGAAGAAAAGGAGGTGAAATTCAAGCTAAAAGGTATGAAAATTTTATAGTTTTCATGCTTTCTCCTTTCCAAACCTCTCTTTCTCCATTCCCCTTTCTTTCTTATGATTAAATTGAAGTATATGAATCTATTTTAAAGGAGAAATTAGGGGAAAAATTCGGATTTGAAGAGAGGAGGCCAAAGAAGACAAGAGTTAAGTGAGAAAAGCCATGAAAACAAGATAAAATCTCTATCCTATGATAGCTACACCTCCCCCCTCCTTCTCTTGATTTCACCCCACTCAAGAAGCTATAGGAGGGCTAGAATTTTGAGGAGAATCAAGAGTGAATTCTATGAATTTAAGGGAGGAAAGTAAGAATATGCAAAGAAATTCAAGTAGAAACCATGAATTTTGCAAGATAGGAAAGTTAGGGTTTTCATTGCACCTTGAACTCTATCATGAATCTTAGCCATATTTTATGATGTTTAAGTGTTCATATAAGTTTCTAAGATACCAAGAGAGCTTCCTACATGATTCTCCCATCAAAGGAAGTAAAGAAACTCCATTGGTGCTATAACACCATAATCTCTTAACTTATCTCATGCCTTTAAATAATACATTTCCAATAATCATGTAAATATTCAAAGAAAAAGGCATTAAAATAATACATTATTTAGTATTGTGTCGCGTATAAAAATTTCATTCAGCATCATGTGGATCATATGAACTCATGTATTACATTCACATATTTAATTACATGGATACAACTCATTTACATCACTAAAAGTGCCCTACAACTAGTGGAAAGCAAGAAGATACATAAAATTCATACTTGCATTTTCAAGCAGAATTTCCTCTTTTTTATCACAAATTTGGAAAATCATAACTAGTTATAGACAAATCAAAATCATGCATTCTTAGCCATTCTAGAAAGCTACACATGTTTGCTTTATGTTAAAAATATGTCCAGGCCATAATATCCATCACAAAAAATGTTTAATATCTAAAAAGGCCCAGAGGTCTGGTTGTCCCATGATGGTGTCACAAAATTCTATAACAAACTTCAAAAATGTCCAATTAATTTCACAAATATCTATTCTATGCAAATGATACCAATCTAGAAAGATGTAGATGTTAGCTAGAGGGGAAAAATAACTCTAGACTAGTTCAGGCATGCTTAGACCTTGAAACCCAATCAAACAATAACTGAGGTCAGTTGGGGCACCTGATATTAGGTAGGATCTTTAAAAATTTATATCTCCCTTTCTAGACTCCAAATGAGCTGCTTCTAATTGAAACAAGTCAGTAGGAATGTCTAGTATCTTTGTATAAAATTTTGTGGTAATTGGACACCATTTGAGCCCTATGTGGTAGATTTCATTTTCGGGCCTGAGTAAACAATAACATGGCCAAAACTAGAATTTTTTCCAACTTTGAAAATTCATCAAATATTTTTTGGACCTCCAAAAATCCTGTTCTTTAGCTTTCAAAAAATATCTCAACAAGCTTTAATAGCATGCCAAAGTTTAGATGAAAAAGAGCTCATTTGGGTAAAAAGTGACTTAAGGTTCTAATATAGGCAATTTTGGCTCTATATAGGATATCAAAATGTCCAAATGGCTTTCCTTAGGGTTTGGCACCTTTTGGGCAAGTTTAAAAGCATAAATAGGACTTATGTAAGCTGCCCAAATGATCCCAAGATTTATGCATCTCAATTTGGCCATCTTACTTGCATTTATACATGCTTGTATCAAACTTTCAAGAAGCACAATTTGCTATTACATATTCAAATTACATTCTATCATTCACATAACATATGCTCTCATTTCTACATCACATCTTAACACAATTACATATGTTTTAAGGGTCATAGGCCATATACAACAATGAATTACATCATTAGATATCAATATGGCATTAAATAATGAAAAACTATGCACTTTGATGTCAAGCTCTCATTTCTCATGTAGTTGGCTTCCATTCCCTTGATCTCTTGGTCCACCTAACATATTAGATCATTGGAGAGAAGGGAATGAGATTCAAAGAATCCCAATATCTCCCATTCAATCATACATAAAATATGCAAAACTAGTCTTACAAATGCATGCATGGCATATGGACATGTGCAATCATTCAAGAAGCTTTTTCATTATTTGAGCAAGTCATACATAGCATACAAAGGCTTGCCAAGCAAGTGAATTGGCCTCACCCATTTACTTGTGGATTTTGGACTTGCCTTATCCATTCTTTAAGAGGTTCTTAGCTCAACCAAGCTTTTAGGAGTCAATCTCACTTTTGAGAGACTCTTTACTTTGTCTCAACCAATCTTAAGGGTTCTTGGCTCATTCTCACCATGGCTAAGAGTTCTTGGCCTCACCACACTCAAGCAAACCCAAGCATACATCATAAACATCATTTAGAAAACATAATGCATCATCATGGTACCATGGAGTAAGAGCTCATGCTAGAATATTTTTCATGGCTTGAAATACACATACACACTTTCAAAGACAAGTAAAGCAAATAGTCATGCATGAGAGAAGGTGGAGAGAGCTACCTTAGAAGCAAACACACACTTTTCTCCTTGAATCAATGCTCCCTTTTTCAGCCTTACATACACAAATATGTGGGGATAATTTCTCTTAGCCTAAACACGAAGCTAATTAGACTCATAAAATTAATTCTAAAGCCACACAACTTGCTTAAATTCTAGCTTGACCTATAAACCTCTTTATTATTCCAAAATGCACCTAATGAAGTAACACCCCTGAAATAAATTCTAGACTCTATTCTTTCCTTTCAAATATGATTCTTGACTCCTTTTAAGCCTCTTAGAGTCTTCACACAATTAAAACAAAGATCCTAACTACATGTTACTTCTTTAGGTCATATTATGGAACATAAAGCACCATCTCACTTTCTATGGTTTCTAAATTTTTTCTAAGGCTTCGTCTCATATTCATCCATCATATATGACTCAAAAATGGGTTTAGAAAAATTTAAAACTCTCCCTAGCTACCCTAACCTCTCTTGGCCAAACCTATGCTTGGTTTTAGGCTCCATGGACTTTGCTTTGCTTTCTTGATGGAGGAAGCACATGGGGAAACTTCTAGGGATCTTAGGTACTTATTTAAACTCTCATTTAGATATAGGAATTAAGAGATCAAATCTGATTTTGCAAGGAACACTTGAAACCCTAAAAATTATATCTTGAAATTCCATGGTTCTTTTGTTATTTTCTTTGCAGATTCTTAATCTTCACACCCTTTTCCCTAATAATCACCCTTGGTTCTACCTAAAAACCAAACCCTCCTAGGGTTTCTTAAGTGGGGCAAAATGGTGGAGGAAGAGGAGGAAGGGATAGCAACCATGGAAGAAGAAATTACCTTGTTTTCTTGCTTTTTCTCACTTGAATCTTGCTTTCTTTGAGCTCCTTTCTTCAAATCTGAATTTTCCCCTTAATTTTTCCCTTAAAACAAATTTGTAAACTCCACTTTAATTAAAGGAAACAAAGGAGAATGGAGGAGAAGAGGTTTGGATGGAAGAAAGCAAAGAAAACTACCAAGAATCCATACCTTTTTGCCTTGATTTCTCCTTCTTCTTCTCTCCCTTTGGTGTGCCTAAACCCTAGCTCTCTCCTCTGAATTTGGGCAGAACAATATGAAGCTATGTGAGTGTGAAAGTGAGGCGCCACCTAATTTAGGTGGGAGGAAGGAACACTTTTTAAAAATTCCTATTTTGCCCTTTGTTCTTGGCATTTTTGTTTGTCATTCATTTTAGCTCCTTTTTGAGACTTGTCTTTTCCATTACATAATTTAGATTTCCAAATTCGTAAAATGCCTTTGGAATTACTCAAATTGAAGCTAAAATCTTCTCAAACGAATTTGTCAAAGTTCGGGTACACCGACATTAGAAAAACGTCCACTGAAGGGGATTTAACTATCCCGGGGCTTCCCATGGTTTTTAGGGCCTCTGAGAATCTTGGAGAACTCAAAACTTTCATTTAAAAAGCTATCCTGTGTGAATTTCAAAAATTACAAAAAATGCCATTACGTTTCATAAGTTTGCTGTCAAAATTTGTTTCTTCATTCTAGTTTCGTTTTTCTTTTTGTTTGAGCCTAGTATTCTTATTTTAGGAGTCTAGAATGTTACTCAAATTTTTTGAGACCTTAACTAATTTATTTCAGGGGACTTGCTTTGAAAACACACCCATTTTTGTCGTTTTACGAAAATTGAACGTTATAATTCTCCCCCTTTAAAAAAATTTCATCCTTGAAATTTAGATAACATACATTATTGGAAGAGTTTTGGATGTTTCTTCCTCATATCTTCCTCTAGCTCCCAAGTAGCCTCTTCAGGAGATAACCCTTTCCAAACCACTTTCACCAATAGTATTGTCTTATTCCGTAACTGCTTAGGTCTAACATCCACAATCTGATCTAGTGATACTATGTATGATAGATCATCTTGTAACTGCACATTCTCATATTCTATGACATGTGAGGGGTCGGGCTGATACTTTTTGAGCTATGAAACATGGAATACATTATGTACTTGGCTCAAATTTTAGGGAAGGGCTAGTCTGTAAGCCATAGGTCCTACTTTATTAAGAATCTAGAAAGGACCTACGTATTTTGGATTAAGTTTTTTAATTTTTATGGATCGACCTATCCTTGTGACTGGAGACACTCTAATGAAGACATGGTCTACAATCTCAAACTCTAACGGTCATTTACGTTTATCTACATAACTTTTCTATCTACTTTGGACTGTTAGGAGTTTCTATCTAATGGTCTTAATTTGTCTAGAAGTCTAGTCCATCTAACGCATTGGAGACCTACACTTCCTCTCATACAATGCCTTATATGGTGCCATCTGTATACTTGCATGATAACTGTTATTATAAGCAAACTCCGCTAGAGGCAAGTATGTATCCTAGTTTCCTTTCATTTCTAAGACATATGCCCTCAACATGTCCTTTACGGTTTGGATGGTTCTCTCCATTTGTCCATCCGTCTTGGGGTGATAAGCTATGTTAAATCTGAGTCTGGTACCTAGAGTATCCTATAATGATCTCTAAAAATTTGATGCGAATCTGGGATCTTTATTTGAAACTATACTTTTAGGTACACCATGCAATCTAACTATCTCCCTAATGTATAGCTAGGCTAGTTCATTTAGGGTATAAGTGGCTTTCATAGCTAGAAAGTATGCTGACTTTGTTAATCTATCCACTATTACCCATATTGCATCATGCCCTAATGATGTCCTGGGTAAACCCATGACAAAACCTATTGCTATACTATCCCATTTCCACTTTGGCATATTTAGGGGCTGAAGTAACTGAGCTGGTTTCTAGTGTTCTATTTTCACTCTCTGGCATACTAGACATCGAGAGACATATTCTGCTATGTCTGTTTTCATTCTAGGCCACTAGAATATTTTTTTTAAGTCCTAATACATTTTATTACTACCTGGATGAATGGTATACTTGCTCTTATGTGCCTCATCTAGTATTTTCTCTCTAATTTATGTATTTATAGGCACATACAGCCTATCCTTGTATCTTACTATATCATCCTCAAATAGATTGAACTTCTAGATGCTACCCTGGGCTATTTAGGCTCTAATCTTACTTACATGGTCATTTGTTTGCTGGGCCTCTCTCATCTGATCCCTTAGGTCATTTTCTATTCAGGTTTTACTCATTAATAATTTCCTCGAATACACCTCACAAGAAAGACTCATATCTCTGAATCTCTCAATCAATTCCTACTCTCGAATCATCATACAGGCTATGTGCATGGATTTTCTACTTAAGGCATCAGCTACCACATTAGCCTTATTGGGATGGTATTTGAATGTGAAATCATAATCTTTCAAAAATTCTATCCATCTCTGTTGTCTCGTATTCAACTCTTTCTATTCAAATAAATATTTAAGGCTCTTATGGTCGCTGTAAATTTCTATAACTGCCCCATACAAGTAGTGTCTCCATATTTTCAAAGCAAACACCACTGTGGTTAACTCTAGATCGTGTGTGGGGTAGTTTTCCTCTTGGATTTTCAATTATCTAGAGGTATAAGCTACCACTCGGCCTTTTTGCATAAGAACACATCATAATCATTTCTTAGAGGCATCACTATAGACTATGAAAGTCTCTCTAGGGTCAGGGAGTACTAAAATTGGGGCTGTGACTAACTTGTGCTTCAATTCCTAAAAACTACTCTCGCATTTCTCATTCCATATGAGTGACACATTCTTTCTAGTAAGCCATGTTAATGGCATCGCTATCTGAGAAAAGCCCTGAATGAACCTCCTATAATAACCTACTAAACCAAGGAAGCTCCTAATCTCTATCAGTGTCCTAGGTCTCTCTCATTATAACACTGCCTTTACTTTATGGGGATCTACTACGACTCCTGCCTGAGAGATCACATGACCTATAAACTAAACTTTAGTGAGTCAGAACTCACATTTACTAAGTTTAGCGTACAACTATATCTTTCTTAGGGTCTCCAGGGGTAATCTCAAATCCTGCTCATGTTCCTCTCTACTTTTTGAGTAAACGAGGATGTCATCTATGAAGACAACTACAAATCTGTCTAAGTATGGCCTGAAGACTCTGTTCATGTAACATAAATACTACAGGTGCATTGTCAACCCGAAGGGCATAACTAAAAACTCATAATGCCCGTATCTAGTTCTAAACACTATTTTAGGAATATCCTTAGCCTTTATTCTAAGCTAGTGATATCTTAACCTAAGGTCTATCTTTGAAAATATTGACGCTCCTACTAACTGATCTAGGAGGTCATCTATGTGAGGGAGAGGGTACTTATTCTTAATAGTTATTTTATTGAGTTCCATTTAGTCTATACATAGCCTAAAGCTCTCGTCTTTCTTCTTTACGAATAAGATTGGAGCTCCCCATAGCGAGACATTGGGTTTGATAAAACTCTTCTTTAAGAGCTCTTCTATCTATTTCTTAAGCTCAGGTAGTTCAGTGGGAGCCATCCTGTACAAGGCTTTAGACACTGGACCTACCCCAGGTACAATGTCTGTAGGAAACTCGACCTCTCTTTCTGGGGTTAGTCCGCTAATCTCTTCAGGGAATACCTCAGGGAACTCTCTTACTACAGGAATCTCATCTATACCCTATTCTACCTCGGCCTAGACTGAAAAGAAAACTAGATACCTCTGACAACCATGTCCTAGAGATCTCTCAACTTAGGAGGTGGTCATGATAGATAACTCAATCCTTATACTAGGCACAATCCCACACTTAGGTAAAGTAATACATCTGTGGCTGCAATCTAGTGTGGCATTATTCGCAGACATCCAGTTCATGCCAATAATCACATCAATATCAATAAGGGGCATACAAATCAAATCAAGGGCAGTAAGGCAGTGATTAAACTAGATCACATAATTCAAATAAGCATAGGAGGTAATGGCTCAGTTTCCTGTGGGGTAGATACATGCAAATCATATAGGAGTGTATGCATACTCAGACCCAACCTCCTAACACAGTCATATGATATGAAAGAATGGCTAGCACCCGAATCAAACAAATGCAATTATAGAAAAATTATTTATTCTAATAGTACCTTGGATCAGATTCGGGGACCGGCTAGCCTCCTGCTATGACAGGACAAAGACTCTACCCTGGGCTTAAGGCTGGGGAGCAGGAGCCATCTCTCTTTGCTATGTAACCTGTGGAAGAGCTTGTGTGCAATCTCTAGCCATGTGTCCTAGCCTACCACACCTGAAACATACATTTTACCCTACGTAGCATGGTCTAGTCCTGTGGTTCTTGCTACACTGAGGACATGTGACAGGTGTGAAGCTGCTTTTACTAGACTGAGTCCTTCTTTTCTTTCCTCTTGGGCTCCACTGGCCTCTGCCACCTCTCTGGCTCCAATCTATGCAAATGATACTAATTTGAAAAGTTATGGATGTTAGCTAGAGGAAAAAAATAACTTTAGACCAGTTCAGGCATGTCCAAACCTCGAAATTTAATCAAACAGTAACTAAGGTTGGGTGGAGTTCCTAATACTGGATAGATTTTTTAAAAATTCATATCTCCCTCTATAAACATCCAAATGAGATGCTTTTAGTTGGCACGAGTCACTGGGATGATCTAGTTTCTTTATATAAAATTTCATGGTAATTGGACATCATTTGTGCCTTGTGTAACAAATTTCATTTTCAAACCTAAGTAAATAGTGACATGACCAAAACCAGAAAAATTTGCAAACTTTGAAAATTCATCAAATATTCTATAGACCTTTGAAAATTATGTTCTTTAGCTTCCAAAAAATCTCTCAAAAAGATCTAATTGCATGACAAGTCTCACATCAAGAAGAGCTCATTTGAATAAAAAAAAGTGACATAGGGTTCTATTATGGTCAATTTTGGCTCCATATAGATACCAAAATGTCTAAATGGCTTTCTTTGGGTTTTGGCGCCTTTTGGACAAGTCTAAAAGCATAATTAGGACTTGTGTGAGCTGCCCAAATGGTCCTAAACCTCATGCATCTTATTTTGGCTATCTCATCCACACTTATACATAATTCCATAATACCATTAAGGAAGCTAGTTTGCCATCATCACTCAAATCACATTCTAATGGTTACAGAACACATTCTCCCATTCATACATAACATGTTATCATAATTACATATGTTTATGACATCATAATACATATTTATCCATGGGTTACATCATTTGCCAATGGTATGGCCTTAAAGTAGCAAAAATCACATTCTTGAATGTCATACTCTCATCTTCAAGGTGGTTGACTTCCATTACCTTGTCCACTTGGTCCACTTAGCATGTTAGATCATTGGAGAGGAGGGGATGAGATTCAAAAAATCCTAATAGCTCATCTTCCATTCAATCATACATAATGGATGTAAACAAGTCTCATAAATGCATGTATGGTTATGTAGACATGTACAAACATTTAAGAGGCATTTTCATTATTTAAGAAAGTCATACATAGCATACAAAGGCTTGTCAGGTAAGTGGATTAGCCTTACCCAATTTCTTATAGATATTGGACTTGCCTCACCCATTCTTTAAGAGGTTCTTAGACTCAACCATACTTTTAGGAGTCAACCTCACTTTTGAGAGACTCTTTACTTTGTCTTAACTAATCTTAAGGGTACTTGGCTCATCCTCACCATGGCTAAAGGTTTTTGGCCTCACTACACTCAAGTAAACCCAAGCACACATCAAAATCATCATATGAAAGCATATTGTAACATCATTGCACCATGGAATCAAAGTCATGCTAGAACACTTTTCATTGCTTAAAAACACACATACACATATCCAAAGACAAGTAAAGCAAACAATCATGCATAAGAGAAGGAGGAGTGAGCTACCTTAGATACAATTACACACTTTTCCTCTTGAATCCAAGCTCTGTCTTTCGGTCACACACACACAAAAGTGTGGGGATGATTTCTCTTAGCCTAAACACAATTTATGAAAGCCAATTAGGTTCATAGAATTAATTCTAAGGCCACACACTTGCTTAAACACTAACTTGACTTATAAACCTCATTATGGTTCCATAATTGTGTTTAATAAAGCAACACCCCTCAAATAAATTCTAGGCTCCATTCTTTTCTTTCAAATATGATTCCTGACTCCTTTTAAGCCTCTTGGAGTCATCACACAATCAAAACCAAGAGTCTAACTACATGTTGCTTCTTTAGGTCATAATATGGAATATAACGCACCAACTCATTCTCTAAGCTTCCTAAAATTTTTCCAAGAGTTCCTCTCATATTTATTCATTATATATGACTCAAAAATAGGCTTAGAAAAATTTAAAACTCTCCCTAGCTACCCTAACCTCCTTAAGCCGAGACTATAAAGCTTAATGGACTTTGTGGACTTGCTTGGTTTTCTTGAAGGAGGAAGCACATGGAGAGACTTCTAGAGATCTTAGGAACTCATTTAAACTCTTATTTAAGCATAGGAATCATTGTACAAAGTCAAATTTTACAAGGTGCAATTGAAACCCTAGAAATTGCATCTTGAAATCTAATGGCTTTTTGTTAATTCCTTTTGCATATTCTTAATCTCCACACCCTTTTTCCTTAGATTCACCCTTGGTTCTGCCTAAAAATCAAATCCTTCTAGGGTTCCTTAAGTTAGGAAAAATGGAGAAGGAGGGGAACCAAAGGTAGCAATCATGGGAGGAGAAATTACCTTGTTTTCTTGCTTTTTCTCACTTGAATCATGCTTTCTCCAAGCTCCTCTCTTCAAATTTAAAATTTCCCCTAAGTTTCTCCCTTAAAATAGATTTGTAAACTTCATTTTAATCAAAGGAAATAAAGGAGAATGGAGGAGAGGAGGTTTGGATGGAAGAAAGCATGAAAAACTACCAAGAAACCATACCTTAAAGCTTGAATTTCTTCTCCTCTTCTTCTTCCCTTGGTGTGCCTAAACCCTAGCCTTCTTCTCTGAATTTGGACAGTAACAATTGTGTCTAAATGAATGAGGAAGGGTGACGCCACTTATTTATAGGTGAAGGAAAATAGCTTTTTCAAAAATTTCCATTTTGCCCTTCATTCTTGGCATTTTCGTTTCTTCTTCGTTTTAGCTCCTTTTTGAGAATTGTCTTTTCCATTATAAAATTTAGGTTCCCAATTTGTAAAATACCTTTGGAATTACTCAAATCGGAGCTAAAACATTCCCGAACAAATCCATCAAAGTTCGGGTGCACTGATGTTGGAAAGCATCTACTGGAGGAGATTTTACTATCTCGAGGCTTCCCATGGTTTTCAGGGTCTTTGAGAACCCTAGAGAACTCAAAAATTTTATTTAAAAAGTTCTCCTATGTGAATTCCAAAAATTGCTCAAAATTACAAAAATGCCATTACATTTCGTAAGATTTTCGTAAAAATTTATTTTTTTCATTCTAGCTTCTTTTTTCCTTCCGTTTGAGGCTAGAATTCTTATTTTTAGGAGTTTAGAATATTACTCAAATTTTTTGGGACCTTAACTAATTCATTTAAGGGGACTTGCTTTGAAAACGCACCTATTTTCGTCATTTAACAAAAACTGGACGTTACACTAGTTTCTTGCTACGTAAGTGCAAACACCTGTCCTTGATGAAGTGGTTTTACTGATGAAGTCTACTCTCATGACATTGTGCGAGTCCATGCATAGTATCCTAACTTCCAACAATTGTAGCACACAAGGGATGATCCACTCCTATGATTCTTTCTACACTTGCCATAAATTAATTGGATACTTATTGAGCTCTTTGAGGATCCTAAGCTCTTCCTTTGAGGAATACCTTTTGGGGGTGGCCTCTTACCATAGAAGCCATTATCATTACTGTTCCTTTCTTGTCTCCGCCCCTAAAGGGGTCTGTTCCTCGGTCACGTTTACCTTTCATTGACTTTTTCTTTTTGGACTCACTCTCCATTAAGGCCTTTTCAATCACCTTACATTTCTCCACCAATTCATCAAAGTTACGAATTTGTAGAGGTGTAATCTTTTCCTTCAATTATAGTTTAAGGCCTCTTTCAAACTTGTCTACCTTCCATGGTTCATCATCAAACCTTTTCAAATATAAGGAGAAATGAGACAATTGAATAAAGTTTGCTACATACTGGTCCACATTCATTTCTCCTTGCTCAAGGAAGTTAAACTTAACTTCCTTGTCAACCCTCATTAATGGTGGGAAGTACTTACTTTCAAAGGTGGTTTGGAAACTTTTCCAAGTCAAAGGTATCCCCCTTGAAGTCAGCAACCTAGAGGCACTCCGCCACCAATGTTCTGCCTCACCTTCCAGCTTATAAATGGCCAATTTCACCTTTTATTCAGTGGTGCATGTCATAACTACAAAAATCTTCTCTAGTTGCATTAGCCACCTTTCAGCCATTTTAGTTTCCACCTCCCTCAAAAATGATAGAGGATCAGCCTTGCTAAACTTAACCAATACAACTGAGATATCATCATTTTCCCCTTGATGCCCCGCACCAAGGTTCTGACCAGCACCAACCCAATTTTCAATTAGCACCTCCTGCTTCTACTTATTCATGGTCTCATGTAATTGTTGTAGCACTTGTATAGTGGTTGCATGGGTCTTGGCTTGCTCTTGAAGCCAGTTAGTCATTGTCCTCATAGTAACTTTATAGGTCTCAGCTTGTTCCCTTATACGGTTGGCCATTACAGCCATAGACTCTTACACCTCTCTCAACATTTTAGTGGTTTCTCTATGTGTAGCCATAACACCTGACAATGCCATAATCACAACCAAAGGCTTCTTTATTAAGCTACTATCTAAGGGTAATCTAAACACAACACCACCAATAACAAGTATATATAGATATAAGAAGTATCTTTAGGCCACAAGGTTCTTAATCCTAACATGCATGCATCACAATTGCCAAGTTTTCCAACCACAAAGTTTAAATTCTAACTTAATTTCCTAAACCATTGCCCTGATACCAAGTGTAACAATCCTGACTCTTAATTCGAATGATTTAAGTTTGATTGCATAACTAATGATTATAAATCAAGGTCTAATGTTAGTACAACTAGCTATTTAGGTAAAATAGTGAGGAAATTTTGAACGCTATTATCATTTGGGATTATTAATTAGAGAACAAAGTGATTTAAGCATGTAAGCAATTCAAGTTATCAAATAAAACCTTTAATTCATTTTATCACTGATTCCATACTCCCAAAATCCTTTTATAATTGTTCCTAAGTCATTACATGCCATTAAACTCAAGAAAATTAAGTCTTGGAGGCTAAAATAGGAGTTTAGTGTTTTAGGCCATGGTTCAAACATTTCTACTATGGCTAAGTTAGCTACTGGAACCTAAAAACAAAGTTTATGACTTATGACATCACTTGGTATACCCGTAGTGTAAGCTTGTCTCATGCTATCTCTATGTCTCATACCATGCATCTCATAAGGAAGTAAGAAAAATGACATTAAAATAATGAATATTTTTGCGTTGCATAGCAGATAAATTTTTTGTTCAGTGTCCCATGGACTATATGAACTCATTCAACTCATTCTCATATTTAATTACACTCAAAACCATCCAAGGAAGTGGCCTAGAACTCGTGCAAGTGGATGGAGTATATGAAATTCAACAGTACAGCCTCGGCTAGAAATTTCAATTTACTATCATGAATTTTGAAAAATTATAACTAATTTTAAAAAAATCAAAATCATACATTATTTACCATTATGGAAAGACAAAGATGTATACTTCATGTTAAAAATATCTACAGACCTCAAAAAGGCTGATAGCGGCCGAAAATTGATGGAATAGCACTAGAGATCAACTATCATCCCTAATACTAACCTCCAATTTCAAAAACTCATATCTCCCTGCTTAGAGGTCCACTTGGGGTGATCTCTATGGCCATGGAAAGCTTATTATGTCTAGTGTATATTTATAAAATTTCATAATCATTGGACATCATTTTCCCCATTAATGACACAGCCCAAGTTTCTAATCTTATGAATAGTGTTTGCATCAGTTCAGCAGAAAAAAAACCAATTTTGAAAATTCATAATTAATTCCAAAAAGCTCCAAATAATCTAGTCTTTGGCTCCCCAAAATCTATAGATAAGATCTATATGTGTAGCAAATTTTATGGGAAAATTCTTTCATTTGGTCAGATCTTGCTATTGGGTTGCAAAATGGTTTATTTTGTGTCACCAAAGGGGTCCAAATGGTCTATTTTGAGTTCTAAAGCAACCATGACCATTTCAGCACGTGGGAATGCACCAAACTGAAATTCTAAACTCGTATCAAAGTGCATAAACCCAGAATTTGAAAAATCCCTCTCTCACCCTGTGCCATACACATGATCACACAAGTCTAGTCTTGCTCGTCAATATCCAAAATGCACTATATCATACACATAACATTAAATCTCATTTGTACATGATACATTTGCATAATTACATATGTTTATAAGGTCATAGGACATATACAATAATTGATTACAACATTTTCCACTCATATAGCCGTTAAGAAGCAAAATCAAGGCACTTTGTTGTCATACTTTCATCTTCTAAGTTGATGGCTTCTATTTCCTTGCTCACTTAGTCCACCTAACATGTTAGAACATTGAAGATGAGGGAATGAGATTCAAAGAATCCCAATAACTCATCTTTCTTTCAATCATACATAAAGGATGCAAAACAAGTCTTAAAAATGTATGCATGAGCATCATGAAGTGCATGATCATTTAAGAAGCATCATTGGCACTTGAACAAGTCACACAAAGCATACATAGGCTTGCCAAGTGAATTAGCCTCACCCATTCTCTTATGAATTTTGGACTTGCCTCACCCATTTTCTTTAGAGATTTTTGACTTAACTACTCTTAGGAGTCAACATCACTCTTAGGAGACTCTTGACTTTATCTTAACTAACTTTAAGGGTTCTTGGCTTCACCACACTCAAGCAAACCCAAGCACACATACTAGGCATTATTTGAAGACATAATGCAACATCATGGTATCATAATACATATGAACATGCTTGAACACTTTTCATAAATTAAAACACACATACACACATTCAAAGACACATTAAATATACATTCATGCATGAGAGAAGGAGGAGTGAGCTACCTTTGTTACAACCACACACTTTTTCTCTTGAAAATGCTCTCCCTTCCTCAGCCTCACACACACAAAGGTGTGGGATAGGTTTCTCTTAGCCTAAACACAATATATGGAAGCCAAGTAGGTTCTTAGAATCATTTCTAAGGCCACACATCCACTTGGAACTCTAGTTTTGTCTTATAGTTCATTTATAGTTCCTAACTACATCTAATGAAGTAACACCCATAAAATGAGTTCTAGGCTCCATTTTTTCCTTTCATTTATGATTCTTGACTCCTTTTAAGCCTCTTAGAGTTATCACACAATTAAAATAATGAACCTAACAACATGTTGCTTCCTTAGGTCATATTATGGAACCTATGACACCAATTCATTCTCTAGGCCTTCTAAATTTTTTTCAAGGTTTCCATTCATCTTCACTCATCATATATGACTCAAAAATAGGTTTGAAAAAATTTAAAACTATCCGTAGGTACCCTAACTCTTCTTGGCTGAAACTAGGCTTCTTCTTGGCACCCATGGAACTTGCTTTGTTTTCTAGGTGGAAGAAGCATATGGGGAGCCTTCTAGGGATCTTACAAGCTCATTCAAACACTCATTTAGGCCTAGGAATTAATGTATCAAATCATATTTTGCAAGGGACACTTGAAACCCTAACTTTGCCATCTTGATTTTTCATGGTTCTTTTGTTGTTTTCTTTGCATATTCTTATTCTCCTCCCTTAAATTCCTAAGATTCATCCTTGGTTTAGCTACAAATTCCACTTCCTAGGGCTAGCCATACGTAGGTCGAACCACTCGCAAGAGAAGGAAGGAGGAAGATTAAGTGAAAAGATACCAAAATACCTTGATTTCCCTGGTTCTTCTTGCTTGTTCTTCACCTTCCTTGGCTTCCTCACCTCAATTTCGAAATTTCCCCTCTGTTCTACCCTCAAAACAGATCCAATAACTTCAATAAAACTATAGATAAGAAGGGGAAATGGAGGAGAAGAGATTTCCTAAAGAGAAAGCATGAAAAAACTAAGAAATTCCATACCTTTTGCCTTGTTTTTCCATTTCTCTCCTTCTCCTTCTTGTGCACCTCACTCTTAGGGTTCTTCCTCTAGTTTAGGGTAGAAACTAAATGAGCTAAATGAGTGATAAGGCAGGGCGCCTTATATATATAGGTGGGTTTAAGAAATACTTTTCAAAAATCCCAATTTTGCCTTTTTGTCTTAGCATTTTTGTTTTTGGTTGTTTTAGCTTTTTTTGGAGAACCATCTTTTCCATTATAAAATTTAGGTTCCCAATGTAGTAAAATACCTTTAGAATCACTCAAATCAAAGCTAAAACCTTCCCGAATGATTTCGTCAAAGTTTGAGTCCACTATCGTTGGAAAACATCCACTGAAGGGGTTTTAACTATCCCGAGGCTTCCTACCTAAAATCCCTGAAGAACTCAAAATTTTCATTTAAAAAACCCTCCTGTGTAAATTTCAAAATTTTCTCAAAATTATGAAAATGCCATTACATTTTGTCACCCTTTCGTTCAATTTCATCTTCATTCTAGCTCCATTTTTCTTTTCGTCTGAGCCTAGAATTCTCATTTTTAGGAGTCTAAAATACTATTTAAATTTTTTGCTACCTTAACTAATTCATTTCAAGGGCCTTGCTTTGAAAATGCACCCATTTCTATCATTTAACGAAACCGGATGTTACACTCAGTGCGACTTAAGTGACTACTGGAGTGCAAAATCAAAAATATACGAATCGCACTGTGACTCAAGCCTTTCGTGCTGTGGCGAAGTTACCCTCTGGATCTTATTATTTAACCTTCCTTAATCCACATTGCGGCGATGTAAGCAATTAGAACTCTATTTTGCTCCCCTTGATTCTTATTGTAGTAAGTCCTACTCACACCATGGTAAGCCTACTCTCTGGTACCCTCAAAAGCTTTGCGCTGCGACTCAAACTCATGTGTCGCAGTGCTCCTCACTTCTAAATGAGTCCTTGGCATGAGTCATGTAAATTTAGCCGTGGCTCAACTTTATTCTACACCTACTCTCTCTAAATTTCATCGTAAACACTATCTCTCCCACTAATGACATTCTAAGGTCATTCTACCCTAATTTGTAAGGTTTTGATGGCACCCAACCACCCAGATTACTTAATATACCTATTATAACAACCTAGGGACTTAAGTGTCATTCCAAATCCATCTCTTTGCCATACATAAGCAAATTTATCAATTAGACAACACAAAGTGCAAAGCCACTGGTAACATCATCTATATGTTCATTCTAACAAAGGTTCTATACAACACAAATCTTGGGTCATCATTCATAGTGATACATAAACATATTCTCAAGTGACAAGCTATATTTCTAGATTAGCAAGGCTCTATATCAAATTATAATTGAGTAAATACATCATATTTCCTTAATGTAAGGTCTATTCTCTTTGTAATTGCACCATTGATTACAAAACATGAAAATACCTACACTTAGCAATATGATTACATGATAATGCTACACAAAAGAACCACAAAAATTAGTATCTACTCTAAGTCAGATTAGTCTAAGTGCAAGGTTTCCACACATAGTCTTAGCTCGTGGATATTCATCCACTCACTTCCCCTTATCCTTACCCAAGGAGCCTTCACTTGAAATCATTAGCCCATAAAATAGGATGAGATGTGAATCTTAGTAACTAAGAGAAAAATTCCATTCATATGTACCAATTTAATCAACATATATGCATTTCAATCAAATAAGCATGAGAAACTTCCATCATATCAGCAAATAAAATAGTTGAACTACCAGTGACTACTATCTTATACCAGTAATCACATACAACATATTAAAGGCCAATAACACTGGGAGAGGGTCATCCATAGAACCAACTCCCCAATAAGCACAACCTAGGCTCAGTGCATACAAGAGTCTAATCACAACTCGGTGCCTGATCGGAGCATGATGTACAGGTGGCAACTGCACCATAACTCCACAATGGACTCACACAAGGTCCAAACATACCATTCAAGTAGCCAACTAATAATTTAGCATTCAAAATCATACATGTCAAGTAGATATAAGATTAAAGTAGATATACATAAGGAATTAAAATTAACCCTAGTTACCTCACTTAATTAAGTTTAGTCCTGAAGCCAAAGATGAATTTTCACACTTGAGAGATTCCTAAATCAAATCAAGTATGTTCTTAGAGCCTAATTACAACATAAATTAGATACTATAGGATCTAATTATTAAAACTACCTAAAGATCACTTGCCCAGCCACCAAAAGGCTCTAAGTTCATATTTGGTTTTTCCCACACCAGAAACTCAAAATACCATTCCAATTTCTGAGTAAATTCATACAACTCTATCTGGTATAAAACATATCAAAATAGAGAGAGAATACTTACTTAATAACCATCCTAGCCTCAACATCCGAAAATCCACCATGAAGGGTTTAGGGTTTTAGTAGGGTCTTGGGCTAACTCCAAAGCCCAAATTTCACTTGGGCCCATTTTCTTAGTTCTGGGCTTCTAAGTAATTAAATAAGATTAGGCCATTGTTAAGTGGGGTCTCTTGGGTAAGTCTCATAAGATGAAGTTGGTTTGCACAAAATATAATTGGATCTCCATAAGTCTTTATCCTTGGTATGTTTAAATTAATTATGGGCCTAGATTAAATTTCTAACTCAATTGAATCTTAAATCTATATTAATAATTTATTTCTCCATAAATTTTTATTTCCCATAATTTGCTTAATTATCCTCATAATAATTCTTTAATTGCCTATAATTACCTTTAATAAATTTTGGGGTGTTACAACGACCATTCACATCATGGTCAACCATGTCTATGTCAGGGGTATCATAATATCCATGTCCATCTCTAAATAGCCAATGTCAACATTAGAGTCATCTTTGTCATGGCTAATGTCAAGGTATAATTGTATATCTACAAACACACACACACACACACACATATGCTTTAGGGTTTAGGGTGTGAGTGTATGTGTGCGCGCATTCATGTGTACGTGCGTGCATGAATGTGTGTTCTTCAAATGTAGTTGACATACATATATATTATGTGATAATTTTTTTCCTTTACATGCTTTAGGGTTTCAAAAGAAGCTACCCAAATGTAATACCTTACTTGCTCTAGCATTTCCATTCCATTCCAAGGCTAATGCTCCACACACTTACAAGAAAATAAAGGATTAATCACATTAAATGTGTTACATAAGGCCTAAAAATTTTGCTTTATACTTTGTGGACCATGTGAACTCATCCATATCATTTTCTACCCATATTACATCTATAAAAGTCATAAACATCACAATTCATCTCATATATTTCAAGGTAGGAACCATACATTACATAAACTGGATTTTGGCCTCAGGTTCACTATTCTAGTATAAAAAAATTGAAATCAAGCAAATGATAACTTTTTGGAAAGACCTGAATTTCAACTAGAGACTAAAAACCATTTCAAACCATGAAAACATCAACCAAACTGTGAAAAACCATAGAACAATACCAAAGGTCTAGTTGTAGGTCTGTTGTCACAGGTTTCTAATATAAACTTTGAAAATTCATAAGTAATACCAAAAAATTCAAAATTAAGCAAACCATACTATTATGGAAAGCTCTAGATGTCTAATAATGGCTAAAAATAATTCCAAATCACTTAGACATTAATTGGACTGCTAAAAACAATGGAACAGTACCAAAGGTCTGTCTGTGCTACTAGTACTATCCTCCAACTGTAAAAATTTAGTTCTCTCTCTACAAAACTCTAAATGAGGTGATCGCTATGGCTATGGAAAGCTTATGGTGTATAGTTTATGTCTATAAATTTCATGGCCATTGGAATTCATTTGACCCATATGTGAGACAAAAAAACATTTGACCATATGAACAGTACATATTACCATTTTGCATAATTTGGCCAACTTTAAAAAATTATAATAAATTCTTTAGAGCTTTAAATTTAGTGATCTTTCTCTCCCTAAAAAGATCTTGATAAGCCCTAGTTATTGGAAAATTTTCATACAAAAATTCATCCATTTAGTTAGACTTTGGTTCAACTTATGATTTGGTTACTTTTGATGATCAAGGTGGATTCATAAGGCACCATTTGACCTTCCTTTTATTCCATAGCCACTTGAGCATGTCCCATAGCATAAACACAGCTTAGGGAAGCATGCCAAATGGTCAAAATTATCATGGAGCTCAAACTCACCATGCCACTTGCATTCATACACAAGCACATACTAGCACAAGGGTAGCATATTCTCACATTTCCATACATTTGGCTTCAAGACTCACATATACATCATAATTATATATATTTAATCTTGCTCAAATGGTTACATCTCATATATATCACATGGATACATTTCTTGACATCAATATGCTATCAAATTGCCTATTTTTCTACTTTCTTGTCAAGAATCATGCTCCAAGGCATTTGGTCTCCTTTTTTTGGACTTTTAGGCTCACCTAGCCATGAATAAGCATATGGAGGGAAAGAATGCATATACAAAAAGTGAAATTCAAAGAATCTCAATAGCTCTTAATGCTTTCAAATATTTATAATGGATGCATATACATGTCAAATAATGCATGCATGGCTTTCAAGTTACTAGTGAACATATACATAACATTTTCCATGTTTAAAAAATTCATACATAACATACATAGGCTTCCAAGGGCATTGGTTTAGCCTCATCCATTTTTCTTAGGACTTTTATATTTGTCTCACCTATTTTCAAGGGACTTTTGACTAAGCCTCACTCTTATTGAGACTTTTGGCTTAGTTTCACCCAATTCTAAGGAGTTTTGGCTCATTTTCACTCTTGCTAAAGGAGTTTTGGCATCACTATATCCATTCAAGCCAAAACACATTCATAAAACACATTTCAAGAGTATCATGGTACCATGGTATATAAGAAATAGCTAGAAATATTTCTCATGGCATAAACATACATACACACATCCAAAGACAAGAAAACACCTAAGAATGCATGAGAGAAAGGTTAGAGAGCTACCTCAGAGTAAATGCACACACTGTTCTCTTAGGATTCTTCTCCCTTTTCTTAGCCAAGCTTTGCAACTAGGTGTCCCTTGGTTCTCTTGGCCTAGACACATCAAAAAAGACATAAATTACTCAAAGAAACAAGCTTTGGCATCATACACATTCTAGGTGAAGTTATTTTGTTATATGGCTCCATTATGCTTCCATACAAGGCCTTATGAAACAACTATGAGAATTCATGATCTTGTCTTCCATTTCTCATTCATTCTAGGTCTCTTGACTTCCTTTAGACTCCTTGGAGTCATCACACACTCATTTTAAGGAGCTTAGCTATAAGTTACTTCCTAATGTCTTATTATAGAGCCTACACCTCTATCTCACATTCCATGGCTTCTAAAATTTTCCAAGGCTTCCTTTGATGCTCTCTTCCATCATATCTAGTCCCATTCTAGCCTTGAAGCAAAATAAAACACTTCCTAGGTGCTTGGTATAGCCTAGGCCGAGACATGTTCCTTGTCACTCTTAAACATCTTGAATTACTTCTAGGAAGCTTCATCTTACAAGTGAATCCTAATCTTGGTAACTTTATTTCTAATGCATCTTAATTGGATTTCTTTGTATGTACTTGTTTCTTACACTCCAAAACCTATAATTTTTCCTTGCTAGGACCAGAATTTAGTCTCCCTTGGCTAGGCTCTAAGTGGGATTAAACACACACTGAGAGGGACAAGGAAGAATTGTAAGAAGAACAATGGAGTTTACCTTGTTTCTAGGCTTGTTTTAAGAGCTCTTTCACTTGGTATGCTCCTTTCCTTCAAACTCTATCTTCCTCCCTTTGAACTATACCCAAAATAGACTCAAATTATTCATGGAAATCATAGAAAGAAAGAGAATGAGGAGGAAAACAAAGTTTGTGAAGGAGGAATCATGAAAATCCAAAGATTTCTCACCTTTTTACAAGCTCTTTCCCTACTTCTTTGCTCCTCCCTTGTGCATTAGTTATTGCTAGTCTCTCCTCTATTTTAGGCAGAAGCTAAGTTGGTTTAAGTGGAGGAGAAGAGTGGAACATGCATTAAGGAGCCAAAGGGTCACTTTTTACAACTTTTTTAATTTTCATTTTAGTCCCTAAACCATGTTTTTCCATTTGACTTTATTTTAACTCCTTTTCAAGAATCATCTTTTCAATTATAAAATTTAGGTTCTCTAACTTATAAATTGCCTTTGGAATCACTTAATATGGAACTAAAACCTTCTTGAATGAACTAGTCAAAATTCAAGTTAACTAACATTGTAAAACGTTAATCGAAGGAGTTTGAACCATTCTAGGGATTCCTATGGTTTTTAGGGCCTTTAAGAACCTTGGGAAACTCATTTTTCCTATTTAAAAATCCTTCCTTTGAGTTTTCTAAAAGGTGCTCGAAATTATGAAAATGCCACTGCATGCTTGTTACATTTTGTTTGGTTATTCTAGTTCTGTTTTCAAGGCACCTTTGGCTTTAAATCCTTATCATTTGAGGCTTAGATTATGGCTCTAATTTTATTGGACCTCAAATCATTCTATCTCGAGGACTTCTTCTTATATCTAGTGCATTTCGTACATTTACAGGGAAACCAGACATTATGTTTCTCACATTTATAGAGGAACCAGATGTTATACGAAACACTCAAGTTCTATTTTATGTATATCTATAATCACCATTTATTGAATCAAACATAGTCATTTTTCTCACTTTTGTATGTTATGCATAACCCCGTGTGATTTTTGCATGGGTTGGCCATGCAATTCCTCCAAGAGAACATAAAGGCTAACTCTTGGGACTTGCATAGGCCATGCAAAGTTCCACAGTCACATTGTAACGTCTGATTTTTCGTAAAACACTGAAATGAGTCCGTTTTCAAAGCAAGTCCCCTGAGATGAGTGATTCAAGGCCAAATAAAATTGGGAGAAAATTTTAAATAATAGAAAATGAGAATTTGAGCCTTGAGTTGCCCAGAAACGGGGGTCGGAGTGATTCGAACAAATTGCTGAAAGGTTGGTGGCATTTTCGTAAATAAGTACAATTTTAGAATAGCACCTAGGAGGGCTTTTTAAATAGAAATTTTGAGTTTCCCAGGGTTCTCAGAGGCCCCAAAAACCATGGGAAGCCCCGGGACCGGTAAAGCCCCTCCGGTGTACTCTTTCCGACATCGATTGCCCCAAACTTTGACCGATTCATTCGGAACGGTTTTAGCTCCGATTTGAGTGATTCCAAAGGCATTTTATTAAATTGGGAACCTATTTGTTATGATGGAAAAGATGGTTCTCAAAAAGGAGCTAAAACGAAGAAGAAACGAAAATGCAAAGTATGAAAGGGCAAAAATGGAATTTAAGTGTTAAAGGAAGCTTCCAAACTCTTTTTATAAGTCACATTCTTCCTCTCCTTCATTAAACCGACTTGCTTCTACCCATTTTTAGAGAGAAACTCCAGCTTCTTAGGCACACAAGAGAAGGAGGATTTTGGAGGAAGAAATTGAAGAAAAAGGTAAGAAACTTTAAGAAATTCCTTATCCTTCCTTCTTGAAACTTGCTCCCCTCCTCTCAAGCTTTCTTTCTATGGTTTTAATGGAGAGTTTGGTGCTATTTTGGGGGCAGAATAGAGAGGGAAATTTCGAAAATTGAGGGAGCAAGATAACCAAGTGGAAGAGCAAGCAAAGAAAAGCAAGAAAACAAGGTAAAACTTCCATTCTTTGGTAGTTTCTTCCTCCCCCTCCCTCTTGTACGAATTTAGCCACCATGAGCCCAGGTCTTAGCGGCTGTTTTCTATCCAATTCATGGAGGGATTAGATGTTTTAGGTGGCAAAGATTAAGAATGAACTAAGAGAATTAAGAAAAGGGCATTAGGAAACAAGATGGAACCATTAGGGATCCAAATGCTCCTTTGCAATTCTGATTTAACATGAATGTTCTTAGGCTTAAATGAATGCTTAAATGTGCTCCTAAGATCCCTAAGAGGTCCCCCATATGCTTCTTCCTCCATGAAATAAAAAAAAACCCCCATTGAAAGTCATGAACCTAGAAGTTAGAAAAGTGTAGAGCACTTAAGGGGATTGTAAAAACTGATTTAATCTATAAGTTCCCTTGGCTATTTAAATGTTCCCTTGACCTCCTACAACTCTTAACAACCTCCCTAAATGGTTTCTCCATCAAGGAAAAATCAAGAAGCCATTAAATCCCATTTATGCTCTAGGTTTCGGCCAAGTAGGGATGGCATAGTTAGGGAGAGTTTTAAATTTTTCCAAGCCCATTTTTGAGTCATATATGATGCATGAATGTGAGAGGAAGCTTTGGGAAAAATTTAGGAAGCTTAGAGAATGAGTTAGTGCTTTAGGTTCCATATTGTCACCTAAAGAAGCAACATGATGTTAGGCCCTTTGTTTTAATGATGTGATGACTCCAAGAGGCTTAAAAGGAGTCAAGAATCATATTTGAAAGGAAAGGATGAAGCCTAGAAGTCATTTGAGGGGTGTTGCTTCATTAGGTGCTTGTATGGACCATAATGAGGTTTATAGGATAACCTAGTGTCTAAGCAAGTGGTGTGACCTTAGAAATTGTTTCATAAACCTAATTAGCTTCCTTAAATCATGTCTAGGCCAAGAGGAACCTTCCCCACACTTTTGTGGGTGTGTAGCCGAAAAGAGGAGCTTAAATTCAAAGGGAAAAGTGTGTGAATTTGTACAAGGTAGCTCTCTCCACCTTCTCTCATGCATGGATGTGTGTTTAGCTTGTTTTATGATGTGTGTATGTGTATTTTTAGCTATGAAAAGTATGCTAGCATGCTCTTATATACCATGACTCTTGATGCCACATTATTCTTTCAAATGAACATATGATGTGTGATTGAGCTTGCTTGAGTGTGGAGAGGCCAAGAACTCTTCCCCATGGTGAGGATGAGCCAAAAACCCTTGAGTTTGGTTGAGACAAAGTAAAGAGCCTCCCAAAAGCAAAGTGGACTCCCAAAGAGTGTGGTTGAGTCTAAAGATTTCAAAGAATGCATGTGAGGAGCATCTTAGAGATCTTGGAAGCTCATTTAAACTCTTATTTAGGCTTAGGAATTGTCATACAAAATCAGATTTTTACAAGGTGTAATTGAAACCCTAGAAATTGCATCTAATGATTTTTTATTAATTCCCTTTCCATATTCTTAATCTCCACACCCTTTTTCCTTAGATTTACCATTAGTTCTGCTTAAAAATCAAGTCCTCCTAGGGTTTTCTCATGTTAGGCAAAATGAAGGAGGAGGGAACCAAAGATGACAACCATAGGAAGAGAAATTACCTTGTTTTCTTGCTTTTTCTCACTTAAATCTTGTGTTCTTTGAGCTCCTCTCTTCAAATCCGAATTTTCCTCTCAATTTCTCCTTTAAAACATATCCATATACTTCATTATAATCATAGAAAATAAAGGAGAATGAAGGAGAAGAGGTTTAGAAGAGAAAGAGTATAAAAAACCATGAAAATCCATACCTTTCTACCTTGAATTTCTCCTCCTTTTCTTCCTCCTCTTGTGCGCCTCATCCCCTAGGGTTTTCCTCTGGTTTTGGGCAGAACATGGTCATGCATAATGAAGGGAGAAGAAGGGTGCATCATATATATAGGTAAGAGGAAGTTACACTTTTCAAAAATTCCCATTTTACCCTTCGTTCTTGGCATTTTTGTTTATCCTTCATTTTAGCTCCTTTTTTAGAGCCGTCTTTTCCATTATGAAATTTAGGTTTCAATTTGACATCAAAATACATAAATTCTCTATTCTATTGTTAAAGTCTCTTCTTTCAAAGTGCTTGGCTCTCATTTCTTATTCAACTTGGCTTACTTAAAGATGGTTAGACATATGTGGGGAAAGAGTGAGATTTAAAGAATCCCAATATCTCTTTTACTCTTTCAAACATACATACATGGCACATTTTCATGTCAAAGAATGCAAGCATATCATAAAAGCCTCTTGCAAGCATACATAAGCACATTTTCATGTCACATAAACCTATACATGTCAAACCTTAAGCTCTAAGGGTTTTTGGTCTACCCTCACCTGATTCTTTGGGACTTTTGGATTTGCCTCACACACTTTTTGAGACTTTTAACTTAGCCTCACTCCTTCTTGAGACTCTTGACTTAATCTCACCTATTCTTAGGGACTTTTAGCATCTTCTCACCCATGTTAAAGGACTTTTGGCAACCTCACCCCTTTCAAGCTATCTTACATTCAAAATATATTTAAATGGCTATAAACATATCTCATGGTTCAAACATACACACAATCATCTAATGACAATCAAACATCCAGGACATGCATGTAAGAAAGGATAAAGAGCTACCTTGAATCAAGAATTAAAACTTTCTTCTTAGAAACCTCCTTCCCTCTATCGGCCTCACACACACACCTAGGTGGATCTTGATTTGCTTGGCCTAAACAAATCAAATAAGACACAAATTCATCACTGGAACCAATTTTAGCTTCACATAAACTCTACATAAGCTTACTTTATCTTATAACATGATTATGATTCTATATAAGAGCATAATGAAGCAACCTCTAGAATTCATGATTTTGACTCCACTTTCTCATTCAATCTAAGTCATATGACCCTATTTAAACTCATTAGAGTTATTTCCAATTCAATTCAAGGAGCCTAAACTTAAGTTGCTTCTTTATACCTTAAAAAGGAACAAAAAATTCCATCTCATAAACCATGACTTCTAAATTCAAACCAATGCTTTCCTTAGTATTTATTAATTATATCTAGACCATTTTCTATCCTTGGAATCAAAGAAAAATCTCTATACGTGCTACTTCTAGCTTTGGTAAAGACATATGCTAAAAGGAGAGCTTATAGAGTTTGATTGATTTTTCTTAGGGAATTGGCTCTTATGAAACTTCTTAGATATCTTAAGAAGTTATACATACCCTTACATAAGCTAGATTATCCTTAGAAAGATTAAAAAATGGCTAGGTGAAACAAAATCCCTAAGTAACATAACTTGATTTCTAATGCTACTCTTTTAAATCTAATTACATATTCTTATTCCTCACACTTTAGAACCCTTGTATTTACTTTGTTTTAGCTTGAATTCATTCCCTCATTAATGGGCCTAGGTCTGGCTAAATAAGTGCTCAAGGAGAACAAGCAAGAAGAAGCAAGACAACCATGAAGATTTACCTTGTTTCAAGGCTTTTTCTAAGGAGCTTTCAATTGCTTCTAGACTTTCCTTCAAATGCTCTCTTCTTCTTACTAACCAGCCATAGGACAACCCAAAATTAATCATCAAAATTATAGAAAAAAAGAGGAGGAAGAGGATAACAAAGAGGATAACAAGTTTAATAAGGGAGGGAGCATAAAAAAGTGATGATTTCCTTACTCTTTTAGCTTGAAATTCCCACCCTTATCTTCTTCTTGTGTGCCACTCCAAGGTTAGTGGAGTTCTATTTTAAGGTAGAGTAAAGTTGGTTAAGAAGTGAGGAAGAGATGGGGCGTGACATATAAGAAACAAATGGCTTAATTATAACATTTCCTAAATTCTCATTTTGTCCTTTTTCTTTATTCTTTCTATTTGGGTTCATTTCAACTCATTTTTTAGAACCATCTTTTTTATTATGAAATTTGGGTCTTTTATTTCATAAAATGCCTTTGGTTTCACCCAAATTGGATTTAAAACCTTCTTAAAAGAATCGGTCGAAGTTTTAGTCAACTAACACTCTAAAATGCAAACTAGAGGGGTTTTGACCATTCTTGGCGTTCCTATGGTTTTTAAAACCTCTAAAAACTCTGAAAAACATGATTTTCCTATTTAAAGATCCCTCCTTTAAGTTTTTTAAAAGTTTCTCATATTTATGAAAATGCCATTGGCCTTTCATCTATTTTTATTTAACTATTCTAGCTCCGATTTTCGGGTATCTTTAACCTTGTATTCTCATTTTTTGATGTCTAGATCATTGCTTTAACTTTGTTTGGCATGAATTCTTTTCATCTAAGGGACTTTCTTTTATAACTAATTAGTTTTAGGCCTTTTTAAAATAGCCAAGTATTACACATTACAAAGCAATGATGTCGCTTACGTCAACAAATCTAAGTAAAAGATTATGATCACACATTTTATGAAGAAGTTACTGTTGATTTCACTACTTACGTTGAATATAATTGTCACTGAATTTAGCTATAATAAATGCAAGGTAATCATTACAGTAGCTTTCACTAAAAACAAGGAAAGTAACCATGGTTAAAATGTAACTATAGTTAAATCCAATGGCTAATATTCATCTTTTAATCAAGATGCAATTTTAACCATTGATGCAATCTAATGGTTCAAATTCTTTTTACTTTTGAAGATTAAATCATAACCATTCATCTAATCTAAAGGCTCACATCTAATTTCCAATTTCAAGATTAAATCTTAGTCATCCATTTAATCTAATGGCTTGGATCTAACATCATAAAATACCTTTAAATCATAACAATCTATTTAAAGTAAAATTCACATTAAAACACATACACTCTTCACGCCACACCACCACACAAGAACACACATATTTGGCCAAGAGAGGAGAAGAGAGGGAGAGCTACAACCAGAAGGGAAGGACAAAGAGGAAGGGAGAAAAAAGGAAAAAGAAGGCAACCAGGGAAAGAAAACATTGCAAATTCAATGTAACATAGACTAGTTCTCTTCTTCCTAATTGTTTATTTTATTTTTCACCATGAATCTTCTCTTCCTTCCATCCTTAAGTTTTGGCCATGGCAAGAAAGAAATGGGAAATTCTTGTTGTTTTATGAATCCACGCTAAGAAAAGATGAAGAATTCATACATGTAGCTAATGGATTCATACACTTTAAGAAAATTTAGAATTTTGGAGACTTTTTTATGAACTATGGAACTTTAAATTTTAAAAAGCCATGAAACATATTGAAGAGAAAATAAATGGGCAATTAATGGAAGAAAGCCTAAACAAGAGAATAGTTAATATAATCTTGATTTTCATGAAGATTTTGGCAAGTTGTTCTTGAATTATCTTCATAAAAGTGTGAAAAATTCTATGATTTTGTACAAATTGATTTGGGAATTTTGTTTATCTCCCTTGATTATGTATTATTGGCTAATTAGTAAAGGAAGAAAGAAGAAAACAACACCTTCACACACACACCCTAAGTTCAGCCAAGCACACTTAAGGTACCTAGGGAAGAGTTTTTTGAAAACCAGCTAAACTAGGTTAATCTACACTAAAAATAAGGTTTGTGGTGAAATTTTAGTGAACTATGGATGTAATATTAGGTTTTCCTAAATTTAAATAAGAACCAATAAGATAATTAAGGAGGACCTCATAATAAAA
Organism: Erythrophleum ivorense; assembly: GCA_026724425.1. Classification (NCBI taxonomy): domain Eukaryota; kingdom Viridiplantae; phylum Streptophyta; class Magnoliopsida; order Fabales; family Fabaceae; genus Erythrophleum; species Erythrophleum ivorense. The sequence goes on from JAIUCV010000010.1 coordinate 15,247,368, forward strand.
TGAAATAAGGTTAATTAAAGCTAGAATAATTAATAGATCATCTAGAAATAGGGATAAAAAATTAGAGATTACTCGAAATTAGAGTTAAAGTAGCTAAACAAAATAATAGAAAAAGTAGTGACTAAATCGTAATTTTTCACAACATTTTAGAAACTCAAAGAAGGAAGTTTTAAATGGTAAAATTAAGTTCTTTATAATTTTCAGAGGCCTTAAAAACTATAAGAATAGTCAGAATAACCAAAACCCTTCCAGTGTGTGATTTAGCTCGTCAATTGACCCAAACTTTAATCAGATGATTCGAGAAGGTTCTAAACCCCTTAAATTTAGAAGTAAATACTTTTAATAAACTAGAGAACCTAGATTTTCATATGGAAAAGACAGTTCTAAAAATATATCTAAAATGAGCCTAAATGGAGTAGTTAAAATTGCAAGATGTAACGGGAATTTTGTAATTATTGTAAAAATCACTTTTTTCTCCCTTATATCAGGCCAACTCGTCCCATTGTAATGTCGATTTTTATCAAATGATGAAAATAGATTCATTTTCAAAGCAAGTCCCCTAAAATGAATTAGTTAAAGTCTTAAAAAATTTAAGTAGCATTATAGACTCTTAAAAATGAGAATCCCAAGCTCAAATAGAAAGAAAAATAAAACTAGAATAAAGAAACAGATTTTAACGAAACGTTGACAAAACATAATGGTATTTTCATAATTACACACAATTTTAGGAAAACTTATAGGAAGGCTCTTTAAATGGAAATTTTGAGTTGCTCAAGGTTCTCAGAGGCCCTGAAAACCATGAGAAGCCCAGTAACAGCTAAAGCCCCTCTTGTGTAAGTTTTCTAATGTCAGTTAATCTAAACTTTAACTAATTCATTCGGAAAGGTTTTAGCTCTGATTTAAGTGATTCCAAAGGCATTTTATAAAATTGGAAACCTAAATTTTATGATGGAAAAGATGGTTCTAAAAAAAGAGCTAAAACAAATCAGAAATGAAAATGTCAAGATATAAGGGTAAAATTGGGATTTTTGGAAAATGGAAGCTTCTTGAACCCCCTTTATAATTCACCCTCCTTCTTCCCTTTTCTAGACTGACCTAGGTCTATCCCAAAACTAGAGAAGGAAGCCAGCTCTTAGGTGCACAGAGAGAGGAGATTTTGAAGGGAGAAAAAGCCAAGAAAGGGTAGGAAGTTTCATGGAATTTCAAGCTCTTTCTTTAGCAAGTTGTTTCTCCTTCTTCTCCTCTTTATTTTCATAGGTTTAATGATGTTTTTGGATCTGTATAGAGGGTAGAACAAATTTGAAATTTTTGGATTTGAGGAGAGGAGGCCAAGCAAGGGAAGAATCATCCAAGAAATCAAGGAAAAATAAGGTCAATTTTCATTTCCATGGTAGCTACTCCTTCTTCCCTTCTCTTCTTAGTTTGTCCAGCCTAGGGAACTCTAAGAGGGCATGGATTTTGGGTAGAACTAAGGGTGAATTTTAGGAATTTGAGTGTAGAGAATAAGAATATGCAAAGGAAATTAACTAAGAACCATTAGATTTCAAGATAGGAAGGCTAGGGTTTTGGTTGCACCTTGAACTCTACTATGAATCCTAATCATATTTTATGATGTCTAAGAGTTCATGTAGGCTTTTAAGACACCAAAAGAGCTTCCTACATGCTTCTCCCACCAAAGCAAACAAAGGAACTCTAAGAGTAGCCTAAAGAGTATATGCCATGGCCTAAAGGGTTCAAGGCACCTAGGGGTAGTTTTAATTTGTTCCAAGCTTATTTTTGAGTCGTATAGGATGGAAAAGGATGAGAGGAAGCTTTGAAAAAATTTTATAAGCCATAGAAAGTGAATTGGTAATATAGGTTCCATATTATGGCTTAAGGAAGCAACAACTAGTTAGGTTCCTTGTTTTAATTGTGTAATGGCTCCAAGAGGTCTAAATGGAGCCAAGAACCATATATGGAAGTAAAGAATGGAACCAAGAATTTAATTTTTGGATGTTACTTCATTAGGCACATTTTGGAACCATAAATGAACCATAAGATAAATCTAGTGTTCCAAATAAATAGGTAGCTTTAAGAATGGTTCCAAGAGCATAATTGGTTTCTATTTTATGGATTTAGGCTAAAGGAAACAAACCTCACATCATTGTGGGTGTGTGGCCGAGGAAGGGAGTGCATTTCCAAGAGGGAAAGTGTGTTGATGCAATAAAGGTAGCTCTCTCTACTTTCTCTCATGCATGGATGAATGTTGTCTTGTCTTTGAATGTGTGTATGTAATTGTTAAGCTATGAAAAAGTATTTCAGTATACATTCATGTGCCATGGTATCATGATGTTGTATTATGCTTTCAAGTGATGCTTTGTGAACTTGTTTTGGTTTTCTTGAGTGTGGTGAAGCTAAGAACCCTCTAGCCATGGTGAGGATGAGCTAAAAACCCTTAAGAATGGTTTAGACAAAGTTTAGAGTCTCCCAATAGTAAGGCCCAGTTCAAAGCCTTAAAGAAAAAGGGTAAGGCAAGTCCAAAATCCTTGAAGGAAATGGCTGAGGCTAATCCACTTACTTGGCAAGCCTATGTATGCTTTGTATGACTCTTTGAATGCTAACAATGCTTCTTGAATGATCACATGTTCCATAATGTTCATGCATATATTTTTAGACTTGGATTTGCATTCTTTATGTGTGATTGAAAGGGAGAAGAGCTATCAGGATTCCTAGAATCTCATTCCTTCCTCCCCATATGTCTAACATGTTTGGTGGACCAAGTGAGCCAAAGAATAGAAGCCACCAAGCCTAGAGAATGCAGATTGACAATAAAGTGCGAAAAATTGTTATTATGTAGCCATATGAATGGCATGTGTTGTAATCCATGATGGTATATGTTGTATGACTTCATGAATACATGTGAATATGTAAATGTATCATGTATGTAAAAGATTTAATGCCATATGTATGATAGAGCACATTTTGGGTATGGAATGGCAAGACTTGATATATGCATTCTTATGTATAACTTAGGGTGGATGAATGAGTTTGAGAAATTTGGGTTTGTGTACCTTTGAGACAAATTTGGTAGACCATTTTAGTGCTTTCCCACGTACTCAAGTGGTCATGGTTGTCATAGAAGCAATTATGGACCATTTGGACCCTATATGAGACACAAAATGAGCCTTTTGGCAACCCAATGTTAAAGTCTGACCAAATGAACGAATTTGCTCATGAAATTTGGCATGCATATAGATATTATCTAGAGCGTTTTGGGAAACTAAAGAACATATTAGTTGGAGCTCTCTGGAATTAATTATGATTTTTCAAATTTGGCATTTTTTTTGCTATTCTAACGCAAACACAGTTTATATGGTCTTTGGACTATGTCATTCGAGGGCCATATGGTATCCAATGCTCATAAAATTTTACACACATAAACTAGACATGATAATATTTCCATGGCCGCCAAGATCACCCCGATTGACATCTGAACAGGGAGATATGAATTTTTGAACTTGGAGGACAGTACCAGCAGTGACAGGAGACCTTTATTATTGTTCCATTGATTTTTAGTGGCTAAACATCCTTTTATGGTCTGAAATTATTTTTATCATAAATTAGATATCTATAGCTTTTCAGAATGGTATGGTGTACTTGATTTCAATATTTCTAAAATTAGTTATGATTTTTCAAAATTTAGGGCATAAAACTAGAATTTTAGTCTGAGACTGCACACTTTGTTTTTATGTATCTACTTCCTTTGATTGAGATTTAGGACACTTCTTGAGATGGTTTTGAATTGTATTTGTGTAATTTTTAACATCGAGTTCTCTAAAAATGATGGAAAATGCGAGAAACATAACATACAGTTTCTGTGTAAATGAATAAAATTTATCGGATACAAAAGCAAGTCCCTCAAAATGACTTAGTTAAGGTCCGAAAAATTTGAAAAACATTATAGACTCCTAAAAATGAGAATCCTAGGCTCAGACAGAAATAAAAATGGAACTAGAATAAAGAAACGAATTGTAACGAAAGGTTGACGAAATGTAAGGGTATTTTTGTCATTTTGAGCAAAATTTTAGATTTCACACAGGAGAGCTTTCTAAATGAAAGTTTTGAGTTTTTTAGCGTTTCCAGGGGCCCTGAAAGCCATGGGAAGCCCTAGGACAACTAAAGCCCCTCCTGTAACACCCCAAAATTAATTAAGGTGCTAATCATGGATTTAGGTTAATCAAGAATAATTAATATGGGATGATTGGGCAAGTTAAGTGAATGAGAATTTTAGAGAGATAAATTATTGATAGTTTGAGATTTAATTGGAATAGAAACTTCATCTAGGCCCAAATTAATGTAGGAGATCATGATAAGAGGCTAATAGAGGCCCAATAAGCTAGGTGCAGGCCCAATCTAATTCAATGTGATAGAGGCCCAAGACACACCTTTTATAGGCTCTTATAATTAGCCTAACAATCTTTGTGTAGACCTAAACCAATTAAGTTCTTCAAACTTGGCCCAAACCTAATTAAAATTCAACAGCCCAATGCATAAAAGCTGGCCCAACAAAGCTAAAATCTGAAGCCCATTAAGAGTTGGATCTTTAGAGTAGCCCATGACCCATATTTAACTCAACTTAACCCAACTAAAACCCTAAAAAATGACCTAGCCACCGCCCATTCTGCTGAACACAAAAAGCACAAAGAGAAATTCGGAGTTTTGAAGGGAGGCTAGGGTTTAGGGTAAGAAATCCACCATTTCTTACATTTAGAGCAAGATTCAGCCAAGGTAATAGTTACATAACTTAATCTCCTCATCTTTCTCTTTAATTTAGCCCGATTAGTTTTTCATTTGGAGTATTTTCACCCACACCAAAAAATTTGAACCTTGCCATTTGAGGTTTCCATGGTGAAAATTAGTAGGTTGAAGTTAGGGCTGACATTAAGTAAGTATAAACTTTCCATTTTGATGGTTTCTTTACTAGTTTGAGACCCCTATAGCTTATGTATAATATGGGTATTAATTTTGTATGAATTTGCTTAGGATTTTAGGTGAAATATTGAAGTTTTTGGTAGAGGACATTTCAATCCGAATTTGGGGACTTGTAGTGGCTGAGTAAGTGTTCCCTAGGTAGTTATTAGCATTTAAATTCTTTGAATACTTGTTGCTACTATAAATGATGAATTAAAGTAGTAATTCTCTGATGCTATGGTTATAGGGAGATTTTTGTACCATTAGTGGCTGTTGCAAATTGTTTACAAGTGAGATAATTGAGAACTATATTAATTCCATGCATGTATCTATTTTAATTTTATATTTGCTATACATGAATGATTTGAAATGCTAAATGAATTGATTGGATATCTATTGTATTGTGATTAGACTTTGTAAGTCCATGGTGGAGCTATGGTGCGATTGCCACCTGTGAATGTGCTTCGATCAGGCATCGGGTTATGATCAAACCCCAGATGCACTGAGCCCTGGTTGTGCTCAATGGGGAGTAGGTGCCATGGACGGGTATCTCCCGGTGTTATTAGCCTTTAACATGTGGAAATATGATTTCTAGTATGAGATAGTAATCATGATAGCCTAATTGTTTCATTTATTGATATGACTGGTATGCTTTCTGATACTTATGTGAAATTATGCATATATATTAATTAAACTGGAATATATGATGGAATTGCCTTGGTTACTGAGATTCACATCTCACCCCATTTTATGGGATTAATATTTCAGGCGAAGGTTCTTCGGGTAAGGATAAGGGGAAGCAAGTGGATGAAAATCCATGAGCTCCAACCATGTTGAGAAAAGGCTACACTTAGGCTGATTTATTTAGGATAGATGCTAAATTTTATATTCCTTTCTATATAGCATCATCATGTAATCATGTTGCCAAGTGTAGGCTCTTATATATATTTCTTACTTAGGATGTATTTATTGAGGAGTTAGGCATCATCTTAATTTGATATTGGATGTATGAACCTATAACACCTGATGTATGAATGTTACATAATTTATGGTATGGTATATCGTAGGAAATATAATTATATGATGTATTAGATATTGATATGAACCATTGATGTATGAAACCTCTAATGGAATGTATATCGAATGTTAATTTCTAATAGTGCATGAATTCTTGTTGTTATTACTCTATGGACTTGCTGGTATAGGATAGTTGGAGAAGTGAAAATTTACATTTAAGTTTTGAATCGGTAATGGTAGAATAGTTGGGTGAATAGGGTGGATAAATACCATTAGAGTCATATAAAATGAGAGAAAGTGGTCCTAGGGTATTCCTAAGATGGGAATTGGAGTGTTGGGGATAAAATTTGGGAGAGGTAGTTACAGGAGGGAGTTACGCTATGGCTAAGAAGGCTTCGTCGAGGCCAAATGAGTGACAGAGGCGAGTGGCGCTACGGCATGAGCAATCTCGCTACGGTGCAAGCGAATAAAATTTTCTTGGAGAGTAATAGTGGTGAGGAACGCCACGGCTCAGAGTGAAAAAATTCGCCCAAGAGGGTAACAAAATGAAACCTCATCGTGGCGCAACATGTACCGCCGCGGTGCTAGTCGAGGGAACAAAGTAAGGAGTGTCCAGTAGTGAATCTCGCTGCGGTGCATGGGTGTTCTATCAAGGTGAGGATCGTGGGACTTAGAATAGTAGCTCTATGAGGCATTTCTGCCATGGTGCCATGTAGGTTGGCTACGGCAATGGTCCAACACACCGCGGTGAATTTCGCATAGATTGCCTAGTGGTTCCTGAGAGTAACTCAGCCGCGGCACGAAATGTCGGGGCTGCAGCTCATAACCCCAAACTCTTACCTTTAGCCTAGAAACCCTAATTTCTTTAATGGTAATACTAGGGAATGATATAGGAATACTTGTGGGAGGTTTTTGTGTGTTGAAACTGATGAATGGATGAATCACAAACCCCTCATGATAGTATAATTTCTTTTATGTAATTCTCACCTTTGTAGTTGTTTAGTGATGACCCTAACATCAAGGTTCAAATTTCCCTATATCTCCATAATGCAAATTAATGTAACGACTCCAAACCTTGATCATTAATTATTAATCGTGTATTCAACTATAATTATCATGATTAGAGGATAAGGTTGTCACACCTCCGGTGGATGTTTTCCAATAGCAATGAACCCAAACTTTGATAGATCTGTTCAGGAAGGTTTTAGCTCCAATTTGAGTGATTCCAAAGGCATTTTATTAAATTGAGGACCTAAATTTTATAATGGAAAATACGGTTCTAAAAAAAGAGCTAAAATGAGTTAGAAATGAAAATGCCAAGAACAAAGGGCAAAATATAAATTTTTGAAAAGTCCTTCTTAAACCTCCCTATATATATAAGGTGCCCCATCTTCCCCTTCATTTAGCCACACTTGTTTCTACCCTAAACCAGAAGAAAACCCTAAGGGATGAGGCACGCCAAGAGGAGGATGAAGGAGGGAGAAAAATAAGGTAGAAAGGTATGGATTTTCTTGGTTTTTCATGCTTCCTCCTTAGCAACTCTCTTCTCTTCCATTTCCCTTTCTTTCTTATGATTTTATTGAAGTTTATGGATCTGTTTTAAGGGCAAAACAAAGAGAAAAATTTGGATTTGAAGAGAAGAGAGCAAGAAAAGTGAGAAACAAGCAAGAAAAGCTAAGGAAACAAGGTAAAATCTCCATCCTATGGCAACTACTCCTTCCCCCTCCTTTTCCCTATTTCACCCCATATATGTAGCTACAAGAGGGCTGAAATTTTGAAGAGAACTAAGGGTAAATTCTATGAATTTAAGGGAGAAGAATAAGGATATGCAAAGAAATTCTAGTAAAAGCCATGAATTTGCAAGATAGGGAAGTTAGGGCTTTGATTACACCTTGAACTCTACCATGAACTCTAGCCATATTTTATGATATTTAATAGTTCATATAGGCTCTTAAGACGCCAAGAGAGCTTCCTACATGATTCTCCCATCAAAGGAAGCAAAAGAAACTCCAAGGTTGCCAAGAAAAGCATATGCTTTGGCCTATAGTAGAAATGGCACCTAGGGGTAGTTTCAATCTGTTCTAAGCTTATTTTTGAGTCATGTATGATGGTAGAGTATGAGAGGAAGCCTTAGAAAAATTTTATAAACCATAGAAAGTGAGATGGCCTTATATGTTCCATATTATGGCTTAAAGAAGCAATACCTAGCAGGCTCCTTGAACTGATTGTGTGATGATTCCAAGAGGTTTAAATGGAGTCAAGAATCATGAATAGAAGAATAGAATGAAGCCAAGATAATATTTTCCTAAGGTTGCTTCATTAAGTGCATTATGGAACCATAATATCAAGTCTTTGCCTAGACCTCAAAATCCAATCAAACCGTAACAGAGGTCGGCTGGAGTTCCTAATACTGGATAGAATCTTTAAAAAATTATATCTCCCTCTCTAGACATCCAAATGAGGTGATTCTAGTTAGTACAAGTCACTATGAATGTCTAGTTTCTCTGTATAAAATTTTGTGGTAATTGGATATCATTTGAGCCCTGTGTGACAGATTTCATTTTGGGACCAGTATGAACAGTGACATGACCAAAATCAAAAAATTTGCCAACTTTAAAAATTCATCAAATATTTTGTAGACCTATAAAAATTCTATTTTTTGGCTATCCAAAAAGCTTTCAATAAGCTCTAATTTTATGCCAAATCTCAAACCAAGAAGAGCTCATTTGGCTAAAAAGTGATATAAGGTTCCATTATGGTCAATTTTGGTTCCATATGGGATACCAAAATGGCCGAATGGCTTTCCTTGGGGTTTGGCACCTCTTGGGCAAGTCTAAAAGCATAATTGGGACTTTTGTGAGCTGCCCAAATGGCCCCAAATTCCATGCATCTCATTTTGGCCATTTCATCCACACTTATACACATTTCCATCAAATCATCAATGAAGCTAGATTGCCATCATGTACTCAATTCACATTCTAATGGCTACATAACATATTCTCTCATTCATACATGACATATCATCATAATTACATGTGTTCATGGCAGCATGATACATATACATTCATGGATTACATCATTTGCCAATTGTATGGTTTCAAAGTAACAAAATTCAAGCACTTTGTTGTCATCCTCTCATCTTCAAGGTAGCAGCTGGCTTCCATTACCTTGCTCCCTTGGTCCACCTAGCATGTTAGAATATTGGAGAAGAGGGAATGAGTTTCAAAGAATCCCAATAGCTCATATCCCATTTAATCATACATAATGGATGCAAACAAATCTCATAAATGCATGTATGGTCATGTAGACATGTGCAAGCATTCAAGAAATATTTTTATCATTTAAGAAAGTCATACATAGCATACAAAGGCTTGCCAAATAAGTGGATTGGCCTCACCTAATTTCTTGTAGATGTTGGACTTGCCTCACCTATTCTTTAATGGATTCTTGGACTCAACCATGCTCTTGGGAGCCCACCTCACTTTTGAGAGACTCTTTACTTTGTCTCAACCAATCTTAAGGGTTCTTAGCTCATCTTCACCATGGCCAAGGGTTCTTGGCCTCACCACACTCAAGCAAATCAAAGAACACATCAAAATCATCATATGAAAGCATATTGTAACATTATGGCACCATGGAATCAAAGTCATGTTAGAGAACTTTTCATAGCTTAAAAATACACATACACACATTCAAAGATAAGCTAAGCACACATCCATGCATGAGAGAAGATGGAGAGAGCTACCTTGGCTACAATTACACACTTTTTCTTTTGAATCCAAGCTCCCCTTTTTGGCCACACACACACACACACAAAAGTGTTGGGATGATTTCTCTTGGCCTAAACACAATTTATGGAAGCCAATTAGGTTCATGGAATTAATTCTAAGGCCACACACTTGCTTGAACTCTAGCTTGATCTATAAACCTCATTATGGTTTCATAATTGCACCTAATGAAGCAACACCCCTTCAATAAATTCTAGGCCCCATTCTTTCCTTTCAAATATGATTCTTGACTCCTTTTAAGCCTCTTGGAGTCATCATACAATTAAAACCAAGAGCCTAACTACATGTTACTTTTTTAGGTCATAATATGGAACATAAAGTACCAACTCACTTTCTATGGGTTCTAAATTTTTTCCAAGTCCTCCCCTCATTTTCATTCATCATATATGACTCAAAAATGGGCATAGAAAAATTTAAAACTCTCTCTAGCTACACAAACCCCTTTAGGCCAAGGCTATGGAGGAAATAGGGTTTCTTAGAGTTTGCTTTGTTTTCTACATGGAAGATGCATATGGGGAGACTCCTATGGATCTTAGGAACTCATTTAAACATTCATTTAGGCCTAGGAATAATTATATTAAATCATATTTTCAAGGGAACCTATGAAACCCTAGATTTGCCACCTTGAAAATCTATGGCTTTTGCTTAAATTTCTTTGCATATTCTTACTCTCCTCTTTTAAATTCCGAGAATTCACTCTTGGTTCCCCTTAAAATTCCAGCCCTCTAGTATCTACATACATGGGGCGAAATATGGAGAAGAAGTGGGGAGGAGTAGCTACCATGGGATGCAAGCTTTACCTTATTTTCTTGCTTTTTCTCATATGAATCTTGTGTTCTTTAAACTCCTCTCTTCAAATCCGAATTTTTCCCTCAATTTATCCTTTAAAACAGATCCATATACTTCATTATAATTGTAGAAAATAAAGGAGAATGAAGGAGAAGAGGTTTGGAAGAGAAAAAGCATGAAAAACTACTAAATTTCCATACCTTAAGCCTTTGATTTCTCCTCCTCTTTGCCTTCCTCTTGTGTGCCAATCTCCCTAGGGTTTTCCTCTGGTTTTGGGCAGAACTTGGTCATCCAACATGAAGGGAGAAGAAGGGCGCATCATATATATAGGTGGGAGGAAGTTACACTTTTCAAAAATTCCCATTTTGCCCTTCGTTCTTGACATTTTTGTTTCTCCTTCATTTTAACTCCTTTTTCTTTCCATTATAAAATTTAGGTTCCCAATTTAGTAAAATGCCTTTGGAATCACTCAAATCGGAGCTAAAACCTTTCCCAACGAATCAGTCAAAATTTGGGTCAACTGACGTTGGAAAACATCCACCGAAGGAGCTTTAGCTATCCCGGGCCCTCCTATAGTTTTCAGGGCCTTTGAGAACCTCAAAGAACTCAAAACTTTCATTTAAAAAGCCCTCATATGTGAATTCCAAAAATTGCTCAAAATTATGAAAATGCCATTACATTTCATAAGATTTTTGTCAAAATTTGTTTCTTCATTCTAGCTCTATTTTTCTTTCTGTCTAAGCCTGAGATTCTTATTTTTGGGAGTCTAGAATGCTTCCTAAATTTTTTAGGACCTTAACTACATTCAGGGGACTTCCTTTTACATCCGGTGAGTTTTGTTTGTTGATGGAGAAACCGTACATTACGTTTCTCATGTTTTCTTTCATTTTTAGAAAATCGGATGTTACATCCCACTCGATGCATAGTAAGTGATAAATGCTAATTTTCATATATTTTTATCCACATTTATTATTGATGTTAATGATTAATTTGAGCTTAATTGGATTTGTTATGCATTATTTGAATTTGTGGTTAATTTTGGAAAATAATACAATTTTGAATTAATTAGGAGAATTTTTGGATTTAAATTTCTAATATTCTATTCTCCAACATTCTTTGATGATTAAATATTTTCAATCCTTAAAACATTTATTAATCTTGTGTAGAATTTTTGGGCAATTAAATTGAGAAATTAAAGTGGATTAAAGGAAAAGATTAGAGCATAATTTTATTTCCATTAATTTCTGAATGGCATGTTTGTAATTAGTTAATTAGGTCTCCAATTTTTTTATTTGCTGGCAGAAAAGTCACGTGGAGAGCTGGAGGAAAAATTGAATAAAGAAGCTATGGGTTCTGGAGTGAAGAAGAAGTAACAAATGCAAGAAGCCACGAAGAGCTGCATGATTTGAAGAAAGCAATGTGGAAAGAAGTGTAAAGCAGAACCATGCATGAAGCTTCGAGTTAGTGAGTTAAAGGAAGTTTCTAACGTGATTAAGAAGAGCCATAAATGCAGAGGCAATAGCGAAGATAGGAGAAGAAGTAGAAGCAGCTTGGGAGCTTGTAAAGATAAGGAGCAAAACGTGGGCTAGACTTAAGAGGAGAAGCAACGTGATTTTCGAGCTAAAAGAGATGAAGCCATGTTGTAAAATAAAGAAAAGTGACATGTAAATGAAAAGCTGCATGAGGCATGAAGGGAGCTAAGCTGGAAGATGAACAAACGTTGCAGAATAAATGAAGAAGAAGCTCTTGAGCAGAACAAGCACATCAGACCAGTAGCTAAATAAAGAAGAGAAGCTTCAAGCCAGCAGAACAAGAAACAAACAAATGAATCAACAAAGGCTGGCATGGACTGGATGGAGCATGAAGAATAGAGCAAACCACGTAGAAGAAGCTTTGAGCTTGGCTGAATGATGAAAAGAGACACAGAGGAGCTGTTGCATTCTTCTTGATCTGGACTTCATGCTGAAGAAGAAGAAACCAGACCTGGAAACGCAGTGAGTGCAGAGAGACGCTGGAGGTGACTAGCTGCTGGAGTCATTCTATTCAGACACACACAGAAGAGTCAAAGGAGTTGAATAACGAAGCAAGCCAAAAGTGTTATGAAGCTACAGTTGCACGATGCATGAGCTGAAAACAGAGCATGAAGCAACGAGCTGAGCATGTGAGATTTTAATGAATAATGAGCTGGAATTTGGCTACGGAATGACATGGAAAAAGGAAGTATAAGCTGTGAAAAAGCTCGTATGAAATAAGAGCTGGAGCAGAGCTGGAAAAATGCTAAAGCATGAAAGAGATGGGCTGGGAGTGGTTTCTGAATAGAAGGAGGAGATTCAGCGTGAGATAGCACATGAAACAAAGTTGAGGGGCACGTGATTCATTACTTTAAAAAGAGGAGCTGTGGTTTCCGAATGAGAGAGGAGACATAGAACAGAATAGGAGAGGCGTACTATACGTAAAAAAGGCGAGACTTCTGGGAGAGGCAGGGAGAATGTCCAAGGAGTATTCTTTTGTTGATCCATCCATGGCTGATGCTAAATTCATCGACTCTCCTCCAATTAAAATCTCCATGGTGGCTAGCTGAAGTTTGGAAACTCCCAGATGCAGATTTGAGCCCTATATTTTCTCACAAAATTGGATAAATACTCCTTGCTATATCTTTTAATTCCAGCATTAAATCTTTTATTAATTTAACTAGGTCTAGTTGATTGATTTAGGAACTTAATTGCTGAAAATTATCGGATTGGTTTGTTTAAAATAATTTGATTTTGGAATTTTAATTGTAATCGTCACATGTTTGTAAAAATTCCAAAATTAGTGATGTGCAAATCACTTATAAATTCCTCTTGATTTTTAGTTAATTGATGCAATGGTTGTTGGATTAATTAGCTGAAATTTTTGTGCAATTAATTGTTGAGGAATTAATTAATCTAATTGGTTAATTAGTATCTTAAGTGAATTGTGTAGTAGATTCTATTAATCAATTAAAATTGGTTAAAGTGTGTTCTTACTCTTAATTCAATTAATTAGTTATTCAAGGTTTCTTATGGTTGCAACTTCCTTGAATAATTAATGAATTGAACCTTGAATGGTTATTCAAGAATCTTTATAGGGAATATACTAAAGAGCAAGGAATTAATTCCAAATTTGGTAAACTAAACCAAGGGCAAGGATAATTGAATTCTAGGGAGTCCAATGCAAGGTTAGCTACCATATTTTCTTAACTATTCACCTCATTTAGCTTTAAGTTCTTTTGATTTTTGTCAATTAAATTTAGTTTAATTAAATTCTAGTACTTCAAATCCCCAAAACAAGTTTCAATTAGTAATACTTAGAATACCCCTTTCATAAATAAATTAAGGCATAAACTCCAAGGGAGATGACCTAGGTTGCACCATTAACTATAAAATTTATTTTTCTTCCTAGTTTTATTTGAGATTGCGCGACACAATCGTCAGTAAGCAATGAGGTAGTGCAGTATAAGGCAAAACTGCTGCTGTATAGAACAAGTGTTGATAGAGTTATTCCCCCTAGCCATGGCACCCAGATGTTAAGATGAATTGAAGAGCCAAGAAAGCTATTCCCTAATGCCAAATGTTAAAGTTTATAGACTACACTCCATAGAGCCCTGATAGCTCAGAGATGCTATCGGTTATGAGTGATTAAAGTAAGAGGCAGAGTCTTCTAGTCTAGATGATAGGCAGTACATAGTGATAGTAAGGCTCAGATCAGGGAGTTAAAGAAGAAGTATCCAATTATAATGGAGTGTATTGCTGGATGGAAGGCCTTATTGGTCATATTCAAGTTAACTTGAGCAATGACCTATTATAGGGTCAGTTAGAGCACCGAAAGTTAAGACCCCCAGTATGAATAAAGTAAGAGAGAAAAAAATGATCTATTGGTAGACACAAGGGATCAGTAAGCAACAAACTAACAGTGGGTTTAGTAAATAAAATTGAGAAAAAGAGTCACATAGTTTATGATTTAGCTTGAGAATGTCAAAATTGAGTAGTAGTTAAAGCTAGAATATCAAGTACAGGAGTAGTAAGGTTGTAGAGACCTATTCATAAGGCGTTGACTCCAACTTGGGATGCTACCCTGTGGAACAATGAATGATAGGCTAATGCTATGAGCTTCAGGCATGTGGGACTTATTATGAGTATGCTAGAAAAATGTACTCTAGAGAGAGAACCTTAAGCTAAATATAATGAGCTTAGTGTAAGAAGTTAGAAAGGAGAAAAGAAAAGCCCAAGAGAGTTTGAGATGGATAAACTTGAAAGATGGTGCCTTAAAATTTATGTGAATAGCTCTAGGTCAAAAAAATTTGAGAAGATCTAGTAACAACTTACAGTAAGCCTCTCCAAGCTGACTAGAGCCATAACCAGTGACAACCTCAGAGAGATTAATGGCTTAGGCTAAGTATAAGCTAAAGTTTAAGAGAGGCCATGAATAAAGTCTCCCAAGTAAGACGAGATAAGTGGAAAAAAGAACCTAATTTAAAAAGAAAAAATAATTGGGAATGAAAGTTCAATAAAGGTTTTCCCTGGGTTGATGAAAGGAAAATAAGATGTTATAAGCTAGGGGGCCACCTAGTAGTGGCAAGCAAAAAACCCCCTAAAATGGGTAAGCCCCTAATGAGTAGTACAGAAATCTAGGAAAATGAGGAAAAGCTGAGAAGCTAGCCCTAAGAAGAAATGTCTTCACTGTAGTAGTGACTAAATGGAAGCCAATAGAATAAACATAGAAAAGCAGATAGATAAAGGTCCAGTGCCTAACCAGAAGAGCTTCTCTAATACGAGACTAATGTAACATAAAAGTACATAAGTAGTAAAAGTACAGAGTGCAGCATAAATTTTTTAGTAATATAAACTCAGGACATTGAGAGCATGTGTTATAAATGGGGTTAGCAAAACTCGAATGCATAGATGATGCTTCTAAAGATGAAAATGAAAAGCTAAACTATGAAGAGAGTACCTAGCTTTTTCTTAAAAGGTAAAAATGAGCCGGGGTAAATAGTTGGTGCCTTTGTGCTCCCAAGGAAGCTAGAGAAAGTTAGAAAACACCTAAGAAGGTGAGTTCCATATTATATAAAAAAGAGGTGTAAGTCAAGAGCATTATAGAATGCAAACTCTATCGTCACCTAGACTAAAAATCTCCTTATAAAAGGATGATCTCGTTAAGAGGCAAGAGTATAAGAGAAATTAGAGCCCCCTCACTTTTTTTAAGACGTGAGAAAGTAGAGGTGAACTTAAAAAAGAATAAAAAGGCTCTTGAGTATAGAGAAATCATGTAAAGACGTTAGAGCCGAGGACATATGAATTGAGAATAAAGGCATAGATGATATGGATCAGTGTATGAGAGAGCATTGTGGTCCTTGGCTTAGATGTCCACGAAGCATAGGATAATGCCCTAAAGAGAGATAACTAGCAATGCAAAGTGACCTTAGATTGGAGTAGAGAATTTATTAAGAAATTAGAGAAAGAGTCCTCTTTTCCCTGAGTGTCGTGAGATCAAGAAGTAAGTTAGAGAAAAAGACATCAAGGGATTCCAGTGATGTTAGAATTGCAAGAACAATATTTTAAGAGGAATCCTAGTATATAATGGTATGAAAGGAAATGTACTGAGAGCATGTTAAGAGTCAAAAAGCACGGGTCCAATATGCACAGAATGAGCCTCTTATGATGTAATTTCATGAAATGAAAAAAAAAGACTAGTATATGATCTCTATCCTACAAGAAATGTTAAGCACACCTTATGTGTGAGATGCCTTGATGCTAAAAGCACTCAAAAGTAGAACATGGGCATAGTTAGAACTTGTAGGATATGAGAAGAAGATAGAATGAATGCAGGTAAAGTATAGGAAGTCAGCAGAAGTAAAGAAAGAATACAGGCCTAAGTAAAAAGGCCAGAAGTGGGAAATTAAAGATCCCATAAGAAGTAACAAGTAAACGTTAGATTACTCTTGAGTATTAGTATGATGGGATATGATGGGATCACAAAGAGGTAGATGATACAGAACCCACTTCACATGACGAGCATAGTAGATATCTGAGTCTAACCTAAGAGGTTATGAATAGTAGTTGTCAAACTTAGTGAGCATGTGTTTTACAGTTAGATACAGTGATCTTAGACTTTGATGTCTCCCAGAGATAGATCGCAGTAGATCCTAGTATAATATAGAGGGTTGCAGTAGACCTTAGCAGGGCTTTGAGAGGTCGTAGTAGACCTAGGAGTTGCAATAGATCCCTTAGAGTTATAGAAAGCCCACAATTATAATATAGTAGCTCTTTAGGGAGATGACGACCTAAGATAGTTTTCATAGAACAGTTAGTCTCAGTCGTTAGAGATTGTGCTCTAGGCCAATCATTGTATTGTAAACATTGTACTTTATTAAGAAATATGAGTTTTCTTTTATTACATTATTATATTATTTACATGTTCTATATAATAATAGCCTTGGATAAATGATATTGATTATCCTAAATATCCCTAGTCGATCATTATTGTAGGAATGATGATGAACTAAGACCAATATGATTTTGATTTATGATTATGTGTTAATCATGTATATAGATACGAATCAAAATCATAGGCACTTGTTAGGGAACAAGATGCTAGATCGACCCATTATGAGATAGCTATATGGATTAACTCATAAGCGTATCTTATATATAACTGTGTCACCAAGCCCTTAGACTTGAGATCACCGTAGCTTCCAACATGAGGAACACTATGTTTTGGCATAATCAAAAGTCATCTTTAATCGGGTGATCATAAGGACTATGATCGGGCATAGTAGAATTCATGTAGAAGAAGACGAGTGGTGAAGATGGAATTTGTCCCTCTGATTAATAGAGAGATATCTTTGGGCCCCTCGATGAGTGAGACTAAGAAATGCATGGCCATGCTCGAAAGGAAGGGTTCCCATTTGTACTGTCAGTCTGTACATAGATTGAGAAAGCGATGATCAAGTAAGATAAGGATGACATTTACATGGCTCATACTTGATCTAGATATTGATAGGTTGCATTAGATCATCAATCCTTATATGATTTGCGCAGTGACAATGTCTTGCTAGAGGCCACTTATTACTTATGGGTCAAATAGTGTCATTAACCCACTGCCAATGTCATATGGGCCTACAGGATTGCACACAAGAATGAGTCAACTCAAGTTAGAATGTCTAAATTCATTGAATCTGAAATTGCATCTAGATTAAGTGAATGTCACCTTCAATCTAGGGTAGAAGAATTTTATAAGTAAATATATGTAGTTTATAAAATTCGAAACATATATATATATTTATATGTTCGAAATATATATATCCTTTAATTAATTTAAATAAATTAGTTTTAAATTTAATTCTATATGATAAATTTAAATTTAGACTAATATGATAATTTAAATTTAATTTATGAGATAAATTAAATTTGAATTTAGTTCTAGATTTAAATTAAATAATTAGTTAAATTTAATTTATTAGATAGACTTAAATTTAAACTAATTTATTTAATTAAGATTTGATTTAATTTAAAATAATATATTTTAAATTAATCAAATATATCTAAAACCTTAATGAGATACCTCTATTAAAAAAGAAAAGAAAAGGAGGCTAGGGTTTCCTAGAATGATAAAGAAAACATAACTCTAAGAGAGAAAAGAAAAAAAAATCATAGAGAGAGAAAGCATATGGACAGTGAACGGACTCCTAGAGAGAGAAAGAGGAGAGTGCCTTCTCCAGTAAGAACGTGTACAGTTGTTAGTCAGAGGCGCTTACACACCGTTCGAGTTGAGTAACCGTTCGTGTGGATACCAGTAGAGGGAGTAGATCTGAAGATCAGTTTCTGATATCTGACGGTGAAAGAAGTATCATGTAATAAAGGTAAATATTTTTAGATCTACTCGATTTAAATGATATTGATGGATTCATGAGAATGGATTCAAGGTTTACAAATTTTAATTTTTTGCTACGTGTCTTGTAATTCCTAACATTAGAGACTAGTATAGTTTCAGACAGTTATTGTCTCAGAGACTAAAGATCCTCCTATGTCTAGTAGACTATTGTCACCAGAAACAGTAAGGCTATACTCAGACAATTAGACAACTAACTACACCCTTTTGATAGATAAGCATAGTAGATGGGATGAGAAAAGTAAGAAAGTAGCTTTCCAGAGTTAGAAACAAATGAACCACTATTTATCAGACGCTATACCTAATCGAGGGATAGAGAGATCCTTGTATGCCAGAGTTATGCATTTAGAAAAAGCGTTAGGTGTAGTTCTTCGTAATGGAGTAAGTGGTGGACCATGTCTCCAGTAGTTCAGACTATGAGTATGGTTAGCATCCCACTGGAGTTCAATATTTGTCAGTGGTAGTTACTCTTCAATGCTAGTATGAAGAATTAAAAGTTATGTCAGCCAGTTTTGGAGATAAGAGACTATAAAATCCCCTCACAAGTGAGCAAAGAGAGTAAGGAAAAGTCTCAACCTAGAGAGATAAATATAATGGTAAACAAAGGAACTAGGACCGCTAAGAACAAAAGCTCCTTAAAGAAGTCATAATCCTAGTAAGTGATTAAGATGCGAGGCCTATGATGGAAAGAAATGTGAATTATGACTATGGGATGAGCTAGTAAGGAAAGAGTAAGATTAAATAGTAGACTGTATGCTGAAGTAAGATAAGTAAACAAATAGAAATCCTTCAATGGATATTAATGAAAGATAATGAGACTTTATAGAAGCTACGTAAGTTATCTCCTAAGATATGTAAGAGAGTCCACTGAGCAGAAAGGTCAACCCCTACGAGCGAGTTAAGACTAATTAGGTATGAAATGATAAGCTCTCCCAAGAAAAAGGCTAGAGTTATAAGAGTATGATTCAGAGTCAGAAATTCCTTTCCTTTATGAATAGAGCTAGTTTATGCTCTATAGTAATAGTATAGAGAAAGAGAAGTAGATACAGTAAGTTAGTGACACATATTCCTTGCCAAAAGAACCAAAAGGGGCCTAATCTTTGAAGAAAGTAAATAAAGCCAGAAAGAAGGGAAAGAAAAAGTCAATTAGCAAGAAAATGAGAAAAGTTAGAAGAGGTTATACCTTGAAATTTCAAGGACAAAATTTATTTAAGGGGGTAGAAATGTAACATTTGAGTTTTTGTAGAAACGAGGACTTAAGGTTTTAGAATTTTTTTTTAGTCTCCTCGCTATAGCTAAGATACCTATTCACTATGGTGAGGATGCCAGCTCACTATAGCTAGGATGCCAATTCACTATAGCTAAAATACCAGTTCGCTATAGTGAGTTTGTGGCCATACAAAATCCAGGAAATTTCTCACAATAGCACTAGCTGTGGCGAGAACAGCCAGGAAACTCTCGCAATAGTGAGAGGTGTCTTTTGCTATAGTAAATCTTGTTTAAGAAAACACTAAGGAAGGATTTTTAAATCGAAAGATGTAGTTAGCTGGGGTTGTTAGAAGCCTTAAAAACTATATGAACCCCTGGAGTGGTTTAAACCCTCTCCGGTGTACGTTTTCTAACATTAGTTAATGTAAACTTTAACCCAACAATTCAAGAAAGTTTCATATCCAAATTGAGTGGTTCCAAAACCATTTTATAGGTTAGGGAACCTAAATTTCATAATGGAAAGGATAGTTTTCGAAAAGGATTTGAAATGAGCCTAATTAGACAAAACTAAGAAATAAAAGTGCAAAACGAAAAGTGGCAAAAAGTGGAACCCCAGCTTCTTAAAACATCCAAAATTTGCTCCTCCTTCTAGCAGACCTCATTCTACCCAAACATAGAGAGAAAGACCAGGGAGAGAGAGACACTAAAGGAAGAGAAGAAAAGGAAGAGAAACAAGGCAAAAAGGTATAAAAATGGATGGAATTCCATGGTTTTTCCTCTAGTAACTTGAATCTCCTCCTTCTTACCTCTCTTTCTATAGTTTCATTAATGGGTTTGGTTCTATTTTAAGCTCTATCCAGAGGGCAGAAGTTCAAAATTCAAGGAAGGGACTAAAGCAAAGGAAAGAGCACTTGACAAAAGCTAGAATCCAAGGTAAGTTTGTTGCTTTTCATGCTTATTCTCCCTTGCTCCCATATGTGTGAGTTTCAACCACTATTTGGACAACCAAAAGGAAATTATTTTGAAAACTTATGTTTTAGTGGGTGGAAAACAAGATAGTGCAAAGGAATCCAAGAAGGAACCATTGAAATTCAAGATAAAATCTCTAAGGATTCAATTGCACCTTAACTTGTAGAAAGCTTTTTAGCCATAGTTTAAGATGTCTAAGAGTTCTTATAGGTTCCTAAGACATCAAGGAAGCCTCCCATATGCATCTCCCATCCAAGGAGTAAAGAAAAGTCCATGGGTACTTTTAGGCTTCTTATGTCTTGGTTAAAGAGGGTTCTCCCACCTAGGGAGTGTTTTAATTTCTTTTAAGCCTAGATTGGCATCATATATGATGAGAGTATATGAGAGGAAGCCTTGATAAAAGTTTAGAAAGCCTAGGATGTGAGATGGAGGTATAGATTTTATAATGTAGCATAATGAAGCAATTCCTAGACAGGCTCCTCCGAATGAGTATGTGATGGCTCCAAGGAATCTAAATGGAGTTAAGAGACCTAGAATGAAAGAGAAAATGGAGCCAGGATCATGAATTTCAATATTTGGTTCATTATATCTTATATGGAAGCATTATGGAAATAAGTGAGAAAGTGAGCATGCACAGGAGTTGCATAAGACTAGTGCTCATTCCAATGACTTAAGCATGTCTCATTTAATGTGTCTAGGCTAAGAGAACTTACTACCTTCAAGTGTCAAGCCTTGGCCGAGAAGAAGGAGGAAGGTTTCAAAGGAAAAGTATAGAACATTGGCTCCAAGGTAGCTCTCTCTCCTTTCTCTCATGCATTCTTGAGTGGTTTCTTGTCTTTGGATGTTTGTATGCATGTTTATGTTATGTCAAATGTTTCTAGCAATTGTCCATATGCCATGGTATCATGTTTCTTTGTTTATGCTCTTGAAAGATGTTTTATGAATGTGTTTTAGCTTTCATGAGCTTGGTGAAGCTAAAAGTTCCTTATTTAGGGTGGGGATGAGCCAAAAGTCCTTAAGAATGGGTGAGACAAAGCCAAAAGTCTCTAAAAGAGTAAGGTTATCAAAAGTCTCTTGAAAGTAGGTGAGGCAAGTCCAAAAGTCCTAAAGAGAATGAGTGAGGCTAAATCATTGCCTTGGCAAGCATATGTGTGATGAGTATGCTTTCTTGAATGAGAAAAATATTTTATGTATGTTCATGAATTACTAGATTTCCATGCGTTCATCTTTGGGCTTGAAATTGTATTCATTATACATGATTGAAAAGGGTGAGGAGCTATTTGGATTCCTACAATCTCACTCTTCCCTCCCCATTGCCTAACATGTCGAGGTGAACCAAGGGAGCGACGAGATGGAAGTCACCAAGCTTGAAGGCTAGAAGATTGACAAAGAAATGGCTAAATACTTGTATTGAACCCTTATTGTTGTCAAATGGTATAATATAATGATGTATAAACACTTGAACATATGTAAATGTATGGATATATGATGTATGTATGAGAACTAGTAGCCTATGAACAAGATTTAATGTTTTTGACATTGAAATGCAAAGATGTGCATGTAAGATCTCTTGTATGTGGGCAACTAGGAGAGTGAATAATTTATGATGTATGAGTATTTGGACCCTTTAAGCATTTTTAGAGGGTTTTCTTTATGCTTTCCCATGTACTCAATTGGCATTGGCTAGAGTAGAAGAGAAAATGGTCCATGTTTGACCCTTTCAGAGGTATAAGAGTGACATTTTGGTACCCTATATCACAAATGGACCAAATGGAGGAATTTTTCCATGAAATTTGGCATGAATCTAAGTCTCATCTAGATATTTTTGTAGAGCTAAGAATCATATTATTTTGAGCTCTAAAGAATAAATTAAGAATTTCCAAAACTGGAAAAATTTTTAGATTTAGCATGTACATTATTCATATAGTCAGCTTCTTCTTTTCTATCATTCATCAAGCAAATAAAGTCTGATTGCCCTAAAATTTTATAGGCATAAACTAGACCTCATAATATTTCAATAGCCATAAAGATCACCCCATTTAGATTTATATTGAAGGAGATATAAATTTTTGAAATTGGAACTTACTGTTAGTAATGTAGCATGACCCTTAGTATTATTCCATCGATTTTCATTAGCTTAGTGTCACTTTCTTGATCTAGAACTATTTTTTTCCCTAAATAGACATCTGTAAATTTCTAGATTAGTATAGTTTACTCAATTTGGATTTATGTGGAATTTGTTATGAATTTATGAAATTCATATCAATAAATTGTATCTGAGTGCCTGGGCAGCCAGACCTATAATTCTTTTCTATTGTCTATCATGGTCTAAATGATGTTTTTATGGCCTAGAATTATTTTTTACATATATTTAACATTTTAGGCTTTCTATAAAGCTATGGTTTGTTGGATTTAGATTTTTTCTCTATTTAATTAACAATTTTCAAAATCTATCCTAGAAAACCAAATTCTGGACCCAAAATTGAACTTCCATTTTTCTGATGTGTGGCTTCCAAATATAAAATGGGTATGATGTTCTATGATTTTTATGACTTGTATAGATGGATTATAAGTAGAGGATGATGTTTTGGAATTCATGGGGTCCAGGGAGCATAAAAGAAAAATTTTAAAGCCATACACAACGCATTTATTTGCATTATTTTTATCGATTTTCTTAATGGAGCATGTATAAAGCCCACTAGTGGAAAAGTATGGCTAAAAGTGTTATAGTGTTACACAACCTCACCTATAAAGAGCAATCTCATAATTCAAAAGCAATTTAAGAAGCATAATAGTACCATAGCATCAAACCAATAGCTATAGGCATGTCTTATGATTTAAACACACATACAAGCATTTAATAACAATTAAACAACCAAGAAATGCATACAAGAAAAGACGGAGAGCTTCTTTGGTTCAAGAAGCATAACTTTCTTCCTTGAATTCTACCTCTATTTTTCAGCCTCACACCCACACCTAGGAGGAGCTTGGTTTGCTTGACTTAGGAACATTAAACAAGACACAAACACATCAATGGAATCATCTCTAGTCTCACATAAACTCTACACAAGCTATTTCTTGTTTATGCCATGGC
This sequence comes from Erythrophleum ivorense, assembly GCA_026724425.1. Lineage (NCBI taxonomy): Eukaryota > Viridiplantae > Streptophyta > Magnoliopsida > Fabales > Fabaceae > Erythrophleum > Erythrophleum ivorense. The sequence continues at coordinate 15,271,092 of JAIUCV010000010.1, forward strand.
TATGGTTCATATAAGAGCATAATGAAGAAACTCACATAACTCATGATCTTGGCTCCAATTTCTCACTCAATCTAAGTCATATGACTCCACTAAAAGCCATTAGAGCAATCACAAGTTCAATCTAAGGAACCTAACACCAAGTTGTTTCTTCACTCATAATGGAACCTAAAACTTTCAACTTTCTAAATATGGTTTCTAAATTCAAACAAATGGTTCCTTTAGTGTCCATTATTTATTTCTAGGCTATTTGTATCCTTAGAATCAAAGGAAACTCTCCTTAGTGCATGAACTCCTTTTTGGATGAGACACATACTAAGGTAAAGTGCCCATAGAGTTTTCTTAGTTTTCCTAAGGAATTTTCCATTTATAAAGCTTCCTAGATGTCTTAAGAACTCAACCATGGTTTTACACAATCTAAATCATAACTAGAAAGCTCTATAAAATCCCTATGTGCAATCAAAATCCTAATTACCATAACTTAATTTCTAAAGCTTTACTTTTAGTTCCAATTGCATATTCTTATTCCCTATACCCCAAAACCCTATATCTTATCATGTTTAGATCAAAATAAAGTCCCTAACCTATCATTCCTAATCTAGTTGAAATGAAGAAGATAAGAAGGAGCCAAGAAGAACAACTTAAGCTATGGTTTTCTTACCTTGTTTTTAAGCTTTTCAAGAACACTTTCTTAAGTTTCAAAGCTTCCCTTCAAACTCTCCCTCTTCTTTACTGAACTAGTCACAAGGCATATCTAAACAAATCATCAAAACTATAGAAAGAGAGAGGAGCAGGAGGAGAAGAAGTCTAGTGAAATGAGAAGCATGAAAAAGAGACAATTTCTTACACTTTTCAAGCTTGGTTTTCTTCCTTTTTGCTCCCTCTTTGGTGCGCCAGCTTCAGCTAGTTCAATTTCTACTTTAAATTGGAAATGAGTTAGTTAAGAAAATAGAGATGTGATATATAGGGGTGGAGGCTCACTTATAACAATTTCCAAATTCTAACTATGTCTTTAAACTTTAGTTTTTCCATTTAAACTCATTTCACATCCTTTTTGAGAATCATCTTTTTCATCATAAAATCGAGGTCCTCTAATTCATTAAATGCCTTTGATTTCACCTAAATTTGATTTAAAACTTTATCAAATGATCCAATCAAAGTTGTAGGCAATCAACACTTTAAAATCCAAACAAGAGGGTTTTAACCATTCCGAGAGTTTCTATGGTTTTTAGGGCCTCTGAGAACCCCAGAAAACTCAAATTTTCTATTTAAAGATCCCTCATTTGTGTTTTCTAAAAGTTGGCAAAAATTACAAAAAATGCCATTGGCCTTTGTAACTTTCTATTTGGTTGTTTTGGCTCTAGTTCTAGGCTAACCTTAGGCTCTAATCCACATTTCAAGATACTCCAATTAACATCCTAATCCTATTTAGATTTAATTTACCTTGCTTTAGGGTGTTCTCATTTCAATACATCGAGTTCAGTTTAATTTTATATTATCGAATATTATATTTCACTCCCCCTAAAAATAAACTTTGTCCTCAAAATCTGAAATACACACTTTAGCTAAAGAGCTGGGGATACTATCTTTTCATATCATCCTCTAGTCCTCAGGTTGCCTCTTTAGATGATAGACCCTTCCAAACCACTTTCACTAGAGGAATGTTCTTATTTCTCAACTATTTAAGGTTAGCATCGACAATTCTCTCCAGTGTCACCACATAGGAAAAATCATCCTACAATTGAATATGCTTATATTCTATGACATGCAAAGAGTCAGGTAAGTACTTTTTCAGCTAGGAGACATGTAATACATTATGGATTTGGGCTAGGTTAAGAGGTAAAGCAATAAGGTATGCCACAAGTCCAATTCTTTCAAGGATCTCAAATGAACCAATACACCTAGGACTGAACGTCCTTATCTTAATAGATTGACATATACCAGTAACTGGATCTACCTAAATGAATATATGGTCTCTAGTCTCGAACTCGAACTACCTCTTTCTCTTATCAGCATAGTTTTTCTGTCTACTCTAGGTCATAAGAAGTTTCATTTTAATCAATTCTATCTACTTGGTGGTTTGGTCTACTATCTTAGGTCCTATCAAACTCCTTTCACCTAACTCAACCTAACACAAAGATGATCTACACTTTCTCCCATATACAGCCTCATAAGGGGCTATCTAAATATTAGAATTGCAACTGTTATTATATGTAAACTCAACTAATGAAAAATACACATCCTAGTTACCCCTTATCTCTAACACACATGCCCTTAACATGTCTTCCAGGGTTTGGATGGTCCTCTTAGTCTGACTATCTGTCTGAGGGTGATACGTAGTACTGAACAGCAATCGAGTCCCTAAAGCATTTTGTAATGACCTCCAGAAGTTCGATGTGAACTTTGGGTCTGTGTTTGACACTATGTTATTGGGTACTTTGTGAATTTGCACTAATTCTCTTATATACAACTAAGCTAGTTTATCTAGTGTGTAAGTAGCTCTAATAGTCAAAAAGTGTGTAGACTTCGTCAATCTATCAACAACTACCAAATAACATTGTGTCCAAAGGATCTTGGGTAATCCCATAATAAAATCTATAGCTATACTATCTCATTTCCTCTCAGGGATATTTAGGGGTTATAATAACCTAGCTAGTCTCTGACACTCTACTTTCACCCTTTGGCACACCAAATATCTAGCCACATAATTGGCTATATCATTTTTCATTCCTAGCTGCCAAAATACTTTTTTCAAATCTTGATACATCTTGGTGACACCCAAATGGATAGTGTATTTACTCTTATGCACCTCATCTAAAATCTTTTCTCTCAATTCAGCCTAGTTGGGCACACAAATTCTATCTTGGTACACCATCATACCATCCTCGGACACTCTGAACTCTGAGGTCTTACCCTATGAAATCTCACTCTCAATTTGTTTCAAGAATCCACCTTCCCTTTGGGCATCTATGATCAAGGCTCTCAAATTTTTTTCTATTCTTGTTTCACTCAGAAATAATCTACCCAATATCATATGGCAAGATATGTTCATATCGCTAAACTTCTTTATGAGTTTCTATCCTCTAACCATCATATAGGCTGCATGGATGGATTTTCTACTTAAGGCATCAGCCACCACATTGGCCTTGCTTGGATGGTATTTTAGTATGTAATCATAATCTTTCAAGAATTCCATTGATCTTCTCTGTCTCATATTCAATTCTTTAATTGGTTAAACAGGTACTTCAGACTCTTGTAGTCACTATAGATTTCCATGGTCACACCATACAAATAATACCTCTAGGTTTTTAGAGTAAACACCACTATAGCTAACTCTAAATCATGCATGGGATAATTCTCCTTATGAGGCCTTAACTGCCTAGAGGTATATGCCACTATTCTACCCTGCTGTATCAACACACATCTTAACCTTTTTCTTGAGATATAACTGTAAACCACAAATGTTTTACTAAGATCAAGTATAATTAGTATAGGGACAATGGTCAACCAGAGTTTCAACTCTTGGAAACTCCTCTCACATCTATTATCTCACACCAAAGGTGTCTCTTTCCTAGTTAGCCTCGTCAGTGGTAAAGCTATCTAAGAAAAGCCCTTAATAAATCATCTATAATACCTTACCAAACCTAGAAAGCTCCTAACCTTGGTGATAGTCTTAGGCCTATCCCACTATAATAAAACTTTCACTTTATGGGAATCAACCACAACCCTTGCCTGTGATATCACGTAACCTAAGAATCTCACTTCGATTAGCCAAAACTTAAATTTACTAATTTTGGCATACAATTGTTATCTCCTAAAGTTTTTAGGACTATTCTCATATGTCTCTCATGCTCCTCAAATGATCTGGAGTATACCAAGATATCATCAATAAAGACCATAATAAATTTATCTAAATATGATTTGAATACCCTGTTCATATAATCTATAAACATAGCTAGCGAAATTATTAGCTGGAATAGCATCACCAGGAACTTATAATTCCCATATCAAGTTCTGAAGGCCATGTTTGGGACATCTTTAGTTCTAACCCTCAACTGATAGTACCTAGATTTAAGGTCTATCTTAGAAAATACAGATGCCCTAACTAACTAATCTAATATATCATCTATTTTAGGGAAATGATACTTATTTTTTATGGTAATGTTATTCAATTTTTTGTAATCTATACACAATCTTAAGCCAGCATCTTTCTTTTTTATAAACAATACAAGAGCTCCCTAGGGTGAGACACTTATAAATCCTTTCTTTAACAATACCTATATCTACTTTTTCAACTCTAAAAGCTCAGTGAGAGCCATTCTATAAGAAGTTTTAAACACTTGTCTAGTCCCAGGCATTATATCTATAGGAAACTCTATCTCTCTCTTAGGAAGTAAGCCATTAAAATCAAAATCCTTAGGGAAAACCTCCAGGAATTCCCTAATCATAGGGATCTCTTTTATCCCTTCCTTTACCTTTGCCTGCATAGAGAAAAGGACTAGAAACCCTTAACATCCATGTTCTAAGCATCTCTCATCTTGGGTAGTAGTCAAAAATGATAATTCAGCCTCTATCCTAGGTATGGTCCCCCAAGCAGGTAGGGTAATGATTTTATACTCAATCAAGTACAACATTATTCACAGGAATCTAGTTTATACCAATAATCTAGTGAATATCATGAAAGGGCATACAAATCAAATCAATGGTAGTATGACAATGATTAAACTGTATAGTGACATTTAAGCTTAATCATGCATAGGAAGTAACAATATGACTTACAATAGGTGTAATAATAGATAAATCAAAAGGTAAAGTACTAATAGCCAAATCTAATTTTCTCACACACTTATAAGATATAAACGAGTGGCTAGCACCCGAATCATATATAGCAATCACAGAAGAATCATTCATTATGAGTATACCTCAAATCAAACTAGGAGATGTGCTAGCCTCCTACTGGGTGAAGGCGAACACTCTACCCTGGGTATGTGGCTTGGGTGGAAGCACTGTCTCAATCTATGGGTAATTTCTAGCAATGTGCCCCAGCTTCCCATACTTGAAACATGTCACTGAGGATGGCTAGGCTTTGATAGGTTGCACTTTTCTGCCCTCTTGTGGCTTTTATTCCATTGCACCTTACCTTTTCTGTTACTGCTAGGTGCTACACTCACTGTGTCTTCTGGTCTCAACCTTTTCGGATCAGGACCCCTCTCTAACTCACTACAGTCACTGTAGGTAAAATACCTCACAGGTTGTTTTCAATCACCCTTTAACCTCTATAATGGCATTAAAATTTTTGATTCTCTATGGAATAACTCTATCTCTGATTAGGGGCTTCAATCCATTTTCAAATCTCTTGCATCTCCAAGGCTCATTGTAACACCATAGATTTCTAGCTCATATCACAATATTTACATGTCTCACATTCGTAATTTTTATGAAGAAGCAAGAAAAGGGGTTAAAATAATATAATTTCTTACGTTGTGTCGTGCATAAAAATTTCTATCGATGTCACGTGGACCCTGTGAGCTCACACTATACATCCTCATATTTAATTATATAAATACAACTTATTTGGATCATAAAATGTGGCCTCCAACTCATGAAACTCAAAAGGAGATTCAAAATAGGCATACACATTTTCGGCCAGAATTGGGCTCTTTTCTGATCAAACTTTAGAAAATCATAACTAATTCTAGAAAAATCAAAAGCTACGGATGTCTAATTCACACTAAAAATATGTCTAGATCATAACATCCATCATAAAGGACGTTTGACATTCGAAAAGGTCCAGAGGTCAAACTGCCTTCTAATGCTGTCACAGATTTCTGCAGTAAATTTTGAAAATATCCAATTAATTCCACAAAAATCCAATTTATGAAAATGATACCAATCTAGAAAGTTGAAGATGTTAGCTAGAGGAGAAAAATATTTTCAGACCAGTTCAGGCAGCCTAGACCTCAAAATTTAATAAAACAATAACTCAGGTCGGCTGAAATCCCAGATACTAGATAGAATCTTTAAAAATTCATATCTCCCTCTCTAGACCTCTAAATGAGGTACTTCAAGTTGGCACAAGTAACTGTAAGTGTTTAATTTCTCTATATAAAGTTTTATGAAAATTGGATATCATTTGAGCCCTGTGTGATAGATATCATTTTTAGACCAAATGAATAGTGCAGCAGACTAAAACTAGAAAAATTGCTAACTTTGGAAATTCATCGAATATTCTGTAGACTTCCAAAAATTATGGTCTTTAGCTTCACAAAAAGCACTCAACAAGCTCTAAATTTCTACCAAATCTCATATCAAGAAGAGCTCATTTGGCCAAAAAGTGATATAGGGTTCCATTATGGTCATTTTTAGCTCCATATGGGGTACCAAAGTAACCAAATGGTTTTCCCTTAGTCTTGACACCTTTTGGACAAGTCTAAAAGTATAATTAGGACTTGTGTGAGCTGCTCAAAAGGTCCCAAACCTCATACATTTCATTTTGGCCATTTCATCCACACATATACACATTACATTAAACCTTCCAAAATGCATATCTTAGCATTACATGCCCAAATTATGTTCTAGGGTTCATACATCATGTCCATTCATTTATACATCACATATTATCATAATTACACATGTCTAAGGGGTCATAGACCATATACATCAAGGGATTACATCATTTGACACAATTATGACGTTAAAGAACTAAAAACTATGCATTAGTTTGTCAATCTCCTTTCTTCAAGGTGATTGGCTCCCATTACCTTGTCTGCTTAGTTCACCTAGCATATGAGATCATTGGAGAGGAGGGGATGAGATTCAAAGAATCTCAATAGCTCATCTCCCATTCAATCATACATAAGATATGCAAAGCAAGTCTTGAAAATAAATGCATGGATATCATGGAAGTCATGAACATTCAAGAAGTAAGCTTGGCATGTGAACAAGTCATACAAGACATTCAAGAGCTCACCAAGTGGATGGATTGGCCTCACACTTTTCCTCATGGATTTTGGACTTGCCTTACCCATTCTTTAAGAGATTTTTGGACTCAACCATACTCTTGGGAGCCCACTTTGCTTTTGGAAGACTCTTTGCTTTGTCTCAACCAATCTCAAGGGTTCTTGGCTCATCCTCACCATGGTTAAGAGTTCTTGGCCTCTCCACACTCAAGCAAAGTCAAACAAACATCCTACATTCATTTGAAAACATAATATATCATCATGAAATCATGGCACATAAAATCATGCTAGCATACTTTTCATGGCTTGAAAATACACATACACACATTCTAAGACAAACTAAACATACATCCATGTATGAAAGAAGGTGGATAGAGCTACCTTGCACACAATCACACACTTTTTCTCTTGAAATTCCCTCCTTTGCTTCGGCCACACACCCACAAACTTGTGGAGATGGTTTCTCTTAGCCTAGATACAATTTATGAAAGCCAATTAGGTTCATGAAACACATTCTAAGGCCACACAACTTGCTTAGATACTAGGTTGTTCTATAAACCCTATTATGGTCCATAAATGCACCTAATGAAGCAACACCCCTCAAATAATTTCTAGGCTCCATTCTTCCCATTCAAATATGATTCCTGATTCCTTTTAAGTCTATTGGAGTCATCACACAATTAAAATAATGAGCCTAACTATATGTTGCTTCTTTAGGTCATAATATGGGACCTAACGCAGCAACTCACTTTCTATGAGTTCTAAATTTTTTCCAAGGCCTCCCCTCATATTCATCCATGAAATATGACTCAAGAATGGCCTTAGAAAAATTTAAAACTCTCTAGCTACCCCAACCCTATTTGGCTAGGACATAGGGCTTCATTGGCTTCCTTGGAATTCTCTTTATTTTCTTGAAGGAGGAAGCTTGTGGGGATCATCTTAGGGATCTTAAGAACTCATTTAAACTCTTAATTAGACCTAGGAATCATCACACAAGGTCATATTTTACAAGGTGCACACAAAACCCTAGAAATTACATCTTGAAATCTAATGGTTATTTTGTTATTTCCTTTGCATATTCTTGTTCTTCTCCCTCAAATACCTAACATTCATGCTTGGTTTGGCTTAAAAATCAGATCCTCCTATGGCTCCTAGGGTTAGGCAAAATGGAGAAGAAGGGTGGGTGAAGATATCTAACATAAGAAGAGAAATTACCTAGTTTCCTTGCTTATTTTTGCTTGAATCTTGCTTTCTCCAAGCTCCTCTCTTCAAATCCGAAAATTCCCTATAGTTTCTCCCTTGAATCAGATTTATAAACTCCATTTTAATCAAAGGAAACAAAGGAGAAGGGAGGAGAGGAGGTGTGGATGAAGAAAAGCATGAAAAACTACCATGGAAACATACCTTTAAGCTTGATTTCTTCCTCCTCCTTCTTCCTCTCTTGTGCGCCTCTCTCCTATAGTTTTTCTTTTGTTTTGGGGCTCAATAATCTGAAGCTGAATGAGGGAGAGTGTGAGGCGCCACCTATTTATCGGTAGGAAGAAATGGCTTTTTCAAAAATTCTAATTTTGTCCTTCGTTCTTTGCATTTTCGTTTCTCCTTTGTTTGAGCTCCTTATTTAGAACCATCTTTTCCATTATAAAATTTAGGTTCCCAATTTAATAAAATGCCTTTGGAATCACTCAAATTGGAGCTAAAACCTTCTTGAACAAATTCATCAAAGTTCAGGTACACTGATGTTGGAAAACGTCCACCGAAGGGAATTTAATTGTCTCGGGACTTCCCATAGTTTTTTGGGCCTCTGAGAACCCTAGAGAACTTAAAACTTTCATTGAAAAAGCCCTCTTGTGTGAATTCTAAAATTTGCTCCAAATTATGAAAATGCCATTACATTTTGTAAGGTTTCTGTCAAAATTTGTTTCTTCATTCTAGCTTCATTTTTCCTTTCATCTGAGGCTAGGATTCTCATTTTTCGGAGTTTGGAATGTTACTCAAATTTTTGGGACCTTAACTAATTCATTTAAGGGGACTTGCTTTGAAAGCGTGCTCGTTTCCATCATTTAACAAAAAGCGAACATTACAATTCTCCCCCTTTAAAAAATTTCGTCCTCGAAATTTAGGTAACATACCCCATGGGAAGAGTTCTGGATATTTCTTCCTCATATCATCCTCTAACTCCTAGGTAGCCTCTTCAGGAGATAACTCGTTCCAAACCACTTTCATCAGTGGTATCATCTTATTTTGTAACTGCTTGAGTCTACGTCCACGATCCAATCTGGTGATACTATGTATGATAGATCATCCTGTAACTGCATATTCTCATATTCTATGACATGTGAGGGGTCGGGATGGCACTTTTTAAGTTGGAAACGTGGAATACATTATGTACTTGGCTTAGGTTTAGGGGAAGGGCTAGTCTGTAAGCCACAGGTCTTACTTTATCAAAAATCTAGAAAGGACCTATGTATTTTGGACTGAGCTTTTTGCTTTTAATGGACTGACCTATCCCTATGAGTAGAGACACTCTAATGAAGACATCGTCTCCAATCTCAAACTCTCGACTGTCTACATTTATCTGCATAACTTTTCTATTTACTTTGGGCTGTCAAAAATTTTCTTCTAAAGGTTTCTATTTGTCTGGAAGTCTGGTCCACTAACTCTGGGCCTATAAGGCTCCGTTCTCCTAGCTCAACTGAACACATTGGGGACCTACACTTCCTCTTATACAATGCCTCATACAGTGCCATTTGTATACTTGCATGATAACTATTATTGTAGGCAAATTCCGCTAAAGGCAAGTATGTATCCCAGTTCCCTTTCATTTCTAAGACACACGCCCTTAACATGTCCTCTAAGGTTTGGATGGTTCTCTCCGTTTGTCCATCCATCTAAGGGTGATAGATCGTACGAAATCTAAGTCTAGTTCCTAGAGCATCCTGTAATGATTTCTAAAAATTTGATGTGAATCTATGATCTCTATTTAACACTATGCTCCTAGGCACACCATACAGTCTAACTATCTCCCTGATGTATAGCTGGGCTAATTTATCTAGGGTATAAGTGGCCTTCATAGGTAAGAAGTGTATTGATTTTTGTCAACCTATCCACTATCACCCATATTGCATTATACCCCGATGATGTCTTGGGTAATCCCATGACAAAATCCATTGCTATACTATCCTATTTCTACTCCGGGATATCTAGGAGCTGAAGTAACCTAGCTAGTTTCTAATGTTCTATTTTCACTCTCTGGTATACTAAACATCGAAAGACATACTCTGCTATGTTTGTTTTCATTCCAGGCCACCAGAACATTTTCTTCAAATCTTGATACATTTTATTACTACCTGGATGAATAGTGTACTTGCTCTTATGTGCCTCATCTAATATTTTCTCTCTGATTTCTATATTCTTAGGCACATACAGCCTATTCCTGTACCTTACTATGTCATCCTCAGGTAGATTGAACTTTTGAATGCCACCCTAGGCTATCTGGGCTCTAATCTTATTTACATTATCATCTGTCTACTGAGCCTCTCTTATTTGATCCCTCAGGACATTTTCTATTTGGGTTTCATTCATTAATAATTTCCCCTAATACACCTCGCAGGAAAGACTCATATCTCTGAATCTTTCAATCAATTCCTGCTCTCGGATCATCATACAGGCCACGTGTATGAATTTTCTACTCAGGGCATCAGCTACCACATTAGCCTTACCGGGATGGTATTTCAATGTGAAATCATAATCTTTCAATAATTCTAACCATCTCTGCTATCTCATATTCAACTCTTTCTATTCAAATAAATATTTAAGGCTCTTGTGGTCGCTATAAATTTCTATAATTGCCCCATATAAGTAGTGTCTCTATATTTTCAAAGCAAACACCACTACGACTTACTCTAGGTCATGTGTGGGGTAGTTTTCCTCATAGGATTTCAACTGTCTGGAAGCATAAGCTACCACTCAACCTTTTTGCATAAGCACATATCTTAATCCTTTCTTAAAGGCATCATTGTATACTATAAAAGTTTCTTTAAGGTCAGGGTGTACTAAAATTGGGGTCGTGGTCAACTTGTGCTTCAATTCCTAAAAACTACTTTCACATTTTTCATTCCACACAAATGGCACATTCTTTCTAGTAAGTCGGGTCAATGGTATCGCTATCTGAGAAAAGCCCTGAATGAATCTCCTATAATAACCTACTAAACCTAGAAAACTCCTTATCTCTGTCACTATCCTAGCTTTCTCCCACTGTAATACTGCCTCTACCTTATGGGGATCTACTGCGACCCCTGCCTGGGAGATCACGTGACCTAGAAACTGAACCTCAGTGAGCCAGAACTCACATTTACTATGTTTAGCATACAACTGTCTTTCTCTCAGAGTTTCCAAGACTAATCTCAGGTGCTGCTCATGTTCCTCTTTAATTTTTGAGTAGATGAAGATGTCATCTATGAAGATAACTATAAATATGTCTAGATATGGCTTGAAAACTCTATTCATATAATCCATAAATACTGCAGGTGTATTCGTTAACCTAAAGGGCATAACTAAAAATTCATAGTGCCCGTATCTAGTTTTAAATGCTATTTTAGGGATATCCTCAGCCTTGATTCTAAGCTGATGGTATCCCGACCTAAGGTCTATCTTGGAAAATACTGACGCTCCCACTAACTGATCTAGGAGGTCATCTATGTGAAGGAGAGGGTACTTATTCTTAATAGTTATCTTATTGAGTTCTCGGTAATCTATACATAACCTAAGACTCCCGTCTTTCTTTTTTATGAACAAGACTGGAGCTTCCCACAGCGAGACACTGGGTCTAATAAAACCCTTCTCTAAAAGCTCTTCTATTTGTTTCTTAAGCTTACCTAACTCGGTAGGAGCCATCCTATATGGGGCCTTAGACATTGAACCCACTCAAGGTACAATGTCTATAAGAAACTCTACCTTTCTCTCTTGGGGTAGTCTACTAATCTCTCTAGGAAATACCTATAGGAACTCTCTCACTACGGGAATCTCATCTATATCTTCTTCTTCCTCAACCTGGATTGAAAAGAAAACTAGATACCCTTGACAACCATGCCTTAGAGATCTCTCAGCCTGGGAGGTGGTCATTACAGATAACTCAGCCTTTGTACTAGGCACAGTCCCACACTCAGGTAAAGTCATACATCTATGGCTACAATCTAGTTTGGCATTATTTGCAGACATCCAGTTCATGCCAATGATCACATTAATATCAATAAGGGGCATACAAATCAAATCAAGGGTGGTCAGGCAATAATTAAACTAGATCACACAATTCAAGCAAGCATGGGAGATAATGACTCAGTTTCTTGTAGGGGTAGATACATGCAAATCATATGGAAGTGTATGCATACTCAAACCCAACCTCCTAGCACAGTCATATGAAATAAAAGAATGACTAGCACCCGAATTGAATAATGCAATCACAGAAAAATCATTTATTCTAATAGTACCTTGAATCAGACTTGGGGATCAGCTACCCTCCTGTTATGGTAGGGCAAAGACTCTACCCTGGGTCTGAGGTCTGGGAGGAGGAGCCATCTCCCTCTGTTGCGTAATCTGTAAAGGATCCTTTAGAGGAGCTTAGGTGCAATCTCTAGCCATATGTCCTGGTCTACCACATTTGAAACATACATTCTGCCCCACGTAGCATGGTTTGGTAACGTGATGCCTACCACACTGGGAACATGTGTCGAGTGTGAAACTACCTCTGCTAGACTGAGTCCTCCGTCTCTTCCCCTTTCAGCCCTACTGACCTCGGCCACCTCTCCTGCTGGTCACTGTAGCCTGTGATCCCTCTCTAGGTCTCTTAGGCTTGGGGAGGGGTGGTCTGGCACTAGAAGTAGGTTGCATCATCTTAAGATTTGTCTCTATCACTCTACATACTTCGACGAGGGTGTTAAAGTGCCTGATTCCTTGTGGCACTACTTTGTCTCTAATCTCAGGGAGCAAGCCTTTCTCTAATCTATCTGCCCTTTATCTCTCATCATCATGCCTCTATAAATAGGAGGAGTATCTGGAGAGCTCAACAAATTTTGCCACATACTGGTCTACGGACATCCCCTCAGTCTATCTGAATAGAATGAACTCTGACTCTTTCTCATCCCAAATTGAATTGGGGAAATATTTCTTGTGGAACACCTGGAGGAACACCTCCCATGTAATCGAGGAGTTCCTCGCTCTCAAAATTGGCTTGGTACCTTTCCGCCAATAGTTTGCCTCTTTTTGCAACTGGAAGACAGCCATCTTGGCTTTTTGCTTAGACTTATCCTCCATCACCTCAAAGATCTTCTCTAACTGCATAATCTAGCCCTCAGCTTTATCTGAGTTCATCTCACCATCAAAGGTGAGAGGCCTGAACTTTCTAAACTGGGTAATAATTTTTTTGGTCGAGGGTTGTTGCTATGCAAGAGTTGTCTGAGCTAGTGGAATAAGGGCAACCATCTGTGTGTGTGGCTGTGGATTTGGGTGAGTTGCCACTGAATGCTCAGGATGATCTGAGTGTGAAGGTGGCTGAGGAGGAGTAGGTGTAGGGCCCTGGCTATCTCTCTTAGCAAGTCATTCTTGTAGCTACATAATCATGGCCTGCTACTGATCCAGGCGAGCCATAATAGACTGTAAGGCTCTAGCTACAGGATCGCTAGACCCGGCTTCATCAGCAAGAGCCTCTCTAGAGGGCCGACCTCTCCTAGTGTTTACCATCTTACTGAAATATCATAACAAACTTTAGCATAAACTAGGGAACACTTCCACTATCAAACACACTTAACTCATCTGAAAACAAGCTCATATGCATCTAGGCAACTCATAAACACAAGCCACAACCCACATCAAGAGCCTAAACCTTTGCTTTGATACCAACAAAGGTAACACCATATATTTCTAGCTCATATTACAACATTTACATGTCTCACATTCATAATTTCCATGAAGAAGCAAGAAAAAGGGGATAAAATAATACAATTTCTTGCGTTGCGTCATGTTTAAGAATTTCCATCGGTGTCACATGAACTCTGTGAGCTCATACTACACATCCTTATATTTAATTATATGAATAAAACTCATTTGGATCATAAAATGTGGCCTCCAGCTCATGAAACTTGAAAGGAGACTCAAAATAGGCATACACATATTCAGCCAAAATTGGGCTCTTTTTTGACAAAAGATAACTAATTCTAGAAAATTTGAAATCATGCATTCTTGGCTATTATGGAAAGTACAGATGTTTACTTCATACTAAAAATATGTCCAAATCATCAAATCCATTACAGATGATGTTTAATATCCTAAAACGTCTAAAGGTCAAACTACCTTCTGATGCTGTCACAAATTTTTGTAGCAAATATTGAAAATATCCAATTAATTCCACAAACATCCAATCCATGAAAATGATACCAATTTGGGAAGCTACAGATGTTAACTAGAGGAAAAAAATATTTCCAGACCAGTTCAAGTAGCCCAGGCCTCAAAATTTAATAGAACAGTAACTCAGGTCGGTTGAAATCCCTGATACTGGATAGAATCTTTAAAAATTCATATCTCCCTCTCTAGACACCAAATAAGGTACTTCAAGTTGAAAAGAGTCATTGTGAATGTATAGTATCTCTGTATAAAATTTCATGGAAATTGGATATCATTTGAGCCCTGTGTGACAGATTAAATTTTCAGACCAAATGAATAATGCAGCAGACCAAAACCAAAAAAATTGCCAACTTTGGAAATTCATCAAATATTTTGTAGACCTCCAAAAATTATAATCTTTAACTTTCCAAAAATCTCTCAAAAGGCTCTAAATGTCTACCAAATCTCAGATCAAGAAGAGCTCATTTGGCTAAAAAGTGATATAGGGTTCCATTATGGTCATTTTTAGCACCATATGGGGTACCAAAGTGACCAAATGGTTTTCTCTTAGTCTTGACACCTTGTGGGCAAGTCTAAAAGTATAATTAGGACTTGTGTGAGTTGACCAAATGGTCCCAAACTGTATACATTTCATTTTGGCCATTTCATCCACACATATACACATTACATTAAACTTTCCAAAATGCATATCTTGGTATTACATACCCAAATTATGTTCTAGGGTTCATACATCATGTCCATTCATTTATACATCACATATTATCATAACTATACATGTCTAAGGGGTCATAGACCATATACATCAAGGGATTACATCATTTGACACAATTATGGCCTTAAAGAACTAAAAACTATGCATTAGTTTGTCAATCTCCTTTCTTCAACATGGTTGGCTCCCATTACCTTGTTCACTTGGTCCACCTAGCATGTGAGATCATTGGAGAGGAGGGGATGAGATTCAAAGAATCCCAATAAATCATCTCCCATTCAATTATACATAATATATGCAAAGCAAGTCTTGAAAATCCATGCATGGATATCATGGAAGTCATGAACATTCAAGAAGCAAGCTTGGCATGTGAACAAGTCATATAAGACATTCAAGAGCTCACTAAGTGGATGGATTAGCCTTACACTTTTCCTCATAGATTTTACACTTGCCTCACCCATTCTTTATGAAATTTTTGTTCTCAACCATACTCTTGGGAGCCCATTTTACTTTTGGGAGACTCTTTACTTTGTCTTAACCAATCTCAAGGGTTCTTGGCTCATCCTTACCACCGTTAAGAGTTCTTGGCCTCTCCACACTCAAGCAAACTCAAACAAACATCTGACATTCATTTGAAAACATAATATATCATCATGAAATCATGGCATATAAAATCATGCTAGCATACTTTTCATGGCTTAAAAATATGCACACACACATTCCAAGATAAACTAAACACACATCCATGCATGAAAGAAAGTGGAGAGTGCTACCTTGCACACAATCACACTTTTTCTCTTGAAATTCCCTCCTTTGCTTCGGCCACACACCCACAAACTTATGGAGATAGTTTCTCTTGTCCTAGATACAATTTATGGAAGCCAATTAGGTTCATGAAACACATTCTAAGGCCACACAACTTGCTTAGATACTAGGTTGTTCTATAAACCCTATTATAGTCTATAAATGCACCTAATGAAGTGACACCTCTCAAATAATTTATAGGCTCCATTCTTTCCATTCAAATATGATTCTTGACTCTTTTAAGCCTCTTGGAGTCATCACACAATTAAAATAATGAGCCTAACTATATGTTGCTTCTTTAGGTCATAATATGGGACCCAAAGCAGTAACTCACTTTCTATGAGTTCTAAATTTTTTCCAAGGCCTCCCCTCTTATTCATCCATGAAATATGACTCAAGAATGGCCTTAGAAAAATTTAAAACTCTCCCTAGCTACCCTAACCTTGTTTGGCTGAGACATAGGGCTTCCTTGGCCTCCTTGGAATTCTCTTTATTTTCTTGAAGGAGGAAGCATGTGGGCAGCATCTTAGGGATCTTAGGAACTCATCTAAACTCTTAATTAGACCTAGGAATCATCACACAAGGTCAGATTTTACAAGGTGCACACAAAACCCTAGAAATTGCATCTTGAAATCTAATGGTTATTTTGTTGTTTCCTTTGCATATTCTTGTTCTTCTCCCTTAAATACCTAAGATTCATGCTTGGTTTGCCTTAAAAATTAGATCTTCCTATGGTTCCTAGGGTTAGGCAAAATAGAAAAGAAGGGTGGGTGAAGATATCAACCATAGGAAGAGAAATTACCTAGTTTCCTTGCTTATTTTTGCTTGAATCTTGCTTTCTCCAAGCTTTTCTCTTAAAATCCGAAAATTCCCTAGAGTTTCCCCCTTGAATCATATTTATAAACTCCATTTTAATCAAAGGAAACAAAGGAGAAGGGAGGAAAGGAGGTGTGGATGAAGAAAAACATGAAAAACTACTATGGAAACATACCTTTAAGCTTGATTTCTTCCTCCTTCTTCTTCCTTTCTTGTGCGCCTCTCTCCTAGGGTTTTTCTTCTGATTTTGGGTAGAATAATCTAAAGCTAAATGAGGGAGAGTGTGAGGTGCCACCTATTTTTAGGTAAGAAGAAATGGCTTTTTCAAAAATTTTAATTTTGCCCTTTGTTCTTTGCATTTTCGTTTCTCCTTCGTTTTAGCTCTTTTTTGAGAACCGTCTTTTCTATTATAAAATTTAGGTTCCCAATTTAATAAAATGCCTTTGGAATCACTCAAATTGGAGCTAAAACCTTCTTGAACAAATCCATCAAAGCTCAGGTGCACCGATGTTAGAAAACGTCCACTGGAGGATATTTAATTATCCTGAAGCTTCCCATGGTTTTCAGAGACTCTGAGAACCCCGGAGAACTCAAAACTTTCAATTAAAAAGCCCTTCTATGTAAATTCCAAAATTTGCTGAAAATTACGAAAATGTCATTACGTTTCGTAAGGTTTCTGTCAAAATTTTTTTCTTTATTCTAGCTCTATTTTTCCTTTCGTTTGAGGTTAGGATTCTAATTTTTAGGAGTCTAGAATGTCACTCAAATTTTTTGGGACCTTAACTAATTCATTTCAGAGGACTTGCTTTCAAAACATGCCCGTTTCTGTCATTTAACGAAAACTGGACATTACATTCATCATCACACCTCCAGAGATAAGAAGAATACTGAGACAACTCAATAAACATGGCCACATACTTATCTACATACATATTATCAATTTGTTTCAACCCCATGAATTCCATTTCCTTCTTATTTCTCATAAAGCTGGAAAAGTACTTCTCATGAAACTACACCAGGAAGTTTTCCTAGTTAATTGGGATAGTCTTGGTCTACATTAGTGATTTTGTGCCATGCCACCACCTATCAGCTTCTTTTTCTAACATAAAAGTGACAAACTGAGCTTTCTGCTCTGATATGCAATCCATCACTGTAAATATTTTGTCTAACTGCATGACTTATGCCTTAGCTTCATCCACATCCAACTCCCTATCAAATGAGGGTAGATCATTCTTTATAAATTGATTAAGCAACTTCTTGGTAGGCATCTAGGTCTGAGCTAGCTCTTAAGGTAGTGCAGGTGAAATGCTTGAGGTAGATGGCTATGGTATAGGGGCCTATCTTCTCATCTCCTCTTGCTTAGCTAGGGTGTTCTATAGCTACATTATCATTTCATGCTGCTGCTACATTGTAACATCCAGTCCCTCCGTAAATATTTGGTTTTTCCATAAACGTCAAAAATAGACCAGATACAAAGGAAGTCCCTAAAATAGAAGGAATTGAGGCCAAATAAAATTATGATAAAATTCTAAATAATGGAAAATGAGGATTTGAGCCTTGAGTTGCCCAGAAATCAAGGCCAGAGTGATTCGATAAATTTGCTAAAAGGCCAGTGGCATTTTCGTAAATATAGGCACTTTTTGAAAAACTCATAGGAGGGCTTTTTAAATGAAAATTTTGAGTTCTTCGGGGTTCTCAGAGGCCCCAAAAACCATGGGAAGCCCCGGGACCAGTGAAGCCCCTCTGGTATACTCTTTCTGATGTCGGTTGACCTAAACTTTGACTGGTTTGTTCAAGAAGGTTTTAGCTCCGATTTGAGTGATTCCAAAGGCATTTTATTAAATTGGGAATCTAAATTTTATGATGAAAAAGGCAGTTCTCAAAAAGGAGCTAAAACGGATTAGAAACGAAAATGCCAAAAATGAGGGACGAAATAAGAATTTTTGGAATTCTTTTGCTTTTAATACTCTCTCTTTCTCACACCTTCCCTTGCCCTTATTTTTCACCATCTTTCTTCTGCCCAAAATAGAGAGGAGAATCAGTTCTCTTAGGCGCACAAGAAGGAGCACTCTTGGAAGAAGAAAAAAGCCAAGAAAAGGTAGGAAATTCCATGGAAAATCTAGCTTTCTCCTTAGCAAGTCACTTCTCTTCCTTCTCCTCCTTATTTCTATGGGTTTGATGGCAGAATAGAGGTGGAATTTTAAATCTGTTTTGAAGGTAGAATAGAGGTGGAATTTCCGGATTTGATGAGGGGAGGCTAGCCAAGTGAAAAGCAACCAAGAGAAAGCAAGAAAACAAGGTAAAACTTCCTTTCTTTGGTAGTTTCTCCCTCCCCCTTCCTCTTGCACCAATTTGGACACCATAAGCCCAATTTTTAGGGGCTGTTTTCTGTCCAATTCATGGAGGGATTAGAGGTTTTGGAGTGCAAGGATTAAGAATGAACCAATAGAATCAAGAAAGGAGCATTAAGAGACAAGATAGAACCATTAGGGATCCAAATGCTCTCTTACAAATCTGATTTTATATGAATATTCTTAGACTTAATTGAATGTTTAAACATGCTCCTAAGACCCCTAGAGAGCTTCCCACATGCACCTCCCATCCAAGAAAGCAAGGAAATTGCAAGAAAATTTAATGAACTCTAAGTAGAAAAAGTGTAGTGCATTTAAAGGGATTGTAAAAATTGATTTGATTCATGCATTCCCTAGCATATATGAGTGTTTGATTGAGCTCTTAAGACCTCTAAGAAGCCTCCCAAGTGTGTCTCCCATCAAGGAAAAATCAAGAAGGCCATGAACTCTTCTTCCCCCCATAGTCTCGGCCTAGGCAAGTTCTTATAGTTAGGGAGAGTTTTAAATTTTTCTAAGGCTATTCTTGAGTCATATGTGATGAGTGAAGATGAGTAGAGGCCTTAGAAAAAATTTAGAACTCAAAGAAAGTGAATTGGTGCTATAGGTTCCATATTATGACCTAAAGAAGCAACATGGTGCTAGGCCTTTTGTTTTAATGATGTGATGACTCCAATAGGTCTAAAAGGAGTTAAGAATTATATTTGAAAGGAAAGAATGAGGCCTAGAAGTCCCTTGAGGGGTGTTGCTTCATTAGGTGCCTTTATGGATCATAATGGAGCCTATAGAGCAATCTAGTGTTTTATCAAGTGATGTAGCCTTAGAATATGTTTCATAGACCTAATTGGCTCGCATAAATTGTATCTAGGCTAAGAGAAACTATCTTCACCAAATTGTGGGTGTGTGGCCGAAAGAGGAGGCTTGAAAGCTAAGGAAAAAGTGTGTGAAATTGTGCAAGGTAGCTCTCTCCACCTTCTCTCATGCATGGATGTGTGTTTAGCTTGTTTTAGAATGTGTGTATGTGTATTTTCAAGCTAAGAAAAGTATGCTAGCATGCCTTTATATTCCATGATCTTTGGTGCCATGTTATGTTTGAAATGAATCTATGATGTTCGTATTAGTTTGCTCGAGTGAGGAGGGGCCAAAAACTCTTCCCTTTGGTGAGGATGAGCCAAGAACCCTTGAGCTTGGTTAAGACATAGCAAAGAGTCTCCCAAAAGAAAAGTGGGCTCCCAAGAGTATGGTTGAGTCCAAAGCTCTTAAAGAATGGGTGAGGTAAGTCCAAAATCCATGAGGAGAAGTGTGAGGCCAATCCAAACACTTGGGGAACTCTTGAATGTCTTGTATGATTGATTCACATGCCAAGGTTGCTTTGAAAATGTCCATGACTTCCATTTTTCCATACATGCATTTGAAAATCTTGCTTTGTACATATTATGTGTGATTGAATGGGAGATGAGCTATTGGGATTCTTTGAATATCATCCCCTCCTCTCCAATATCCTAACATGCTAGGTGGAGCCAATGAACAAGGAAATGGAAGCCACCAAGTGTGGAGATGAAGCCTTGATTATAAAGCTTTTGACTTTATTTATGTTGCAACCAAAGGAGTGGCATATGATGTAATCTTTTTTTAGAATTGATGCACAATAAATGGAACATGTGTAAATATCCTAACAGATGATGTATGTATGAAATTTGTGGATAAATGGAATGTATTGCAATTTTTGGGTATTGGATGGCCATTTCAAGTGTATGCCTCTTAGTATATAGCTTGGGAATGGAGAATGAAATTCTGTGTTTTGAGTCTCCACACCTTTGAGACAAGTTTAGAGAGTCTTTTTAGGCCATTCCCACGTGCTCAAGTGGCCACAAGAACCATAGGAGCCATTTTGCCCATCATTGAACCATTAAGAGGCATGAAAATGGCCTAAATACAGTCCTATGTCACTTTTTGCCCAAATGAGCTCTTCTTGATCTAAAACTTGGTATTCAATTAGGTCTCATTAAGAGATTTTTGGGAAGCTAAAGATTATAATTTTTGGAGACCTAGAGAATATTTGATGAATTTTCAAAGTTGAGATTTTTCATGGATTCTGGTATGGGTACTGTTCATACTGGCAGTTTTGAATTCTGTATCACCTGATGGCCAAATGGTGTCCAATACTTATGAAACTTTACATGCATAAACTAAAGGTCATAAGCTTTCTGTGGCCACTGAGATCACCTCATTTGGAGGTCTGAGTAGTGAGTTATGCATGTTTGAAGTTAACTGTCAATATTAGTAGCGCCCCATGAGTCTGGTTACTATTCCATAGGGTCCATCTGACTAAACATATCTGTTTCATTCTGGAATTATTTTTAGATCAAGTTAAAAGGGTTAAAGGGAATTATTTCAAATGAAACCTGTTACAACCTTAGTACACAATTACAATTCAACAACATATACATATGCATCTCACTTATTCTTTGGCAAATTGCACTACAACATAAGCTAATCATATAATTCAAAAGCCAAATATAAGGCTATATTGCCTGAACTATTACTCTGATACCAAAAATATCACACCATCACATATCATATACTAGAACTTGCTAAATTAGATGACCTTGTACTACTGACAAAAAACCTTGTTGACAAAGTCTCAGATTTTACAGTGCAAAATATCTTGTCGACAAGATTCTAGACCTTATTGACAAAATGTTATCTTAACCTCTGTATTAACATGGTTTAATGCCAATTCAGTCATAGTATGTTTGTCCAACTAGAAACATTACCAAATAAGGCATAAAATTCGAATTTGGAGCTTTTACATCAAAACTAGTTAAGAGGACAAACTTACAAACTTCCATGTCATTCCATATTCTATCTAGGATTTTGAAAATTCATAACTAATTACAAAAATATCCAAATTATGTAAAATATGACTTTCTAGAAAGCTCAAGATGTCCTCTAACTACCATAAAAATTTTTGATCAAAATAATAACATTTGTCTTATGAAATTTAATGGAACAATAACTGGGGTCTTTTTCTATTACTATAGCAGACATGCAAATTTTAAAATTCATATCTCACTGTATAGAGCTCTAACTAGAGTGCTCTTAGTGGCTATGGGAAGCTTATGATGCTAATTATATACTTGTAAAATTTCATGAGCATTAGACTATTTAATTATTCAAAGACACCAAAAACCAGACAAGCAGAAAGAATAGTACCATGACAGTTTTAGCTCCAAAAATTATGATATTTGGCTCTATGAAATGTACTCACTGAGATCTACATGTCTGCCAAATTTCACGTCAACACTTGTTCAGTTGGTCTAGTTTTGGTTCATAGGCAAAATATGGCTTAGTTTAAGAGCATAATAGGGTCAAATTGCACCAAATGGCCTTTCAAGCATACCATGACCATTTGAGCACTTCCAAAAGCATAAACACAACATATAGAAACACTTTAAATGGTTCAAATAATCATGGAGCTCAAATTCACTATCCTACTTACATATATACATATTCATGTAAAGGCTCTAAAATGCCAAAATCATGCATTCTAATGCATATGGCTCCAAATTCATTACATACAATATATTTACATATTTTTATATATGTTCAAAGATTTACATCTCATATATAACTTGTACATATATACTTTGACATTAATTTATATCAAAAACTATACTATTGTCAAAGTATTAAAAATTATGCTCCTTAGCTCCCATTCTTTGCTCCTGGGCTTCACCTAGACAAAGTTAGATGGAAAATGGGAGAGAGTAAGATTCAAAAAATCCCAATGGGTCTTTCACTCTTCAAGTAAGCATACATGGCATATAATAATGTCAAAGAATACAAGTATGTACCAAACACTTTCAAGAATCATTCAAACTATATTTTCCATGTCATATGAGCATATCGAAATCAAGAATAAGCTTTAGGGACTTTTGGTCTAGCTTTATCTAATTATTTGTGACTTTTGGATTAGCCTCACCCACTTTCTAGAAACTTTTGACTTAGCCTCACTCATTCTTGAGACTTTTGGCTTTGTCTTACCCATTCTTAATGACTTTTGGCTTTTTCTCACCAATTCTAAGGGACTTTTAGCACAACCTCACCCATAAAGAGCAATCTTACAGTTCAAAAGTAATTTAAGAAGCATAAAGGTACCATAGCATTAAACTAATAGCTATAAGCATGTCTCATGATTTAAACACACATACAAGCATTCAATGACAATCAAACAACCAATACAAGTAATGATGGAGAGTTAGCTTGGTTCAAGAAGCACAACTTTCTTCCTTGAATTCTACCGCCCCTTTTCGGCCTCACACCCACACATACGAGGAGTTTGGTTTGCTTTGCCTAAATACATCAAACAAGACATAAACACATCAATGGAACATCTCTAGTCACAAATAAACTCTACACAAGCTATTTCTAGTTTATGTAATGGTTATGGTTCGATACAAGAGCATAATGAAGCAACTCAGATAACTCATGATCTTGGCTCTAATTTTTCACTCAATCTAAGTCACATGACTCCACTTAAAGCCATTAAAGCCATCACAAGCTCAATCTAAGGAGCCTAACACTAAGTTGTTTCTTTATACATAATGGAACCTAAAACTTTTAACTTTCAAAATATGATTTCTAAATTCAAACCAATAGTTTCTTTAGTGTCTATTATTCATTTCTAAGCCATTTGTACCCCAAAATTAAAGGAAACTCTCCTTGGGTGCATGAACTCCCTCTTGGCCTAGACACACACTAGGGTAAAGAGCCCATGGAGTTTTCTTTGTTTTCTTAAGGAATTTGCCATTCATAAAGCTTCCTAGATGTCTTGAGAACTTAACCATGGTTTTAGACAATCTAAATCATCACTAGAAAGCTCCATAAATCCTCCAATGCAATCAAAACCCTAATTATCATAACTTAATTTCTAAAGCTTTGCTTTTGGTTCCAATTGCATGTTCTTATTCTCTATACTCCAAAACCCCATATCCTATCATGTTTAAATCAAAATAAAGTGCCTAACGCATCATAATCTGGTCGAAATGAAGAAGACAAGAAGGAGCCAAGAAGAACAACTTTATCTATGGTTTTCTTACTATATTTTCAAGCTTTTCAAGAACACTTTCTTATGCTTCAAAGTTTCCCTTCAAACTCTCTTTCTTCTCTACTGAACCTATCACAAGGCATATCCAAAAAAATTATCAAAACCATAGAAAGAGAAAGAGAAGGAGGAGAATAAGTCTAGTGAAAGGAGAAGTATGAAAAAGAGACAATTTCTTACACTTTTCAAGCTTGGTTTGCTACCTCTTTGGTACGCCATCTTAAGCTAGTTCAGTTTCTGTTTTGGATTGGAAATGAGTTGGTTAAGAAAATAGAGAAGAATGGGACATGATATATAAGGGTGGAACCTCACTTATAATAATTTTCAAATTCTAACTATATCCCTAAATTTTAGTTTCTCTGTTTGAATTCATTTCACTTCCTTTTTGAGAATCGTCTTTTCCATCTTAATTTTTAGATCCTCTAATTCATAAAATACCTTTGGTTTCACCAAAATTAGGCTTAAAACTTTATCGAATAATCCAATCAAAGTTGTGATCAATTAACTCTCTATAATGTAAACCAAAGGAATTTTGACCATTCCGGGGGTTCTGATGATTTTTAGGGCCTTTAAGAATCTCAGAAAACTTAATTTTCCTATTTAAAGATCCTTCCTTTATGTTTTCGAAGAGTTTCTCAAAATTACAAAAATACCATTGGTCTCTGTAACTTTTTATTTAGCCATTTTGGCTCTGGTTCTGGGTAACCTTAGGCTCTAATCCATATTTCAAAATGCTCTAATTAACATTGTAATCCCATTTAGGTTTAATTTTCCTTACTCTAGGGTGTTCTCATTTCAATTTATCGAGTTCAGTTCAATTTTAGATTATTGGATATTACACAAAACTTAGCAAGTGTGAATTTTGGTTATGTGAGGTGAAGTTCCTAGGTTATGTGATTTCGAAGTAAGGGGTAGTAGTTGATCCTAGTAAGGTAGAAGTGGTACTAAATTGGAAGAGACCTAACTCAGTGATTGGAATCCATAGTTTCTTAGGGTGAACTAGTTATTATTAGAGGTTTGTGAAGGGATTTTCCAAATTAGTGATGCATTTGACTAAATTGACTATGAAGGACTAACCTTTTATATAAGATGTCAAGTGTGAGAATGCCTTTCAAGAATTTAAAACTAGATTAACCTTTACACCTGTGTTAGTGATACCTGACCTTAATGAGGCCTTTATGGTCTATAGTGATGCATTTAAAAAGGATTTGGCTTGTGTTCTAATGCAACAAAGTAGAGTGATAGCTTATACTTCTAGACACCTTAAGTCTCATGAAAAGAATTATCTCACCTATGATATAAGTTAGTCACCATGATATTCGCTCTTAAGATTTAGAGGCACTATCTTTATGGTGCATAATTTAAGGTTTTTAGTGAATATAAGTGAGAAATGTTTATTTGATTAGAAAGAGCTTAATATGAGGAAAAGGAAATAGATGGAATTCCTTAAGGACTATGATTTCTCTTTGAAGTATCATCCAAGAAAGGAAAATGTGGTCGCTAATGCCTTGAGTAAGAAATCTATTCATATGTTAATGATGATGCTTAAGAAGCAGAAATTGATTGAAGAATTGAAAGACATGAATTTGTCAATCATTATACATCTTAATAGTCTTTTGTTGGGTGAGTTAAGGATAGAAAGTGACCTAAGGAGGAGAATTCAAGAGGCCTAAAGTTAGATGAACATTTGAGTAAGATTAGAGAGCAACAAGGGAGTGAAGAATTGAAGGACTTAATTTATCTGAGGATGGTTTGGAAAAGTATTAAGGTAGAATGTGCATACATAAGAGTGAGGAATTAAAAGACTTAGTATTATCTGAATCATATAAGAGTAGATACACCATTCATTTAAGCACCAATAAGATGAATAAAGACCTTAAGAAAAGCTTTTGGTGGTTTGGGATGAAGTTAGACATAGCAAGGTACGTTGCCAAGTGCCTACTCTACCAAAAGGTTAAGATTGAACATTAGAAACCTATAGGCTTGTTACACCTTTTAGATATTCTGGAATGGAAATATGATAGTATATCCATAGATTTTGTGATGGGTTTGCCTAGGACATCTTCGAGTTATGATGTTATTGGGTGATTATGGATAGACTAATGAAGTTTGCCCACTTTTTACCTACTAAGGCTACTTATCCTTTAGATAGACTAGCACAGCTTTATATCTATGAGACTGTGAGATTGCATGGTGTCCCTAATAGTATTATATCAAATAAAGAACCCAAGTTCACATCAAAATTTTAGCAATTCTTATAGGAAGCCTTAGGCAAAAGTTTTAATTTTAGCACTATCTACCACCCTCAGTCAAATTGACAGACTGAGAAGTCTCTTTAGACTTTTGAGGATATGCTTAGGGTTAGGATGCTAAAGTTAAAGAAAAAAATTAAGATATGTATTTTTCCTTTAGCTGAGTTTGCTTATAACAACAGTTACTATTCCAATATTTAGATAACACCTTTGAGACATTTTATGGGAGAAAGTGCATATCACCCTTATATGGGGTAGAACATTGTAAGAGGATCCTTTTAGGTACTTGATGCAATAGATCATACCACTCGTGAAAATTAAACTTATCAGGAGAAATTGTTGTCTACTTAGAATAGGCAGAAGAGGTTATACGATAAAAGAAAGAGACCCCTAAAGATTAAGGTTGGAAACCATGCATTCCTTAAGGCTTACTCGGTAATGGGCATAGGGCATTCCATTAAATCAAGGAAAGTTCAGTGCTCACTACTTTTCAAATCTTTGAGCAAATAGGACCCCTTAGCCTTTAAAGGTAGCATTACCTCTTAATTATGGCCTAATTACATATGCATTCCATGTATTCCAATTGAAAAAGCATCACCCTGACCTTTTACATATCATTGAGCATGAGAATGTGCTTTTGCAAGAAAATATGTCATATGTGGTTCATATGTTTCTGCCCTAAACTAGAGAGGGAAACCTTATGAGAGTAGAGCACAAGAGGAAGAGTGTCAATGTCTGATTTTCGTTAAACCGACGAAACATATGCATTTTTAAAGCAAGTCCCCTGAAATGAATTAGTTAAGGTCCCAACAAATTTGAGTAAACATTCTAAACTCCTAAAAATGAGAATTCTAGCCTCAGACAGAAGGAACAACGGAGCTAGAATGAAGAAACAAATTTTGATGGAAACCTACGAAACGTAATGGCATTTTCATAATTTTGAGCAAATTTTTGAATTCACATAGAAGGGCTTTTTAAATGAGAGTTTTAAGTTCTCTAGGGTTCTCAGAGGCCCTAAAAACCATGGGAAGCCCCAGGACAATTAATTCCCTCCGTGGACGTTTTCCAATATCGGTGCACCCAAACCTTGACGACTTCGTTCAAGAAGGTTTCAACTCTGATTTGAATGATTCCAAAGGCATTTTATTTAATTGGGAACCTAAATTTTATAATGGAAAAGATGGTTCTCAAAAAGGAGCTAAAACGAAGGAGAAACAAAAATGCAAAGTATGAAGAGCAAAATTGGCATTTTTGAAAAAGTCACTTTCCTACTCCTATAAATAGGTGATGCCCCACTTTTCTCCCCCCATTTGGAATCAAAAATTTTTGCGTAATTTCATAGGAGAGAGCTAGGTTTTTGGGCGCACCAAAGGAAGAAGAGAAAGAGAAGAAATTCTAAGCTAGAGGTATGTTTTTATGGTTATTTTTCATGCTTTTCTCCATCCACACGTCTCCTTCATTCTCCTTGGTTTCCTTTGATTTAAAATGAAGTTTATAAATCTGATTCAAGGGAGAAATTTAAGGAAAATTTCGGATTGAAGAGAGGAGCTTAGAGAAAGCAAGATTCAAGCCAAAAAAAGCAAGGAAACTAGGTTAAAATTTCATCCTATGGTTGATGCTTTCACCCACCCTTCTTCTCCATTTCGCCTAACCCTAGGAGACAAGGAGGATCGGATTTCCAAGCCCAACCAAGCATGAATCTTAGGTATTTGAGGGAGAAGAACAAGAATATGCAAAGAAAATAACAAAATAACCATTAGATTTCAAGATGCAAATTCTAGGGTTTCAAGTGTTCCTTCCAAATTTTGATTTTGTATGATGATTCCTAGATCTAATTAAGAGTTTAAATGAGTTCTTGAGACCCCTAAGATGCTCCTTACAAGCTTTATCCTTCAAGAAAATAAAAAAATCTCCATAGAGGCCAAGGAAGCTCATAGTCTCGATCAAAGCATGTTCATATAGTAGCTAAGAGAGTTTTAAATTTTTCTAAGGCCATTCTAGAGTCATATTTGATGAATGAAAATGAAGGAAGGCCTTGGAAAAAATTATAGAACTCATAGAAAGTGATTTGGTGTCTTAGGTTCCATATTATGACCTAAAGAAGCAACATGATGTTAGGCTCTTTGTTTTAATTGTGTGATGACTCCAAGAGGCTTTAAAAGGAGTTATGAATCATATTTGAAAGGAAAGTATAGAGCCTAGAAATTATTTGAGAGGTGTTGCTTCATTAGGATGCATTTATAGACCATAATGGAACTTATAAAGCAATCTAGTATCAAGAAGTTGTGTGGCCTTAGAATTTGTTTCATGAAGCTAATTGGCATTCCATAAATTGTATCTAGGTCAAGAGAAACCATCTCCCCAAGTATTGTGGGTGTGTGGCTAAAAGAGAAGGCTTGAATTTCAAGGGAAAAAGTGTATAATTATGTGCAAGGTAGCTCCTCTCCACCTTCTTTCACGCGCATGGATGTGTGTTTTAGCTTATCTTATAATGTTTGTATGTGTATTTTCAAGCCATGAAAAGTATGCTAACATGATTTTATATGCTATGATTTCACGATGATATATCATGTTTTCAAATGAATGAATGATGGTTGTTTGAGTTTGCTTCAGTGTGGAGAGGCCAAGAACTCTTAACCATGGTGAAGATGGAGCCAAGATCCCTTAAGATTGGTTGAAATAAAGCAAAGAGTCTCCCAAAAGTAAAGTGGGCTCCCAAGAGTATGGTTGAGTCCAAAGTTCTTAATGAATGGGTGAGTCAAGTCCAAAAATCCATGTGGAAAAGTGTGAGGCCAATCCAAACACTTTGTGAGATATTGAATGTCTTGTATGACTTATTCACATGCCAAGCTTGCTTCTTGAATGTTCATGACTTCCATGATAACCATGCATGTAATTTTAAGGCTTGCTTTGCATATATTATGTATGATTGAATGGGAGATGAGCTATTGGGACTCTTTGAATCTCATCCCCTCCTCTTCAATGATCTAATATGCTAGGTGGACCAAGTGGATATGGTAATGGGAGCCAACAACATTGAAGAAAGAAGATTGACAATCATATGCCTAGCTTTTGTCCTTTTAGAACCATAATGATGCTTCATGATGTATATTATTGTTGTAAATGGTCTATGACCCTTGGGACATATGTAATTATGATATTATGTGATGTAGGAATGAAAAAATATGTTATGTGAATGATAGAATGTAAATTGAGTATGTTATGGCATTATAGGTTCATGAATGGCTTTATGGAAATATGCCTAAGTGTGGATGAAAAGGCCAAAATGAGATGCATGAGGTTTGGGACCATTTGGCAGCTCTCACAAGTCTTAAATGTGCTTTTAGACTTGCCTAAAAGGTGTCAAGACCAAAAGAAAACCATTTGGCCACTTTGGTACCCTATATGGAGCCAAAATTGACCATAATGGAACCTTATGTCACTTTTTAGCCAAATGAGCTCGTCTTAATATGAGATTTGGCATGAAATTAGAGCTTGTTGAGATATTGTTGAGAAGCTAAAGATCATAATTTTTGGAGGTCTACAAAATATTTGATGAAATTTCAAATGTGGCAAACTTTTTGATTTTGGTCTGCTGCACTATTCATTTGGTCTAAAAATGAAATCTGTCACACAGGGCCAAATGACGTCCAATTGTTATGAAATTTTATACAAAGAAACTAGATATTTCCAGTTACTCATTGCAACTAGAAGCACCTCATTTGGAGGTCTAGAGAGGGAGATATGAAATTTTGAACATTCAGTTCTGTATTAGGATCCTTACCCGACCTGAGTTACTATTCTATTGAATTCTGAGGTTTAGGCTGCTGAACTGGTCTGGAAATATTTTTTTCCTCTAGCTAACATCCACAGATTTCTATATTGGTATTATTTGTATAGATTGGATTTTTGGGGAATTAATTAGATATTTTCAAAATTTGCTGTAGAATTTGTGATAGCATCAGGAGGCAGTTTGACCTCTGGACATTTTCGGATATCAAACACCCTATGTGATGGATGTTATGGTCTGGACATATTTTTAGTGTGAAGTAGACATCTGTAGCTTTCCATAATGCCAAGAATGTGTGATTTTTATTTTTTTTAGAATTAGTTATAATTTTTCAAAATTTAGTCAGAAAAGGGGCCAATTCTCGGCAAAAATACACTTCATTATTTTTAGCCCTTCCTTGCTTTCCATGAGTTTTGGGCATGATTTTATGTTGCAAAAGTGCTGTATTGATGTAATTAAATATGACAATGTATAGCATGAGCCCACACGATCCACATGACATCGAATGGAATTTTTAAATATAGCACAACGTAAAGAAATTCATTATTTTTATTCCCTTTTTCATTCACTTTCATGGAGTTTAATGATGTGAAGCATATGAGTATCATGAAATAAGCTAGAAACTATGGTGTTACAAAGAGGAAGAGGAAGAGGAAGAGGAAGGGAAATCAAAGGCTTAAGGTATGGAATTTTAGTAGTTTTTCATTCTCTTTTCCTTTCCAAACCTTTTTTCCTCCATTCTCTTTTATTTCCTATGATTATATTGAAGTATATGGATCTGTTTTAAGGGAGAAATTAAGGAAAAAATTCGGATTTGAAGAGAGGAGGCCAAAGAAGACAAGATTCAAGTGAGAAAATAGGAAAAAATAAGGTAATTTCTTCTTCTATGGTTGCTGCTCCTTACTCCTCTTCTCTCTATATTTCACCCTACTCAAGAAGTCATAGGAGGGCTTGGTTTTTAGCTAGAACCAAGGGTGATTCTTAGGAAAAAGAGTGTGAAGAATAAGAAAATATAAAGAAAATTAACAAATAACCATGAAAAATTTAAGATGCAAATTCTAGGGTTTCATATGCTCCTTGTAAAATTTGATTTGATACATTAATTTCTATGCCTAAATGAGAGTTTAAATGAGCTCATAAGGTCCTTAAAAGTATCTCCATGTGCTTCCTCCATCATGAAAACAAAGCAAAGTCCATTGATGCCATAATGCTTCCTAGTTTTGGCCAAGAGGGGTTTAGGTACCTAGGGATAGTTTTAATTTGTTTCAAGCCTATTTTTGAGTCATATATGATGAGTGAAAATGAAGAAAAGCCTTGAAAAAATTTTAGAAACCATAGAAAGTGAGTTAGCCTTATATGTTCCATAATATGACCTAAAGAAGTAACATGTAGTCAAGCTCTTTATTTTAATTGTGTGATGACTTCAAGAGGCTTAAAAGGAGTCAAAAATCATATATGAAAGGAAAAAGGAGCCTAAAATTTATTTGATGGGTGTTGCTTCATTAGGTGCATTCTTAGAACTATAAAGGGATTTATAGGTCAAGTTAGTGTTTAAGGAAGTTGTGTAGCCTTAGAATTAATTCCATGAACCTAATTGGCTTCCATAAATTGTGTTTAGGCTAAGAGAAATCATTCCCACACCTTTGTATGTGTGAGGTCGAGGAAGGGAGACCAAATTCCAGAGAAAAAGTGTGTGGTTGCATCCAAGGTAGCTCACTCTTCCTTCTCTTATGCATGAATGTATGCTTGGCTTTTCTTTGAATGCGTGTATGTGTGTTTTAAGCCATGAAAAGTATTCTAGCGTGATTTCATATGCCATGGTACCATGATGATGCATTATATTTTCAAATGATATTTATGATGTTTGCTTTGGTTTGCTTGAGTATGGTGAGGCCAAAAATTCTTAGCCATGGTGAGGAAGAGCCAAGAACCCTTATAATTAGTTGAGATAAAGTAAAGAGTCTCCTAAAAGTGAGGTTGACTCCCAAGAGTAAGGTTGAGTCCAAACACCTCTTAAAGAATGGGTTAGGCAAGTCCAAAATCCACAAGTGAATGGGCAAGGCTAATCCACTTAGTTGGCAAGCCTATATATGCTATGTATGACTTTTTCAAATAACAAGAATACTTCTTGAATAATTGCATATAACACCATATATTTCTAGCCCATAACGCAACATTTACATGTCTCACATCATCAATTCCATGCAAGTGTAAAGAAAAAGGGTAAAAATAATGAATATTTTCACATTGCATCGTGTATAAAAATTCCATTAGGTGTCACGTGGATCGTGTGAGCTCATACTACACATTCTCATATTTAATTACATGGATACAACTCATTTGCATCATAAAAATGTGTAATGTCCAGTTTTTGTTAAACTACGAAAACAGGCTCATTTTCAAAGCAAGTCCCCTAAAATGAATTAGTTAAGGTCCTAAAAAATTTGAGCAACATTCTAGACTCCTAAAAATGAGAATTCTAGCCTCAGACAGAAGGAACAACGAAGCTAAAATGAAGAAACAAATTTTGATGGAAATCTTACGAAACGTAATGGCATTTTCATAATTTTGAGCAAATTTTTGAAATTCACATAGAAGGGCTTTTTAAATGAAAGTTTTAAGTTCTCCAGGGTTCTTAGAGGCCCTAAAAACCATGGGAAGCCCCAGGACAATTAAATCCCCTCCGGTGGACGTTTTCCAATATCGGTGCACCCAAACCTTGACGAGTTCGTTCAGGAAGGTTTCAGCTCTGATTTGAGTGATTCCAAAGGCATTTTATTTAACTGGGAACCTAAATTTTATAATAGAAAAGACGGTTCTCAAAAAGGAGTTAAAACAAAGGAGAAATAAAAATGCAAATTATGAAGGGTAAAATTAGAATTTTTAAAAAAATCACGTTTCTACACTTATATATGGTGAGGATGAGCCAAGAACTCTTGAGATTGGTTGAGACAAAGCAAAAAGTCTGCCAAAAGTAAAGTGGGCTCCCAAGAGTATAGTTGAGTCCAAAGTTCTTATTGAATGGGTGATGTAAGTCCAAAATCCATGTGGAATGTGTGATTTAGATTTTTCTAGAATTAGTTATGATTTTTCAAAGTTTGGTCAAGAAAAGGGCCAAATCTGGCTGAAAATGCACTTTATTATTTTGAGCCCTTCCTTGATTTTCATGAGTTGTGGGCATATTTTGTGATGCAAACAAGTTGTATTGATGTAATTAAATATGAGAATGTATAGTATGAGCTCACACAATCCACGTGACACTAAATAGAATTTTTATGCACAACACAGCGCAATTAAATGTATTATTTTAAGTCACTTTTTCTACTTGCTTCATGGATTTGATGATGTGAAGCATATGAATATCATGCAATAAGCTAGAAATATATGGTGTTACATTTATTGGTATCAGAGCAAAGGTTTAGGCTCTTGATGTGGGTTGTGGCTTGTGTTTATGAGTTGCCTAGATGCATATGAGCTTGTTTTCAGATGAATTGAGTGTGTTTGATGGTGGAAGTGTTCCCTAGTTTACATGAAAGTTTGTTATGATGTTTCAGCACAATGGTGAACACCAAGAGAGGTCGGCCCTCTAGAGAGGCTTGTGCTGATGAAGCTAGGCCTAGTGATCCAGTAGTTGGAGCCTTACAGTCCATTATGGCTCCCTTAGATCAATAGTAGGCCATCATTATGCAGCTTTAGGAATGGCTTATTGAGAGGGATAGCTAGGGCCCTACACCTACTCCTCCTTAACCACCTCCACACTCAGATCATCTTGAGCACTCAGGGGCGACTCCCTCAGATCCATAGCCATATGCACAGGCGGTTGCCCCGATTCCACTAGCTCAGATGCCTCCTGCTCGCAGCAGCCTTCAACCAGAAAAATTATTACACAATTCAGGAAGTTTGGGCCTCCCAACTTTGATGGTGAGATGAATACAGATAAAGCTGAGGCCTGGATTATGTAGTTAGAGAAAATATTTGAGGTGATAGAGTGCACGTCTGAGCAAAAGGCCAAGATGGCCATTTTCCAGTTACAGAGAGAGGCAGACTATTGGTGGAAGGGTACTGAGCCTATTCTGAGGGCGAGGAGCTTCCCAATTACATGGTAGGCATTCCTCGATGTGTTTCACGAGAAATATTTTTCCAGTTCTATCAGAGATGATAAAGAATCAAAGTTTATTCTCTTTAAGCAAACTGAGGGATGTTCGTGGACCAATATGTGGCAAAGTTTGTTGAGCTCTCCAGATATTCCTCCTATTTATAGAGGCATGATGATGAGAGATGGAGAGCGGACAGATTGGAGAAAGGCCCTACTTCCTGAGATCAGAGATAGGGTAGTGCCATAGAGAATCAGGCACTTTAATATCCTATGTAGAGGTATGTAGAGTCATAGAGATGAATCTCAGGATGATGCAGCCTAGTTCCAATGCTAGACTACCCCTCCCCTGAGCCCAAGAGACCTAGAGAGGGATCACAGGCCACAGTGACCAGCAGGAGAGGTGGCAGAGGCCAATAGGGCTGAAAGGGGAAGAGACAGAGGACTCAGTCCAGCCGAGGCAGCTTCATACCCGGCGCATGTCCCCAATGTGTCAGGAACCATGGCACTAGACTGTGTTATTCAGGGCAGAATGTGTGCTTTAAGCGTAGTAGGCCAGGGCATATGGCCAGAGATTGCACCCAAGCTCCTCCACAGTTCACACAGCAGAGGGAGATGGCTCCTCCTCCCAGACATCAGACCCAAGGTAGAGTTTTTGCCCTGACACAACAGGAGGCTAGCCGTTTCCCGAGTCTGATTCAAGGTACTATTTGAATAAATGCTTTTTCTGTGACTGCATTATTTGGTTTGGGCACTAGCCATTCTTTTATTTCATATGACTGTGCTACGAGGTTAGGTTTGAGTATGCATACATTGCCATATGACTTGCATGTATCTACCCCTACAGGAAACCGAGCCATTACCTCCCATGCTTGCTTGAATTGTATGATCCAATTTAATCATTGCTTGACCACCTTTGATTTGATTTGTATGCCCCTTATTGACATTGATATGCTTATTGGCATGAACTGGATGTCTGTGAATAATGCCACATGAGATTGTAGCCACAAATGCATTACTTTACCTGAGTGTGGGACTATGTCTAGTACTAAGGTTGAGTTATCTGATATGACCACCTCTCAGGCTAAGAAATCTTTAGGGCATGGTTGTCAAGGGTATCTAGTTTTCTTTTTAGTCCAGGCTGAGGTAGAAAAGGGTATAGATTAGATTCCTGTAGTAAGGGAATTTCCAAAGGTATTCCCTAAAGAGATTAGCGGGCTACCCCCAGAGAGAGAGGTAGAGTTTCCTATAGACATTATACCTGGGGCAAGTCCAGTGTCTAAAGCCCCGTATAGGATGGCTCCCACCGAGCTAGTAGAGCTTAAGAAATAGATAGAAGAGCTTTTAGAGAAGGGTTTAGAGAAGGGTTTCATCAGACCCAGTGTCTCGCTATAGGGAGCTCCAGTCTTATTTGTAAGAAGAAAGATGGGAGTCTTAGATTATGTATAGACTACTGGAAAATCAATAAAATCACCATTAGAATAAGTACCCTCTCCCTCGCATAGATGACCTCCTGAATCAATTAGTGGGAGCATCAGTGTTTTTTAAGATAGACCTCAAGTCGGGATACCCATCAGCTTAGAATAAAGGCTGAGGATATTCTTAAGACAGCTTTTAGAACTAGATACAGGCATTATAAATTTTTAGTTATGCCCTTCGGGTTGACGAATACACCCGCAGTATTCATGGATTACATGAACAAAGTCTTCAGGCCATATTTAGATAGGTTTGTAGTTGTCTTCATAGATGACATCCTCATCTACTCAAAAAATAGGGAGGAACATGAGCAGCACCTAAGATTAGCCTTGGAGACCCTGAGAGATAGATAGTTGTATGCTAAACTTAGTAAATGTGAGTTTTGGCTCACTGAGGTTCAGTTTCTAGGTCATTTGATCTCCCAAGCAGGGGTCACAGTAGATCCCCATAAGGTAGAGGCAGTGTTATAGTAGGAAAGACCTATGACAGTGACAGAGATTAGGAGCTTCCTAGGTTTAGCAGGTTATTATAGGAGGTTCATTCAGAGCTTTTCTTAGATAGCAATGCCATTGACCCTACTTACTAGAAAGAATGTGCCCTTTGTGTGGAATGAAAAATATAAGAGTAGTTTTCAAGCATTAAAGCACAAGTTAACCATGACCCCAGTTTTAGTACTCCCTGACCCTAAAAAAACTTTTATAGTATATAGTGATGCTTCTAAGAAAGGGTTAGGATGCTACTTATACAGAAAAGTCAAGTGGTAGCTAATGCTTCTAGACAATTGAGATCTCATAAAGAAAACTACCCCACACATGACCTAGAGTTAGTCGTAATGGTGTTTGCTTTGAAAATATAGAGACACTACTTATATGGGCCAGCTATAGAAATTCACAGCAACTACAAGAGCCTCAAATATTTGTTTAAACAGAAAGAGCTGAATATGAGGCAACAGAGATGGTTATAATTTTTGAAATATTATGATTTTACGTTGAAATACCATCTCGGTAAGGCTAATGTGGTAGCTGATACCCTGAGTAGAAAATCCATACACATGGCCTATATGATGATCCTAGAGCAGGAATTGATTGAGAGATTCAAAGATATGAATCTCTCCTGCTAGGTGTATTCGAGGAAATTATTAATGAGTGAAACCCAAATAGAAAATGACTTGAGGGATTAGATAAGAGAGGCCTAGCAAACAGATGATCACGTAAGTAAGATTAAAGCCTAGATAGCCCAGGGTAATATTCAAGAGTTCAATCTGTCTGAGGATGATATAGTGAGGTATAGGGGTAGGCTGTATGTACCTAGAAACACAAAAATTAGAGAAAAGATATTAGATGAGGCATATAAGAGCAAGTATACCATTCATCCGGGGTAGTAATAAAATGTACCAGGATTTGAAAAAAATGTTCTGGTGGCACGGAATGAAAACAGACATAGTAGAATATATCTCTCGATGTCTAGTATGCCAGAGAGTGAAAATAGAGCATCAGATGCCAGCTGAGTTACTTCAGCCCCTTAATATCCCAGAATGGAAATGGGATAGTATAGCGATGGATTTTGTCATAAGATTACCTAGGACATCATTGGGGTATGATGCAATATGGGTGATAGTGGATAGGTTAACAAAGTCAGCATACTTTTGACCTATGAAAGCCATTTATACCCTAAATAAATTAGCCCAACTGTACATCAAGGAGATAGTTAGACTACATAATGTGTCTAGGAGCATAGTGTCTAATAAAGATCCTAGATTCACATCGAATTTCTGGAGATCATTATAGGATGCTCTAGCCACCAAACTTAGATTTAGCATGACCTATCACCCTCAGACGGATGGACAAATAGAGAGAACCATCCAAACCCTAGAGGACATGTTGAGGGCATGTGTACTAGAGATGAAAAGAAACTTGGATACATTATTGCCTCTAGCGGAGTTTGCCTATAATAATAGTTATCATGCAAGTATACAGATGGCACTGTATGAGGCATTGTATGGGAGGAAGTGTAGGTCCCCAATGTGTTAGGTTGAGCTAGGAGAGCAGAGCCTCATAGGCCTAGAGTTAGTGGGCCAAACTTCCAGACAGATAAAAACTATTAGAAAGAAACTTCTGACAGCCCAGAGTAAATAGAAAAGTTAAGCAATTAAACATAGGCGGTCGTTCGAGTTTGAAATTAGAGACCATGTCTTTATTAAAGTGTCTCCAGTCACCGAGATAGGTCGGTCCATAAAAAGTAAAAAGCTTAGTCCAAAATACATAGGTCCTTCCCAGATTCTTGATAAAGTAGGACCTGTGGCTTACAAACTAGCCCTTTCCCCAAACTTAAGCCAAGTCCACAATGTATTCCATGTTTCACAGCTTAAAAAGTACCAGCCCGACCCCTCACATGTCATAGAATATGAGAATATGTAGTTACAGAAAGATCTATCATACATAGTATCACCAGATCAGATCGTGGACGTTAGACTTAAGCAATTACGGAATAAGATGATACCGTTGGTGAAAGTGGTTTGGAAGGGGTTATCTCCTGAGGAAGCCACTTAGGAACTAGAGGATGATATGAGGAAGAAACATCCAAAACTCTTCCTATGAGATATGTTACCTAAATTTTGAGGACGAAATTTTTAAAGGGGGGAGAATTGTAATGTCTAATTTTTGTTAAATGATGAAAACGAACGCATTTTCAAAGAAAGTCCCCTGAAATGAATTAGTTAAGGTCCTAACAAATTTGAGCAACATTTTAGATTCCAAAAAATGAGAATTCTAGCCTTAGATGGAAGGAAAAATAGAGCTAGAATGAAGAAACAAATTTTGACGGAAACCTTGCGAAACATAATGGTATTTTCGTAATTTTGAGCAAATTTTTTGGAATTCACACAAGAGGGCTTTTTAAATGAAAGTTTTGAGTTTTTCAGGGTTCTCAGAGGCCCTGAAAACTATGGGAAGCCCCGGGACAATTAAATCCCCTCCGGTGGACGTTTTTCAACGTCAGTGCACCCGAACTTTGATGGGTTCATTCGGGATGGATTTAGCCCCGATTTAAGTGATTCCAAAGGCATTTTATTTAATTGGGAACCTAAATTTTATAATAAAAAAGATGGTTCTAACAAAGGAGCTAAAATGAAGGAGAAACAAAAATACAAAGTATGTAGGGCAAAATTAAAATTTTTGAAAAAGTCACTTTTCTACACCTATATATAGGTAGGGCCTCACACTCTCCCTCATTTAGCATCAGATCCCCCAAACTAGAAGCAAAACCCTAGGAGAGAGGTGCACAAGAAAGGAAGAAGAAGGAGGAAGAAATCTAAGCTTAAGGTATGTTTCTATGGTGATTTTTCATGCTTTTCTTCATCCATACCTCCTCTCCTCCCTTCTCCTTGGTTTCCTTTAATTAAAATGTAGTTTATAAATCTGATTCAAGGGAGAAATTCAAGGAAAATTTCGGATTTGAGGAGAGGAGCTTAGAGAAAGCAAGAATCAAGCCAAAATAAGCAAGGAAACTAGGTAAAATTTCATCCTATGGTTGATGCTTTCACCCACCCTTCTTCTCCATTTGCCTAACCCTAGGAACCATAGGAAGATCTAATTTTCAAGCCCAACCAAGCATGAATCTTAGGTATTTGAGGGAGAAGAACAAGAATATGCAAAGAAAACAACAAAATAACCATTAGATTTCAAGATGCAAATTCTAGGGTTTTGTGTGCACCTTACAAATTTTAATTTTGTGTGATCATTCTTAGGTTTAATTAAGAGTTTAAATGAGTTCTTGAGACCCCTAAGATGTTCCCCACAAGTTTCCTCCTTTAAGAAAACAAAGAAATCTCCATAGAGGCCAACGAAGCTCATAGTCTTGGCCAAAGCATGTTCATATAGCTAGGGAGAGTTTTAAATTTTTCTAAGGCCATTCTTGAGTTATATTTGATGAATGAAAATGGGGAGAGGCCTTAGAAAAAATTTAGAACTCATAGAAAGTGATTTGGTATCTTAGGTTCCATATTATGACCTAAAGAAGCAACATGATGTTAGGCT
The DNA here is from genome assembly GCA_026724425.1 of Erythrophleum ivorense. Lineage (NCBI taxonomy): Eukaryota > Viridiplantae > Streptophyta > Magnoliopsida > Fabales > Fabaceae > Erythrophleum > Erythrophleum ivorense. The sequence continues at coordinate 15,310,872 of JAIUCV010000010.1, forward strand.
CTTTGTTTTAATTGTGTGATAATTCCAAGAGGCTTAAAAGGAGTCAAGAATCATATTTGAAAGGAAAGAATGGAGCCTAGAAATTATTTGAGGGGTATTACTTCATTAGGTTCATTTATGGACTATAATGGAACTTATAGAGCAATCTAGTATCTAAGCAAGTTGTATGACCTTAGAGTTTGTTTCCTGAACCTAATTGGCTTTCATAAATTGTATCTAGGCCAAGAGAAACCTTCTCCCCAAGTTTGTGGGTGTGTGGCCAAAAGAGGATGCTTGAATTTCAAGGAAAAAGTGTGTAATTGTGTGCAAGGTAGCTCTCTCCACATTCTCTCATGCATGGATGCGTGTTTAGCTTGTCTTAGAATGTATGTATGTGTATTTTTAAGCCATGAAAAGTATGCTAGCATGATTTTATATGCTATGATTTCATGATGATATATTATGTTTTCAAATAAATGTCGGATGTTTGTTTGAGTTTCCTTGAGTGTGGAGAGGCCAAGAGCTCTTAACCATGGTGAGGATGAGCCAAGAATCCTTGAGATTAGTTAAGACAAAGCGAAGAGTTTCTTAAAAGCAAAGTGGGCTCCCAAGAGTATGGTTGAGTATAAAAATCTCTTAAAGAATGGGTGAGGCAAGTGCAAAATCCATGAGGAAAAGTGTAAGGCCAATCCATCCACTTGGTGAGCTCTTGAATGTCTTATATGACTTGTTTACATGCCAAGCTTGCTTCTTGAATGTTCATCACTTACATGACATCCATGCATGCATTTTCAAGACTTGCTTTGCATATATTATGTATGATTGAATGAGAGATAAGCTATTGGGATTCTTTGAATCTCATCCCCTCCTCTCCAATGATCTCACATGCTAGGTGGACTAAGTGGACAAGGTAATGGGAGCTGACCACCTTGAAGAAAAGAGATTGACAACCATATGCATAGTTTTTGTATGACCAAATGGTTGTCAATCTTCTTTCTTCAATGTTGTTGGCTCCCCTTACCATATCCACTTAGTCCACCTAGCATATTAGATCATTGGAGAGAAGGGAATGAGATTCAAAGAATCTCAATAGCTCATCTCCCATTTAATCAAACATAATATATGCAAAGCAAGCCTTAAAATTGCATGCATGGTTATCATAGAAGTCATGAACATTTAAGAAGCAAGTTTGGCATGTGAATAAGTCATACAAGACATTCAAGAGCTCACGAAGTGTTTGGATTGGCCTCACACTTTTCCTCATGGATTTTGGACTTGCCTTACCCATTCTTCAAGGTGGTTGGCTCCCATTACCTTGTCCACTTGGTCCACCTAGCATGTGAGATCATTGGAGAGGAGGGAATGAGATTCAAAGAATCCTAATAGCTCATCTCCTATTCAATCATACATAATATATGCAAAGAAAGTCTTGAAAATGCATGTATGGATAAAATGAAAGTCATGAACATTCAAGAAGCAAGCTTAGCATGTGAACAGGTCATACAAGACATTCAAGATCCCACCAAGTGTTTGGATTGGCCTCACACTTTTTCTCATGGATTTTGGACTTGCCTCACCCATTCTTTAAGAAATTATTGGACTCAACCATACTCTTAGGTGCCCACTTTGCTTTTGGGAGACTCTTTACTTTGTCTCAACCAATTTTAAGGGTTCTTGGCTCATGCTCACCATGGTCAAGAGTTCTTGGCCTCTCCACACTCAAGCAAACTCAAACAAACATCATACATTCATTTGAAAACATAATATGTCATCATGAATCATGGCATATAAAATCATGCTAGCATACTTTTCATAGCTTGAAAATACACACACATATTCTAAGACAAGCTAAACACATATCCATGCATGAGAGAAGGTGGAGAGAGCTACCTTGCACACAATCACACACTTTTTCTCTTGAAATTCCCTCTTTTGCTTTAGCCACACACCCACAAACTTGTGGACATGGTTTCTCTTGTCTTAGATACAATTTATGGAAGCCAATTAGGTTCATGAAACAAATTCTATGGCCACACAACTTACTTAGACACTAGGTTGTTCTATAAACCCCATTATGGTCCATAAATGCACCTAATGAAGCAACACCCTCAAATGAATTCTAGGCACCATTCTTTCCTTTCAAATATGATTCTTGACTCCTTTCAAGTTTCTTGGAGTCATCACACAATTAAAATGAAGAGCTTAGCTACATGTTGCTTCTTTAGGTCATAATATAGAACATAAAGAACCAAATCACTTTCTATGAGTCCTAAATTTTTTCTAAGGCCTCCCCTTATGTTCATTCATCAAATATAACTCAAGAATGACCTTAGAAAATTTTAAAACCCTCCCTAGCTATGAGAACTTGCCTAGGCCGAGATTATAGGGGTTTTTGGCCTCCTTGGAGATTTCTTTGTTTTCTTGAAGGAGGAAGCATGTGGGGAGCATCTTAGGGATCTTAGGAGCTCATTTGAACTCTTAATTAGGCCTAGGAATCATCACACAAAATCAGAATTTGGAAGGAACACTTGAAACCTTAAAATTTGCATCTTGAAATCTAATGGTTATTTTGTTGTTTTCTTTGCATATTCTTATTCTTCTCCCTCAAAGAGCTAAGATTCATGCTTGGTTGGGCTAAAAAATCAGATCCTCCTATGGCTCCTAGGGTTAGGCGAAATGGAGAAGAAGGGTGGGTTAAGATATCAACCATAGGAAGAGAAATTACTTAGTTTCCTTGCTTATTTTTGCTTGAATCTTGCTTTCTCCAAGCTCCTCTCTTCAAATCCGAAAATTCCCTTGAATTTCTCCCTTGAATCAGATTTATAAACTCCATTTTAATCAAAGGAAAGAAAGGAGAAGGGAAGAGAGGAAGTGTGGATGAAGAAAAGCATGAAAAACTACCATGGAAACATACCTTTAAGCTTGATTTTCTCCTCCTCCTCTTCTTCCCTTGGTGCACCACTCTCCTAGGGTTTTTCTTCTAATTTGGGGCAAAATAATCTAAAGCTAAATGTGGGAGAGTGTGAGGCGCCACCTATTTATAAGGGAGGAAAAATCACTTTTTCAAAAATTCCTATTTTGCCCTTCGTTCTTTGCATTTTTGTTTCTCCTTCGTTTTAGCACCTTTTTTAGAACCATCTTTTCTCTTATGAAATTTAGGTTCCCAATTTAGTAAAATGCTTTTGGAATCACTCAAATCAGAACTAAAACCTTCCCGAATGAATCTATCAAAGTTCGAGCACACTGACATTAGAAAACGTCCACTAGATGAGATTTAACTGTCTCAGGGCTTTCCATGGTTTTCAAGGCCTTCGAGAACCCTAGAGAACTTAAAATTTTCATTTAAAAATCCCTCCTATGTGAATTCCAAAATTTGCTCAAAATTACAAAAATGCCATTACGTTTCGTAAGCTTTTTGTAAGGAATTGTTTCTTCATTCTAACTCCATTTTTCTTTCCATCTGAGCCTGGGATTCTCATTTTTAGGAGTGTAGAATGCTTCCTAAATATTTTGGCACCTTAACTATCTCATTTTATGGGACTTCCTTTTGTAATCGGTGAATTTTGTTCGTTTACGGAGAAACCGTATGTTACGTTTCTCACGTTTTCTCTTGTTTTCAGAGAACCGAATGTTACATTTCTCGCCTCTTTAAATAAATTTTATCCTCAAAATTTGGGCTACACTTTCTCTTACTCTTTTCTTTTCTAGCTAACTACTCTTTTCTTTCCCTTCTTCCTGGCTCTATACGCTTTCTCAGTGATTTCATTCTTTCAAATTTTCTTGTAGCTAGGGATTTTTTATTGCTAGTTCTTAATAAGGGCTCTATTGCTATAAAATACTAGCTAGTTCTCTCTCATAAGGGAAATAAATTTCTGATTCTTGAGGCCTATCTTAGGAGAGCTTACTAATTATGTCGGGTTAGTGTTAACCCGTTCACAGGATTAACGTTTCTTTTAGTGGACTCATTTACACATCTCGGGAGGTAACTTATTTCATATCATGTCTCCCGTATCCTCTCTGAATGGCTTCTCATAACATCTCATTATCTTTTCTAATCATTAGAGCCATCAGAGGTTTCTATTTGTCTGTTTATTTACACGTTCCATCTATTGTTTATCTCTGCATTTTTTTTACTAGTTCATCCCACGATTACAATTTACATTCTTTCTATCATAGGCCTTACATCTTAATTACTTACTGGGATTATAGCTCTTTTGAGGAGTTTTTGATTTTAATGACCTCAGTTTCTCTGTTTACTTTATATCTGTCTCTATAGGCTGGGACTTTTTCTCACTTTCTTTACTCACTTACAGTGGCATTTTATAATCCCTCATTTCAACACTGGTAGGCCTAACATATACCTCATACTGGCACCAAAGAGCTAGTACTACTGACTACTACTAGGCTCTGATGGGATGCTAGCTATTCTTATAATTTTACTCACTGGAGATATACTGTACCACTTACCTCATGTAGAATTGCACCTGACCCCTTTCTGAATAAATAAGCTAGCATGTGGGGATCTCTCTATCCCTCGGTCAGGGCTACTGTCTGCTAAGTAGTGGTTCATCTAGCTCTAGCTTGGAAAAGCTCATTTCTTGCTTTCCTCATCCCATACACTATGCTCATCTCTAAAGAGAGCTAGTCAGTGGTCTAACTGTCTGAGTAAAGCCTTCATATCTCTGTGGCAACGATCTACCAGATTCAGGAGGTCTGTAGTCTCTGAGATAAAAGCTAACTAAAATTGCACTGATCTCTAAGACTAATTACTCTGTAAAAACTATCTCAAGCCGTCATCTCACTAGAGAACTATCATGCTATGGCTAGGGCTCTCTGTAACTCTATGGGATCTACTGTGACCCTTGGGTCTACTGCGACCTCTCAGAGCTCTGCTAGAGTCTATTACAACCCGCTGTGCTATGTTGGGATCTACTGGGATCTATCTCTGAGAGATGTCAAAGCCTAAGATTACTATATATGATAGTAAAATACATGCTCATTAAGTTCGGTAACCATCACTCATAATAGCTAAGGCTAAACTCAGAGGTACATCGTGCTTTTCCTGTGAAGTAGGTTCTGTGTCATCTGATTCTCTAGGATACCGTCATACTAATATTTAGGAGCATCTTAATTTTTGGTCATCGCTTTGCATGGGATCCTTAGATTTCCACTTTAGCTCCTTTTTGCTTGGGCTTTCTTTTTTTACTCTATTGGCTTACTTACTTACATATGCTCATTCTAGCCTTCCTCTCATATCCTGCAGTTTCTGATTATGCCAATGTTCTGCTTTAAATGCCTTGGCATTAGGGCATCTCACACTGAATGTGGTTAACATCTCTGGCAGGAGTTAGGCTATGCACTGGTCCTTATTTATTTCAGTTATACATATACTATAAGGGACTAAGGCTATGCATACTGGATCTGAACATTCTCTACTAGGGATCCCTTTTTGCATGCTTTTCTCATCATTTTGATATTATTGGAATCCATTTACCTCTCATTTCTGACTCATTTTATTCTTTAACTAACTAGGATACCTTTCAATTATTAGGATACTTTGGTGATTGATGTCATCATTTACTATGTACTTAAGTCACATTACTATTAGGTTGATCAGGCCTAATATCATGTGACCATTATTGTAAGCAAACCATAACATAAAACACTAATACACGAGTGTCTCATGACTGAGCTCAAGGCCACTATTGCTTGTATATTGCAAGTTTCCAAATAATCTAAAGTACCTCTCTCTTACTTTTCTCTATCAGCCATATTCTTGTAGAGTGCTCTAGGAAAGTAGGATTCTTCCTCTACTACATCCCAAGATCTCTCTACATTGCCCGCTTGTTTTACTCCGGGCAGTATTATGTTAGAAGGGCGTCTATGCCAAGGACGAGTGTGCTTTTTTAAGCACTCAAGTACATTAACTGAATATCTATTCTCGATCTAGTATGTCCTCGGCTTGAACATTGTCATATCTTCTCTTTCTACCTTTCTTATCCTCTTACTTAAGTAAAAGGATATTCTACTACTGGCTATTTCTGTTGCCACTTTAGGTTTCTTTACTCTCAAGAGCACTTGCATTTTCCTGGGGTTCCTTCACTTATTCACTATTTATAACATCAAGGGGGTCTACTTTTCACTCATACTCTTACTTTGCTCTTAACCAGACCATCCCTTGGTAAGAAGAATTCTATTTCATATAATCTTAGGAATTTCATTCTATGGCGCTCTCAGCTGACACTCTTTTTTTTGCATAATAGAAGATTCGCCTTCTAAGGCCATCTCTAGCTCCCTCGAGCTTTTCTAGGGTACAAAGGCACTAGCTATTTTTCTTAGCTCGTTTCTATATTCAGATCAAAGTTAGGCTTTTTCTCTATTCAGCCTCTTTAGCCTCACCCCAAGAGCACAATATACCATTTCTAGAGTTTTACTAACCCAATCCAGGACATGTACTTTCATTGTCCGGACTCTATCTTACTAAAACTTATGCTCTACTGGGTGCTCTAATTACTCACGTGCCTTAACCCTATATCATTCTCATATTAGGGAGCTCGTCTAACTAACTATTAGACCCCCATCCGTTTACCTCTCTGGCTCAATTTACTCATCTAGTCATGACTAAAGCGAGGGTATCTTTTTTTTAGCTAGTTTCTCGACTCTTCATCGCTTCCTTTATTACTATACTTTATGACTCAGGGGGGTTTATCTAGGGGAATTTGCTAACCACTACTGGGTGGTTTTCCTGACTTAGAATGTTTCATCTTTCATTTCTTGATCCAGGAAGAACTTTCATTGAGCCTTTCATTTACATATCTCACCTAGAACGATGCTACTGGTCATCTCCTCTAGGCGTTAACTTATGCTTAGCCTAGGCTAGCCATCTCATCAGACTTGTAACTTACTACTATCCTCATTCCTTTCTGAGCCTCTGTTATTGGGCTACTCATACTTACTTCTAGGAGTTACCTATGAGGTCCTCTAGGTGTTACCTATGAGGTACACCTTTCTAGGCCACTCGCTATGTTCCTCACTGTTGGTAATCTTATCTTATGTTATTTTGACACTACACTAACATTATATCATTTAGTGTCTCACTGGCTAGCACTCTAGGTTGAAGTCAATGCCTCATAGGCGGGTCTCAACAACCTCATTATGCCTGTGCCTAACTTCTTCTGTGTTAAGCTCTTTTCTTAGTTTCAACTACTTGGCCTATGGATTTCTTACTGATCTTTCATAACTATTAAATATCTTTTTCTCTACTTATACTGGGGATTCCTGCTTTGTGTGGATCAATTGATCCCTTATCAATTCATTCCTTAAGTTGGCCTGAATATGACTAACAAGGCATTCATGGTACCATTTGTCACGGCTAACATGTCATTTGCCCAAATGGTCTCAAACCTCCTGCGTCTCATTTTGGCCTTTTCATCCATACTTATGCACATTTACATCAAACTTCCAAAATGCATACCTTAGTATTACATATCCAAATTACATTCTAGGGTTCATGCAACATATCCATACATTTATACATCACATAATATCATAGTTACACGTGTCTAAGGGGTCATAGACCATATACATCAAAGGGTTCCATTAATTGACATAAATATGACCCTAAAGAGACAAAACTCAAGCATTTGGTTATCAAAACTCTTTCCTTCAAGGAGGTTGGCTCCTATTACCTTGTCCACTTGGTCTACCTAGTATGTGAGATCATTGGAGAGGAGAGAATGAGATTTAAAGAATCCCAATAGCTCATCCCCCATTCAATCATACATAATATATGGAAAGAAAGTCTTGAAAATGCATGTATGCATAAAATGAAAGTCATGAATATTCAAGAAGCAAGCTTAGCATGTGAACAAGTCATACAAGACATTCAAGATCTCACACAGTGTTTGGATTGGCCTCACACTTTTCCTCATAGATTTTGGACTTGCCTCACCTATTCTTTAAGAAATTCTTAGACTCAACGATACTTTTGGGAGCCCACTTTGCCTTTGGAAGACTCTTTGCTTTGTCTCAACCAATCTCAAGGGTTCTTGGCTCATCCTTACCATGGTTAAGAGTTTTTCGCCTCTCCACACTCAAGAAACTCAAGCAAACATCATACATTTATTTGAAAACATAATATGTCATCATGAATCATGGCATATAAAATCATTCTAGCATACTTTTCATAGCTTGAAAATACACATACACACATTCTAAGATAAGTTAAACACATATCCATGCATGAGAGAAGGTAGAGAGAGCTACCTTACACACAATCACACACTTTTTCTCTTGAAATTCCCTCTTTTGCTTCGGCCACACACCCACAAACTTGTAAAGATGGTTTCTCATGTCCTAGATACAATTTATGGAAGCCAATTAGGTTCATGAAACAAATTCTAAGGCCACACAACTTGCTCATACACTAGGTTGTTTTATAAACCCCATTATGGTCCATAAATGCACCTAAAGAAGCAACACCCCTCAAATGAATTCTAGGCTCCATTCTTTCCTTTCAAATATGATTCTTGTCTCCTTTCAAGCTTCTTGGAGTCATCACAAATTAAAACGAAGAGCCTAGCTACATGTTGCTTCTTTAGGTTATAATATAGAACATAAAGAACCAAATCACTTTCTATGAGTCCTAAATTTTTTCTAAGGCCTCCCCTGATGTTCATTCATCAAATATGACTTAAGAATGACTTTAGAAAATTTTAAAACCCTCCCTAGCTATGAGAACTTGCCTAGGCCGAGATTATAGGGGTTTTTGGCCTCCTTGGAGATGTCTTTGTTTTCTTGAAGGAGGAAGCATGTGGGGAGCATCTTAGGGATCTTAGGAGCTCATTTAAACTCTTAATTAGGCCTAGGAATCATCACACAAAATCAGAATTTAGAAGGAACACTTGAAACCCTAGAATTTGCATCTTGAAATCTAATGGTTATTTTGTTGTTTTCTTTGCATATTCTTATTCTTCTCCCTCAAATATCTAAGATTCATGCTTGGTTGGGCTAAAAAATCAGATCCTCCTATGGCTTCAAGGGTTAGGCGAAATGAAGAAGAAGGGTGGATGAAGATATCAACCATAGGAAGAGAAATTACCTAGTTTCCTTGCTTATTTTTGCTTGAATCTTGCTTTCTCCAAGCTCCTCTCTTCAAATCCGAATATTCCCTTGAATTTCTCCCTTGAATCAGATTTATAAACATTTTAATCAAAGGAAAGAAAGGAGAAAGGAGGAGAGGAGGTGTGGATGAAGAAAAGCATGAAAAACTACCATGGAAACATACCTTTTTAAGCGTGATTTTCTCCTCCTCCTCTTCTTCCCTTCGTGTGCCACTCTCCTAGGGTTTTTATTTTGAGTTGGGGCAGAATAATCTGAAGCTAATTGTGGGAGAGTGTGAGGCACCACCTATTTATAAGGGAGGAAGAAGCACTTTTTCAAAAATTCTCATTTTGCCCTTCGTTCTTTGCATTTTCGTTTCTCCTTCATTTTAGCTCCTTTTTTAGAACCATCTTTTCCATTATAAAATTTAGTTCCCATTTAGTAAAATGCCTTTGGAATCACTTAAAGTGGAGCTATAACTTTTCTGAACAAATTTGTCAAAGTTCGGACACACTGATGTTGGAAAACATGCACCGGAGGGGATTTAAATATCCCAGGGCTTTCCATAGTTTTCAAGGCCTCTAAGAACCCCAGAGAACTCAAAAATTTCTTTTAAAAATCCCTCCTATGTGAATTCCAAAAGTTGCTCAAAATTACGAAAATGCCATTACATTTCGTAAGGAATTGTTTCTTCATTCTAACTCCATTTTTCTTTCCGTTTCAGCCTAGAATTCTTATTTTTAGGAGTCTAGAATGCTTCCCAAATTTCTTAGGACCTTAACTATCTCATTTTGGGGGACTTCCCTTTGTATTCAGTGAATTTTGTTCATTTACAGAGAAACTATACGTTATGTTTCTGACATTTTTTCTTATTTTCAGAGAACTTGATGTTACATTGCACATGTCAATATGCTCATGCATGCATTTGTAAGATTTATTTTGCATCTTTTATATGTGATTGAAAGAGAAATGAGCTATTGGGATTCTTTGAATCTCATTCCCTCCTTTCCAATGTTCTAACATGCTAGGTGGACTAAGAGAGGAGGGAAATGGGAGCCAACCACTTGAGAGATGAGAGCATGACATCAAAGTTTAGAGATTTTGTTTCTTTAAAGCCATATAAATGGAAAATGTTGTAATCCATGGTTGTATATGTCCTATGATGTTATGAATATGTATAATTATGTTAATGTATCATGTACAAATGAAGTTTAAGGTTGTATGTATGGAAATGTGATGGCAAATTTGCATTATGGAAGTGCATGCATAAATGGAAGTAGAATAGTCAAATTGAGATGCATGAGATTTGGGACCACTTGGGCATTTTATACAAGTCATATTCATGCTTTTAAACATGCCTAAGAGGTGCCAAACATCAAGAGAAGTCATTTGAACACTTTGGTATCTTATATGGAGCAAAAATTGACCATATTGAAAACCTATACCACTTTTTGTCCAAATGAGCTCTTCTTGATATGATATTTGGCATGCATTTAGAGCTTGTTGAAATATTTTTAGGAAGCTAAAGTGCATAATTTTCGGAGGTCTATAGAATATTTGATGAATTTTTAAAATTGGGAAAAATTCTGATTTTGGTTCATGATACTGTTCACACTGGTCCAAAAATGAATTCTATCACTCAGGGGGCAAATGATGTCCAATTGTCACAAACTTTTATAGGAAGAAACTAGACATTTCCAGTGAATTGTGACAACTAGAATCACCTCAATTGGATATCTAGAGAGAGAGATATGAATTTTTAAAATTTCTGTCCAGTATCAGGGATGCAGACTAACCTTAGGTATTGTTTGATTAGTTTTCGATGCCTAGACATGCCTAGACTAGTTTGAAATTATTTTTGCCCTCTAGCTAACATCTGGAGCTTTCCAGATTGGTATCATTTACATGGATTGGAGTATTTTTGGAATTAATTGGACATTTTTTAAATTTGTAGTAGAAAGCTATATCAGTACCAGTAGCTAGTTAGACCTCTACACATTTTTGAATGTCAAATGCCTTCTGTGTGATGTTTCATGGCCTGGATATATTTTTAGCATAAATTAGACATATGTAGCTTTTCAAAATGGTCAAGAATGCATGATTTTGATTTTTTAGAATTAGTTATGATTTTCCAAAGTTAGTGATAGAAAAGGGAGAATTCTGGCCGAAAATACAACTATGAATTTTATGTATCCCCTTGCTTTGCACGAGTTGTAAGCCACTTTTGGTGATGGAAATGAGTTGGATCTATGTAATTAAATATTAGAATGTGATGCATGAGCTCACATGGTCCACGGGACACCGAATGAAAAATTTATACGTGATGTAATGCTAAAATATTCATTATTTTAATTGATTTTTCTTGCTCCTTCATAAAATGCATGATGTGAAGCATGAGAATAGCATGAGATAAGCTAGAGAATTATAGTGTTACAACTAGTGTGTGTTTCAACGTGAGTTTGTGCTAGAAAATAGAGTGAATGGCTGGACAAGTGTTAGTGTGACTGCAACATGGGTCAGTGGATGTGTTTAATGTGGTGTTTGTTATGCATGTGATTATATGAGTGAGTGTACATGGCTGGAGTTGCTGTTTTGCCTCATGGGTATAATGGATATATGTATGGAATGATGTGTGTTTGTGTGATGTCCATGTATGCATGAGTGAGCTGAATGTCTACCTGGATAAGTGAGTATATATGTTAGCTATGTGTTTATTCATGTATGATTCCAAGTGCACATCATCCTTCATTCTCCCATTTTTCTAATTTTTTTATTTTCCAAATATTCATTAAAGATATGAACCATTTATTCTTTCTCTCAAATTGCACACATGAAGCCTTCATCTCTTCTTCAAATTAATTTCCCATTCAAACTCCAATTGCCATTGAAAATTTGCACAAAAGAGTGAGAAAAATCAAGTAGGAGTATTTACAAAATTAGTTAAAGAAATTTATGCATTAAAAATCCAAAGGTTTGGTAAATTAATTCCTAAAGTGCAAAGAATGGCTAATAAAATAAAATCTCATCTAATTAAAACCCAGAAGCCATATTTAATCATCAAAATATCTAAATTAAGAGGAATAAAATGTATGAAAATAGCCTTTATCACATGCACTAAGGCATGATCATTCTCTTTAGAATGCACTGAGTCGTGATCATGCTTACTGAGGAGTTTGTGCTATGATTGTGCCTCATCCCTTTTTTTCTCTAGCCAATAACATGTTATATTTGATTGCTACTTTGGGATGGTAGTTACTTGAAGTTAAACTTGTTTATTTAAGAATTTGCATAATTTGCTTGTTACTTTTCTTTAAATTAAGTATTATATTGATTTGATTATACATGTAAATGGAATTTCTCTTAATTATTGAGATTTATATCTCACCCCAGTTGTGGGCTAACATTTGTAGGTGAAGACTCTTCTACTACGGATAAGGAGAAACTATTGGATGTCAATCCTTAGTTTGAGAACTTATGTGGGATTCTGCACTTGGACAATTTGGTTCAGTTGTAGATGTTACTTTTAGTAAGCTAAACTTTGTATACTATAATGTTCCATTCATATATTACTAAGTGTAGGTAATTGCGTATTTTGTAACTTGGGGTGAACCTCATAGGATTAGGCCTTAAATTACATTTAACCTGATGACTTTGCTTGTAATTGAGTAATTATGATGTTATGTGTACATGAAGGATTATTTTATCCAATGATTAATGTGGTTATGATACTCACTCTTATTGCTAGCCTTGTTACTATCAAAGGGTAAATTGCTATCATGTATGATAGAATATCAATATTGAATTTTGTATAATTGTGGTTCTATTTTGGATTATGGAGTAGAAGCCTTAATAATTTGCTTTTGGTGCCTTGCTTATATGGAATGTGAAATGGTCCATTCCTTGGTGTTGTCCTAGCATATTATGTTGCCATAAGTCTTATTTGGATGATTTTAGGATATGGTGTAGTCATATTTTAAGTTTAAGGTTGTGTCAGAGTTTTAGGGATGTGGACAAGCTCAATTTATCAATTGAAACTTTCTCAAAGTGGTTAGATGAATTTAGATGATGTATTGTGGATTTAAGGTTGCCATTTAAAGCTATTCCTTTCCATTTATTGTCATTGAGAAATCCTAGTGTTGTCATATTAGAGTTTGATTGGTTTGGTTAACCTTTAAGTCCTTAAGTTATGTAAGATATTTGGTGGTGATTATAGGAAGGAAAACCTTTTAAAAGCCTTGCCTTTTAGCCATAGAATGATCCTAGGATTGAGTTTGAGGTGGTAGTAACTTGTTGGTTCATACATTTAAATGTTTAGGGTCAGTAGGTATTTGAGTTACAACCTAATTCTCTTAAGTTATGACCAAAATGCATTAGAAGTGTCATAGTAGCCAATCATGCCATAGTGTGACTCTAGGTTTCAAGAGGAAGTGTGGTCTACTATCATCTTGCTGCAATGAAACCCTTCTTGGCCATAGCGAAAATCATGTATGTCTAGGAAATTTGGTTTAAACTTGTGTTTAACCATGGTGGGGGCTTTCTAGCTCACAACAAAAATGTAAAATGGGGTTTTAGGAGTTTCTAAAGGCCATTTAAGCCATGACATAACTTTTTAAAGTCGCAACTTGAATCATGATATCCCTGTTTCACTTCTTTGTTTTTCCCATGTTAATGATGAATAATGGTTAGTGACTTAACAAACACTTATTTTAATACTTTTCAATGGTAATTTGAGTGGAATGGCTAGGCTTAATGGGAATTATGTTGACATGTGAATATGAATCTCATTGTATCGTCTTAGTAGTGTAATTTGTTGATATAGAACTTTAAAATCTCTCATATTTTTGTATCTTGGTGATTCATTAACTAATTTTATATATTAATTACAACTAACCTAAAATGTGATTATGTTGTTTAGCTTAATTAGGAACTAACAACATTACATATGGCAATCCCATTTGAAGAACACATACATACACACACTCTCTCTCTATCACATCCTCATAATTAAAACTATTTATGGAACATATTAATCGAGAATTAGTAAGGGGGATAAATAGATTAGAGAAATTAGGTAAACTAAAAGTTTTATGAATTCACCTAATTGATTCTTAGAATATGAGATTTTAATTGATTAAGATTTAGACAAATTTACTTAGGCATAATTAATTTCTAAACTTAGGATTAATTAAGTAAAGATAGCGTTATAATATTTAGGACACACCATAAAGCAAGTGGGCCCCATTTGATAATGTAAATTGGTCTATTGAGAATAGTCAAAGCCACTATAAGAAATTTATTATTACTCACACTAAATATCAGCCATCGTTTGCTTCAAGGCCCTACACAACACTCATTGCACTCTTTTATGCATCCAGCCATGTAAGATGACTACTAAAAAGAAAAGGGTAAAGCATTCAATTTACTACATCTATTATTTCCTTTTTGCATTTTTTACCACAATGGAGAAAGAGGGGGGAGAGAGAGAGAGAAGTGAAATGTAATATCCTATGATTTAATAATTCAAAATAGTTCTTAAAAAGTGGAATAAATTATTTAAAAGGGGTCACAAGACTAGAGAAGGGTTGTATGAGTCAAAAGAAACTAAAATTTAAAATCATATGATTAATGAAAGAGGACCTTGAAATAAAATGAATTGAGGCAAATTAAAGATAGATTGCTAAATAGAGCATCTAGAAATGAGATTAGGAAACCAAGGATGGCCCAAAATCAGAGCTAAAATGATTAAATGGAATAAACCAAAAACGTATTGGCAAAATCATAATTTCAAGAAAATTTTAAGAAGCTTGAAGGAGGAACTTTTAAATGATAAAATTGAGTTCACTAGGGCTTTCATAAGCTCAAAAAATCATAGAAACTATCATAAAAGTTAAAACCCTTCAAATTTGAATTTAGGTTGTCAGTTGACCAAAATTTTGACTGAATAGTTTGGTAAGATTTTAAATCTAAAAAAATTTTCAAATAAATGCTTTTGTCAAACTAGAGAGCCTTGAGTTTTATGTGGAAAAGATGGTTTCCGAAAAGGATACGAAATAAGCTCAAATAGAGAGATTGAAGTTGTAGGACATAATGAGAATTTTGAAATTTGTTATAAAAATCTTCTTCCACCTCACATATAGCCACACCACCTTTTCATCTCCTTCAAACCAACTTAGGAGCTTCTGAACCAACAACCATGGCATCCAAATTATGGAAGGAGAGAGAGAGAAAAGGGAAGCCAAAGAGGTAAGAAAATATGCCAAATCTCATGCTATGGTAGTTAAAAGCCTTACTCTACTCTTTTTGCTCCTTTTAATGGTGGTCTTGGCCTCTTGAAAAGATTAGTTTGATGGTTGAACACTTAAGGGAAATAAGGAATTTGAAGCAACCGATTGCATCGCAAAAATCTCCATTGGACAAGGATTCAAACAAGGTATAGTGCCATATCAAAAACTTGTTTTTCCTTGGTGTTCTTGTCTCTCTTTTGTTTGACCAAGATAAGCAAGATGAGAAGGGGCTTGAGTTTGATGAAACCATAGTAGAATTAGGGGTTTTGAAGGGTGAGGATTCATATTATGCCATTAAAATTAACAAAGAAGCTAAAAAATGGCTAATAGCTCACTTAGGGTTTAGATTAACCCTAGAAAGATTCAAAGTCTTAGGAGAGTTAATTAAACTCTCTACTATCATAATTGAATGAGATGTGAATCATAGATATCTTAAAGCCTTGGAATTCCTTGGGAATTGAACAAAACTCCATGGAAGCTATTAGTAGTGGGTGGTTTGACCAAGGCAAAGATTGGATACTTCAAAAGTTATTTTGATGATTCCAAGGTTGCTAGTGGTCTAAGTATGAATTATAAACATTAAAGGAACCATTGGTTTGAATTTAGAAACCTTATTTTAGAAGGTGAAAATTTAAGGTTCAATTAGGCCTAAAGGATCAACTTGGTGTTAGGCTTCTTAAATCAAGCTTATGATGGCTCTAATGAGTTCTAATAGAGTCATATAACTGATATTGAGTGAGGTTTTGAAGCCAAGAAATTAATTTTTAAGAGTTGCTTTAGAAGGCATTCAATTGAACCATATGTATACCTAAAGTTCTAGATGACTGATATAAGGCTAATATGGATGTGAGTATGGTTCCATTGATTGTTTTGTGCTTTATATGATGTGTCTAGGCCAAACAAGGGAGAGCATATCCAAGGATAGCTATAAGGCCATGGAATCAAACGAAGAGATCAAGGGGAATTTGTTGGACTTTATGTGACAAGATAGCTTTTCCTTCATTCTTATGTATGTCTACCTGCTGTAATATCTGGTCCTTTAAAAACAAGAGAAAATGCGAGAAATGTAACGTATGGTTTCTCCATAAACGTATGAAATTCACTGGATATAAAAAGAAGTCTCCAAAATGAATTAGTTAAAGTCCCAAAAAATTTAAGTAGCATTCTAGACTCTTAAAAATAAGAATCCCAGGCTCAGACGGAAAGAAAAATAGAGCTAGAATGAAGAAATGAATTTGAACGAAAAGTTAACAAAATGTAATGGCATTTTTGTAATTTTGAGCAAATTTTGGAATTTTCATAAGAGGGCTATTTAAATGAAATTTTTGAGTTTTTTAGGGTTCTCTGAGGCCCTAAAAACCATAGGAAGCCTCGAGATAGTTAAAGCCCTTCCGGTGGATATTTTTCAATGTCGGTTGACCCAAACTTTGACGGATTCATTCGAGAAGATTTTAACTCTGATTTGAGTGATTTCAAAGGCATTTTATTAAATTGAGGACCTAAATTTCATGATGAAAAAGATAGTTCTAAAAAAGGAGCTAAAATGAATTAGAAACAAAAATGCCAAGACGAAGGGGCAAAATTGAAATTTTTAAAAAGTATTTCTTAAACCTACCTATATATATGAGGCACCCCATCTCCTCCTTCATTTAGCCATATTTGTTTCTACCCTAAATTAAAGAAAGAACCCTAAGGGTGAGGCACACAAGAAGGAGGAGAAAGAAAGGAGAAAACAAGGAAGAGGTATGGATTTTCTCAGCTTTTTATGCTTTTTCTTTAGCAAACCCCTTCTTTTCCATTTCCCCTTCTTTCCTATGGTTTTATTATAATTTTTGGATTTTTTTTGACATAAGAATAGAGGGGAAAATTCGGATTTGAAGAGAGGAGGCCAAGGAAAGGAAGAAACAAGTAAGAAATCAAGGAAAAATAAGGTAAAATTTCCATCTTATAGTAGCTACTTCTTCTCCCTTTTCTTCCTTGGTTTGTCCAACATATGTAGGTCCAAGAAGGCATGGATTTTGGGCAGAACCAAGGGTGAATCCTAAGAAATTAGGTATGGAAAATGAGAATATGCAAAGAAAATTAACAAAGAACCATTAGTTTTCAAGATAGCAAAGTTAGGGTTTCAAGTGCTCCACCTAAAATCTGATTTAATACAATTGTTCTTGGGCCTAAATGAGTTTTGGATGAGCTCTTGAGATTCCAAGAAGGCTCCTCATATGCATCTTCCATCAAGAAAATGAAGCAAACTCACTTGGCATTCATATAGAGCATGGTTTTGGCTTAGGCTAAAAAGAGTACTAAGGGGTAGTTTTAATTTGTTCCAAGCTTATTTTTGAGTCATATATGATGGAAGAGGATGAGAGGAAGCCTTGGAAAAATTTTAGAAACCATAGATAGTGAGATGGTATCATAGGTTCCATATTATGGCTTAAAGAAGCAACACCTAGCTAGGCTCCTTGATTTAATTATGTGATGACTCCAAGAGGTTTAAATGGAGTCAAGAATCATAAATGAATGGAGATAATGGAGCCAAGATGATGTTTTCTTAAGGTTTCTTCATTAAGTGCATTATAGAACCATAAAAGAGCCATATGAGTTACCTAGCTTTTCTAGTGAATGTATGGCTTTAGAATTTGATTCAAGAGTGTAATTGGCTTCCATATGATGTGTCTAAGCCAAGAGAAACAAGCCTCACATCATTGAGAGTGTGTGGCCAAGAGAGGGAGCATAATTCCAAGAGAAAAAGGGTGCTTGTGTGGCAAAGGTAGCTCTCTCCACTTTCTCTCATGTATGAATGTGTGCTTACCTTGTCTTTGAATGTGTGTGTGTTTTAAGTCATGAAAAGTGTTCTAACATGATTTCATATGCCATGGTACCATGATGATATTTTATGCATTCAAATAATGTTTTATATGCTTTCCTTGGTTTACTTGAGTGTGGAGAAGCCAAGAACCCTTAAAATTGGTTGAGACAAAGTAAGGAGTCTCCCAAGAGTGAGGTTGAGTCAAAATTTCTTGAAGAAAATGGGTGAGGCAAGTCCAAAATCTATAAGAGAATGGGTAAGGCTAATCCACTTATTTGGCAAGCCTATGTATGCTTTGTATGACTTGTTCAAATGCCAAGAATGCTTCTTGAATGATCATACATATCATTATGCTCATGCATGCATTTTTAAGACTTATATTACATTCTTTATGTGTGATTGAAAGGGAGATGAGCTATTAGGATTCTTTGAATCTCGTTCCCTCTTCTCCAATGTCTTAACACGCTAGGTGGACCAAATGAGAAAAGTAATGGGAGCCACCAAGTTAAGAGATGAGAGATTGACATCAAAGTGCCTAGTTTTGTCTCTTTTGTAGCCATACTAATGGCATATGATGTAATCCTATGATGAAATTGTTATGTAATCATTTGAACATGTGTAAATACTCATATATATGATGTATGAATGAGAATTAATGGCATATGCATAATATAGCATGATTTAGGTATAGAATGACAAGACTAGACATATGCATTCTTGTGTATATCAAGGGGAGGATGAGTGAGTTTGAGAAATCTGGATTTGTGTATCTTTGCAACAAGTTTAGAATGTCATTTTAGTACATTCCCACGTACTCAAGTAGTCATGGTTGCCTTGGAGCTCAAAATGGACTATTTGGACCCTTTGTAAGACTTAAAAATGACCATTTTATAACCCAACGCCAAAATCTAACCAAATGAACGAATTTGCTCACAAAATTTGGCTCATATATAGATCATATCTAGGGATTTTTGCAAAGCTAAAGACTAAATTATTTGGAGCTCAGTAGAATTAATTATGAATTTTCAAAGTTGGCATTTTTTCTGCTGAACTGATGCAGACACTGTTGATATGGTCAGAAATTTAGGTGGTGTCATTCATAGGCCAAATGATGTCCAATGCTTATGAAATTTTACAAGAATAAATTAGACATGATAATATTTCCATTTCTACCAAGATCACTCCAATTGGACCTCTGAGCAGAGAGATATAAATTTTTGAAGTTGGAGGATAGTACTAATAATGATAGTCGACCTCTGGTACTATTCCATCCATTTTTGGTGGCTATCTACTCTGTTGTGGTCTAGATTTATTTTTATCATAAAGTAGACATCAGTAGATTTCAAGAATGGTATAGTGTGCCTGATTTTGATCTTTTTAGAATTATTTATGATTTTTCAAAGTTAAGGCACAGAATTTGGAAATCCTACCTGAGGCTGCACACTATGTTTTTGAGTATACCATCCATTTGCATGAGTTCTAGGCTATTTCTTGAGTTTGTTATGAGTTGCATTTGTGTATTTAAATGTGAGAATGAAATGGATGAGTCCATATGACCTAAAAAACACTAAATGAAAAATTTACCCATGACATAATGCAATTTAATTGTATTTTTCCATGACTTTTTCTTAAGAAGTTCATGTGCTTCATGGAAATAAGCCTACATATGATATGAGATGAGTCATAGAATCATGGTGTTACACTTTCTTTCTTGAGTCTCTTAGATTGCTTATATGTAATAGTTGTAAATTATGTGTACTGTTGATTTCTTGATGATTATATGCAATTGCATAACATTTGATTGCATTTGGAATTAATTTGACTTTTGTTGAATGAGGTTATGTCAAAAGTCCCTTGAAATGGGTGAAGTGAGGCTAAATGTAGGTGAGACTAAGCCACAAATCTCAATTATGAGTGAAGCTAAGTCAAAAGTCCTTAAAAGAGGGTAAGGTTAAACCAAAAGCCTCTAATTATTAGGTGAGGCTAAACCAAAAGTCTTTAGAGCATAAGATTGCTATTGATGGAGCCATGGGATCCCTAATGCATGAATATGGTTAGTGCATGGTTGTATGGCATGCATACATGCATCTTAGATTTTAAGTGAGCTACATATGTATGCTTGAATGTTAGATTAGCTATTGAGATTATGTGAGTCTCATTTCCCCCTTTATTTTCACTAACCATAGGTAGATGGCTCTCAAGGAAGCAAGAATGATAATCCAAAGGCATTAGAAGAGCAACTTTGACAATAGATTAAGTTTTTGAACCTACTTTTGCATATATGATGATGTAATTGTATATTTTGATGTAAGATCATTCTAACACATTTGAAAGTATGAAAATATGATGTAGAAACCATTCATAAATGGTAGGATGTAATATTATGTAATTTGACCCCTTGAGTTCTTAGAAATGTGTGGATTTAATGGCAAGTAGAGAGGTCATTTTGAGTTATATGGCGATTGAGACATGTTGAACCTATAACACCATAATTATACAGCTCATCTCATTCCTTATCTAAGCTTATTTCCAAGAATTTCTCAAGTTTCCAAGGAAAGAGTAATAAAAATAATGAATAAATTTATGCCACATAGGGGATGAATTTTTCATTTGGTGTCTTGGTGACCATATAAACTCATTCAATTCATTCTCATATTTAATTACATTCCTAGAACTCATGCAAGTGAAAGAAACACATAAAATCCCATAGTGTAGCCTTTGCTAGAATTGCATGTTTTCTGTCATAAAATTTGAAAAATCATAACTAATACAAGAAAAATCAAAATCACAAATTCTTTATCATTCTAGAAAGCTACATATGTCTACTTTATGCTAAAAATAATTCTAGGTCATGGAACATCAATCAGAAGATGTTTGACATTCGAAAAGTGCCTAAGGTCTCAACTATCTGGGCTACTGTCACAAGTTACTATCATAAATTTTGAAAATTCATAACTAATTCTAAAAAAATCCAAATCATGCAAATTTGGTCAATCTAAGAAGCTAAAAATGTTAAATTTAAGGGAGAAATATCTCTAGGCCATGCCAAGACCATATAAGAAATGAATTATGATAGAACAGTACTAGAGGTCTAGTGGCACTACTAATACTGATAGTAAACTTCAAAAATTCATAACTCTCTGCTCAGACTCCAAATGAGGTGATCTTGGTGGCCATAGAAAGCTTATAATCTTTAGTTTATGCTTGTAACATTTCACAAGCATTGGACATGATTTGACCATTAGATGACATAGAACACAAAACATACCATATGAACAGTACATATACCAGAACAGTAGAAAAATCCCAACTTTGAAAATTCATAATTAATTCTGTAGAGCTCAAATTTTTTTGCACTTTAGCTTTACAAAAATCGCTCAATGAACTCTACCCTTTTGACAAATTTCATGGGAAGATTCATCCATTTGGTCAGTTTGTGCTATAGGGTTCCAATTTGGTTATTTTTATGGTCTCAACTAGCATTAAAGTGGTGAGTACATGGGAATCCACCAAAATGACTCTCTAAACCTTTTTTAAAGGTGCATAAACCCATATTTCTCAAATCACTCATTCACCCTATGATATACACAAGATTACACATGCTAGCTCCTGCCATTCAATACTCAAAATATGCTATCTCATATATTTGGCATTAAATTTCATTCGTACATCATACATTTGGGTAATTACATATGTTCATATGATTACATATCAATTTCATCATAGGGTTACATCATATGCCATGTGTATGGCTACAAGAGAAACATAACTAGGCCATTTCATACATTGTGATGTCAATCTTCTTCTCCTTGGTTTGGTGGCTTCCATTACCTTGCTTAATTGATTCACCTAGCATGTTAAGACATTGGAGAGGAGGAGATGAGATTCAAAGAATCCTAATAGCTTATGTCCCTTTAAATCATGCATAAAGTATGCAATACAAGCCTTAAAAATGCATGCATGAACATATTAACATATGTGAGCATTCAAGAAATATCCTTAGCATTTGAACAAGTCATACATATCATATATAGGCTTGCCAAGTGAGTGGATTAGCCTCACCTATTCACTTATGAATTTTGGACTTGCCTCACTCATTTTCTCTAAGAGGTTTTGACTCAACCTTACTCTTGAGAGCCAACCTCACTCTTGGGAGACTCTTTACTTTATCTCAACCAAGTTTAAGGGTTCTTGGCTCATCCTCACCATAGTTAAAGTGTTCTTGGCTTCTCCATACTCAAGCAAATCAGGACAAGCATATAAAACATCATTTGTATGCATAAATCATCATCACGGTACCATGGAATAAAAGCTCATACTAAAATATTTTTCATACCTTAAAACATATATACACACATTCAAAAACAATGTAAGCACATATTCATGTATGAGAGAAGGTGGAGAGAGCTACCTTGCTTGCATTCACACACTTTTTCCTTGAGCTTTGAGTCCTCTCCATTGACTTCACACACCTAATGTAACACCATCATTTCTAGCTCATACCTATCATGCCTCACATGCTCATACGAGATATAAGAAGAATAAAGTGAGATTTTTCTCATTGGAATCTTATACTTTCTTAACATTGCGGCATGGGGTTAAAAATGCATTTCAGTGTCACATGGACCATGTGAGCTCATTATATGCTTCCTCATATTTAATTGTACCCTTGCAACTCATTTCAATCCCAAAAACATGCTTTGAACCTATGGAAACTAAAAAAGGATATGAGACATGTAGATTCATTTTCGGCAGACTTGGCCTCATTTTTGGGAAAAGTTTGGAAAATCACAATTAAATCCAGAAAAATTGAAAACATGTGATCTCGGTCATTATAGAAATCTTAGAATGTATAATTCATATAAAAATATGTAGCAGCCTTAAAATCCCACACACAACGTGTTTGACACGTGAAATCATCTGGAGGTCGGAGTGGGCTCTGTTACTGTCATAGTTTACTGATATGAACTTCAAAAATGTATAACCAATTCCAAAAAAATCCAATGCATGCAAATGATACAACTATGGAAAGATGTGGATGTTAACTAGAGAGGAAAAATATTTTCAGATCATTTCATCAAGCCAAACTCCCGGAAATCGATAGAATAGTACCTCGGGTCAGGAAAGATGACTGATACTGGGCAGGAACTTCGAAATTGCATATCTTCCTCTCTAGACCTCCAAATGAGGTGATCTTGGTGGCCATAGAAATATTATGACCTTTAGTTTATGTATGTAAGATTTCATAAGCATTGGACACCATTTGGCCATCGGGTGACACAGAATTCAAAACTGCCAGTATGAACAGTACCCATACCAGAATCCATGAAAAATTCCAACTTTGAAAATTCCTCAAATATTCTCTAGGTCTCCGAAAATTATGATCTTTAGCTTTCTAAAAGGCTCTTAATGAGACCTAATTGCATGCCAAGTTTTAGGGCAAGACTAACTCATTTGGCTAAAAAATGGTGTAGGGTTCCATTATGGTCAATTTTGGCTCCATATTGGGTACCAAAATTGCCAAATGAATTTCTCTTAGTCTTGGCATCTTTTGGGCAAGCCTAAAAGTACATTTAAGACTTGTGTGAGCTGCCCAAATGATCCCAAACCTCATGCATCTCATTTTGGCCATTCAACCCACATTTATGCACACTTCCATCATACTTTCATATTGCATAATTTGGCATCTCATGCTCAAAATGTAGGCTAGAAGTCATACATCATATTCATACATTTAAACATCATATAATATTATATTTACATGTGTCTCAAGGGTCATGTGCCATTTACAATAATCATACATCATTGAACATCATTATGGTTCAAAAAGAATACAAACTAGACCTAGGCTTGTCAATCTCCTTCTTTCATGGTTGTTGGCTCCCTTCACCATAACTACTTGGTCCACCTAGCATATTAGAGCATTGGAGAGGAGGGGATGAGATTCAAAGAATCCCAATAGCTCATCTCCCATTCAATCACACATAATATGTACAAAGCAAGCTTTTCAAATGCATGTATGGAAAAATAGAAGTCATGGACATTTTCAAAGCAACCTTGGCATGTGAATCAATCATACAAGACATTCAAGAGTTCCCCAAGTGTTTGGATTGGCCTCACACTTCTCCTCATGGATTTTGGACTTGCCTCACCCATTCTTTAAGAGCTTTGGACTCAACCATACTCTTGGGAGCCCACTTTGCTTTTGGGAGACTCTTTGCTATGTCTCAACCAAGCTTAAGGGTTCTTAACTCATCCTCACCAAAGGGAAGAGTTCTTGGCCTCTCCTCACTCAAGCAAACTCATACAAACATCATAGATTCATTTAAAACATAACATGGCATCAAGGATCATGGAATATAAAGGCATGCTAGCATACTTTTCTTAGCTTGAAAATACACATACACACATTCTAAAACAAGCTAAACACACATTCATGCATGAGAGAAGGTGGAAAGAGCTACCTTGCATAATTTCACACACTTTTTCCTAAGCTTTCAAGCCTCCTCTTTCGGCCACACACCCACAACTTGGTGGAGATAGTTTCTCTTGGCCTAGATACAATTTATGGGAGCCAATTAGGTCTATGAAACATATTCTAAGGCTACATCACTTGATACAACACTAGATTGCTCTATAGGCTCCATTATGGTCCATAATCACACCTAATGAAGCAACACCCATCAAATGACTTCTAGGCCTCATTCTTTCTTTTCAATTATGATTCTTGACTCCTTTTAAACCTCTTGGAGTCATCACATCATTAAAACAAAGGGCCTAGCATCATGTTGCTTTTTTAGGTCCTAATATGGAACCTATGGCACCAATTCACTTTCTTTGAGTTCTAAATTTTTTCTAAGGCCTCTACTCATCTTCACTCATCACATATGACTCAAGAATAGCCTTAGAAAAATCTAAAACTCTCCTTAGCTATAGGAACTTGCCTAGGCCGAGACTATGGGGGGAAGAAGAGTTTATGGCCTTCTTGATTTTTCCTTGATGGGAGACACACTTGGGAGACTTCCTAGAGGTCTTAAGAGCTCAATCAAATACTCACACATGCAAGGAAACTCATATATCAAATTAGTTTTTGCAAAGTGTTCAAGAGCTCTACACTTTTCTAGCTTAGAGTTCATTAGTTTTTCTTGCAATTTCTTTGCTTTCTTGGATGGGAGGTGCATGTGGGAAGCTCTCTAGGGGTCTTAGGAGCATGTTTAAACATTCAATTAAGTCTAAGAACATTCATATAAAATCAGATTTGCAAGGGAGCATTTGGATCCCTAATGGTTCTATCTTGTCTCTTAATGCTCCTTTCTTGATTCTATTGGTTCCTTCTTAATCCTTGCCATCTAAAACCTCTAATCCCTCCATAAATTGGGCAGAAAACAGCCCCTAAGAATTGGGCTCATGGTGCCCAAATTCGTGCAAGAGGAAGGGGGAGGGAGAAACTACCAAAGAATGAAAGTTTTACCTTATTTTCTTGCTTCCTTTGGCTTGTTCTTCCACTTGGTTGGCTTACTCCCTCAATTTTCGAAATTTTCCTCTCTGTTCTGCCCCAAAAACAGCATGAAACTCTCCATTAAAATCATAGAAAGAAAGCTTGAGAGGAGAGGAGCAAGGTTCAAGAAGGAAGGATATGGAATTTCTTAAAGTTTCTTACCTTTTTCTTGAATCTCTTCCTCCAAAATCCTCCTCCTCTTGTGGGCCTAAGAAGCTGGAATTTTCCTCTGAAATTGGGTAGAAGCAAGTCGGTCTTAGAGAGGAGAGAAAGAACGTGGATAAGAAGGAGCTAAAAGGCACTTTATGCAACTTTTTACTTTTGCATTTTAGTCCCTTTTCTAGG